>JAQPPZ010006127.1:0-709686 GCA_028583015.1 Wollemia nobilis
TGTAGTGTTCTATTGTTTTTGTCTTGTTTGTGTTTTATTTTGTGGTTCTTGTGTTTTTCTATGTGGTTCATGTTGTGGTTTCTTTTATCTTATTGTGTGTGTGTTTGGTTGTGTTTTTGTTTTTGACACACTCAAGGAGCATGTTTTTTATTTTATTTTATTATTTTTGTTGTTATTTATTTATTTATTTACTTATTTTTAAATTGGTTTTGTGTGTTTGTTTGCTCCTTGAGTATGTCAAAGATGGTAGGCCAGGTCTGAATCCTGGGCATTTTTCACAGAATGGATATCCTTTCCTCCTTGGGTCTTACCCGAAAGTGGCATCCTTTTTGGGATGTTTTCGAAAAATAAAAAAAAATATATATATACCAATAATAAGTAAAATCATCTAATGTGCTTGGAAATATTCTACAAGCAACATCTTCATGCATAATTTATAAGTGAACTATGGTATTTTTGTATGCCTGAATATGTTCCTCAGTCGTACTAACTTCATCATGCGTAAACGTGGGTAAATATTCTTTTTCATCTTCAAGGATTTGATGGGGTATTCCAAGAATGTTTAAAGGACTACAACAACCACCTATCCAGGATGTAATTCTTGCCATCGAACTTTTGGTTCCAAATTTTCTAGTCAAAGAAATATCTTACATATATGCCTAACATGATTAACAATTTTCAAATGTTTAATATATCGATCATCTTGTTTATCAACCAAAATATATGCATCAATTAAACTATAATGATAAAGAGCATTCTCAAATTTGCAAAATATTAGAATCAATGCATCATAAATTAATGAAATTTCCAATCAATGAATATGGTCACCTGTCAACAAAACCTCGTTAGTCAAGACGAATACCTTCAAATAAGCCTTTCAAGTAACAATGAACAATTTAGAATTTAAGTATCAATAGCATGACGGATTCAGGCCCTCCTTCTAGTGCCAATTTTATTGAGTGATAATTTTTCCCAATTGCAAAACCACCATCACAGTCAAGGTATTATTAGAAAACCCTCTCTTGGAAAAAAAATCAAAATTTCTCCAAGGTTATTATTTACTTTGTGTTCTTGAATTCTTGTGAAAATATGCAAAAGTACTAAAATACCTTAGAGGTGCAAGTGACTATTAACACGGGGCCTATGGTTTGGTATTAATTTGACTTGCTATGCTCTTTATTGTTCATGAAATTTGAAAAGAAAGAATATGTAACCTTATTGGTCCTCATATGACCATCCTAGAACAATGATTTAATTCATTTTAACTCAAAGTGTTTTAGGTAGATTTTATCTTATTTTGTTAAGAAAATTTTAACAAATTTTATCTTCCTTTGTTAAAATTTGCTTTGAGCATAAAATAAACGACTAAAATCTAACTTTGAAATGTGAATCCTAAATGGTGATTTAATTCATTTTTATCTTGCTTTGTGAACGAATTTTATCTTGCTTCGTTAACAAGTTTTATCTTCTTTCGTTAAGCTTTACTTTGAGATAAAAAATAAAAAAAAATGACTAAAATCTAACTTTGCAATGTAGTAGCTTAGGAATTGTATCTTAATGATTCATTTTAATGAAATTTTAGAATTTATTAAAATTTCCATCTTTCACTTGAAATGAAATTAATTTGCTTGTCTTGAAAATTTGAAATTTTGAATTTAGTATTCCCTTTAAAAGTGAATTCATGTGGAACTTAAAATTGCAAATTCCATTTAAAAGAGTGAACTTGTGTGAAAACTTGAAATTGCAAAATCCGTTTTAAAGTGTGAACTTTGTTAAACCTATTTGAAAATGATATAACCCGTGGAGTGCAAAAATTAGTTTTGGAACCTTAAAATGAATTTGAATTAATTAAATGTGTCCAAATAATTTAATAATTTAGCCTTAAAAGTAAAATTATTTGGATGCTTTAATTACTTCAAAACCCCCATTAATGATTTTTTAATGTGAAAAATAATATAACCTTTAGGGCTTTGAGTGTTTGATGGAATTTTGAAGAAAATAAAATGAAATATAAAATAAATGACAAAATCTAGGATTAAAAAAAAAAAAAATTCTGAAATAATATGAAAAAAAGTGCAAAAAATGATTAAAGAAAGCTACTGTAAGTTAATTCCTCATATTCTGAAAAAAAAACGTAGATCATCAATACCAAAACAAAACCAAGTTAGACCTGCATACACACAATCTAAATCTGGTTAAGTGCAAGAGTATGAGGGATAAAGACATGCGTCAAAAATATTAAATGATGCTACCATATCCATGCATAAACACCATTAAATAAACTTAATGCATGTGAGAGAAAGATGTGCAATAAAGAATATATTTGTATTCACAACCTTATGTTTGCATACAAGGTGAGAAATCAGTGCTTGCAATAACTTGAAGACCTTCCAATCCTCTTCATGCCTCCTTGTTTTAGAAAAATTCCAGCCCCTTCTTCATGAATTTTGATGTACATTTAAAAATTTTTGTGGAAACCCTTTCTCTTTCTTTATGTCCCACTGGCTATGTTTTGTTTCCTATTTTCTATGATGAGAACACCCTTTAACTTCACCTTTTGTAATTTTCTTCATCTCTTTCACCTTAAAGGATTGGTAACTATCATGTTCGATAACCTTTGCATACCTATCATTGTATGTTGTAACGCCTAGCTTTTATCCATGTGGTCTCCACTTTTATTGGCATAATAACTTTTTTCTTCCTTTTATTAACTCACGCGTAGCACGTCCATCGATAATTCTTTGTCCCATTCATTATACACTACATCCAAGACATTATAGAGGAGTGACAGACTACATAACCCCAACCTACATTTCCAAGTAACAGATCTGTATCATCGGTTTATATTTTCTTCAATACCCTGGCCACTTGACCTTTGTTGACAGTATTTCACATGCATAAACTGAATGCAATAGCTACAACTATTTCTTGTTCTTCAGTTCACATGAATTAAATATACCCATTATTTTCCACCAAATGAAATGATAACACTTCATTTATTTCCTTATTTCGCCAGCTTTTTGACTAGGAATGCTTTACGTACACCTGTATTTGATGTCTCACAACATCCAATGGTTGTTTTTTCTCTTGCAACTAACCCAGATAATAGCTCTACAATAGAACCTATTTTCATAGCAGGAAATAATTTATAATCAATCCACAATATTGCTCATATTTCATAGAATGCAATGTTGCATAAGGGAAGATTCAAAAAATGATAGCTCCATTTCCTACTGAGGATACCTCCATTTTGAAAGATATTCCCCAAATATTCCATACTCAAAGGGATTAAAAATATCTATGCTTTTTCTAAATTTGTTTTTACATTCCAAAGGTGCAACTATAGTCTTTAAAAATCCATCAGCAAGACCTCCTTCGATGAACTCCTTCAGATAAAGAGGCATCACATCTCAGATTGTCAAATGGAACCCATGAGATGAATACAAAGATGAAACTAGAGCTAGAGGCTCCTTCCTTGACATCAATGGCTCTGGCACAACCTTTGTAATCCTAGGATAGGAGCACATTGGATCTCTAAACTTAAGCTAAAAAATAGTCGACTACAACTACAAATGTGAACCAAAATCCAATTTCACTGTAGGATCGATCAAAATTATTCAATCAGATTAATAGTCAAATAATCTCTCTCCTGGTATAATGACTCACAAAACTCGATTTACGTTTACCAACACCTAATTTCCAATGCAATGAAGTATATAGACCCCACTTCAGGTCAAATAAACCTTACAAAGACCATTTCTATATTTGGAGAAATACTAATATTTCATTACCCAGTTACTGGTCCATGTTCAACCAACTTTTTTAAAATCTTCATGCCTACATAGTACACAACCATCAACTATTTTTTATGGTGCCTTAACATCACATGTACAATGATTGGAAGGATTTTCTAGGGGGCCAACACCTACATATTTTTCTAAAGCTTTTAGTTCTTCCTACCACTCAACGTTTGTCCTCTTCCTAACTATAAGTGTCACTTCATGCAGGGACTGGTCATCTGAAAGATAAATGCTATGATATAGATTTTACCTTGGGGCTAGTTCAACATGTGCTTTAAACTGGGAAGATCTAGATACAATATTGCATCAACTAAAAAATATACCAAGTCCTTGTTTATTTCCATCTATCAAGTGCTTTCCTTTTACATAGTAAGCTAGTTTAGTTCCGTATGGCAAACCCTGAGGTTTAAAAATCACCTTACGCAAAGTAGTATCTATCTATAGCACCCTAAATTGAACAGTGGTTTTTTCTTGCACTTTGACATCTAAAAATTTAAGAGAGCTCTTTGTTTTATCCCACATTGTGGATATAGTGTGCACTTTAGCAATATAAAACAAGGAACACACCTACTAACAAATGATCAACTTATGGTGGTCCATCCCTTGCTTCGTTTTATGTGCCCCACCATGTATCTTGAGTTGTTTGTGGTCCAATTCCAAGTCATGTGTGTTTGTATACCATACATGGCATACTTGGAGTCCATGTGTCTTTGTCGACACTCCATCATTAGTCCACATTTCATACAACCATGTCCAAACTTTAGTATTTCATAACCTACGGTCCATTGTCTTCGTAACCTGCGTAAACGAAAGTGTCCAAACTTTAGTATTTCACAAAGTTGTATTTCATGTAGTTTAAAACATAGTAGGGGAAAAGGTATCAAGTCCTATATATATTATTTTTACTTTACTTTTAAATTTGATTTAATTTAAAATCAAAATGCTTGAATTAATTTAACAAAAAAAGACAAGAAAAAATATTAGTATTAACATTTAAAACTCCAACAATAAACCTAACCAAAGATATTAAAATTAATATTGGAAAAGCAATTAAAGATAACCATTTAAAACTAACCATATACTTGACACCTTAAAAGACATTACCCAATAATAAACCTTGAAATTTACATTGCAAACTCATCGGTAGGGACCTATCAACATTATCACTCAAAGAAGACAAAAAATCCCCAAAACTCAAAATTTTAAGGTGGTTCCCTAAATTTTGGGCAAGTTGTGCAATGGCCACAACACTAGATTCTTTAAAGTTGAGATCATTATCTAGTATCATACACTTTTGATCATAAGCTTACCTCTTGGCTTTTTTCCTCTTTGCCTTTCCAATTTAGCCAAGTGATGTAAACACGTTTTCTTATTATATTTGAAATTTGTATTCTTCAACACAATAATAAGGGTTCCTTATGTCTCCAAAATTGTCCCCTTTCAATATACCATCAATTTGATATACCAAACCTTTCTATATACCCTCTTCTTCTATATACTTATTACTATATAGAAGAAGCTAGTCCTCTTGATATACATGACTGTATAAGAGAGAGACCTTAAGATACATGAAAGAGAATAATATGTGGGGCAAAGGTAGTACAAAAAGTATTTTTCCCTATCAATAACACTTTATTAAAAATGAATCATTGTACTTGGGCATAACTCCCCTATATACTTAGAATTTATCAATTTCAAGATTCATAGATACTGATAGTAATGAATAGGTTTGTAAATAGAGTGAAGAATCACAAATAGATTATATCCTTATTTTTTTATTATTCTTTATAGGATTTATTCTCAACCGTTTTTCTGGTGAATTTATTAGGCTATAGACATAGTAGCTTAACGCAACAACTTTTCTTATAAATGTAAGATAGAAGTGGAATTTATACTGAATTATGTGAGTGCACTTAAACACATATTTAAATGATATACAAAATATGTAAATTTTGAATCAAATGTCTTGGTAAAATTTGTTTTTAATTTTATTTTAATACTTCTCTTTTCTATCTCTCTCTTTTAATTATCTTATCTATTATTTTTTATTTTTATTTACTTATATTAAAAGTTTTTAATTTTAAAAAATGCCCTATGTTTTAAGGAATGGCATTGAACCTAAGACTTTCAAGATTAGAGTCTCCATAATTACCTTGATGACATACCAACTATTCTACCTTTGTGTAGGTTTCTCCTCCACATGTTTTTTCTTCTTCTTCTTACTCAACCCACTTTACTGATTCATTGATAACAAGCATTGATGCATGTATGGTTATAGATTTTTCCTACTATACACTTTGTCAAACAATATTAGCTAAACTAGGGCAAAATCAGCAAAACATCGTTAAATTTTAAAAACTCAAAATGATAAAGAAAAAATAAGTCTTGTGGATAGCTAGCTTACAAGAATAAGTTGATAAACAAAACTAATACTTCTCAATTAAGATACAATATAATTCAAACCATTAATAATAAGAGTCAAACTTCCCAAATGTTAAACTATTTTTAGGCATAGAGTTACCTATAATCAATGATATCATCCTCTAGATATCATATTATATTTCCAACATAAAAAATATAACATACTTCTATAACTATAACTAAATGTGATTATCTCCCATGAACATATATCATTTTTATCAGTCTATTGGTTCAAGATTTATCGGACATCTAATTATTTAATTTGTAGAAAATATATCCCTCAAGATTTTGGAAAATTGACTAGCAAAACATTGTAGAGGGAATAGTGTAACCTTTACCTTATATATATAAGTATGCAATCATTAAATACAAATTGTAAACTAACAAAAAAAAAATTCTCTTCCTAATAGAAAATAACAAATTTCTTGATCTAAGCCCAATTTATAACCCAATGAAGAAATGAAATGTGTAGAGGCCGACACCATCAATGACTGCCCTTAAGACTACTCCTAAAATCATAGTAATCATTATGAAAACTAAACATTACATTGCTCTCATTACATTTCCAACAAGTTAATTAAAGCATATCCAACTTTGTCTTTCTATCAGAGATATTCTTGATTTACCCTTCTATCAAAGATATTCTTCATCTTCCTTAAATTTCTAAGTTTTCATAATCAACTCCTATATTAAATGCATTAAATTTTTAAAATTCTATCAAGATGAAATTCAACACTACAAATGGCTAAAATTTTGTTGCCTAGCATCTATATCGAAAAATATCTTATCTATAACAACCTCACAATTTATTAATACCTTTTTTAGGTTTCTTATTCATTCCCCTAATATTCCAAGACATTATTTTCATTATTATTATTTTTATTTTATTTGTACATTTAGCCCCACTTATTGTTAACATTTGTGATATTTGATTTTGTTTTCCCATATCAAGATCCCTTGTATTTATTTTTCTCTTTGTTTTTGCTTCTTGGGTCTTCCTCTTTTTTTTTTATTCCCAACAATACTTTCCTCTTCACTAACATCTTCAATCTTCTCACACTACTCATAGTAAGACTAATCATCTTTAGGTTTGCCTTGTTTTGAAGGATCTAAAGTGCAAGGAGTAACCTCAAAAGCAAAATATTCTTTATGTTTCCCAAAAAACCCTAAAGTGCAAGGATGCTCTTATGTAGCAATAACCTTCTTGTTTTACCCTAAAAACCCTAGATTGTTAAGGGTTTCCTCCAAACTCATTTCCATATTATTATGGTCTTGAAACCTTAAAGTGCAAGGGATAACATCTTCTCCACTTTCACTTTATGACTTGAATAGGATTCTATACTACTTGAGGAAAATTAAGATGATTTACTTGGAATAAACTTGACCTCTTTTGTTGTATTTTGTTTGAGTTTTATCTCCATATCTTATTTTACATCTTTAATTCCTTCTAAACTTGCTAGATGATATTATAGATAGGCTTTATTTTCCTCTTCCTAAAGAGTGGAATATCCTTGATCTAATGTAGCTTCTATTATTGTATGATTTCCTTGTTTTTTCATGAAGTTTATCTCATGGCTATAATTTTTTATCTATTTCTTCATAGTTTTTACTTTGCAAACTCTTTCCATAGATCCAGTATCAAAATAATTGTGGCAACGAGATGTAATATTTTCATAATATAATTATTGATTTCATTCTCCTATTCATATTTAATCTTAATGGATTGTGCTAAATATTTTGAAATATCCATAGCAACACCTATTCAAGTATATATAGAATTCTTTCATTCCTTTGTTGTTGGTCATTTCTTGATGAATTCCCCTAGGGTATTTCCAATATTCTTTAAAATTTTCTTATTTTTAAGCTGATATGGAAGTCCAAAAAGCCTAACCCACATTGGAATATTCTTAAAAAAAAATTCCTCAACAAAAAAAATTATTCCATGGTCTTAAATAAAGTGCATCTCTTCCCCTAAACCATGGGCCACCAGCCATTTTTTCCCTAATTTTTAACTAGAAAAGATGATGAGGAAAAAACATTTAGGAATAAAAGTCACAAAATAATTTGAATTCAATCCCCACTTCCACTTGATCCATTTTTGAATCTCCAAAAATCTTAGCCATGATATATGGAACTTACATATTAACCCTCTACTTTTAAGATCTATAATATCATGCTCAATATTCTTATCCTTGATACATACTTCTGGTGTAACATCTGCTACCTGGATCAAACTTGCCATGTATTCACTCTTTATTTAAATGCCTAGCCTTATTATTTTTAATAAACAATATCTCTCATAATTATTGTTGATTTATATGGATTACTAACACCCACTTATATAGTAGAAACTCTCACACTAAATGTTTAGTACCTCACATGCACCCATATGCAGTGTTCCTCCTTTCCACCTTCAAAATCACATTGCAATATCAAGAAAAAACACTTTGAGCATCCAAAGTCACAATGTATTCTCTAGCTTAATATTATGGTGACACACTTGATTTGCACTTGTCCTCACTAAATTAACCAACATTACAAATTTGTTTAAAAGACTCAAAACCACCAATTCTTCTAACAACATGCTCACTTTGCACCTTCAATAGTTTTGATGTCAATTGTTATTGCCTAGTCTGCATGACATGGTATCCCTATAGTAGTATCTATAAATATTTGTATACATTTAATAAAATTTTAGTTAGCTCTAAAATCTTAGACAAGATAGTCAATATTTGCAAGCTTACTCTTTATATTCTAGCTCAAGCTAATTCTAGAAATTTACACCAATTCACAAACATACTTTTGAAAATTATTCTAATAATATCCCATTAAAATTCAAAAGGATCCTTCTTAACGTGGTATTCAAAGTAAAATATTATCCATGTTTCAATATTTCCAGCCCTATCACTCAAACATGTTCTAGAATTTTGGACCTCTTCTTCTTCTTTTTGTTATCCACCACATTGGACATAGCCACTCTCTCCCTCTAAGAGATACCCTACTCTTCTTAGGCGTAGGCCTCTAATATACCTCATAGCCTCATAGGTTTTTCCTTTGAATCCCTTGTACCCATCATCATTGTCAAACAACATAGTAGAACAAACCTATACATAAATACCCATACCCAAACATCGTTTGGCTTTAATACTAATGATAGAAATTAAAACCAATTTTTTTATTGCATTACTCTCAAACTTTGATCTATAATTGTACATATATACATACAATGGTATATCTCTTGGTTATCTCAAAAATATCTTGGCATTTAACTTCTTCTCTAACTGTTTAGATTTTCTCAATCTCTAGTAAGATGTAATAGAAATAATGTAATAATTATCTATGATTAATAAATACAACAATTATAAATTAATTAAAAGTTTTAAGGTAAACAATAATATGTTATTAAAATTCATTAGAAAGCATTTATATATAAAAATATATTTTAGAAATTTCTTAATTAAAACAAAATATTATGTCCAAGGGAGATAGTGAAACAATTAGGCTTTGGATCTTCTTCGGGAGATCCAAGGTTTATATTGTGACGTGTGTATATGGGTGTGTTAATATCCTATTGATAATATTAACTCTCATCATTACGAGGGTCATGGTTGGGATGGGAATTCTCAGCCCTATTCATTCATTGTAAGAGTTTCTCACACTATCCAAATTCAAAAAATAAAAATAATTATTATATTATACAAATTTTATATCTCAAATAATATTAATAAGTAAACATAAGAATTTTAAAAAATTAAATTAATTATTATATTTTAAGTTAAAATGTTTAAAATATCCAATAATATATATCTTTATAATTCCATGTTAGTCCTCTTATACGATAAATAGATAAATAATAATTATATATATAAGTCAACTTGAGTTTGTCGCACAAGTTCCACTAAATTTGGGTAATTTATGGAGGACAAGTGCAAATATAGGGTATAATAATTACCCAAATTTAAACTACTATAATTATTCTTTGAAAGCATTAGATGACAATATTCATGTGTATAATAGAAACACCATTCCCTAAAATCCAGACAACTGAATTTATCATTTTTTTTTATATATACACAATTTTTGATGGATTATATGAAATCTAAGAAAATTTAATCACATTGTGAATATTTTAACTATTTATTGGATAAAGGTGGCTAATTATTGTCGATACCATACTGGTAATTCAGAGGTTGGTAGATATTGGATCCTTATTGAGGATTGGCCTATTCAAATTCCAAAAATACAAAGATAAGACATCCAACACATCCTACTTATGGGATCTCTCCCTTGGTCCCATGATAATGATTATTTTGAATGGAAAAATACTACTAAGGATGAGTATTCATTTGTTCAAGATTATTTTACCTTATGCCTTAATAATTCAAACCAATCTTATGACATATTTTCTCAGTTGTGGGCTCAAAAGCTCTGGCCTAATATGAGGTTCTTTACCTGGATTTTATTGCATTGTAGGGTGCTAATTGGTGAGCAACTTATGAAATGTGCTTTTCATTGTCCTTTTAGATGTGAAATGTGTGGAGAGAATGTGGAAACTCTTAGACATGTTTTTATTGAGTGTACCTTACCCTCTAAGCTATGGAGGAGAATAGCCATCTTACTTGGCTTTCAATGTTCCAATTTTTTTACTTATGAACAACTTTGGAGGGATTGTCCTAAATTTGAGGGTGTTGATCATTTCATTAGGTAGTTAGTTTGTATGGGTTCTACCATTCTACCTTGGAATATTTGGAATGAAAGGAACAACTGAATTTTCAATAAAGAAAGAAAGGATATTCACTATATCTGGCAAAATACCATTGCCAAATTAGTTGAATCATTCCAAAAAATCCTTAATCACCCCCAAAACTCCCATAAAATATGGGATCAAGTGATGCAAATATTGAAGATTAACTCTTCTAAGGGTAATTTACTTAAAGAGTAATTTACTTAAAGTAAATGTGAGTAATTGCAAGATGGAAAGAACAAGGAATTGGCAACCTCCTCCTCAGGATTATGGAAAAGTTAATACTGAGGGAGCCTCTAGGGGAAACCCTAGAAAATCTAGTGTAGGAAGAATTGGTAGACTTTCGGATGTCTCTCTGGTTTTCACTTTTGCTGATAATTTGGGCATGCTTTCTAATAACCTTGTTGATGGGTATGGTATTCTCAAAGGCCTTCAAGAGGCTACTAAGATTGTATGGGAAAAGGTATTGGTTGAATTGACTCTCAACTCATGATTAATGTTTTGAAGACTCCTCAAAATAATAAGGTTGATTACAGAGTAAAAATAATTGTTGAGAAAATTGAATTAACCTAGATGGGCTTTTCGAAATTTGATTACAATCATGTGGTCAGAGAACAGGACATGAGTGTTGATGATTTAGGTAATTGGGTATTGGACAAAGGTGATCTTATTTGATACGACCACACTACCATATGGTGGGATTCAAAAATAAGAGAAACTCCACTTTTTATCCTTTCTTTGGATGGCTCCAATAGTAGAGGTACCTAGTTCCTTTTTGCTTTGTTTTTGTTTCTCTTTGATTCAATTAGGGTATTTTAGTTCCCTAGCTTAGACATATATTTCTTATGTTTCCTGCATTGAATCGTATCTTAAAAGTATTTTAGCATAGAAAGGTTGAAGTTGTGTCTGGTTTTTTTTTTGTTTTCTATTCTTTTTTAGTTTTTTGAAGGGTGTGTGTGTTTTTTTGTACTATTTTTTTTTTTGTGTTGTTTTGTTGATTTTGTGTTTTTTTTCCTTTTTTGTGTGTTTTTGTTGTTTTTCATGTTTTTGTTTATTGTGTGTTTTTTAAGTGTTTGTGTGTTGTTTTGTTGTTTTTATGGTTTTCTTATGTGTTTTGTATTTTGTTGTTATTATTTATTTATTTATTTATTTTTATTATTTGGTTTTTTTGTTGTTTTTATGCTTTTGTGTTATTTTGTGTTTATTTTGTGTTTATTTTTGTTTGTATTTTTTTTTGATGTTGTGTTTGTTTGTGTTTTTGTGTTTATTTGTTATTATTTTTGTTGTTTTAGGCATACTCATTAAGTGTGCCAAAGGGGGTAAGCTAGGTGCTTGGTCATTTTTGATGGAATAGATACCCCTGCCTCCTTGGGACTTACCCAAAGGTGGCATCCCATTTGGGGTGTTTTCCACAAACAAAAAAGAAACTATTTATCATTTCATTATATTACATTCCCTTGGTTTTATTTTTTTTATTTCATCTATTAGCATCAGTCAAGAGATCTTAACTTTTGTTCAATTTTATTTTATTGTCTTTTATACTTTTATAACTTCTTGAGTACTTATACTAACTTTATCATCAATAGTGTTATATTTATAGGGTTCTTAATTTGAGTTTATGTGAAATAAGAGTATTATACTAGCTATATGAGTTTATAGAGGTTATGTTTCACTTAGTACAATAAAATTTTGATACAACTTTTAAGTGTCATCTTAACGAATTTTTAAATGCAATTTTAAAGAAATCTAAGATGGAATATGATGCTTAGTTTTTTAGATGAAGATCATGTTTCAATTTTTTTTTTAAAGTGATTATCAATGTATATAGTTGAATTTGTAGATAAGTTGGGGTACAAAATATGAAATAAAAGGTTGAAGGCATGTTTTCTAATGATGTGCAATTATAGTTTCATGGCCTTGAATCAAATGTATCACTTAACGAAAATTAAAATAACATGGAGTTTTTGAGAATGGATAAATGTATTTGAACCCCACAAATATTTTTTATGGTAAAGAAGAAGAATAAGATTTACTAGTATTTGAATGGTTAATATTTCTTCTTGTACCAATCTTATCATATAGTAAATATTTTTTTAAAGTAAAGGATTTAATTGTTTTAATCCTTTAGTTTAAAAAAACAAAGAATCATTACCTCACTACTCATTATTACTCATGTGTCCTTACCTCCACTTGTCTTACCATACATTACCTATTGATTCATGCCACCCACTATAGTCATCCAAAATTGGATAAATCACTTTGTTTAGCTATTCATCAAGCATACAAATAACATATGCAATATTTTGACCCTATTTTTTGAGCCATTTGTCTTCTTAGGTGGAATCATGCATCATATATTGAAGTTATGATTTCACATATAGAATATTTCCACTCAGTTTCAAGAGATCTTATTCCTACCACTCAATCAACTTGTAATGGTCAAACCTACTAAATCAATGACCTTAAACGTTAAAATATAATTATGCAACCCAAGGCTAAGAAAAAACAATCTTGGATCTCCTACCCTTTTCAAGCATTGTGTCATCAATGAAACCATCTCTTTCAGATAATTGTCACTCATATTCATCCCCCAAAGTTGTTATTTTTATATTTGCCTTACCATGTTTAGATTCTAATTGGAATTTCTTTTCTATATTTCCCATAACTCATGAATGCTCTAATATCCCCTTTCCGACACCACTAAATATATAAACGAGGGCCTTGGGGTCCCTCCATAGCAATAATTTTCAATCTAAGGAAACTTTGGCACTTTGGTTTCTAATTTGCTCTCTTATGCTCTTTTCATTGTGTTCATAGTGCTATCATCTTGGTGCTTGGAGGAATCTTAGGGATAAAATGAAAGAATTCGCACTCCTTGGTTTTTATCTCATTCCCTATGCATATTTGATATTTTATTTCTCTTATTCTTGCATACTAACACCTTATTTTGATTATAGTCATCATTTTATTGTTATTCAATTCTTTTCATATGATTATAGCATCTTTTATACCTTTAATTTGGTATTTTAAGTGAATTACTATCACTTGTACAATATTAGAAAGAGCCTAACCTTGAGTTTTTTGTCTACTAGACAGCCCTTTACTACATTGTTAGCCTAACTCCAACTCTCAATATTTTATCTCCTTATGTATAATCATAGGGTGAAAACATACCTTGATTGTTTCAAGATGTAATTTCACTACCCAAGGCTTGGGGGAAATATCTCAATCTATTTTCTCATTAGCATTTATCACTACCCCTTTAGTCTCTCATCATGCTCTCCAATAACTTCCTCCTACCTAAATCTAGTCACATTTATCTTGTCCCCCACACTTTACCTCTCTAGGTGGAAATCAGCCATACCCTACATAAGGTGCAACTCTGCATATCATACCCATATAACTTATTTCTATGCATGATTCCCTTGACAACATAATTATAGTCCTAATATAACTCCTAATTCTCTATTCCCTAATCAAACTAAAAAATTCCTTATCTAATATCAACACTCTTCCCATTTTAAAATTTTGTTCACAAGAAAAAATGATGCCATAGAATTGTAGGGCATAATTCTACTTCACATGTTTGCTTGGTCAATTTGTTACACTTTTTTTTGGTCAACTAAATCACCCTAGGTGTTTGAATTTAGAAATCAAAATGTTCCCTATTTTGTCCAAACCCAGGGTGTATTTCTAATTTAGCCATAGATTGAGGTAATTTCTTGGTAGCACTTGTAGTTTTTTTTATATTTTATCTCTAATTGTTGTCTATCACATTTGTATTTTTTTGCTCTACTCTAGGCTACACTGAAGAGTTAAAACCATTAATATCTAGGTTATATGTCAATTTTATTTATTTTAACACATCTAAAAGAAACAAAGGAAGTTAAATAACTTCTAGCTTAGCTTCTTTTAATTTATTTATCTCTTTTGTTATCTTAGGTATTAATGTTGAAATTACATATAGTTTTGTAGTAGGATAGCCTTTGTTTGTACATTATCTTAATCCTTTCTTAAAGAAAATAAAAAATTTAGATACTTGTAACTCTTGATTTAGCAAGAATTAAATTTCATATAGGATATACATTTATTTTCATTCATTTGTTTAATGCATTATAGTTTAAATTTACTATGTAATTAGCATAGCATTAAGTATCAAAACCAAACTTTTATGTTTTTAAAATAATCCATAAAACTCATAACACTCTCAAACTACAACCTTAACATTAAGAGTAGGATCCCCATGAGGTTAGCTCATAGATCCCCAATTTTGTGTGCCTACATATTTGGTGAACCCAATGTGAACACTACCTTTATCTTAAAATTTCACTTTAAAAAGATATAATTTATTTAGATTTAAAGAAGACCAACTAATTTTTGTTTGCGTAGAATAGATCACTTAATCAATATTAATAATGAGTAACTTTTACATCTCATATTATCCTTGGCTATGTAGTTTGGTGTAGTTGATCCTGTACATATCCTTATCTACATATCTCAAGGTCTACCGTCATATTGAGCTCCTTCCATATATCGAAAGGTATATCGAGAGAGAAAGTATAATGTAAAGGTTTATGTATATCAGGAGACCCTCCTAAGGTATATGAACATTATATATTAGGTTTTATTATCTCTTAATTAAAACCCTTAATTATTTAATATTCTTAAATTATTTTCTTAAACTATTGAATTTTATGGCTCATGGACAGTATAAAATTTGTAGTGGAAAATAAATCATAGATCCTAGTCAACTACTCCTATGGGATGATATAAAAAATAAATTTTATAGAAAAATTCTAATTTTAAAGATGAATATGATGACACTTCAACAAAATATTGCATTGATACTAAGGAAGAAGCTTATGGTAGATTAACACTACATTAATCATATTATAGCCTTTCTAAGATAAAACAAGCAGATCATGGCAGAAGCTTTAGAAAGAGAGATTACTTTTCATGGAGAATATTCAAACCTATCTCAAAGAATTAATGAAGACTTAAGGGTATGTCCCTCATTCCATGAATCCAAGGGTATCCTAGAAGAAGATTATAACTAAGTTCACAAGGTATGACATAGAAGAGAGTATTGAGAATACGAGCACCAAATTTAAGGGGTACCATTATAGTCCTACTAGCATATTAGGTTTCATTATTAAAGGCCCTTATGATAAGAGAAAATTTTCAAGATCTTGTTCTATTATACCAAATTATTGAATGAACTAAAAGCTACAACCATTCAAAGTAGATCCATTATTGAAAATAATTATTTTAATGAATACATTATCTATGTAGTCTATGATGTAAAGAGGAATTTATTCATGCATGGATAATGAAGAAAGATCATATTTATCAAATGAAATAGTAACATGATTTATTCCAAGAGATCCTACTATATTATCAAGGTTATTAGGTTGAATATCTTTGGGTAAAATTTATTCACTTAGGAATTTTATCAAATTTTATCTATGGGTAGAAGATGTTTGGAGAATCTCAAGGGGAGGTATTTTAGTAGGTGTATTAGTAAGTTGTTGTCTAAGGTCAAAATATTAATTTTAAGACTTTAAAACAAGAGGTGGTCCCTTAGACAAAGAGACATTTTTGAATTAAAGGACCAAATATGGTTGAGGAGTTTGATTAGAGGATTGGTCATTTTATGGTTGTTGTTTAGTGGTAATGCAAATAGAGGAAGATATAATGCCTATCATGTTTTGATGAGGAGGCAGGACACTATGGTATGAAATATTACTGGCCATATTTTGATCATGGTTAGGTAATGAATTCTAGAAGATAGAAATGTCTTGATTTGATGAAGTGTGATGCTTTGGTCCACCAAGGACAATACGGCCACTATCCAATAAGTCTTGAACAATATGTTTAAGGTGTTTACATTTATTGATAGAATGATCATTCACTCAATGAAAATCATAATGTTTATTTACATTATATCAATCACAGGTAATTTCTAGAGGTCTACTAGGTGGAAGTTCAACCATCTTGGTATCTAAGAGTTGCTTAAAGATTAAATAAAGAGGTTGATCTAACTTAGTGAAATTTATATTAGCCTTTTGTTGTTTATTTAATAATAACTTTTAAGGGTTATTATGATTCTCACGTTATTATTTTTGTGATTATTTATGACACCATCATCCAACTACATGTCCGTTCTTATACTATAGGACTTATCTTCTTCCTTCTTAGGTTTCAAGTGTCCCCTTATTATAAGGGTAGCTTCTACACACCTAGCCAAATCTACAACTTCTTCAAAGGATACTATATTGGTAGTTTCTAAATCAAGATATTTGGTCTTATAGGTTGCTAATGAATATATCTAAAAGGTATTTAGGATGGGTGTAAATTAAAATTTCCCTACTATTTTTTACCAGTTTGTTAAGAAATTTAAAAATATTTCATCCTTGCTTGTTTAAATTGATACAAATCTCCAAGGCTAAACTTTATCTCAACATAAATGGTGAAATATGGGACAAACATCTCAATTATTTCTTCAAATATTTTAAAGGAATGATGGGATAATTTTGGATGACTTTCTACCATAGATTTAAGATTTGATCACACGTATTTATAAGAATACATATATATAACTAGGGGCTTGAATAATATCCATCCATTAAACAAGTTTCTTTACCATGGTTATCAAACTATAATCTTAGTATCATGACTAATAGGTTGTAAGGCTAAAGTTTTTTAATTTGGATAAGGTTGTGTCATGGGTACATTTGTTCCAATATTATTTAGAACAAGTGGGTGTTGATTATAGATTTTTGGTAAACACTTTGAGTTGAGTTGAATATTTAGAGGGAGGATTATTGTAATTTTTATAGGATGGTTTATGAGGAGGATAATCTATATTTGTTTTTTGGGCATATAATAACTAATATTAGTTCTGAAAGGTTCTCCAAATGGGGATATAGAGGTAGGGTTACCTATAGTAAGTTGAGGCTAAGATACACCACCACACATTGGTTTTGGTAATAGTTTTTGCATTTACATAATTTGTATTTGAGGTATTTAAATTTTTACTAATGGGTAGTTATATGGTAGTTATATTTTTAGGCATAGAGTTGCATATAATAAATGATATCATCCTCTAGCTATCATATAATGTTTCCCTCATAAAAAGCACAACATACTTCTATAACTATATCTAAATGTTATTATCTCCCATGAACATCTATCATTTTAGGTCAAGATTTTAAGGATGATTTTATATTTCTATAGTCATTTGAAGATATATATCAAATATTGGATGTGAAATTCATGATTAATGGATTAGCTAAGGAAATCATCAACATAATCTTCCATGATGTCATTCATTACATCATGAAATATATAGGTCATGGAATTTTGATAGGTAGAACCAATATACTTTAATCCAAATGGTAAAACTTGATAAGCAAATATGCCCAATGGGATTATGAGTGTACTATTAGCTTAATATTTAGGGGTATTTTTAATCTATATATATTCTGAGAAGACATACATCGAGGATAAAATGGCACATCTAGTGGTAAATTCAATAATAATGTTGATATTAGGTAAATAAAATTCATATTTAGGACAAGCCTTATTAATGCCCTATTTTGTGGAATGAGAATAGTGTTAGATACCCAATTAAACTAATAAGTATCTTTAATAAGTTTGACATCAATGAGATTTTGGAGATCTTCTTTAATGACTAAGGTGACCTTAAGGTACATATTTTAAAGCTTCTACTTGATATATTTGGCATTAGGTTAAACTACAAGGTTATGAATGACTAAGGGGGGATCTAACACTACAATTTCAATGTAGTACCAAGAAAATATATAATTAAATTTAGTCATGAGTTTGGTATATTCTTCTCATTTGGGAGAGGTTAAGACCTTTCCTAATTGAGGAATTTTTGAGGCATCAAGTGCTCCAATAATAACATCAATTATATCTTCAATGAGGATGTTAGATTAATCCTATAATTAGGGAGGAGTTGGCAAGATCCATAGATTCTTAAATTCATCAAGATTAAGATATGGTTGATCACCATCCTCTAGTTAATAAGGTTGAATATTAGCTACATGGGCAAAAGAACCATCAAAGTAAAATGCATTTGGAAATATATCATCATAGGTATAACTGCATAGAAGGTCCCTATTTTCATAGTCCTTCTTAGTAGTTATCAATTCAAGATGTACTACGGTTATTAATTTCACACTAGAAACATGTGTGGATCAAAATAAAAATGGTTCTTCACCCATATCATCTCAATTCAATCTATTGTTGGAAAACACATCTTCATGGGTATCTCGAGGAGAGACAAATGTATGATCATTATACTTAGATAGGGAAGAGGTTGCTTCTTATTAAAAGTATACCCTATCCCATATCTAGAAGGACAATATTAATCTTATAAATATTCTTTAATTCCTTTCTCATGGTACTCAACACCTTTTCCTTGATATCCCATGTTTTATGATCATTTACTTGGGAAGTATATATGAATTGGATAAAGTGCAGATTTAATAATGAAGGGTAGAGGGGACGGTCTTCATTGCATGGATCCAAGGTCATCCAAGGAGAAAATTGATTCTAGGTAAGCTCATAGGGTATGACATAAAAGAGGGTGTAATAATATGGGGTCCAACATTAATGGGTAAGATTATGCTTCCACTAGCTTTACGAATCCCATTATCAAATGCTTTGATAATAAGGTCAATTTTTTGAAGGTCTTATTCATCTAAACCAAATATGTGGATGAATTACAAACATTCAAGATTGATATATTACAAACAAGGGTTGTTTTGATAAATAAATCATCATTGTGACCTATAATGTAAAAAGGGAGTTCCCCATTCATGGATGGTGGAGGAAGATCATCATAGAAATGATATTGTAGCATAGTTTATTCCAATAAATCCTACTATATTAGAAATGTTATTGGGATGAAAATATTGAGGTATGATATGCTCACTTTGAAATTTAATTAAGGTTTATCTATGAGTTGAATAGGTTGGATAAGTCCAAGAAGATAATTTTTGGTCAAGGTGCTTATGAGTTACTGTTTAAGATAAAAAAACACCATTACATTAGTTTTGCAATCTCAATATGATCAAAGGTCCTTAACTAGAAAGGGATTTCTCATTACAAGGGATCAAAGGTAGTTGATAAGGTTAGTTAAAAGATTGATTTCTATGATGTTTTCTTATAGTGACACAATGGATGAAGAAATCATGCCCATTATATCATGATGTGGAGATGAGAGATTATTATATAAACTATTATTTGTGGTATTCTTATCATGATTACATAGTGGATTTTAAAATATACCCATATCTTGGTTAGATAAGGTTTGGGGTTTAAATACACCAATTACAACATGACCATTATCTATCAAATCTCGATTAAGATGCTTAAAGTGCTTATAATTATTGGTAGTATGAATATCAACTCAATGGTAACCACAATGTTCATTAGGGTTGTACTAGTTTATACTAGTAACTAAGGGTCTAATGGGAGGAAGCTCAATCATCTTAGCATAAAGGATTTTTTAAGGTTAGAGGATATAGGTTGATCTAACTTAGTAAAATTTCTCCTAGGCTTTTCTTTTTTGTTTAAAACTAACTTTTAAAGGTTTCTTGCAATATTCACATTATTTCTTTTGTGAAAGTTAGTAATGCCATCACCAAATACATGTTTTTTCCTTAATATAAACTAAAAAATATTGTACAACATTTTGGAAATCTCCTCAAAGATTTTAAGGGAGTGGTATTGTATTTTGTAATACTACTCAAAAATAGGGTCACTAAGCATTTAAATTTTTTTTTTTTTAAGAATGTATCGTTATAAGAAATGTTGTGACAAGCAGTTTGAAAGTATGTAATATGATCAATAGGGTCTTCCATACCCTTATACATTTGAAATTATAATTCTTGAAATATTGGAGGTTAAGGGTAACTTACTACTAGGGGATCTAGAGGTCGATTATACATGTATTATTAAGAGTACTTATAACTAGAGGCTTGGAAGATCTCCATACATTGCACAAGTTGCTTTACTATAGTGGATAAGTTTTGAACCTTGGGATAAAATTGAGTATGAGGAGTAGGTTACAAGTCCAATGGTGCATGATGAGGATAAGGTTATGATGTGGGAATAGTATTATCCATACCTATATTACTTGAAACAAGTGCATGTTGATTAGGGATGGTAGATGTGGGATTTTGAGAAAAAATATTAGTGTTGATGAAATTAGGAAGATGAATAAAATGATTTGAATTTTAAGGATTCTAGGATGATTATGTATTATAAGGCTAATGTGTGCTTGGTTATTTGGCCATAGGGTAGCTATAATTAATCCTTAATGGTTCTTCATATGGATATATATAGGTAGAGTTTCCCAAAATCAGTCAAACATTAGGGATTACTCTATCTAAAAAAATGGTGATAATTATAGAATTAATATAATTACCACTTGAGGCATTACAATCCTAGGTACATTAATTCTATTTTGTATTTATAGGATTAACATCAATAGGTGGTTGATTACATAATCTGTAATTACTTATACTAGGTTTATTAAGGGACATGAAGCTAAATTAGGTGCTTGGAAAGGACTTAAGGGTCCTCCTTCTTCGAAAGAAATATCCCTATTAATAGTTTTTGACATAAAATTCATATATGATTGATGTAATTTAAGGTTTTCCTAGACACTTAATTTTCATCATCATCCTATACAAGAGGAAGATTAAAATCCATTATTTGTTTACCACTATGAAGCTAATACCCATTTTAGGCCATAAGTTTAATGGTTTAGGTAAGAAAAAAAAAAGAGATTCATTAATTAAAGATTTTAATTAAAATGGTAAGATGAGAATAATTTTTTTTCTAGCACTTCTATCTATTCCTCTCAATATACTTATCTTGCCGATATAATATAGGAGGGTCTTCCAATATACCTTAATCTACCTGATATACCTGCTCTCCTGATATACCTATTAGTACATGGAAGAAGCTTGATCCTCTCAATATATGTGGTTGTACATGAGAAAAAATAGTGATGTACATGGATAAGGAATAATATGAGGATCAACCACATATATATATGTGGTTAGATATGATATGTGAGAGGGTAATTTCACTATTAATATTGATCAATATGAGTTATTCTACACAAAAAAATTTAGATGGTCTTGTTTAAAGTAAAAATAAATTTAATCTTTAGTTAGGTTTAA
The DNA here is from genome assembly GCA_028583015.1 of Wollemia nobilis. Classification (NCBI taxonomy): domain Eukaryota; kingdom Viridiplantae; phylum Streptophyta; class Pinopsida; order Araucariales; family Araucariaceae; genus Wollemia; species Wollemia nobilis. Next base: position 22,188 of record JAQPPZ010006127.1, read on the forward strand.
GGTTAAGGTCAAAGAGGTGTTCACATCAGGTCACCAAAGATGTGGGCATGCGATATTAAGGATCTAGTCTAATCCATTGGAGCCTACTCTTAATATACAAATATTGTGTTTTAAGTGTAAATTTAAGTTTGGTGTATTCTTTTATAAGAAACTAAGTTTGGTTATGAAAAAATAACTTCAATATATTATAAAAATATATTTTTAAATTAATACGCATTAAAACAAAATTTAATGCATAAAAAATCTAGCCTATATGAGTTTTGATTTCAATGAAAACTATTGATTACAAAAAAATTATGATTATATTTTACTTTCAAGTAGGGGCACAAGAAAATGCACAAATAGAGACTAGCCTTGATGCAGGAGCATCCAGCGGTGTAAGAGTGATCCTGCATCACCCAAATTTGTATTTATTTTATTTTTTTTCTAAAGTTTGTTGAGTTGTTTAGAGAATGGAGAAATAGACCCAAAACAAAAATAATAATTCCAATATCCTGAGTGGTTTGGGAGATATGTAAATTTTAAGGTCTTCTACCCTCTCAAAACTAGTAAACTAGTAAACTAGTAAAGCTAGTAAAACTTGGAGGTCAATTTTGAAGGCCTTAGGCCTTTTTAAGGGCTGAATTATGGTGGTATTATGTGTGAACAAAATACCAGGCAATAAACCCATTTCGATAGCTTTACGAAAATATGCGCCAATAGTAATTTTGAGCAACGAGCAATGATTTGTGACCTTGGGAAGTTTACCCTCGAAATTAAAATTTGAAATATATGGTTCTAGGTAGGAAAAGAGAAAAAAAGGTCAAAAAGGGGGAATTTCAAATTTGTAATTAGTTGGTCTTTGTAAGCTTCATTCTCATCAATAATGAATATAGGAAGTTTTATTGCATTTGTTTGTTTCTCTGGTTTATGTATGTTCTGTTGATCTCAGTGTTGCTTCAAGTGGTATCAGAGCAGGGGTTCTTGAGTGTGTAAAAAAATAACCATATGTGAGGTAGTTTACACCAATATTTATGGTTAGGTTTTGTGAGAAACATGATTAAAATACCTCCACAAAGAAACCATGGTGGTGGGAGAAATGCTATGGTGCTAGAAGAGGATTTTAGAGCTTTGTAGAGGTAAGTTCAAGCTCTACAAGAGGAACTGCATAGAGGGTTTGAGCCAAGGAGAGAAGATGGGAGTGAAGATGAAGCTAAAGAAGAAGAGGCCTAGTTCAAGGAATAAGAAGAAGAAGTAGTAGATCCTACAAAATCCAGGTTATGTAGAGCCATATCCCAGATTGGTAAGAGATCGAATATGGATGTTTCTACATATTTTGGAAATCTTAATCTAGAAGAGTTGACCAACTGGATCAATGACATGGAAGAATACTTTGAGTATGAGGAGGTTGAAGATCCTAAGAGGGTAAATTTTGCTAATACAAAGCTAAAGGGTCATGCTAGTATTTGGTGGAAGGGAGTGCAGTTGGATAGAAACAGAAGAGGGAAGAAAAGGATAACAATGTAGGAGTGGATGGTGGAGAAGTTGAAGAGGTAGTTCATTCCATATGATTACGAGTTGGATCTCCTAAAGAAAATATAGGGTTTGATGAAGTCAAGGAAGTCTATCAAAGAATACATAGAGGAGTTCTATAAGATCCTAATCAGAATAGACCATTCTAATGTCAACAAAGAGAAGGTAACCTATTAAATAAATGGGTTGAGGGTAAGTATTCAAGAGGATCTAAGTCTGGTCAGGATGACCACCATAGAAGATGCTTATCAGTTTTCCCTAAAGGTAGAAGAGAAGCTAAACAAAATATTTGAAAGAAAACAAAGAGAAAGAGGTCATGGTAGAATAACTGGGAAGAGTATAAATGGAGGAAAAAATGAGGATCAAAATAAGATTGGGGAACAAGCATTAGTCAAGACCAGAAGGGAGAGAATGCTTACTGCCCTCGTGAGAAGAATAATGACTACCAAAGATGAATAGGAAGTTATAGATAAGGGCTTGGAAGAGGAGGATTTTGTGGAACCTATTTCCAATATGGTGAAGAAGGACATCGAGCATATGCGTGCCTACAACACCAAGGGGAAATGAATAAGATACCTAAAGGTAATGCCAAAGCTGCTGTTGTAGATGAAGGTGTTAAATATAAGCACTATGAGGAGGTATAAATAGGAGAAGTTATGGTCACAAGGAGAGCCTTGATGAATGAGGAGAAAGATCCATATCAGAGGAAGATTCTATTCTGTACAAGGTGTAAATGTGTAGGTAAGGTGTGTAATGTTATCATTGATAATGGTAGCACTGATAACCTAGTTTTTGAAGAGATGGTTACTAAGTTACAATTAGAAAGAAGGAGGCACCCACATCCATATCGAATTGCATGGTTGTATAAGGACCATAGGGCTTTGGTCAGTGAGCAGTGTTTAGTAAAATTCAATATTGGAAGTTATCGTGATGAGGTCTTGTGTGACATCCTACCCATGGATGCTTACCATTTACTATTGATAATGCCATGGTAGTTTTATTAGTGTGCAATACATGATGGGTATGCCAACACCTACTCCCTAACAAGTATGGAGTGTGCCACAAGTTGAAGCCCTTGAAGGATTTGGATGAAAAGGTATGTAGTAGTGCCATAATCTATTTAGTAGATGGTAGAATTTTTTTGGATGACCTGAAGCATGAGCATATGTACTATGCATTAATACCTAGAGTTAAGGAAGAATAATGCAAAGATATCCTAGTAGAAGTCTCAGGTCTATTAAAATATTTCCCAGATATTATATCAGATAATGCAATTGAGGGTTTTCCAGTAGTGAAGAAGATCAGTCACGACATAGACTTGGTACGAGGAGCTAGTTTGTCTAATAAGGCAACCCATAGAATTACTCCTATATAAAGTGAGGAGCTAAACAAACAAGTCCAAGAGCTACTTAAAAAAGGACTAATTAGGGAGAGCTTAAGTCCATGTGTATTACCTACAGTAATAGAACCAAAGAAGGATGGGGAGTGGAGAATGTGTATAGACTCTTGAGCTATTAACAAGGTCACCATCAAATAAAGATTTTCATTGCCAAGGATGGATGACATTATGGAATATTTGAGTGGAGCCAAGTACTTCATCAATATTGACCTAAAGAATGTGTATCATCATATTCGTATCTGAGAAGGAGATGAGTGGAAGATAGCCTTCAAGACCAGAGAGGGTTTGTACGAGTGGTTGGTCATGCCGTTTGGGCTAACCAATATACCCAACACATTCATGCAGCTTATGAATGAGGTATTGAAGGAGTTTCTAGGAAAATTTGTCATTGTCTATTTGGATGACATTTTAATTTTTAGTAAGACTTTGTAGAAGCACCTGCTACATATTCGATGAGTTTTTGAGAAGTTGAGGGAAGAGAAATTGTTGATTGATTTGAAGAAGTGCAATTTTGTGAAGAAGAAGTTGGTGTACCTGGGATTTGTCATCTCAGTTGAAGGTCTTAAAATGGATCCAAAAAATATGAGTGTTATCATCAAATGGCATAATTCAAGGAGCATTACAAAGGTAAGATCATTCCATGGTCTATCCAATTTTTATAGAATATTTATTAGGAATTTTAGTAGTATTTGTGCACCCCTAACAGAGACAATGAAAGGGGATAAGAAGGAGTTTAAGTGGACTTCAAGAGTAGATAGGAGTTTTGATATGTTGAAGAAGAAAGTCACAGAGAAACCTATTTTGGAACTTCCAAATTTTAATAAGGTATTTCAGGTAGATTGTGATGCTAGTGGTAGTGCCATAGGAGTTGTATTGAGTCAATAAGGTAAGCTTGTTGCCTAATTTAGTGAGAAGCTTAATGAGGCTAGGAAAAAGTATTTTGTCTATGATCAGGAGTTTTATGCTATAGTTTAGGATTTGAAGAAGTGGAGACACTATTTTTTGCCAAAAGAGTTTGTTCTATATACTGATCATCAAGCCTTACAATATATTAATAGCCAAGGAAAATTAAATCAGAGGCACTTAAAATGGGTTGTTTTTTTGTAGAGTTATACCTTTGTGTTAAAACATAGGAGTGGGAAGTCAAATAGGGTTGTAGATGCCTTAATTAGAAGGTAAAACTTGTTGATAGAAATAAAGGTGGAGGTTGTAGGGTTTGATGAACTTAATGGTATATACCCTGAAGACCCAGATTTTGTAGAGGCTTGGAGCGCTTGCTTGGCACCTATTACTTTGGATAAAACTAAATGGTTGAATTTTCTAATCCAATATGGGATTTTATTCAGAGGAAACCAATTGTGCATTCCAAGGAGTTTGATGAGAGAGAATCTAGTTAAGGAGAAGCATAGTGAAGGGTTGGTTGGACACTTTGGTCAAGATAAGACCATTGCCCTCGTTAGTGATAACTACTATTTGCCACAATTACAACAAGATGTGAAGATATTTGTACAAAGTTGCAAAGTATGCCAGAGGGCCAAGGGTGTGAGGCAAAACACCATATTATATCAGCCATTACCTATACTAGAGAAACCATGGGAAGACATCAGCATGGATTTTATTCTTGGCCTACCAAGGACACAGAGGTGGAATGACTCCATAATTTTGGTGGTTCACAGGTTTTTAAAGATGGCACATTTCATTCCCTTCTAAAAAACTAATGATGCAGTTCATGTTGTAGGGTTTTTTTCAAAGAGGTGGTACGACTACATGGTCTACCAAAGAGTATTGTTTCAAATAGGGATACCAAGTTTGTTGGATATTTTTGGAGGACTTTATGGAAGAAATTGAAGATAGATTTGAAATTAAATTTTGCATACCATCCGTAGACTGATGGGCAAACAAATGTGGTGAATAAAAGTTTTGGTAACCTACTAATATGCTTAGTAGGAGATAAGCCCAAGGGGTGGGACTTATTTTTACCACAAGCAAAATTTTCTTATAACAATTTTACCAATATGAGTACTAATAAATCCCCATTCTAAATTGTATATGGGAGTATCCCAAGGAATGCTTCTGAGTTGAGGAAGATGGACATAAGGGAAAAGAGTGGTGTTGAGGCTGAGGACTTTGTAGAGCACCTGAAGAGCTTGCATGAAGAAGTAAAGAAGCATATTACTAAGATCAAATATGAACATTCAGTACAAGACAAGAACAGACCAAAAGTGGTGATTTAAATAATTCAAAGTGGGATATGAAGTTATGGTTCACTTGCGAAAATAAATTTTCCTTGCTAAAACTTACAACAAGCTAAAAATAAAGAAGTTTGGACCGTGTAGTATCATAGAGAAACGAGATTCAGGTAATGCATATGAAGTGGAATTACTGAGTGGGCTTAATATATCACTTATTTTCAAAATTTTAAATTTGTTATAATACCATGAAGGAGATAATGATGATGGACTAGTAGCAAAATTTTGGAATATTCCAGCATCTATTCTAGAGAAGGAAGAAATAGAAGAAATCTTGGATACCAACATCGGTAAAAGTACCAAAAACAAGTAGTATGAAGAATATTTAGTTAAATGGAAGGGCAGGCCTATTGAAGATTCATCTTGGTTGTCAAATATAGAGGTTGACCACCTTGGTTTTCCTCCAATAGCAGAGAAGTGAAGGTCACTTCTCAATTTACCCTAGGTGTCTGATGTAGGAGCATCCAGTAGTGTAAGAGTGATCTTGCATCACCCAAATTTGTATTTGTTTCATTTTGTTCTAAAGTTTATTTAGTTTTTTATAGGATGGAGAAATAGACCCAATGCTGAAATAATCATCCCAATATCCTAAGCGGTTTGGGAGATATGTAAATTTTAAGGTCTTCTACCCTATCAAAACTAGTAAACTAGTAAAGCTAGTAAAACTTGGAGGTCAATTTTGAAGGCCTTAGAGGCCTTTTTAAGGGCTGAAATATGGCGATATTGTGAAAAGACACAATATTGTACAGTAAAACCCTTTGAGAGCTTTTCGAAAACATGCACCAATAGTCATTTAGAGAAACGAGCGATGAGTTATGACCTCGAGAAGTTTACCCCCGAAATTCAAATTTGAAATAGATGGTTCTAGACGGGGAAATGAAAAAAAGGGTCAAAAAGGGGAAATTTCAAATTTGTAATCAATTGGTCTTTGTAAGATCCATTCTAATCAGTAATGAATACAAGAAATTTTATTGCATTTCTTTATTTCTCTAGTTTGTGTATGTTCTATTGATCTCAGTGTTGCTTCAATCCTAAATGTAAACTAAATGAAATTTAGTTTTTATGAAACTTATTATTAAATCTAAGCTATAGTTCCTTTATTCTATGATTTTTAGTGTAATTAAAGTAGAAACATGGAGTTGATAGTGTGTTAGGACCTTCCTAACATGTAATCATAATTACATTTATGTTTTAACTATTTTATAAGGGTCACAATCCTTCATCATCGCAACTATTAGAATAGGTATTTTAAGGCAATACAAGAGGTTGCAATAGGCATCATCCAAAAAATTATTTGATATCTTATTATGTGTTATAATCCAATAAAAACTGTGATTCCATTGTAAACAATGATTCTTCTACATTTTATTCTAATTTATTATTGCAGTTTCTATCAGCTGGTATCAGAGCATTGATATGGGCATATTTTGGACTTTTTTCACGTGTTTCTACAATAAAATAAGCCTAAACCTTCACCTACTTGCCAAAAGAAGCATGCATAGTTCAACTTTATCAACATCCGCTATTGACTGCAGCCATTATCCGAATCGTAGAACGTAACATACACATTAGAGAAGAAAAATATTTTAAACATTTGTACCTTAGAGCCGAAGCTCCTATTCACAACCCTTCTATCCACAAACACCAGGATTCTATGATGGGGACACAGTCATCGACACATTTAAGCATTTCTTTCATTCTTTATTTAACTTCAGTAAAGTTTTTAGTTGTTCATCGACAACATAGGCATATGATGTGACGAAAACAAGCATAAAAAAATTAAAAATCCCATCCAGAGCATATTTTGTTTTAGTGCACCATATCAAGTGACGTAAGAAAAATTATCAGTAATGGACCATATAAATCCGATTGATTATAAAAGAGAAAAACTAAAATTGATTAGGCAAAAACCAAAATTTGATGGTATAATCGACAGTAAAATTGCCATCCAAGATGTGCAAAACCGTTTTTCGGTGGACCCTGTAATTCTTGGTGAACAAAAATTAAAATAAAAATACAAATTGCTAAGGTTTTATTATTTTTCAGCATCAACAAAAATTGCGACACCGGACGTTGCAAGGGAGTTTTTAAGGGATAAAAGTTATCCCACATTGCTTCAGTAAGGGAGCAAAAGAGGTTTTAAAAAGTGCACTAGGCAGTAAAGCTATTTCCTAGATTGCTAGGGACTCCCTTCCTCTCCCGTGAAAGCCATTTTGTGCCCTAGATGACCCCACCAGTGCCTTTATAGCTGGTAATCACCTGAACAATCTCTAATAGTCTTGATTTCTGCAACCTTCACTTGGTTGATACCGTTGCTCAGTCCTAGCCGCTCCATTGCCACCACTCTACTCTGTCACCTAGGTTAGTTCTGCTCGAACTCCACCATCCGCCTCCCCGCTCTACCTCAAATTTTGCTCTCGATCCACCTCAACTCTCGTGCTGTGATCTGCCAATCTACCAGCACTGCCCTTACTGCCTGTCACCTCGTACTTCACCTCTGCTGTGCTCTGTCAATTACTAATAGTTGAATATAATGGGTTAAAAATATACAGGGCAAAAGCCCAACCAAATTTTTAAAATTGCTATTGAAGTAAATAAAATAAAAAAATTGAACAAATTTTTGAATTGTGAAAAGTTGTTTCCTTTAGAACAAATTTTTAAAGCAACTTTTTGCAAAAGTTGAAAACAACTTTTTGCAACTTTTTGTCAAAATTTTTGCAATAAGTCCTCCAAAAAAATTAGATTGAAATGGTAGAAGTACGAAGATCGTAGGATATCACTATGGATAAACTTCTCCATGAAATTCACCAAGGCAAAGAGGAGAATGCAGCTAAGATGCATGAAATTCAGGAAACAATACTCGCATTAAACTTAAAACTAGAATCTGTTAGCCAAAATGTGGCACTAGTGCAAACAAATCGAACTAGAGGAGGATCGCCACCCCGAACACCATTGGGAGGGCCACAAACATCCATCCTCCCCAAAACTACCAAGTTAGACTTTCCAAAATTTTAAGGTGGTGATCCTACAAACTAGATTTATCGGGCAGAGCAATATTTCTAATTGAATCAAATTCTTGAAAGATAAAAAGGTGCATATTGCATCCTTTCACTTAGAGAATGAAGACATCCAATGGTACCAATGGTTTGAAAAAACCAACGACACTCCTACTTGGTTCAAATTTATAGAAAACCTATTAGTGTGGCTTGGACCTAGCGCTTTTAAAAATTTTAGAGGAGCTCTCACAAAATTATGCCAAACCACTTCGGTAAAAGAATATCAAGCTAAATTTTAAAGATAGAAAAATCGGACAACCGAGCTAGATGCTTCCTTCTTTCAAGATTTTTCATCAGTGGATTAAAGGAAAAAATCTGAATAGAGGTACAAATGTATATACCCACAAATATGATGGAGACCATAGGATTGGTGAAACTAGCAGAGGACAAAATCAAGGCACAACGTCGATTGGGGAAACCACCCATGGGAAAATCATCAAATAGTTACACTAACCCCAAAACCATGCAAAATGGAAGGGTACAAAATTCATACACAATTCCAAAAATTAACCCAACCCTACCAATTAAATGCCTTAGTTTTGAAGAAATGAAGGAACGACAAGCTAAAGGTCTTTGCTACCACTGTGATGAGAAATTTGACCGAAATCATAAATGTGCCTCATGGAAGTTGTATATTATGGATGCTATATACTCTGGAAATTCCTTGAAAGAATAAATTGAGATAGAAGTAGAATTAATATTCGACACACCAAAAAGTGAAGAGGAAAACACATCTAAGGTTTCCTTCAATGCCCTTGTAGGATTTTTTGCTCCACAAACGATGAGGGTAAAAGGGAATTTTAAGAAACAAAACCTTATTGTGCTCCTAGAATCGGGTAGCATGCACAATTTTATCGATCCAATGGTGGCTAAACAAGCTAATTTTTTTATATATCCTTGTAATAATTTCAAAATGATGATTGGAAACAGAGGAAAAATTGCATGTAAAGGTAAATGTCAAAATATTAAACTAACTATGGGAGATTATAACATGAAAGGAGACATGTATGTACTACCCCTAGGAGGTTGTGACATCGTACTAGGAGTACAATGGCTACGAACATTGGGTATAGTTCAATGGTAATTTGACAAATTATGGATGAAGTTCACAGAGAAGAATCAAACTTATACTATCAAAGGATTAAAATCGAGACCCTCACAAATCATAAGTTCTCATAGAATGGAGAAAATTATTCATAAAGGAAGCAAATGAATAGTAGCCCAATTATTTTCAATCCAACCCACTCACAAAGAATACGAGGTGCCAGAGTTACAAAATATTTTAGAACACCATAAATAAGTATTCCATGAACCAAAAGGACTGCCTCCATAACAAATTCACGATCACTCTATTCACATACTTCTAGGATATCCACCCTCTAATATTACGCTTTATAATTATCCATATCTACAAAATACCGATATAGAGAATCTAGTACAAGAGCTTCTTAAATCAGGGATCATTAGACCTAGTAGAAGCCCCTACTCCTCTCCATTTATATTAGTGAGGAAGAAGGATGGGTCATGGTGTTTATGTTTTGATTTTAGAGCACTTAACAAAATGACCATCAAGGATAAATTTCCTACTCCGGTCATAGACAAGCTACTAGATGAACTACATGGGGCTTCCTATTTTTCCAAACTAGACTTACGATTGAGTTATCACCAAATCATATTTAACAAAAAGGACATTCCAAATACCGTATTTCACACTCATGAAGGGAACTATGAATTTTTGGTGATGCCATTTGGCCTTACCAATGCTCCTTCCACTTTTCAAAGTTTAATGAACAAGGTATTCCACCCTTTCCTTCATAAATTTATCTTAGTTTTCTTTGATGACATCCTGATTTACAGCAAAACATGGGAAGATCATTTGAACCATATTAGCCAAGCATTGAAAATATTGAAGGAAAATCAACTCTATGCAAAGAAATCAAAGTGTTCCTTTGGAAAGCAAGAAATTGAATACTTAGGACACAATGTCTCTAAAGACGGAGTTAAGGTAGATCCTCACAAAATTGAGGATGTGAAAATTTGGCCTATTCCAAAAACCTTAAAAGGTCTATGAGGGTTTCTGGGGCTAACTGGATATTATCGAGAATTTGTCAAAAATTATGGAAAAATTGCAGCTCCTATAACAACATTGCTTAATAAAAACACCTTCAAGTGGTCATCTCAAGCGGATGAAGCTTTTCCTACATTGAAAAATGTAATGTGTACCACTCCTGTCCTAGCTACACCCAACTTTTCTAAACCATTCATCATTGAAAGTGATGCCTTGAGGGTAATAATAGGAGCCATACTCATGCAAGATAAAAGGCCTCTAGCTTTTACAAGCAAAGCATTTTTTAAAAAGAATCTCGCTCGTTCTACCTATGAAAAAGAAATGTTGGCGATTGTTCATGTTGTTCAACATTGGAGACCTTACCTTATTGGACAACATTTCATTATACACATTGACCATCATTGCTTAAAATACTTCTTGGAACAACGTACCAATACCCCAGAACAACAAAAATGGGTTACAAGACTACTTGGCTATGATTACAAAATTACATACAAAAAGGGAAAGGACAACATGGCGGTCGATGCACTTTCTAGAAAATTTAAAGACATGCCTCAACTCCATGCTCTTTCCTCCCTTATTCCCAAATGGTTAGATGCGGTTTATGAAGAATGGATTAATGATCCTACTACCCACACAATAATTCAATAACTCCAAAATAATCCTAATAGCAAACCTCCATATACTTGGACAGATAATATATTAAGGTACAAAGGATGGGTGGTCCTCGCCCCAAATTCCTCTTATCATGAAAAACTTCTCCATGAATTACATACCTCACCCACTGTCGGACACTCAGGGTTCTTAAAAACATATAAAAGAGTAGCTAGATATTTTTATTGGGTAGGTATGAAAAACTACATCAAAATATTTGTAAAAGCATGTGAAACCTTCCAAAGACATAAAGGAGAGACAATTGCGACCCCAGGATTACTTCATCCTCTTCCTATACCAACCAAAACATGGGTGGATATTTCGATGGATTTTATTGAAGGCTTACCAAAATCAGGTAGAAAAACAACGATTTTTGTAGGAGGAGACCATTTATCTAAATATGCGCATTTTTTTTTGGTGGCTCATCCCTACACTGCTAGTACTATAGCCCATATTTTCCTTGATCACATATTTAAACTACATGGTATGCCATCAACGATTGTTAGTTATCATGACCCAACTTTCACTATCACTTTTTCGAAGGAATTGTTCAAATTACAAGGTACTCAACTTCGTATGATCATCGCTTACCATCCTCAAACCGATGGCCAGATGGAAGTTGTTAATAAATGCTTAGAAACTTACCTTCGTTGTTTCATATCTACTGAACTGCTCCATTGGGTAAAGTGGCTTCCGTTAGCATAATGGTGGTATAACACTTCCTACCATACATCCATCTAAATGACTCCTTATGAAGAATTATATGGCCAAACACCGCTATCACTCATTGCTTATATTCCAGGGAGTGCAAAGGTACAAGCAGTGGAGACGAAACTCTCTACTAGGGATGACATTCTGAGGATCCTAAAAGAGAACTTACACATCACCCAAAATTACATGAAGTAGCAAGCCAATCAACATAGGAGCAAGCATGGTTTTTAGGAGGGTGATAAGGTTTTCCTATTCCTTCAACCTCATCGACAATCCTATCTCAAACAACAAGGCTCACATAAGTTAGTGCCCAAGTTTTATGGATCTTATAAGATTATCCAACATATTGAGGCTATTGCTTACAAACTAGAGTTGCCACCAACTTCCAAAATTCATCCTGTCTTTCATGTATCTTGCCTTAAGCCAGTGGTGGGAGCCAACATCACTATACAAACTAACCTTCCTGAATTTACCGATGATGGAGTACTTTTGGTTGAACCTGAAGCTATCTTATATCATCGCTCTCGTCACCTTCGAAATCGAGATATCATGAAAGTCTTGATCCATTGGAAAGGTCTACCTTTAGAAGATGCTACATGGGAGACTAGTCACTATATCCAGCAAAAATTTCCACATTTCCAGATTTGAGGACAAAGCTCTTTTAAGGAGGGTGGCATGTTAGGACCTTCCTAACATGTACTAATAATTCCATTTATATTTTAACTATTTTATAAGGGTCACAACCCTTCATCATCACAACTATTAGAATAGGTATTTTAAGGCAATCCAAGAGGTTGCAATAGGAATCATCCAGAACATTATTTGATATCTTATTATGTGTTATACTCCAATACAAACTGTGATTCCATTGTAAACAATGATTATTTTACATTTTATTCGGACTTATTGTTGTAGGTGTCTATCATAGTGTAGTAGAATAGCAAACAAGCCTAAATATGAAGAGAAAAATAATAGAGAGAAAAAATACCTAGCTTCATGGTTGTGGCAAAAAAAATTTCCAAGACTAAGTGCTAGCTCTACAGGGTCACCACCTATTAGTTGTTATTGGAAGTATTAGTTGTTATGAATCATTCCAATTTGTACCTACAAATAAAAATAGACTTGAATTAGGGTTAGTTTTTGGGAGGTCTACCAAGAATAGAAGAGTATGTGATATTCTGTACTAACCAATTAAACCCCAAGATCCTTTAAATTTTTTAAATATTGTGAAAAATATATAAATGGATATGAACATCATAATTGCTACTTGAGTCTTATAAATAGTGATATTACACTGTGAATAGAGTCTAAACAATAGAGGATTCATAGTTGTTCAGTCTATAAAAGGAAGAATCACTACCTATGATTCAATATAGTGTTTCTACCCTATGCACATGTGTAACAATGAATAGGGGTACATATTACAATGAAGTAGTTTAGAGAGTAGCAAGTAGGCTTAAAAGAATAATGTTTGAATAGGACCTGGAAGTGGGATATAACAAGGCTAAAGCTACTAATGTGTTGGGTTTATGAAATTACTGCCTATGTAGAGAAAGTAGTGTTTCCACCTTGGGGGGCTAGATAAGAGAAGGCAAAGAAGAAAAGTGCTTGGCTTAAAGTTATAATGCAATAATTAGACTATATGCTCAAATATCAGGATAGAGTCTTTCGTAAATGGACTATATTGGGTTAATAATTACTAGCATATCTTGGTCAATAGAATCACTGTCTATACAAGGAAAGTAGTGTTTTTTCCCTAAGAGGATAAATGATAAAGGATATAAATGGACATATTTGAGCTAATATTGTAGGGTTTTTCATAGCATCATTTGAGAGTTACTTGCATGGAAAAATCCCTATTGAAAAATTGTAAGTAAGTAAAAATAATGAGTGCTTAAAAGAGATGCTAGAATCAAGCAACAAGATACAAAGATAATGAGAAATTATAAAAAACTAAGTAAAATGTTAGTAAATCAAAAGCATAAAATAAAAACAGTCAAACTGAGAAATGAGAGGTAAAAGTATATGGATATATATGTTGAATCTCCTTCTTACCCCCAAGCATAAATTTTTCAAGCCTCAATATGAGATACTAACAAGATAACAAGAATCTTGGAGCAAATGAGCAAGAGAAATAGTATAGTTTTATCAGCATAGAACTTGTTATTGTGAACGGAATCCCAAACCTCTAATTTATAGGATTTTTGGCATTGGGAATAGAAAAAGGTGAATTTGTGGTGATGAGAAAAGGAAGGTAAGTTTTCAAAATTCAAATATTGAGGAAAGAAAAGGTTGATCCAATGAGGATAGTCTTGTGCTTCAAGACTAGATGGCATGGATATAAGGAAGAGAGTTTCATAAATGGAATGAGGCTTAAAAGAGAGAAATAATCCAAGACTAAGATTATGTACTTGGTAGGGAAAAATAATTACCTCAAAATCACAACCAACAACTCTAAACTGGTGATATCATGTATTTGATCATTTTGGATCAAAGAGGAGAGAAGGATTGAATTTGAGTGGGAAGATTTAGCAAGAAATGTGTTTAGACAAAAAAATTGTGACGTTTTCACTCTAAAATGTAGAAGGCCCAAAAATATGGGTCAGAATGCTTAATTATATGATTTAGTTGCTTGGTAGGTGGTTTGCAAGTTTGGTGTTCTAAATTTGGTTATCTATAGTATGGTATTATTTTTTATGTATATTATGTAATGTATAGATACTATTGATATATATATATATATATATATATATATATATATATATATATATATATATATATATATAGATTAAGATGGCATGAAATTTATGTGATTGATGCTTTCTTAATTTATGTGATTGATGCTTTCTTGCTTTATGGTTATTTAATTTTTATTATATGATGATGTTGTGATAGGACTTGAGTGATGATGATGTAATTTTATAAATTGATTAAAAATATAGCTTTAGATTTAGAATATATGCATGATAAATTTTTATAGATGTTTTATTTGTGATGGTATGGTATAAGTATATGCAAAAATGATGGGATTGAAGGGACTTTATATAATTCCATCAAACATTTCTATATTACAGGATATGATACAAATAAATATGTTCCCAGGGGAACTTTAGATAATGTTATAAGGCATTACTATGATATAATATATCATACCAAAAGAGATGTACCTAGAGGGACTTTACATAATGCATAAGGCAAGGCATTGCTATAATTCAAGATAAATATATTATTTTCATGCCCTCAAAACAAATTCAAGGAGTTTATTTTATTTTAATGAAATCTATAAATAGATTTACCTTGAAACAAATTTTTCTAAGGACTTTATAAATGTGCCAAACAACAATAGACTTATCTCTAGACAAATGCCATTAAATACTTCTAATGGTGGTTTTACCTTTATATAAATGTAATAAAGGATTGTTGCCTTACCTTTAGATAGATGTCATAAAGGAATTCTACCTTGTATTCAGAAAAATGTCATGAAGGACTTCTACTTTATATTTAGATAAATGTCATAAAGAGCTTATAATTTAGACTTATATCTAAAATAAATGTTGGATAGGATTATCAGATGTAATATGAATTTTATGGATTTATCATGGGAAATATATCAATGACACTTACATATGTAATATGATGCTGATTTTGACAACAAATTTATAATTACTGGGGATTAATTTGTTATGGATTTGATGAGTATATCCCCATTCCTATAATGTAATAGAGGTAGTTTTTATAATCCTAAATAGAGGATTTAAACACCCTATAGAAGCCATCCAACATTTTTCATGGGTCTAAGAGCAATATGATTATGACTTAAAAACGACTTGGAGAAATAGGTGATGTTGTCATCAACACCTATAAATATCATAAATTTGATCATGTTGTAGCTTAGGGATAGAAGATGAATTGATTTAATTTGTTATCAACACCTACAATTATCACAATATTTACCATGTGACAATATGGAGATAAATTTTTGTGAAAGATATATGAAGATGTTGGAGACAACCAAATGTCTTTACAACCTTACAATTTTTGAGTGTTTGCACCTAGCAATAGAAACTCCTATTGGTTCCTTTGTCTAAGAATAAATTGCAAGACTAATTTTTTTTTTGAAATTTATAATAATATGGTCCTATTAGTAAGATATTCCTAGATAATACTAGACTAAAGTTTCTATCCTGACTAGAATTATCGTATATTAAAAGGACAAGATAGAAGATGTATGGATAAGCTAGGTTGAAGAGACAATATATGTGATCCAGTTTCCATGTTGCTGTCTTCATTTTATAAATTAAAATTTTTAATATAAGTACATATATTTATTTATTAACCTAAAAATGTTTTACTTAAAATTTAATAAACAAATCTTAAAATAAAATCCTTTAGAAAATGGAATAGTATAGTACACTTAAAATTATGAAAAAGAAAATAAACTTTCATGATTATATATATAGATAGATAGTTAGATATAGATATGTATGTATGTATGTATGTATGTATGTTTAATCAACCCTTTTGTTGTCATATCTAAAACAAGTATCACTGGATAATGAGATAGAGTTTAGATGTTGAAGCTATAAGGCAACAATGACAATACTCAAGCACTAGATCTCAAGATTTACAAAGTTAGTTTTAATATTGTAGGAATATTATTATCATTAATAAGTGATATTGGTGTTTCTTCACCTATAGTAGATCGATTTTATAAAATTTAGGATTTATATTGAGATTTTCCTGTTCAAACGGATAATCTTGGAGTTATTTTTACATAGTTATAAATTATCAACTTGATAAACCAAATAAAATTTTCTCCTTAATGTTTAGCTAATTTATTAAAATAAAATACACAATTGATGTAAGGTGTACAATACCTTATTAACAACTATCATATATTGGTGACATTGTTCTCATAAAATTAAGAAAAACAAAGAGTCCTAAAATTTTATAATTTTAAAATGAACTAATTTTAAATTTGAAGTCTCCTATCATCTAAAATATCTCACCGATCAAACTTGACATCCCCATGAGTCATCAAAAATGTAGTTGTTCACTTAATATTGTTACATTCTAGTAATGAAGCAATAATTGTAGATAAAAGAAAAGGAAATTATTGAAATAATCCCATTCAAAATTGACACTATGAAACAATACCATCATAAGGAAAAACTAGACTCAACTTCAAATTTTAACCTAATCATAACAAGTGCAATCTATTCATAGAGTGCAATTCATTATCGAGTGTAGAATTGGCCAATTCTTGTAGGGAACAATGTCCTTATCACGTAGGAGCCAATTTTTATCATACTAGAAGAGTGAATCATTATCATCACAAGGAATAAATCACTTCCAAAGAAAAAAACTAAAAAAGGAATACGTTCTAGCATTTGAAGTTCAAGGTGAAATACTAGAAAGAGATTGTTTGTCTTTAAGTGGTGCTAGTAAAGGAATTTGAACTACACAAATCATGTAGAATAACTTTAGAGGTAATTGTTGTTAGAAAATAGTATCCATGCTTATTAAGGAGTTAAATGGTCAAGAGCTTTATGAGGTGTGTGGTTTTGAATATAGTTTGCATAGTTAATATCTTCTATCCAAAATTTTTTGGAAGATCTCTTGAATGGAGCATATAGTTTGCCATTTCCTTCAATGTTCGGTTTTTCCTCTCTGCAATACCATTTTTCTATGGATTATGGGAGACATAATGCTGATGAATGATGCCATGACTTGATATAAATATAGAGAACTCATTACTATAGTATCCCCCCCATTATCTATAAAAATTTGCTTGATGTTGCAAGAGGCCTAATTTTTAACTAAGGCTTTGAATATTTTGAAGTGGGATAGAACATCACTTTTATATTTTAGGAAGTACACCCAAGTTCTTCTGGAAAATTCATCAATGAAGGTTAGAGCATATTTTGCTCCTTTGAAATAAGGCTATGTAAAAATCATCAAGTCACTATGGATTAACTCTAGAGGGGATGAGGCTTTTAGAGTACCACTTGGGTGGAAAGGATCTTGATGTTGCTTTCCAAGAGCACATCCAGGAAATACTCCATAAATAGAATAGACTTGAGGTAAACCTGTTACCATTTCATGGGTATTCAATTCCTTTAGGTAGTTATAACTAAGATGACCAAACCTTTCATTCCAAATTTTGCTTTCAAGATCTCCATGAGCCATAAAATAGGAGGTCCCTTCTGAATTTTTGAATCCTTTGAAGTGAAATAGGTGAGTGTTGTGATAAATATCTCCTTTGGCTATAAGAGAGTTGGGGTCTTGAAAGTCTCTTATCTCAAATCCTATTGGAGAGAAGAGAACTGTTTTCACCTTTCCAGATGTACAAATCTGATAGATGGAGAGGATATTTGTTGCAATGTTTGGAACATAGAGAACAATATTGATAGAACCACCATCAATGGATATGTCACCTATTCCTTTGACTAGGATAAAGGATGAGTCATCAACTTCTATGCTACTTTTTGAACTTGAGGAGATAGAAGATAATGACTTTTCTGAAGCAGTCATGTGATGAGTTGCTCTAGAATCTACGACCCAGTATTTAGATGAAGTATTGGTGGTATTTCCTTGAACATTTAAGGCTTTTCCTATCTTCTTTTTATTGTCTATATTTTGATCCTTCATAGTTGTCTCTAGTTTTTGAAGTCTTTTCCAACATTTGTTTGCAGAATGGCCATTCTTTTTGTAGTGAGTACAAGTTATGGGACTCCTTTATTTCTTTTTGAATTTTTTTTTAGTAGAGGTGGAGGCTACTAAGGCTTTTGAGGAAGAGGAAGAGATCTCCTATTTTGTAATTTTTGTTTCTTCCCTAGTTAGTCTATCACAAAATTATTCTAAGGAAGATATTTTAAAGATTGCACCAAGAGCATATTTTGTAGATAGAAAGGTGGTTGCAAACATTTGAAATACACCATTTAATTTAGAGAGAATTAGATAGATGCATTATTCTTCAGTTTTATTCTTCCCACTGCCTTTGTATTGAGTGAGGACTTCTTTGAATTTGGTGAGAAAGTCAACAATATTGTTGAAGTCTTTAGGAGATAAAGTTGTTAATTTTACCTCTAATTGCATTGATCTTATTTGATCTACTTTTCCAAACAAGTTCTTTAGTTTTTTCCAACTTTCATATGGAGTTTTACAATCTGTAATGTGAAACCATAAGCTTTCATGTACATTAGTGCTTATAATACCCATTGTTTCATACATATTTCCTTTATGAACAAATATTTCATATTCTTTCTCAAATTCAAGTTGCTTTTCTTCTAGAAAGTGAGTGAGCCCTTTCTAAGAGATAAGATTTAAAATTTTGGGTTTCCAAGTGTGATAGTTATGAGGGGTGAGAAGATCAATTGTATTCATTTTTCCAAATAAAGTTGAAGTTAACCAATATACCCCCCCTTACAACTTCAAGTGTTGATTAGTGCAATTGATAGAAGATATGTAAGCTTTTTAATGTCACAATCCTCAGATTACCCACCCTAACGAGAGGGAAACTATAAGTAATAGAGTTTTGTTATATTAAAATTTTCTTTAGAGACAATTGCCAGGCCCAATATTATTCTTCTCAATTACCCGCCCTTACTTGAGGGAAACTTTAAGTAATGAGTAGAAAAAATATTTGGAACATAGGCTTGAAATGCAAGGATGATCAGCTAGATTTGGATATCGTAATATCTCAATGACTCACCCTTACAAGAGGGAAACTATAAGTAAGAGAGATATCCAACATGTGAAATATGGTGACCAAAAAAAATATTTGCCAGGCCTGTATACCAAGTCTCTCAAAAAACCCGCCCTAACTTGAGGGAAACTATAAGTTTTTGAAGAATAGTGGTATGTGGAATGTAGGCAATATATCTTGAAGGAAAACTTTAGTTTTGGAATTTTTTGAGTGCTTGAATTTAATTCTAGAAATAGACTTCTTTATATATTTATATTTATATATAAAAAAATAATATAGTTGAAAAGAAGTGTATTTAATGAACAAGCAAGAAGTGGAAAAAAAATTATCCACTTTTTAAGTAAACTTTAGTTTTGAGTGCTTGAATGATTATGAGAAATAGACTTTCTTTTATCTCTATATTTAAATATAAGAAATGAATATAGCTGAAAATAAGTGTATTTAAATAACAAGCAAGATTATGAAAAAAAGGTGCCACTTATAAAGGGAGGCTATAGAGATGACAATAAGAATTAGATAAATTGAGACCCCCCCTTTTAAACTAAATGGAAAAAAACAAAGGTGCTAGAACCAGCACCAAAAATCCCCCCCCCTACAATTTTTTTTTATATTTATTAGGTTACAATTGAATTTTACCTTTTTTTTGAAGATAGCCTTTTGAAAAATAAAAGGGCTATGAAAAAAGGTAAAACAGCTAGATATTTAACTTAATTAAAACAATATATTTGGATCACAACTTTGAAAATGAAGAGACCAAAGAAAAAGTCCTTTACAAAGGAAAACCAAGATCAAGTCTGGGTGAGGAGAGTGCTTTGACTCCAAGCGGTTTGACATCAATGTTACACATTGGAGCAAAACGTAGCCATGAAAAGAAGATTTAAATCACTGCCAAATGAAGGAAACTCCAGCCTAGATTTTGAAAGAGTCTTCCTGTAAAATAGAAATGTTAGAAAAATACATAAAACAAAATGCCATGAGGGCGAACATAGATCTCTGTGAATGATATGATTTAGATGAAAAAATGAGCTCCTACAAAACCAGAGACAAATTAATTCAAGCAAAGTGAACGTTGGGTGAACATATATCTCTGAGATTGATTTGTTGAAAGTGGAGCTCCTACAAAACCAAATAGAGATTAATCCAAGCAAAGTGAATGCTAGGCAAACGTAAATCTCTGAGAATGATTTTTGAAAGTGGAGCTCCTGTAAAACCAGAGAGAGATTAATCCAATCAAAGTGAACGTTGTAGCTCTATTTCACCATAGAAAGTGAAATGTTTTGAGCATCGATCTATAGAATACGTTTTAACCTCCAAACCAAATGTTAAAACATCAATTTTGCTATCATAAATGAACAAATATAGATATTAAAAAATCATCAACACAAGTGGCCTCAATTATATATCTACAAATCAAATAAGATAAGGAAACAAAGCAAGATCTTCTTAAGATGAAAAATGATTTGTAGATATATAGAAATACCTCAGTGCTTGAAAGTCCAAGAATAATTTTTGATAGATAGCGAGCGTTCATCTTAAATGAGGTAAAAACTCTTAGTTTAAGATCGACCTAGCTGGCATATAAAAAATTGTGAAATACTTGTAGTTTATTAACATATTTTGAAGGACCACCCAATGGAAAAGGGCGCACTACTGAGGAAGATCGGATGCCAAAAAAGATACGACAAAGGCAACATTTAAAAAAAGATGACAACTGTATTAAAATTTATTAAAAAATGGACGCCAATGAAGTAAGAGATTTAATTAAAGAAGAGGCAACATTTTTTTTTTAAATAAAGCTATCAAATTAAAAAAAAAAACAAATGCAAAAGAGCTTAGAGAGGAGGCGCCAACCAAACAATAAAGGGTGTTCCTAAAAAAATAAGCTAGACCCGAAGTGAAGACTAATGGGAGAGAGCACTTAAAGACATCAAACGAAAACCGGTGAAACCCATGGGAGAGAGCACAAATGCAAAGACCAATGGGAGAGTGAACACTATGTTTTCGAAAGAGGGCCCTTCCTGTTCGAAATTTAGAGAAAATCAATTATAAATAAATTACCCCCTAAGGCTTAGGGGAAGCTATCTTAAATAAAGCATAGGGCTACCACTTGAAATGGGAAGCACACAGTAGAAGATAGCTAAATCTCTAGAAACTAGAAGAGCTTATTTTGTTTATAAAATATATCTCTCTATGATTTTTCAACCAAAAAAATTGTTGAAAAAAAATATATATGGATAAAAAATAACTATACCACAACCCTTAATCAAGATGAATACAGTCTAAAATTATCCAAAAAAACTGAACCAGATCTTAAAATAGAAGAGCTTCAAAAACTCGAATGCTTGCAAAGAACTATCCTAGCTCTGGTACCATGTTAGAAAATAGTATTCTATTGAAAGAAGGAAATAATTCTGCAACACATCACAAGACTTGTAGAGAAGCTCAATGAATTGATTGATTATTCCATGGATCAACTTTGTATAAATAACAAAGTTGATCATTGAGAGCCATTGGATTACAACAACTCATCAAATCTGATCTAGACTATAACTAAGAGTTCACCTGACTCATGAAGGAGTGGAAACTCAAGTAAGTCTATCCTAGTAGAACTTAAGAGAATAATTACTTATTCTAACAAATTTAAATGGCTAAGCATCAATTTTACTAAGAGATGTTACCAAAGTAGGGATTTACTAAAAGTCGAATCATTTTATCTAAGTTAAAAAGAAATAAAAAATTATTGTAAATAGACCTAACATTTTATTTATAAATTTTCTTTAGTTATTTTTAGAATATTAGAGCTACTTATCGTAATGAAGGACCATTCGCTAATCAACTAGCCAAGTATTACCATTCTAAAACATATCACATACTAGTTGTTTGGAGATAGAGTGGCTAATTTTATTTCTCAAACGTCCAACTACAAGTAATGGAAAATTATTCCTACCAATAACCTTAGAAATGAATTTTAAAATGTTGTAATAGAAATATCAAAACTACTAAGGATCTATGTCATTCCAAGCATCCAATCCAGATACACTCATGTTTGGAAAATTTATGAGGATGGCCAATTCATAGTTAAAACATCTTATCACATTCAAGATACTCCAACAGAGTCATGGGCCTATGCAAAGCTTGTATGTATCAAACACTTAATTATAAATGTGAGTTTCTTTTCTTGGATTACCTCTCAGAATAAAATTTTAAATATTGATAATCTCATTAAAATAGGTATGTACATCACCAATTTTTATGTTCTCTATAATTCTAATTGGGACTCAACCATTCATTTATTCTTGGAATGTCCATTCTCCATTGTTATATTGAATTCCCTCTTTGATCTCTTTAGCATTGTGTGGGTTCAACAATAATGCCTTTGCCAATTGTTAGAACAATGGCCAAATCTCTTTTCCAATCCCCAACTAAATTTTCTTTGGTCCACTTTTATGCATCATTACCTATGGCAAGTATGGTTGGAGAGTAATAATAGAGTGTTTAATAGTTTGAGAAAAAATACTTGGTCTATTTTCCACCGTGGCATCACTCTTACCTTGGAGAATTCCCAACTTGTTTCTATATATGAAGTCCCCAAACCTGGTATTGAAACTTATTTGTTTAATATGTTTAAGTTTAAGTGCAATCCTTCTATGGCCTTCCAAACCCATATTTATAGATCTATTATTAAGTGGAATCATCCTATGGTTGGTTGGTTAAAACTAAAATTTGATGGTGTGGAAAAAGGGAATCTTGGGATGGCCAAAACTAGGGGTAATATACAAAATGATAGAGGTCAAATAATATTTTCATATGCAAATAATAATGGGATTCAGTCCAAAAACCTTGTAGAAGTAAGAGCCATGTACCAAGGTCTGATAATTATGCAGGAGCTTGATTGTGACCACATCATTGTTGAATGTGATTCCATTCTTTCTATTAATTGGCTCAAAGAAAATCAAGTTCCACCATGGAGTGTTCACAATATGACTAATGAATTATTGGGTAGATACATAAACATCATTATTCAACATGTGTATAGAGAAGAAAATAAAGCAGAAGATTTACTTGCAAGCAAAGGAGTTCTAGAAGAATTCCTTCGCATTTGGTGGTCTAACTTCCCAGTGGGACTCGGGAAGAACAACTCACCTTCCTCTGAACTAGGGTTTCTAGAACTTCAAAAAATCTAGGGCATCAGATGGATTGCAGAAGTGCTTTCGGGGTACGGTGGATCTGAAGGCTAGATTGGTGCCCAAGGAGGGTCCAATGGGGACTTCTCCGGCTCCTTTTCTAGGGAGTAGAAGCTCATACGCAGATTTGTCTAAAGAAAAATCTGCTCCAAAGAACGACGAAGCTCAAAAAATGGCATATAAAATGCTCTTCACGGATGCTGGGAATAGGTCGACAGCACATCGTGTGAATGGATGTTTTTTGTAGGCTGAAACCAGGCCAAAAATTGTCATCAAGCCAAGTATGGTTGAAGAATCAGTCATTTACAAAGCTAATCACGATTTAATCTGCAAGTTCATGGGTATACATCCTTCCCTGAATTTTTTGCACTCTTGGATCCGCCAAAAATGGGAGCCTCACGGTGAGTATTCATTGTGGTTTATTAGCAATGGATATTTTATTGTTAGCTTTCCGTCTTTTGCTGATAGAAATAGGGCTTTCGAGTCAGAGAAGAAAAATCATGGCCCGACAGGGCTATTTGTTCAACCATGGAGAGTGGGATTCGATCCCCGAGTTGAACCTACTACGGTCCTAGTATGGATCTAACTATATGCTCTTCTAATGGAATTCTGGAGTGAGCAGGTGTTGGAAAGGATTGGCAATTCTATTGGAAGACATCTGGGTGTTGCCAGAGACACAATTGAAGGGATCATGGCGGTGTATGCAATAATATGTGTGGAGATGGATCTCAGCCAACCTTTGTCGATAGAGATGGAAATTGAATTGGCAGGACTCTCCTGGATTCAACAACTGGACTATGAGGCCCTACCCTTTAGATGTACAGTTTGTCACATACATGGACATTTGGCCCGTTTTTGCCCTAATAATATGAATGCTAAAATGGAGTCCCCTTTAGGAATGCCAAACCTTCCTAAAGAGGATAAGGCAACACTTAATAAATATTCTAATAGCACCATTCAGGGCCAGGAAGCTCAAAGAGAGGGTTTTGAATAACCCAAAAGAAAAATATGGACAAAGAAAAAAGAGGGAAAGGAGCAATCCCATCTCAGACCTGCCAATAGGTATGAGATATTTAAGTCACTAGTTGACGAAGAGGAACAATTTATGGAGGGCATGGAGGGTAATAAGGAAAATTCTAATATTCCCATGCAACTCCCCCTCTCATCTCCTCCCGTCATACAATAGGTAGTTGAACTCTGTGAGGTATCACAACCAGTGTGTTCAGGGGCTTTAGTAGTGCATAACCAGGAGCAGACAGTATCTTAGGATGTCAGCATGGGAATAGCAGAGAAGAATAGGGAAAGGCCAACTTTGGGGATTACCTAGGTAGAAAAAAGATAAAAAAATAGCAATTCTCAGGGAGTAGGTAGAAGATCCAATAAGGAGTTGCTAGCAGTCCAAGGAGACAAACTGATCACAGGAGGATCGGTGAGGCCAATAGACTCTTATTGCTCTCAGGGTAACCAATGATTATATAATCATGGAATGTGAGGGGTTTAAACAGTAGAACCCATTAATCTGCTATTCGAAGACTTTTAGAGAATCGTAATACTAATTTTTTGCTTTTACAGGAGACTAAGATGTCATTAGATCTTATGTCCAAAACAATCAACGAGAATTTGGAGGGGTGTCTGGTCATATGGATGTGGCTGCCCAAGGTGCCTCAGGGGGGATTTTTACTCTGTGGAACTCTCTTGAATGGTCTGTAACAGAACATCTTTCCTGGAGGGGTGTTCTCACTTCTCTTTTTAGGAATAATATCACTGCGAAACACGTTCTAATCATAAAATTTTATGGGTCTCAAAACTTAGATGGTCAGAGGCGGCAGTGGAAGGTTGTGCATAACATGTGAACCTCAAGGGAAGATCTAGACTGGATTATGGCAGGGGATTTTAACGCTAAATTATCTTCTAGACATCAGGAAGGGGGAACACCATTTTTGGATCCAGGGGACCGTTTCATGATTGCCCAAGTCCAGGATTTGCACTTAGTGGACATTAAATGTCCTGGCATTAACTACACTTGGACTAATAAAAGGTAGGAGCCACATAGCGAGAAGGTTAAGCTAGATCATTTTCTGGTTTCAGAGGAGGCGTTTGTAAAATGGAATATAAATTTTTAGATTTTAGAAGGCCCAATTTCAGATCACTGTCCCATTCTGTTGGAAGGTGGGACTAGGATGGGGCAGCATCACAAACCTTTCAAATTTGAGAATTTTTGGCTTTAGAAAGAAGAACTTCGAGAGAAAATTCCATAGTGGTGGGAAGAAGGCCGCCTAGCTTATGGGAGAGCAATGTTCAGAATCCACAAACAACTACAATATGTCAAAACTCAGTTGAATTATTGGAGGCATGCTTATAAAACATACTTCCAAGCTCAAAGAGCTCCATTGGTGGCTAGATGGGATGAGGTCCAAAAATAGTTTAGAGAAGGAGTAATTACAGACTAGCTCAAAGCTGAGGATGATGCCCTGCATACAGTGGTTGAGGACATTGACAACCAGGAGGAGATCTATTGGAAGCAGAGAGCAAGGACCACCTGGTTATTAGAAGGGGACATAAATACAAAATTCTTTCATCGGACTACTTGTGCTTGAAGACAGATGAACAATATGGAGGCCCTTCAAGATGAGAATGGTCATTCCTTTGATACACTTCCAGGTATGCATTCCCATGCTATGGATTATTTTTCTAAGCTTTTTAAGGAAAGTGTGGTTCAAGATGTAGAGGCCCAAAATGAAGTTATTTTTGTCATACCTGCTATTATTTCTAAGGATGAAAATCAGGCCCTCCTCAAACCCATTGATAGAGATGAATTGAAAATTGTGGTCTTTGGAATGAGCATTGGTAAAACTCTAGGTCTAGACGACTTCCCAATTGAGTTTTTTCAGGCTTTTTGGGACTACTTAGAGGAAGATGTAATGGCTGTTGTAGAAGAGTACAAAGAAAATAAGAGAATGCTTAAAGCTATAAACCACACTTTCATTACCTTAATTCCAAAAGGGGAGGAGGGGGTTCATATTTCAGATTATAGGCCTATTGCCTTATGTAATGTGCTATACAAAATAATCACAAAGGTAATGGTTGAGCGCCTAAAACCTCTTCTTCACAACATTGTCTCCTCTGAGCAAGGGGGTTTTGTTGAGGGACGACAAATTCTGGATGGGGTGGTTGTGGCCCAGAAAGCAATCCATTCAATGCACACTTCTGGTAATAAAGGGATGTTCATAAAGCTGGACATGTCAAAGGCTTATGACAGGGTTGAATAGAGTTTCCAGGCTAAAATGATGGCATCCTTTGGTTTCTCTTAGGACTGGATAGAGTGAGTCATGAGCTGTGTCTACCTTGACTTACTCTATGCTTATCAAGGGCCTTCCTTTGCAACCATTTGGAGCTACTCGGGGACTGCGCCATGGGGATCCATGATCTCCTTATATTTTTCTCATTTTGGCTGAAGGTCTTGGCAGACTTTTCTTGAGGAGAAGACAACAAGGTAGATTATTGGGTATCAGGGTGGGTGACGAAGTTTTAATGCACCTGTAGTTTGTGGATGACACTGGTTTGGTGGGAGTGGCCACCTTCAGGGAAGCAAGAATGATTAGGGATACTCTTAATGTCTATCTCAGGGCTACTCAACAGGTCATTAATGACAAGAAATCCAAAGTGGTTTTTTTTAATCTAGAGCAAAGGCTTCAGAACATAATTTTAGAAATCCTGGGATTCACAAGGACTTCTCTCCCAGTGGTTTACTTGGGGGTCCCCTTGCACTTTAAGAAGCTAAAATTAGACACATGGAGGAATCTGCTAGAGTGTATCAAGGACAAAATTAATCACTGGTCTCACAAGTGGTTAAGTTATGGTGGCAGATTAACATTCTTACAGTCAGTCATTCAAGCCATGCCAATTTACAAATTCTCTATCCTGGCTGCCCCGATTACAATATGGAAAGAGTTGGATAGGATGGCTAGAAATTTTTTATGGGAAGGAGCAAAGGGAGAGAGAAAGTGGGCCTTAGTGGGTTGGGACAAAGTTACCCAACCCAAGGTTAAAGGAGGTCTAGTTTTGAGAAATTCTAAGCTAAATAATAAAGCTTTGGCTGGAAAGCTGTATTGGAGATGGATCTCCCAACCCACCTCCCTTTTTAGTAGAATCCTAACTAGCAAATACCTGGGATAGGCCAATCCAAATGATGTAGCTCGCATCTCCTTGGATGGTACTGGGTCCCTAGTTTGGCAGGCTCTCAAGTTAGGGTCTCAGGTTGTTAAAGACCACTTATTTTGGAAAGTGGGAAGAGGGAGAAGGCTCGTTTCTGGATAGATTCTTGGGATCAGTTCCCACCCATCATTGCTGAATTTCTAGAATTACAGCCAATAAAAGCAACCATTGAAGCCAAGGGATGGATCTGTATTGAAAGTTATTTCACAACTACTCAACTGGGGGAGTGTAAGTTTAAGCAGTTCAAGAAGTTGGATGAGTGGCCCATTTCAATCCCTTCGGATTTGACTCCCATCATGACTAAAATTCTGACAGAAATATTTCTTATAGGGGGAGACGTGGAGGATGAATTAGCTTGGGTATTTGGGAGTCTTGGCGTCTATACAGTAAAGGATAGATATGACAACATTCTCCCAGAGCCCCCCCCTCATACTTTTCAGGTTGAGGACTAGAGGAAAATCTGGCACTCTAAAGGCCGATCGAAAGTTAACTTTTTTTCCTGGTAGTGCATGCACAATGGAATCCTCACTTTTGATAATCTCAGATAAAAAGGTATCATCGGCCCTTCTCAATGTGTACTATGCTACAAGAGCGAGGAAACTACTGACCATTTGCTATTTGGTTTCCCTTTCTCCTGACAGATTTGGCTGCGTTGGTTTGCATACTTTAAAATTCAAGTAAGTGGTGACCTGAACCGGATGAATATCTGGGCAAAATGGTAGAAAGGTAGATTCAAATATAAATCTCTTCGTATTGGCTGGGAGTTCGATTTAAGCTTTATCTGGTGGCAAGTATGGCTGGAAATAAATGCCAAAATTTTTAGAGAAACTTTTACTGCTCTAGACGGGGTTTGGTAGACCATTTGGAGCAAGGTTACCGAAACTATGGCTATTCATGCTAAGGAGGAAGCTCAAATTGAAATTGGAGCTATGGAAGAACATGTTGAACTACAAGAGGGATAGGATAGAAATTTTTGGAAACCTCCCCTTGAAGATTGGATTAAAATCAATACTGATGGAGCTGCAAAAGGCAATCCGGGTAGAGCTAGAATTGGAGTGGTGTGCCGGAACCATGCTGGGACTGTGCTCTATTGGGAATTGCAAGGCTTGGGAAGAACCACTAACAATGAAGCCGAAGCCATTGCCATCAAGTCTGCTTCTGTTTGGGTAGTGAAACATGGCCACCACAGGATTATTCTTAAATCAGACTCGCAAATAATGGTTGGAGCTCTAGACTGCATGAGGAACTTTGATCTGAAAGCTTGGAGGTTGAGGACTCTTGTTACCCAAATTAAAGAATTATGGAAGAAATTAGAGGACGTGATCCTAGTTTATGCGAGTAGAGATTTGAACAAAGTGGCTGACTTTCTAGCTAAGATGGGTGTGAAAAAGGAGGTTGGAGTTCAGTTGCACAGTGACATGGATATTGAGGATGAGGTGATTAGACAAGGTCTTGAAAGGTCCTTGAGCTAATGACCTTCAAAAAAATAGAGTACGATGGGGGACCCCATGGCAGCTAGTTTTTGGTTCATGAAAATTGGCTCTGGTGTAGTTCTTCCTTTACTATTGTATGACTGTGTCCTCTTGGACTCCAGTTGGGAAGAGGCTCTTCCCACATTGTAATTGATCTATGTCGTAATACAATTTTTTTTCAAAAAAAACTTCCCAGTGGGACTCATGGAGGTAAACCATGGTGATGGAATTTGTTTACTTTAGAAAGTATGGTGGTCCAAGTAAGCCTATTGAACCCCAAATGAGACTCCCTTGCCTCTAGCCTAGGAGGAATCACTTCCCACATAGTATTTGATTTCTCGTGAGAATTTTGAGATGCAGGTCAATGTCATCTTAAGTGACAGTTCTAGTTTACATGGTTCTTGTTCATGGTTTTCTTGTTTTGATAGTTTCTCATGTTCATTTTTAGGTTTTTTGGGTTTGTTGGGAACTTCTAGGTTTCCCTTTTTGTCCTTTTGGATGGTTTGGATGGTTTTTCCCAAATGCTTTTTTATTTTGATCAACTTTTATTTTTGATACCGGTTGGATTCACACCTATTTCTCTCTGTAAAATATTTTTGGTCCTTTCAAAACCCCTCTATCAATAAAAAAAAAATATATTGTATATTAATATCAAATTGTACTTAATAAAAATATTGTGCATGATTTCTATGAATTGATTAAGTATTTTAACCTTTTTATTTATACTTGAATTATGCTTGTGGCTTTACCCTTTCACTTGGTTATTATAGCTTACTTATGGATTTAATTATAGTGAGTATATTTTATCACTTTTAAATAAATGCATTGGATCATTACTCATATTGCTATAGTCAAAAATCATATTTGTTGTGTATGTGCATTTTATTTTACTTTCTCACATATCTTTTTCTACAACATTGTTTAGATTGGTTTAGACTAATAAGTTTGTGAGAAATTCAACCCACTAGCCCAAGGGTTGAGGATTTCCTTCATCTCCTTTTTCTTTTGAACTACAAAATCACAAACACCTATATTAGATTAGAATATTTCTATAGATAAAAAATTTGCTATCACTTCCACAAATTTAAAGGTCATTTAATCAAATTGCAATCAATTATGAAATATATATAAGACCCAATATCACAAAACATAAAATTTTATCTACCCTGGAATTAATTAAATGAATAAATATATTTAAAAAATGTATGTTATAACAACTTGCTAGCATTGAAAAGAAATCAATCACATATAGATAAAAATAATATCCACATATTCAAACTATACATTTTAATTTGATTTATTTATTATATATAATGGTATGGACACATTTTATTTTTTTATTCATATAATATGCTCTCCAACATATTTTGAAATGTATATTTTTTTTTATATTTTTTAATTGGTTATTTGGGATTGAAACAAACGTAATCGTATTAAAGCATGACTACATAATGGAACTATGTATGCTTACAATTATGCATGTATCACTTGGAAAGATTCAAACCTAGGTTTTCTCCTTAATTTTGGGGAGTCTAACTAGTTGAGCTAATACCATTTGATATAATTATTTTAAATTTTTAAATAATATATCAAATATAATTTATTTAAATGCAATAGTTTTTTATAATAAATGAATTTTATTAAATCTATAAACCACACGTTCATTACCTTGATTCCAAAAGGGGAGGAGGGGGTTCATATTTCAGATTATAGGCCTATTGCCTTATGTAATGTGGTATACAAAATACTCACAAAGGTAATGGCTGAGCGCCTAAAACCTCTTCTTCACAACATTATCTCCTCTAAGCAAGGAGGCTTTGTTGAAGGACGACAGATTCTGGATGGGGTGGTTGTGGCCCAGGAAGCAATCCATTCAATGCACACTTTTGGTAATAAAGGGATGTTCATTAAATTGGATATGTCAAAGGCTTATGATAGGGTTGAATGGAGCCTCCTAGCTAAAATGATGGCAGCCTTCGACTTCTCTCAGGGTTGGATTGAGTGGATTATGAGTTGTGTCTCTTCTCTGACTTACTTTGTGCTTATCAAGGGCCTTCCTTCGCAACCTTTTGGAGCTTATTGGGGTCTGTGCCAGGGCGATACCTGTTCCCCTTATATTTTTCTCATTCTAGATGAAGGTCATGGCAGACTTTTAATGAGGAGAAGACAACAAGGCAGATTAATGGGTATTAGGATGGGGGATGAAGTTGTATCGCACCTGCAGTTTGTGGATGACACTGGTTTGATGGGAGTAGCCAGCATCAGGGAAGCTAGAACGATTAGAGATACTCTTAATGTCTATCTTAGGGCTACTCAATAGGTCATTAATGACAAGAAATCCAAAGTGGTCTTTTTTAATCTTGAGCACAGGCTTCAGAATAGAATTTTAGAAATCCTAGGATTCACTAGGACTTCTCTCCCTATGGTTTACTTGGGTATCCCCTTGCACTTCAAGAGGCTAAAATTAGACACTTGGAGGAATATGCTGGAGTGTATCAAGGACAAAATTAATCACTAGTCTCACAAGTGGTTAATTTATGGTGGCAGATTAACGTTCTTACAGTCTGTCATTCAAGCTATGCCAATCTACAAATTTTCTATCCTAGCTGCCCTGCTTACAATTTGGAAAGAGTTGGATAGGATGGATAGGAAGTTTTTGTGGGAAGGAGCTAACGAAAAAAGAAAATGGGCCTTAGTGGGTTTGGATAAATTCACTCAGCCTAAGGTAAAAGGTGGACTAGGACTGAGAGGATCCAAGTTAAATAATCAAGCCTTGGCTGGAAAGTTGTACTGGAGGTGGATTTCCCAACCAACTTCCTTATTCGATGAGAATTCTCACGAGTAAATATTTGGGTCAAGTTAACCCCAATGAGGTGGGTCGTTTCCCTCGGGGTGGTACTAGATCCTTAGTGTGGCAGGCTCTCAAGCTAGGATCTCAGGTTATTAAAGATCAGCTATTTTGGAAAGTGGGGAGAGGGGAGAAGGCCCGTTTTTGGACTAATTCTTGGGATCAATATCCACCCATCATTGTTGAGTTCCCCGAGTTACTTCCAATAAAATCTGCCATAGAAATCATGGGTTGGGTCCTTATTGAAAGTTATTTCAACACTTCTTAGCTGGGGGAGTATAGGTTTAAGAAGTTTAAGATGTTGGAGGAGTGGCCAATTCCTATCCCCCCGGAGTTGGCACCCATCTTATCCAAAATCTTGACAGAAAGGTTTCTCATAAGGAGAGATGAGGAGGATGAATTAGCTTGGGGCTATGGGAGACTTGGTTTTTATACAGTGAAGGACGGATATGACAAGATCCTCCCAGACCCTCCCCCCCATTTCTTTCTGGTTGAGGATTGGCAAAATATTTGGCACAATGGTATTCTCACTTTTGACAATCTCAGATGTAGAGGAATCATCGGCCCTTCTCAATGTGTTTTATGCCATAAGAATGAAGAAACAACTGATCACCTGATGTTTGAGTGCCCTTTCACGCATCAAATTTGGAAGCGTTGGTTCTCTCATTATAAAATCTAGGTTCATGGTGACATGAATCGGACTAATATTTGGGAAAGATGGAAGCGGGGTATATTTACATCCAAAGCTCTTAAAATTGGGTGGGAGCTTGGTTTAAACTTCATTTGGTGGCAAGTGTGGTTGGAGAGAAATGCTAGAATTTTTCGAGAAACCTTTTCCTCGTTAGATGGAGTTTGGCAGGTCATCTGGAGCAAAGTCATCGAAACTATTTTTGTCTACGCTAGAGAGTAAACTTAGGTTGTTTCTGGGCCAATGGCAGAGGGAGTTGACCAAAGAGAGGGAGAAAATAGAATCAGTTGGAAATCACCCCTAGAATGCTGGATTAAAATCAATACTGATGGAGCTGCAAAGGGCAATCCGGGTAGAGCCGGTATTGGCGTTGTCTACCAAAATCATGAGGGATCAATGCTTTATTGGGAATTGCAGGGTTTGGGTAGAGCCACAAATAATGAAGCAGAAGCCATTGCTATCAAATTTGCCTCTATTTGGGCAATTACTCAGGGTCACAGGAGGATAATTCTTGAATCTAATTCTCAAATTTTTGTTGGAGCTCTAGACTGCATGAGGAACTTTTCGTTGAATGCTTGGAGGTTGAGGATTCTGGTCTCTCAAATCAAGAAATTATGGAGGGAATTAGATGATGTGATTCCCATATATGTGAGCAGATATTTCAACAAAGCGATCGATTTCCTGGCTAAGATGGGTGCTACAAAAGAGGTAGGGGTGCAGCTGCACAGTGACATGCCTATTGCAGATGAGGTGATTAGGCAGGGCCTTGAAAGATCCTTGAGACAATGATCAATGAAAAAGCTAAGTATGGTTTTTGTCACGATTTCGTGACCTGTTGCGCCATCGCGGCCATTGGCGGAAAGCTATCGTGATATCGTGACATGTGTCATCGCGGATGCTGGAGAAATGTTGTCAAGATATCGCAACATGTTGCACCATCGCTATCACCAAGGGAAAGTTGTCATGATATCGCGACATGTTGCACTGTTGCAGCCGATGTGAGAAAGTTGTCGTGATATCACGACATGTTGTACTTTCACTGTCGTCGAGGGGAAGTTGTCGTTGAAAGATCCTTAAGACAAATGATCAATGAAAAAGCTAAGTGTGATTTTTGTCACGATTTCACGACCTGTTATGCCATCACAGCCATTGGAGGAAAACTATCGCGATATCGCGACATGTTGCGTTGTCACATCCAAGGGAGGAAAGTGGTCGTGATATTGCGACATGTTGCACCGTCGATGCCCCCGAGGGAAAGTTGCCGCGATATCACAACATGTTGCGTTGTTGCAACCAATGTGGGAAAGTTGTAGCGATTTCATGACATGTTGCACCGTCACTGCCGTAGAGGGGAAGTTGTTGTTGAAAGATCCTTAAGACAAATGATCAATGAAAAATCTAAGTATGATTTTTGTCACGATTTCATGACCTGTTGCACCATCATGGCCATTGGAGGAAAATTGTTGCGATATCACAACATGTTGCGCCGTGGGGAAGTTGTCCTGATTTTGCGACATGTTGCACCGTCGTGGCCAAGGATGGAAAGTTGTCACGATTTCGTGACATGTTGCACCGTCGCTGCCACCAAGGGAAAGTTGTCACGATTTCGCGACATGTTGCGCCAGCGCGGCCAAGGGAGGAAAATTTTTGCGGTTTCATGACATGTTGAGCCGTCGCGGCCAAGGGAGGAAAGTTGTCGTGATTTCGTGACATGTTACGCTGTCGTGGTCGCTGGAGGAAAGTTGTCACGATTTTGTGATGTGTTGCGTCGTTGTGGCTGCTACTGGATTTTTGTTACGATTTCGTGACATGTTGCAATTTTGTGACATGTCGTGATTTCGTTCCAGGTTGACTTTTTTGCTGTTAGAGGTGTCTTGTGTCGCATTTTTGTGACTTGTAGCTTTTTCGTGGACAGAGGTGAAGTTGGTGTTTGCTACGTGTTTTTGCGATAAGTTGTAACTGACCTATCAGCTCTCTCAGCTAGCTTGGTATTGGTTCAAGAGATTTGGATCCAGTGCAAATCTTCCTCTTCTCTTGTAATCATGTGCTTTCATTGTTTTCGGCTGGGATGTATCTTATCCCAATTGTAACTGATCAATGTTTTAATACAAGTTTTTCAATTGTTTAAAAAAAAAAAATGAATTTTATTAATATGTTTATACACATAATGTTTATTATTTCTATATCATACTCTATGGTCATTCACGTGAAAGTTATTTGATAGATGTTCTATATTTTTAAAAATAAACTAAAAAAATGTTAAATAGTTTCTGTCTATAAGATGATATAATATTGAGTGGTTAAAAATAAATACTTTTCAAGTGTAGCATCTAATTCAGACCTTGTTAGGAGACATATAATATACAATTATAAAAAATATTTCACCCATTTCAAACCTTTTTGAAATGATTTAACCCATATTGCATCATAACAACATTAATATAATATTTTTAATAGGCCACATAATGGTCAAAATAAACCAAAAAAAAAAAGTTTATTATTACCATTATATGGCTTGTTAAAAATTGAGGTATTTAACCAATTGATCTCATGTCATTTAATTAAAATATTAAGGTTCACATATAAGGTTTAAACCTTGGTTCAAGATGTGAAACTCTTCACTCCCAACCAATTGATTTAAACAACATGGGCCATGGAGTGTTGACATTTAAAATTGGCTTGGTAATTGATTATTTTTAAGTTAATTTATATTGGATTAAAACCAATCCCAGTCCATGAGCCATGGAGTGTTAACTTTTAAAATTAGTTTAACATTTACCTTTTTGATCTCTTATATTACATTGAAACAAGACCCATCCTTATTGCATCATGATCACATAGTAGTATTACAATAGCTTGATCCCATGAGCCACTAAGTGTTAACTTTTAAAATTACCTTAACATTTGATATTATAATGGGTTATATTTGATTTAAAAAAGTTCCATATATAATGCATCATGATCATGTAATGGTATAACAATAACTTGATAATTATGCATATATTGTTTGACAAGAACCTGAGTCTCTTTTCTTTTTTTTATTAGATGCATGAAGGGGTTTTGAAAGGATCCCCAAACCTTTTATAGAAGTGTATTAGAAAACCTTTGAGAAGCAATGAATAACCAAAGGACTTGCCCAAGAAGAAACCTAGGTCCAAGAACCATCCAAACTACACACAACCAAAGAGAAACAAATCACCCCGTCATAGATTCCACCATATAAAATATATATTTTCCTCTTTCCAAAATATTTGGGGTTGCTTGAGATCTTTGTAAGGACACTTTTGGAAACCAAACACCCCAAACGAATCAGAAGGGTGGAAAAAAATATGTAGTGTTAGTGGTATAATTTGCACATGGGATAATTTACAAGTGTTAGTCTCTTTTTTTAAATGGAGAAATTTAATTGGATAAAGTAATATTTTTTTAAAAATGATTATGTTAATTTTCAAATACAAAATTCCATCCCTTTTTGTTCTAGCCCTATCTAGTAGATGTGATCTAGATATATTTGATAAAAAATTCTAAGAGCCTATAATAGATAGACTAATATAACTATTGATACAATATAATTATTATGCTAACCCAAATTCTTAACAAACTTGAATAAAAACTAAATGAAATTGTATAGAAACTAGATATATTATCCCAAAAATTTAACAAACATAAACCTTGGAGATTCCATCAAAAAATAGAATAGGATAAATTATGTTGGGTGTGATAGCTTTGATTCTAATGTCATTGGTTTCTAATATATGTTGGAGATCCAAATTAAAAAAAAAAAACTTCCTTGTCAATTAGGCTCTTGATTCTCTCTCTCTTTAGAAAGATGAGCTAGTTGCTTCTATCTCAAAATTTTTATAGATATGTATCATTTGGTGTTGATTGTCTGCTATAACAATATTATCTCTTGTGTGTAGACTACATATGGATTTTATTGATCTATTAAACATATCAAGTAGTTTTTATTTAGGGGAAAACATAACCCTCTTTCATTCCAAGAGATGACCTTATTTTTGTTGTCTTTTTAGTCTTGGAGAAGTGTAAGTCTATTTGAGTTTTCTACTAAATTTTCATATTATCCTAATTTGTTATCTCTTGATTTGTCTTCCTAAACCTTAACATGGATATAATTGTTGGAGTAACTCAAGGGATGGTAACCACCATAGCTTGAGTCTCATTTACTTCTTTCTCATCCTCATGTTCCAAAGAGTTGCTCTTTCTTGTCTGTGTCCTAAAATTCCTCTTCAAAATTTGTTTTCATTGGGAATTTACCTTTAGTTTATGTTGTGATGTCTTTAGGGGATTGTTGTTTTGGAGGAGTCTTCTCCTCCTCTTCTAATAATAGAGTAACTATTTTTGTTTATATTTTTCTACTTGTTTTGGTTTCTTTGTTTGCCTTCTAGATCTCCTTAATTGTCTTGTTCTAATAGTTTGACATTCTTGTTTGTTAGATTTTTTTCCTATTCAGCTTTGGTTGGATAATTATTAGAGAAATATCCATGCTGATAACAAGAAATGCACTTGAGAGGAACACGCTCATTGTCCCATCATTATGTGTGGAACACATCAAGTATTTTTATTCCTATACTCTTTTGGTAGACCTTTTTTTTAGATTCACTTGTACACACATTTTAGCATAAATTAGATTATTAGCATTTTGGGGAGTCGAATCTAAAAATGTGTTTATTGTATTACCTATGAGTTACATTATTTGTTTATTCTATAAAGATAGATATAGGAATGAGAGCCTATCGCACATATAGAAACCTATTCTAGTTATTCTACCTATGGATCAAAGCTTATGAACCATTGGAGTCATGTATAAAGGTCTTGATCCTAAAATCTAGGACTCTTCATTGAAGATTGAGTTTATTTACTCCATTGAGAAGTAGATAACCATGAAATATCCTTAAGCCTCTTCCAACCACAATTAGCTCATATATGGAGAATTTAGATACCTTGCTAGATACTATCCATTTATATATATATGTTGGACTTGGCGAAATACCTATAAGATTTTGTATAAGAGCTTGTGCTATTAGCATAAGGATAAAACTTTGGATAAAATGAGGGGGACCTCAACTATGGGATCTTCATCAAGCTTAGCTATAAAGGTGTTTCTTGTACCTATCTATGAATAGATTCAACATATTGCTTTGAGTGCTTGACCCATATGTTCTAGCTTATCTTGATCAAATAAGGGCAACTAGGAGAGAAATAAAAAACATAATTTTGATGTGGATGAATATATGTTTGTTGTATAGTTTTATTTAAGGAATTATTGACCATTTCATGCCTAGTTTTATAGAACATTTATAATAAGGAAAATATGAAATATTTATTGAAGGAATGATTAATTATTCTATATGATAAGTTATTTAACACTTATGTTTCATAAAAATGATGGTTTGATTCTATTTGATTTTTACATACATACATTATATATATATATATATATATCTTAACTTAGACCTAACAGACTAATATCTTACATTGTATAGGATGAGAAGATATTGATGATGGATAAATATTATTTATATATTTTTAGTTATGGTTGACATGCTTGTATATGAAATAAACTTATGACTATTTCTCAACTAAACATCTAATTTAGTTATTGGGACTAACCCAAGTTGTGGGTTGAAGATGCAAACTCTATGCTAATAGTAGGTTGAGTTTTATTATGGATACATCAAAATGAATATGGGAAACATTGATGAGATGGAGTGGGAAGTTATGAAAACAATGGTACATGAATGGCATATGGGTAATGAGCCTTGGAGGAGGCCATTGCAAAAAAAATGGGGAGATCTTTTATTTTGAAAAAAGAGAGTGAGATCATAGAGCTATAGCAGGGGGATAGAGAAGAGTTTCAGGTGGAATCTGCAGTGGAATCATTGGACATGATTGGTGACAAGAAATTTGTGTCAATATATAATTTACTCTAACAAAATTAGTAAGTGTTTTGGAAGTTGATGTTAAGATATCTAAAAAACAATTGAATTAATTTTGGAGGCTTTATTTTACATGAGAAAGGTACAACTACTAGAGGAAATATAGTTATATCATTCACTGTAAATGATGAGTATATATTGGTTTAGCCTTCATGTGAAGGGAGGTAGTAACTCTTTATGGTTCAATGTCATACCTTCACCGAAAGGCATCACTATACCTTATACTATGCCTCTACTAAAAGAATTTTTATTTGGACTAGAACCTTATCCTTAGAATGACAAGTAGTTATATAGAGATGTGAATATTTTGTTTGTGCATCAATAATGTGATGGGATATCTAAAAAATTAGTCATATATTATGAGGGGTATGACTCCTGGGCGTACCTTAAATTATAGAGTTATTTCATGTTTATGTTCTTCATCAGGAGGGATTGACAACTTGTGTTTTCTTTTGTTACCGAACTATTGTTACTTAATTGATCGGGTGATGTTAGTTGGAACATTGGAAAGTTATCCTCATGTTTCACTTTTTTGACAATGTATATCCTATTGAAAATCACATATGTATTTGATTGTCGATTCTTGTGAATATATTTTTAGTGAAAATATTAAGGGTATTTTTAGTCTTCTAGTGTTTAGATGTCGTTGCATCTTCATCTATGATGTAGGAAAGATATTTAAATTATGTCTTTGAGTTCTACTTAGTATTTTTATATAAAGTAGGTTCATCCATTTTTGGAGTGCACCCAGTCCATACTACTCAATCGAATGGTGATTTATGGAAGGTGGAATTTTAGTATCATCATTAAAATTAGAATAGATGTGTATTGTTGTTGATAAAGTCTAGTGTGAAATAATTTAGGTTTTCTAGTAGATGCATATATTTAAAAAAATAAAGAACTTGCTACAAGAATTGTTGAACTCTCATATTGTCTAGAGAGAGCATGTTTCATGTGCACAATACTCTAGTGCAAGTGAAGCTTAGTATGTGAATCAAGGTAGGATGTTCTTAGGAGTATTACCAATGGTAGCTAATTATGGAATTAAGGGTATAATTAAATTGTTGTATTGCTCTCTTATCAAAAAAATAATACTTTATGTTGTGTGTCGTAGAAATTAAAGATTACAGATCAAACTTAGAAACTATAAAGTTTTAGCTTATGTTTAAATTTATGGTAATATTAGATTCTTCTTGTCAAAATAGTAGGTTCTTAGGTGTGTCATTAATCTACAGTGGAACTTGGCTCTATTTGTAAAACTAAAATAGAATTGGGTTATGGCAATTAAGGGTTAAAGGAGCTTTTGTAATAGACATGGAGACAAATAGTTTTACCTTTGACTAAGAGCATGTAGTCAATTGAAATTAAGAGCCTATGGATAGGTTCATGTTCTACTTTTTTTTAGAAGAGTATTGGAACTCTTATCATGTGAACAAGGTATATTAAAAACCCTGTGTTCAATATATAAATTTATCAATAAATGAAATAAGATAAAGGATAAATTAAAGGTTGGCTTTTGCCTTTAGGGTTTTTCCTAGGGTAAATTTTTGTGTTGTGGAAATGTGTTGTGTGGTTTCCATTAAGGTTAAAGTTGTAAAAATAAATATAATT
Organism: Wollemia nobilis; assembly: GCA_028583015.1. Taxonomy (NCBI): domain Eukaryota; kingdom Viridiplantae; phylum Streptophyta; class Pinopsida; order Araucariales; family Araucariaceae; genus Wollemia; species Wollemia nobilis. Next base: position 62,520 of record JAQPPZ010006127.1, read on the forward strand.
AGATTACATTTTTTTCTTACTCGCTTCTAAAATAGAATGGATAAATTATTATAAAATATGGTAGTTAAATGTGATTAAAATATAAATATATATTTGTGGGTTGATTAGGAGCTTTATGGTGAATATTGTATGGATGTTAATATCAATGCATATTATTTAGAATATTAGAGCATAGTGTTGAGATTTTTTGATGTGAGTAAATAATAAAAATAGGTAGAACTTGTTGCTTCTTGAGAAGTTATTTAATTCATAATTGTGATAAGACTTATGATGGTTTAGTGACTTCTAAGTTGGTCAAGGCAAGGATTAATAGGAAGACCTAACCTGTTATGACAATTAACTAATAAACTTGTTGACACATCTAGTGCTCTTACATTAATAGACCTATGTAAGGTGTAGGGATTGGTGTGTACCTTTTAAAAAATGAAGAGAATTAAGCTATCTCATCCAAGGAAGAATTATAAGGATAATAGAGCATGCAAATTACCTAATGCACTTAACATTAAATGAAATATGTAACTTTTAATGATGGATAATACTTGTGTTATTTTCAAAAGGAAGAGAAAAAAATTAATGTAGGGTTAAGTTACTTATATTATAACACAATTATATTAAGATAACTCCATGTCGTGTTGCGTATGAGCTTGGGTTTTATTAAAAACAACTCAATGTTGATTTGGGTAAAATTTGGGTTCTGACATTTGGTATCAAAGTGCTTGGTTCATTGGGATACAAGTTTCCTTGCACAAGATTGGATATAGTGTAATAGGATGTGCACTATAAAAATACTATACCTATAAGAATAATGTATCTATTCAAATTAAACCTCGATTGTCTAGCTAGGGTAACTAGGAATATAGTTGCCAGTAGGATAAACAATTCAAATATGAAACTGTGATGTGATTCCTACTATCTCTCCTATATGTGGATAGGGTTAATGCCACCCAAGATAAGGATAGAGAGTGCTACCCCATTTATGAGGCAAATAAAACAAAATAATATAGAGATTAGTGAAGTTTTGAAGGCTCCAAATGAACATTTGAAGGTTGAAACAGAGCACTAAAGTTCAACAATAAAGCACTACAGTCACAATATGAAGGTCCAAACGAGATCGAAATAAGGTAAATGATATATGGATAGAAATATTATTGTGATATATTTCCAATGGTGTAAATAACATGCTAAACAGAGTTGTGAGTCAAACGTTATGATCTCTACAAGGTAGTTGTACAAGGTCTACCTAGGGCCTAGAAAAAGTTGACAAAACATTATTTTTAGAGATGAAAGTAAGAACGAATACTAAATGAAATATGGATTGTGATATATGGTTGGAAATATCTTGGAAAAGGATTTCCAATGGTGTATTACTTGCAGTAAATGGATAGATAAAAAAAAAATTAAACACATCCAAATTAGGCAGTTCAGGCTTTTCTATAAAATCTGGACTACAACATACAATAAAATGCAACAGCCTAAAAAAACAAAATTTTCACATTCAATTCATGTTTTCTCACACCAAAAATTTTACAATGCAATATTAATCATATTAATATATCTTGGAACTCAAACCTAAAGAACCTATGGCCGTTACAAACAAGGTAACAGTTCAATATTGTTACAACTGCAATATTCCTACACCTACACTCGTACAAAACTATTAAAAAGTGGTTACATATTCTTTTGCAGCTTCTAATACAAAAATGCATACATGTTAGCATCATTTTCTAATATTATACCCCTTTATTCTGAAAGGGATCACAATACTATTTCTCAGTTTCAAAAATTGAGCCTTAACAACACCTTTAGTGAAAACATCAGCCAACTGATCATGGTTGTTGCAATACCTCAAATCAACTAATTTATTTTCCACCATATCATGGATGAAATGGTACTTTATGTGAAATGGTACTTTATTTCAAAATTATTAGATATTATATGGTGGATAGGTGATGCAGGAGCATCCGGAGAATAGAGCAATCTTGCATCCTCCAAAATTTTTTCTAAGTACTTTGTATTTTGTTTAAATCTTTCTTTCCCAAGGCAGAAGTTTTGTAATACAAGAGGGAAGTTTCGTCGCGATATCGCGACGTTTTTGGGAGCTAAGGCATGGAGGGGTTTTTCATCGCGATATCGCGACGTCGCGATGTCGCGACGTTTTTGAAGCTGAGGCACGGAGGGGTTTTTCGTCGCGATATCGCGACGTCGCGTCGCGACGTTTTTGGAAGCTAAGGCACGGAGGGGTTTTTCGTCGCGATATCGCGACGTCGCGATGTCGCGACGTTTTTGAAGCTAAGGCACGGAGGAGGTTTTTCGTCACGATATCGCGACGTCGCGATGTCGCGACATTTTTGCGGACTAAGGCACGGAGGCATTTTCATCGCGATGTCGTGACGTCGCGATATCGTGACGTTATTTGCGGACTAAGGCGCGGGGGCATTTTGGTCATGATTTCATGACGTTATTTGCAGACGAAGGCAAGGTGACAGTTTGGTCGTGATATCGCGACATGTCACGATTTCGCGGTCGGTTGAAGACAAATTAAAATTGGACACGTGGACAGGCCGTGCACATGGGAAAAGAGACAGCGGTGGTAGATGAATGTTCTGACAAGGTGACAGCTATAGGCCATGGGCATTTTGGATGAGACAGTGGTGCAGAGGAACAGTCTGACCAAAACGGCGATTGCAGGGCAAGGGGGCATCTTTAATGTAAGCTTCCATAGCGGATCGGGGTAGTTGCCCATTGATGGAAGGAAATTCGAAAACTTGACAGAGGAAGCGGACTTTCTTATTTTATTTCATGTATTCGATCGGGTGGGGGCATTAATTGCCTAGAGGGTCGAGACCTCGATAAAAACTCAAAAAATTGTAAGGGAAGGGATGGCGAGTTTGAGATTGAGTGGGGAAAGAACTATGCCTGGAGACGGTATTGTAAGACTGTGTTAAGCAATTTATAGAAGAATAATTTCAAGTTTTGTTGTGTGAATCTCGGCTTGCCATCAAGTGGTATCAGAGCGGGAGCTCCTGAGCGTGTAACAGATCGCCGAAAGAGAGGCAGTTACACCAGGATCTGTGGAAGGATTTGTAAAAAAAAAAAAAAAAGATGCCTCCACGAAGAAACCATGGTGGAGTAAGAAATGTGGTGCCGGCAGAAGACTTTCGAGCCTTGCAGAGGCAAGTTCAAGCCCTGCAAGAAGAGCTACGCAGAAGGCACGAGCCCGAAAGGGATGAGGGAAGTGAAGACGAAGTTGATGAAGAAGAAGACCAGCTCGAGGAAGAAGAAGAGGTTGTGGATCCTGCACAAGCCAAGTTGTACAAAGCCATCTCTCAGATTGGAAAGCAACCAAAAATGGAGGTTTCTACATATTTGAGAAACCTAAATCCAGAAGAGGTGATTGACTCGGATAAATGACCTAGAAGAATATTTCGAATATGAGGAGGTTGAAGACCCTAATCGGGTCAGATTTGCTAAGACCAAGTTGAAGGGTCATGCCAAGCATTTGGTGGAGGGGAATACAGCTGGAAAGGAATAGAAGAGGGAAGGAGAGAATAACAAGATGGGATAGAATGGTGGAAAAGCTGAAAAGATAGTTTATTTTGGCAGATTACGAGTTGGATCTCGCTAAGGAAAATGCAGAGTTTGAGACAGACAAACAAAACCGTCCAAGAATACACCGAGGAGTTTTACAAGATCTCTATTAGAACTGGACATTTAGAGGCAAACAAAGAGAAGGTAGCCCGTTATATCAATGGGTTGAGACTCGGTATCCAAGAAGAGCTGAGCCTAGTTCGGGTAAGCACCATTGAGGATGCTTACCAGTTTGCCTTAAAGGTGGAAGAAAAACTGAATAGGCGGTTTGAAGGCAAGCAAAGAGGAAGGGGCCATGGTGGAAGAACTGGTGGGAGAACCAATGGAGAAAAATATAAAGATCTGAAGAAGACTGGTGAAGCCAGTAGTAACCAGGATCAAAGGGAAGAGGATGTTTATCAGCCCCGTGATCAGAACAGCTACCCAAGAGGACGGGGTGGATCTGGACGAGGGTTTGGAAGAGGAGTATTTCGTGGGACATGTTTCCACTATGGTGAAGAAGGACATCGAGCATTCGAGTGTCCACAACACCGAGAAAGGACGAACAAGAGGCCTGAGGGTCCAGCCAGAGCTGCTGTGGCAGAGGAAGATGCTGGATCTGAACATTCTGAAGAAGCGGAGAGAGGGGAAGCAATGATCGTAAGGAGAGTCCTGTTGAATGAGGAGAAGGACACAGATCAGAGAAGAAGTTTATTCCGCACAAGGTGTAAATGCGCGGGCAAGATTTGCAATATTATTATTGATAATGGTAGCACGGATAACCTGGTTTCAGAAGAAATGGTTACCAAGTTACAGTTAGAGAGGAAGAAGCACCCGCATCCATATCGGGTCGCATGGTTACAGAAGGACCATAGGGCTTTGGTCAGTGAGCAGTGCTCCGTTAAATTTAATATTGGGAATTATTGTGATGAGGTCCTGTGCGACATCCTTGCCTATGGATGCTTGCCATATGTTGTCGGGAAGGCCCTGGTAGTTCGATCGGAGTGCAGTGCATGACGGCCGTGCCAACACCTACTCATTGACGAAGAATGGCGTGCGCCATAAGCTGAAGCCCGTGAAGGAGGCGGATGAAAAGGTGTGTAACAGCTCCAAAATCTGTTTAGTTGAAGGGAGAAAATTTTTGGACGGTTTGAAGCATGAACATTTATGTTATGCAATAATTCCTAGAGTTAGGGAGAAAGAATGCCAAGATACCCCAGCAGAAGTCCTAGATCTGTTGGAGGAATTTCCAGATATTGTGTCTGATAATGTGCCTGAGGGTTTACCCCCAGTAAGGAAAATCAGCCACCATATAGATTTGGTGCCAGGATCGAGCTTGCCAAATAAAGCTGCACATAGAATGACGCCTGTAGAGACTGAGGAGTTAAACAGGCAGGTCCAGGAGTTGCTGGAGAAGGGATTGATTCGGGAAAGTTTGAGCCCATGCGCAGTACCTACAGTGCTGGCACCAAAGAAATATGGAGAATGGAGAATGTGTACAGATTCACGGGCCATCAACAAGATCACAATAAAATACAGATTTCCATTGCCAAGAATGGATGACATAATGGATTGTTTAAGTGGAGCCAAGTACTTCACCAAGATTGATCTCAAAAGTGGTTACCATCAGATCCGTATCAGAGAGGGAGATGAGTGGAAGACAACCTTCAAGACCAGAGAGGGCTTGTATGAGTGGTTGGTCATGCCCTTTGGGCTATCCAATGCACCAAGTACCTTCATGCGGCTGATGAATGAGGTACTGAAAGAGTTTTTAGGAAAATTTGTCATTGTCTATTTAGATGACATATTAATATTTAGCAAAACCCTGGAGGAACACCTGATGCATATCAGAAGGGTTTTTGAGAAGCTGCGGGAGGAGCAGTTATTAATAAATCTGAAAAAGTGTAATTTTGTAAAGAAGGAGTTAGTGTACCTGGGATTTGTAATCTCAGCAGAAGGTCTAAAAATGGACCCAGAGAAGGTGAGAGCCATCATGGAATGGCCTACTCCGAGAAGCACAACAGAGGTAAGATCATTTCATGGTCTAGCCAGCTTTTACAAAAAATTCATTAAAAATTTCAGCAGCATTTGTGCACCCCTCACAGAAACAATGAGAGGGGATAAGAAAGAATTCAAGTGGACCTTAGGGGCTGAAAGGAGCTTTGATGCATTAAAGAAAAAGGTCACAGAACAGCCTGTTTTGGCACTTCCAGACTTTAACAAAGTATTTCAGGTAGACTGTGATGCCAGTGGCAATGCAATAGGGGCTGTACTCGAGTCGTGAAGGCAAGCTCGTTGCCTATTTTAGTGAGAAGCTAAATGATGCTCAGAAAAAGTATTCAGTTTATGACCAAGAATTTTATGCTATAGTTCAAGCTCTAAAGAAGTGGAGGCATTATTTGTTGCCAAAAGAGTTTGTTCTATTCACTGATCATCAGGCATTACAGTACATTAACAACCAAACAAAATTGAATCAAAGGCACTTGAAGTGGGTTGAGTTCCTCCAAAGCTATACCTTTGTGCTGAAGCACAGAAGCGGGAAATCAAATAGAGTTGCAGATGCCTTAAGTAGAAGGCAGAATTTACTGATTAAAATGACAGTGGAAGTAGTGGGATTTGAAGAACTGAAGGGTTTGTACCCTGAAGATCCGGATTTTGCAGAAGCCTGGACGGCTTGCTTGACACCTATTACTGTGGACAGGACAAAATGGTTGGATTTTCTAATCCAAGACGGAATGTTGTTCAGAGGAAGTAAATTATGCATTCCAAGGAGTTCCATGCGGGAAAACTTAGTCAAGGAGAAACACAATGGAGGACTGGCCGGACATTTTGGCCGGGATAAGACAATTGCCCTGGTGAGTGAAAATTACTATTGGCCGCAACTACAACAAGATGTGAAAAAGTTTGTACAGAGTTGTAGAATATGCCAGATGGCAAAGGGCGGAAGACAGAACACGGGATTGTATCAGCCGTTACCAGTACCTGAGCGGCCATGGGAGGACGTCAACATGGACTTCGTCCTCGGATTGCCAAGAACACAGAGGGGAAATGACTCTGTATTTGTAGTAGTTGACAGATTTTCCAAGATGGCACACTTTATTCCATGCCAGAAAACAAGTGATGCAGTTCACATTGCAGGGTTATTTTTCAAGGAAGTGGTACGACTTCACGGTCTACCGAAGAGCATTGTTTCTGACAGAGATACAAAATTTGTTGGGTATTTCTGGAGAACTTTGTGGAAGAAGTTGAAGACAGATCTGAAATTCAGTTTTGCATACCACCCATAGACTGATGGATAGACAGAGGTGGTAAATAGAAGCCTGGGTAATTTACTGAGATGCTTGATAGCAGATAAACCCACGGGATGGGATTTAGTTTTACCGCAGGCAGAATTTGCATATAACAATTCAGTCAATAAGAGCACAAATAAATCTCCATTCCAGATAATATATGGAAACAACCCGAGAAATGTGTCTGAACTGAGAAAGTTGGATAAGAGAGAAAAGTGCAGTGCCGAGGCGGAAGAATTTGCGGAACATATGAAAAGTCTGCATGAAGAAGTAAGGAAACAAATTATAAAAATGAATACTCAATATAAGACAAGAGCAGACCAGAAGCGGCGGTTCAAAGAGTTCGAAGTAGGAGATGAAGTCATGGTCCATCTCAAGAAGGAAAGATTTCCTGCCAAGACTTATAACAAATTAAAGATGAAGAAGTTTGGGCCATGCAGAATACTGGAAAAACGGGAGTCGGGCAATGCATATGAAGTGGAATTGCCAAGTTGGCTTGACATTTCACCTATTTTTAATATTTCAGATTTAGTGGAATACCATGAGGAAGATAGTACAGAGGCACCAAGTACAGAGTTATGGCAAATTCCAGCATCTACTCCAACCACAGACGAGGTCGAGGAAATATTAGACGCTCGTGAAGGCAGAAGCACCAGGAACAAACAATATTCTGAATATTTGATAAAGTGGAAGGGCAGACCTGTAGAAGATGCAACTTGGTTGTCAAAGACAGAGGTTGACCGCCTGGGTCTTCCCCTAACCGAGCAGAAGTGAGGATCACTTCTTAATTTACCCCGGGTGTCTGATGCAGGAGCATCCGGAGAATAGAGCAATCTTGCATCCTCCAAAATTTTTTCTAAGTACTTTGTATTTTGTTTAAATCTTTCTTTCCCAAGGCAGAAGTTTTGTAATACAAGAGGGAAGTTTTGTCGCGATATCGCGACGTCGCGATATCGCGACGTTTTTGGGAGCTAAGGCATGGAGGGGTTTTTCGTCGCGATGTCGCGATGTCGCGATGTCGCGATGTTTTTGGGAGCTAAGGCATGGAGGGGTTTTTTGTCGCGATATCGCGACGTCGCGATGTCGCGACGTTTTTGAAGCTAAGGCACGGAGGAGGTTTTTCGTCGTGATATCGCGACGTCGGTTGCGATTCGCATTTAGTTATGATTTTTCGTGATATCGCGACGTCGCGATGTCGCGACTTTTTTGCGGACTAAGGCATGGAGGCATTTTCGTCGTGATGTCACGACGTCGCGATATCGCGACGTCGTGATATCGTGACGTTATTTGCGGACTAAGGCGCGGGGGCATTTTGGTCATGATTTCGCGACGTTATTTGTAGACGAAGGCAAGGCGACAGTTTGGTCGCGATATCGCGACATGTCGCGATATCGTGACATGTCACGATTTCGTGGCCGATTGAAGACAAATTAAAATTGGACACGTGGACAGGCCGCACGCGCGGGAAAAGAGACAACGGTGGTAGATGAATGTTCTGACAAGGTGACAGCTGCAGGCCATGGGCATTTTGGATGAGACAGTGGTGCAGAGGAACAGTCTGACCAAAACGGCGATTGCAGGGCAAGGGGGCGTCTTTAATGTAAGCTTCCATAGCGGATCGGGGCAGTTGCCCATTGATGGAAGGAAATTCGAAAACTTGACAGAGGAAGCGGACTTTCATATTTTATTTCATGAATTCGATCGGGTGGGGGCATTAATTGCCTAGAGGGTCGAGACCTCGATAAAAACTCAAAAAATTGTAAGGGAAGGGATGGCGAGTTTGAGATTGAGTGGGGAAAGAACTATGCCTGGAGACGGTATTGTAAGACTGTGTTAAGCAATTTATAGAAGAATAATTTCAAGTTTTGTTGTGTGAATCTCGGCTTGCCATCAATAGGGTTCTTTGCCAACTATATGGCACTCATATTATCATAAAAAAATGTAGTAGGACCACTTGGTTTCTCACCTATCTCCTCCAACACTTTCTTGAGACATAAGGCCTAAGTACTGGATAAAGTAACAACAATATATTCAGCCTCTGCTGAAGAGAATGCTATTGATCCTTGCTTCCTTGAGCTCCAAGTGATCATCCCATATCCAAGAGAACAAAAATTACCATATGTATACTTTCGATCATCCAATTTGCTGCTCCAATCTGAGTCACTAAAACCAATTAGCTCCATCTCTTCAACAGTATAGTAATGTTTGCCAAAGTCAACAATACCTTTAACATACCTCAAAATTTGCTTTACATCCTTCAAATGCAAGAGATATGGCTCACTCATATACCTAGAAACAAGTGAGACATCATATACAATATTTGGTCTGGTATTTGTGAGAAACATAAAGCTCCCAACAATGCTCTTATAATTGGTCACATTCACCTTTTAAGATCCATCATATTTGCATAGCAATTCACCATAAGCAATGGAAGTAGGGAATGATTTACAACTATCCATGTCATACATTTTTGGCATATCCTTGGCATATTTAGTTTGAAAAATGAATATTTTATCCTTACTTTGATGCACCTCCATGCCAAGAAAATAGTGCATCAATCCTAAATCTTTCATTTCAAACTCACTCATCATGGTAGCCTTAAATTCATCTTTCAACTTGGAACTACTACCTATATAAATCAAATCATCAACCTACAAATAAACAAGTAAAATATCATTACCTTCTTTCTTTAAGTATAGGGTAGGTTCATTTTTGCTTCTCTTGAAGCCACTCTACTGAAAGTATCCATCAATACTAGAGTACCATGCTTGAGGTGCTTGTTTAAGGCCATACAATACCTTCTTCAACCTGTAGACATGCTCTTCTTTACCTTTTAACTCAAATATTTGAGGTTTTTGTACATACACTTCCTCATTTTAGTACCCATTCAAGAAGACATTTTTTACATCTAAGTGATGTACAATCCACTGCTTTTGGGAAGCCAAAGCAAGTACCATTCTTACTATTTCTTGTCTAGCTACAAGTGCAAAAGTTTCTTCATAGTCAATTTCATACCTTTGTGTGAAGCCTTTAGCAACAATTCTAGTCTTGTGTCTTTCAATATTTCCATCACTAGTATACTAAATCTTATAGACCCACTTAGAACCCACATGTTTCTTTCTCTTGGGCAGTTCTACAAGCTCTCAAGTGTCATTCTTCTCAATTGAATTGATCTTCTATTGCATTGATTGCATCCAAACACCATTAGTAAAATATTATTCATAACAAGAAGGTTCAAAATTAGCAACAATAATCAAAGCATAATTAACAACATCTCCTTTTGGATCACCTTCATCTTCATCACCATACATGTGCATCTTCTCAAGCCTTTGAAAAACTTGGTCAATTTCTTGAACTTGGGTTATGGTAAGTTTTCTATGTAAATTTTTGTCCAAAATATGAGTAGGAGGATGAATTTGAAGTGTCTTTTTCCCTATTTTTTTCTCCATAACATCTAAAAATATGTTTGAAGAATCATCACTTGAAGAGGGACTAGTTGCTTTGTTTGTGGCTATTTGAAGAGTTGGTTTGTGGACTTGGTGGGACTGATTTTAAACTAGGCTGCACATTAGAAGAACTAGGTTGCACATTAGAAGAACTTCCACCACTACTGCCATCATCAACATAAATTTTTAATGACCATATACTCCCCCTTCATCAAAAATCACATCCATAGACACCACCGTTTTGTGAGTTTTTGGGTTATAAATCCTATAGGCCTTTGTATTTTCATAGTAGCCAATAAATATACATGCTTCACTCTTAGGATCAAGCTTCTTCCTAAGTTCATTAGTCACATGAGCATAATCCAAACAACCAAAAACTTTGAAGTGGTTAACATTAGGTATCTTTTCATACCATACCTCATAAGGAGTCATCTTCTCCAATGAGCTAGTGGGACTCCTATTCAGTATGTAGACTATTGTACGAACTACATCAACCCAATACATATTGGTAAGTCTCTTATTTTACATCATACTTCTTGCCATATCAACAACTATCTTATTTTTCCTTTCTGCCACTCCATTCTGTTGTGGAGTATTGGAAGTTGTGAATTACCTTTTAATGCCAATATTCTTGAAAAATTTCTTAAACTCATTAGAAAAAAATTCACCACCATTATTTGTCCTTAAACATATAATGTTGCAACCACTCTGATTCTCAAAAAAATATTTAAAATCTTTGAAACAAAAAAAGCTTCATCCTTATGCTTAAAAAAATACACCCAACACACTCTAGAAAAATCATCAATAAATGTAATAAAGTAAGAGTTGTTACCTAGGCTTTTGGTTTGCATAGGTCCAAAAATATCAGAATGGACCAATTGGAGTGGGTATGAGGCCCTCCATGATTTATATTTAGGAAACTTTTATCTTGCATCCTTACCCAATGCACACCCATCACAAACGCCTTTATGCTCCTCTATCTTTGGTAAATCATAAACCATCTCTTGAAAAGTTAGCAGCCTCAAAATTGCAAAATTCAAATGACCATACCTGAGATGCCACAACCAACTATTGTTTTCAATAGCAATATTAGCAAGGCTGCCCCATTGTCCTTCAAAATTCAAAGGAAATAATATTTTGCTGGTCATAGGAATTATAGTAACAATCCTATTGCTATTGTTCTTATCATAGATGGTGTATTTCTAATCAGCGAAGACTACCTTGTAGTTCTTTTCACATAAATGCTCTATACTTAACAAATTATATTTTAAATTTGGTGTGTAATAGATATCATGAACATGTTTCTTACCTTCTTTTGTGTTCACTTCCATTACACCTTTGGAAACCACCTCCAAAGCCTTGTCATATCCAAGTTTGATCTTGGACTTGAAGGACTCATCCATGTAAGAAAGAAGCTCCTCATTTCTTGTCATATGATTTGAGCAACCAAAATCAAGTATCCAAGTCTCTTTAAGGTTTTTATCAGCCTTATTTTAGGTCAATAAGATATTTCTTGTAGTAGCCTCATTCTCATCAGCATAGTTGGCCCTCTTGACTTCATTTCCTACCTTCAACCTACACTCCTCATAATGTCCATACCTTTTACAATGATAGCATTGTATATTTCTTTTATCAACTTTACCTCTTCCTCTACCTTCTGCTCCTCCTCTTCTACCACATCTTCCTCCTAAATAATTTTTATTTTGGCCTCTTCCTTAGCCATTTTCATATCCACTAGAGCTTACTCCATGACCCTTTGAAATTGTAGCTTTAGAAGCAAATACCTTCTCATCAAATACAGTAATAGTTTCCCTTAGCCTCTCCTCATGAGACATAAGAGATCCTATCAAATTATCAAACTCAAGAGTATAAAAATATTTATTATCAATAATAATAATGGCTACATGATTCCACATTGGGGTGAGAGTCCTCAAAATCTTCTTCACAATGATCTCTTTTTCTATATTAACTGCAAGAGTTGTCATTTTATTGACAATTGCCTTCACCCTCACACAATAGTCACCAACATTCTTAATTTATTGCATTATGATATTCTCAAACTCTCTCCTTAGAGTTTTCAAGTTGACCTATTTAACCTTATCACTGCCTTGGTAGCCTTATTTTAAATATTTCCATGCATATTTAGTTATCTTACAGTCAGTTATCCTTGGGAACAAACTCATGTCCAAGGCTGACTGTATGTGGTAAAGGGTCAAGGACTTTTTTATCTGTGCATCCTTCTTTGTTTTTTATCTGCTACTACAAGTGTGGTCAAATCTACTGGTTCTATGTACCCATATTCTACAATATCCCACAAATATTTTTCCATTAGCAAGGTCTTCATATTGATGCTCCAATATTCATATTCATCTCCATTAAACTCAGGGATTGGAAATGAGTTAGTGTTGTTGGCCATTACACCCACACAACTATGAACCTATAATAAACATTAAAAAATAACTTAAAAAATTGTTAGCAAGACCACAGGTGATTCTAACCCTCAAATCGAACAAAGCTCTCATACCAAATAAAGTTTTGAAGGCTCCAAATGAAGATTTGAAGGTTGAAACAGAGCACCAAAAATCAATAATAGATCATTTAAGTAACAATATGAAGGTCCAAATGAGATCAAAATGAGGTAAAATAAAGAGGCACTATGATATCAAGCCTTAATTTGATTATGAAGGGGCATTTGAGTAGGATAGAGAGGCACTATGAAAAATAAACAGTGTAGGCTTCATGAAGTGGGAAGAGAAACAATCAAAGAAATTTTTTAATAGATAGGACATAAAAGATGACCAAAAACAATGAAATATTAGGAAATATTCAAGGGTAAGAACCATAATACTAATAATCACAACAATGGAGATGATAGACCACCATCACAAGGTCAGGACAAACCACAATTGGAAATAAAAGTAGAAGGATAGAAATAGAAAAATCATGCAGGACATAAGGATGGATGCTTTTATTGTAGTGGACCAAATTATGCCAATAATTATCCATATAAAACATGGTAGAGTTTGAAGGGAAAAAAACCCACCTACAAGAATTTTGTACACAAGGAACCTACACACAAGATTTATGCACCGATAGGAAGTAAAAATCAAGAAGGGCAAGCCACTCCACTATTGATAAAAGGTAAGATATTTGGTAGAAATATTAAAATTCTAATTGATAGTGGTGCTATAGATAGTTTTGTTTCCACTAGATTAGTTAAATATATGCTAGAAAGGCTAGGAATATTAGCACATGGGTGGAAGGTTGAGTATGGTTCAAGATAAACCTACTCTGTAAATCAGTGATATCCCATGATAAAAATTACCCTACCTAGTGGATGTCTATACGTAGCACCATTATGTGCATTTGATGCAGTGCTTGAAATGGATTGGTTATAAGCACATAAAGTTGTAATCAATTTCCAAGATAGATGGATTGAGTACTTGGAAGATGGTAGAAAAGTACAGAGGTTGTACAACCTCCAAGGAATTTTTTGACCCCAAATCGTCTGTGCAATCCAGATTAAGAAGGTAATGAAGAGAGGAGGAATATTTTAAGCAGTGAAGTTAAATGATATAGAAAATAAAAATATGGAAGAGGTGTTTCAGAAGCACCCAGTTCTTCAAGAGTTCAAAGATGTATTTCCAAAGGATTTACCTAGATTACCACCTAAACGTAAATTTTATTTTATAATTAAACTTCAACCTATAACAGAGCCTATTCATAGATATTATTATAGAATGAATCTAATTGAGATGCAAGATTTGAAAGTGCAGTTACAAGGATTGCTAGAGAAAATATTAATGAGACCAAGTGTGTCACCATGGGGTTCACCGATTTTATTCATTAAGAAAAAGGATGGTTCTTTGCATTTGTGCATATATTATAGGATGCTTAACAAGGAAACTATTAAGAATATATATCCTCTACCTAGGATTGAAGATCTTTTCAATCATTTGAAGGATGCTACCATCTTCTCAAAGATAGATTTAAAATCTTGATATCACCAACCAAGAATCTACGAAGAGGATACTCATAATATGGCTTTCAAAACATGATATGCACATTATGAGTTTACTACATTACCTTTTGAACTATCTAATGCTCCTGCAACATTCATGACCTTGATGAATAGTATTTTTAGGAAGCTTTTGTACCAATTTATTCTTGTGTTCTTGGATGATATTTTTATATATTCCCAAAATAAGTCAGAGCACGATAAAAACCTAAAGATTGTTTTGGAACTTGTAAGGAATAATCAACTATATGGGAATTTATCAAAGTGTGAATTTATGTATCAAAAGTGAAATATATAGGGAATATTGTATTAGCAGAAGGGATTGTGATGGATCCTAAGAAAATAAAAGCTATACTGAATTAGATGCTACCAAAAAATGTGATAGAAATCCAAATTTTCATGGGTTTGATTGGATATTATAGGCATTATGTGAAGGACTACGTCAAGATAACCGCTCCAATAACTAACCTTTCGAGGAAGGGAAAATAATTTAAGCAGATGGATAAATATGAGGAAGATTTTGATCTGCTCAAATAAAGGTTCACTACATCTCCCATACTAAATATACTAAACCTTGAGGCTAATATTTTTGTATGTACAGATGCATCTCTGGAAGGTTTGATAGGAGTGCTTCCACAATATGATGTAGTGAGAGCTTATGGTTGAAGAAAACTAAAATCACATGAGGTTAATTATGCAATCCATGATCTAGAATTGGAAAAAATGGTATTTACTCTCAAAATTTGATGACACTACTTGTTAGAAAAACCCTTTGGGTTGAGGATTGACCACCAAAGTTTGAAATACATATTTACACATCCTTTACTAAATGCTAGGGAGAGAAGGTGGATGGAATTTTTTACTGAATATAATTTTTGCGATGAATACATCAAAGGGAAGGAAAACAAGGTTAATAATGCACTCAGTAGAAGAATACAAATAGCTATCTTATATTACATCCATGTAGACTTGATGGAAAAGGTTAATAAAATGCAACACTAGGATGTGTTTTGCAATTAAATCTAGGAAATTATGGAAAGGAAACCTGATGAACGTATGAATTTTAACATCAAGGATGGTTTCTTATGCTTTAAAGATATGATAATCATTCCTAAGGCCGGTGAATTGAATAAAATTATCATGAATGAAGCACATATATATCCATATTTTTCTC
Source organism: Wollemia nobilis (assembly GCA_028583015.1). NCBI lineage: Eukaryota > Viridiplantae > Streptophyta > Pinopsida > Araucariales > Araucariaceae > Wollemia > Wollemia nobilis. The sequence goes on from JAQPPZ010006127.1 coordinate 78,015, forward strand.
ACCTAGGAGGGGAGAAAATGAGAGAGAATATGAAGAAAACCTTCTACTAGCCAAGAATGAAGAGGGACATAACTAAATTTGTCACCCAATATCTTGAATACCAGAAAGTAAAGGTAGAAAACATACATCCTACAAGACTATTATACCCTCATGAAGTACAAACACATAAATGGTACATAATTTTGATAGATTTTCTTGTATGATTGCCAAAAACTAGATTCCAACATGATGCAATCCTACTTTTGGTCAATTTAATGACCAAGCTTGCACATTTTATACCCAAAAATACTAATAATCATGCTATGGTTGTGGCTAATAGGTTTGCCAAGAAAATATTTAGGCTTTATAGTTTTTGAAAAGTGATAATTTTAGATATAGACTCGAGATTCAGATCCAAGTTTTGATAAGCTTTACATTGTGCTATTAAAACTAGGCTAAACATTAGTTTGACATATCACCTAAAACTTGATAGCCATATTGAACGAGTGAATCAAGTGTTGGAGTATATGATTTGCATGTATTGTATATATCAAAATACCTAATGGGATTATTACCTACACTTGGTAGAATTTTCCTACAACAACGGTCACCATTCAATCTTAGACATGGCATCATTTTAAGCCCTATATGGCAGAAGGTGTAGGACACCATTATCTTAGGATAATCTAGAGGATAGGGTTGTAATTTTACCAAATATGGTCAAGGAAATGAATCAACAATTGAGGATGATCAAAGAAAGACTTAAAGAAGCTATAGATCATCATAAAGTTATGTCGATATTAAGAGGTCATCAAGATAACTTTTTGTTGGTGACAGAGTGTTTTTAAAAGTGAGACCAAAGAAGAGTGCCACTAAGTCCATAAAACTTGATCCATATCTTATTGGATCCTTTGAAATTATGGAGAAAATCAATCCTGTGGTATATCAACTTGTCTTACTATGTATTTTGTTGAAGATTCATGACACATTTCATATTTCATTGCTTAGAAAATATATAGCTAACCCTAATCATGTGTGGGACTTCTCTAACTACAGATAGTGGATCCAAAGGCTATAGAGGTTTGACTAGTAAAAAAATTTGATTTCCAGTCCAAATTAATGAGAAAAGGGACTTTGGAGTAATGCAAGGTCCAGTGGGACCATTACTCTGAAAGAAATGCTACTTGGGATAAAGTAGCAGATATGGAAAAATATTTCCCATTTCTATTTGAAAATACATTGTAATTATTATTTTATTTTTAAACATTGATGAAACACAAAGGACTTTGTTAAACTTAAGGAGGGGAGGATTTCATGACCCTCCCTTATAAGAATTTTTATGTGGATAAATATATTTTTGTTGTGTAGTTTTATTTAAGGAATAATTGATTATTCTGTGTGATAAGTGATGTAAAACTTATGTTTCATAAAAATCATGTTTTGATTCCATTTGCATTTTGTAGGGGAACTTCAAAACTAACTTGGTACTCATCTTGTAGACTCACGATAACTTTTCATACTATATATATATATATATATATATATATATATATATATATATATATATATATATATATATATATATGTATGTATATGTATGTGAAACTATATCAGAGTGGAATTGTTCCTTTAGCTTCAATAAAGGTAGTTCAAGAGGACAACTGGGCAGAGCGGTTTGCAAGAAAGAATACCACAGATGTGAAAGTAGATTTCTACCCTGGTAGATTAGATCAATGTGATATTGGAGAAATAATCATCGATGTTGGGAACACTAAAAATAGATATTGAATTATTGGACTACGTAAATCTGTAGACACCAAAACAACACCAATCCGATTATGTGACTGCAAACACTAATCGCTTTGACAAACACAGCCCGCAAGGCAGCCCTCAGAGGTAAAACAGTGGTATTAACCACTTTCATAGCAATTTTGTGAGGTCAAGAAGCAATTTGGCACACTTAGACACTTTTCCTAGTAATCGTCTCACCTAGGGACGATTGCTAACTTGAAATCGTCTCACCCAGGGACGATTTCTGAAATCGTCTCCAAGTAAGGACGATTTCCAAGTTTAACGGGCAAAAAGACAAATGAGGCCAAGTGGCAGCCCAAAACAGTCAGTTGATGACTCCTGCCTCGCATGCTTGTGTGAGTGGACAAATAGGCCATTTGAGGACTGTCACAAGGGCAGTTATGAAAGCCCAATTCAATGGAGGACTCCCCTCCCTCTTGGGAAGACAAGACTGCCACATAGCGCCTATGACCAACACATGGCATTTGTGCTTCCCTCCCAAAAGAGACCCCATGGGTCTATAAAAGGTGGGACTTTTCTCACCCAAAAAATACAGGTTGAAGGAGTTTTCAAGCAACGAAGTGCTACCGAGTTTTGCAAGGGAGGTTGTTGGGTGGCTTTTGGAAGCTTGAATCAGACCTAAATCCAACACATGGACACCTGAATCAACCAATTCACCGACCCCCCAATCCTAAGAGGTTTTGGGCCCATCCCTAGTGGATTGGCACCGGAATCAAGTGCCAACGGTGGGAGGCCCACTTGGGCACCCCCGCACTTTTCTTAAGTTTTATTTCAGAAGCATTCTATTTTATTTTCTCATGCTGCATATTGTGTTTTCTGTTTGGTGAATTCATAGCTGCAATTTCGTAACCTTTGATCAGATTCTAGTATGTTTTGTGTCTTTTTGTAGTTTCACTAACTTTCAGGAGGCGATATCAAATTCTCGAGGGTAGAGGCCAAATTGGGAGAATCCGACCATCTGGGTCGTCCCAAAATGGCCCCAATTACATAACCCCTCTGTTTGCAGGTGTTTTGGAGACCTCAAGAGTCGACATTGGAGCATGTCAGTTCGGCTTCCCCAACATAGAAGAAATCGTCCCACCCAGGGACGATTTACAGTCAGAAATCGTCCTACCCAGGGACGATTTCCAGTTGAAAGCAGATTGGCTGATTGTCTCAGTGGCAATGGCCTGTTGGTAACATTTTTTGTCTTCTGGAGAAGCAGCGGAGGTGAAGAACTCATCGACATCAGCGGCGACATCATCTTGGCCCGCCCATTGCAATCGTGGGCATGCGGAAAGAGGAACATTGAGTGATTGTAATCGAATTCTTTTAACGCTCCTAGCCCCTAAAAAAGGAGACATCATTGTAACAGAGATCAAGGGATATTAATGAAAGGGCTGTGTTTTCTCCATTTGCTTGTGTCTCTTCCAATGCGTTTCTTTTCCATTTCATGCACTTTATGTTTCTAGGACTTAAGCGCATTTGATTTTGGTTGCATCGCAATTAGTGTTTCCTTTGCCCGAAATCTCATGCTTTCAGTGGCGATCACGGTGGGACATGTTCCCTATTTTTAAGATCACAGAAAACTAATCGGGTTTTTGTGTTTTGTGTTTTATAGGTACATTTTTTTTGCAGACTGTTAATCGTCTCTAACTATTACGATTACTTTACTGGAAATCGTCTCACCCTGAGACGATTTTAAAATCGTCTCTGCCAGGGATGATTTCTTTTCTGTAAATCGTCTCACCAGGGGACGATTTTCTATCTACAAATTTTCAAAGTAGAAATTCAGAGGCAACTGGAGCAGGCAGAGAAGAGGTAGGGATTTTATCATCTCTGTTAAATTTTCTATTTCTATTTTCTATTTCTTTGACTGTTTTCATTTTATCCTACATACTTAGGGAAAATCATTCATGCTTGTTCATTTTTGCTAAATAAAATGAACCTCACACCCTCCACGTAACAATTTTAAACCAAGGAGCTGGTCGTAAGACCCCAGCCCTTTATCAAGACCATTGGTGGATTTCATCACCACCTTGGCTTGATTTGCATCCATTTCTCGATTGTCAACTGTTGTTAGGCGTAAATCCTGACGAAGACAGACCGAGTGTCGTTGGGGTGATTCCCATGCACGCGAGGATAAGTTTTCTATGGTAGGTGCCATTAACAGGACAATCCCCTTTCGTATCGCCTACGTACCATGTACCTTCTGCTCTCACGTACCTATAGTCTCCCTCTCATAAGGGCGGGTATATAGAGAGGTTGGTATATCGGCCTGGTTGGTATATTGAAGGGGCGACCATTTTGGGAGTTATATGAGCCGTCATAATGCATTTAAACGTTCTTCAAAACCTACAAAAACAAAACAAAACATCAAAATGCACCAAACCAGTCTAGGGCACACCAATAATCCTTAAAAGAGATAATCACGATTTGTGTATGCGTGTGTTCAATTCTGCTTAGTGTAGACAAAAAAAAAAAAAAAATCATCATAAACAAAAGATAAAAATCTACGCATTTTGTCATTTTCTCCAAAAGCTCCAAGGATTCCCGTAATCGCTTGGTCACTCCAAAATGCTCCAAAGGTGTCCATGAACCCTTTGGTCAACCCAAAATCACCCCAAATGTGCCCATAAGTGATGCAGGAGCATCCAACAAAATATGGGAAATCTTACATTTTTCCCTAAATTTTAGTGCATCTTGTCGGGGCCATAACTTCTCAACCGTAGCTCCGATTGACACGAAATTTTACAGGGAGTTAGTTGGGATAATTTTAAATAAATACAATTCCCTAGAATTCTACTTGCCCAAAAAATTCAGTTTTTGGGGCCAAATTCCATCATCTAGTGCCTCGAAATTAGGTTTTAAAATTGGGCACGCATTTTTTTGCACTTTTTGAGGTGTTCGGATGTCAATATATCCTAATGTATTCAGAGCTAGGACTTGAAACTTCATTTTTGTATTATCGACTATAATAGGGATGCACACGCCAATTTTGGACCCCATCTGACTCATTTCAATTTTTAGGATTTTTAGAGAGACATCGTCATGGTGCTCACCTGTAGCCAAGCCCAATCACGGGCGGAGGCTGTGGGGAATGTACCATAAGGCATGAGTCGTCTCTGTTACAATCTCAAGGATTTGATAATACCACCTTGGCGACCTAACACACAAGGTAGTCCCCTCCACACCTTAAAGGAAAGCAACTATAGGGACACCTCTTCGAGGGGCACTCCTGTTCAACATAGCATTCAACACAAACCCTCCCATGAGGGGTACATCCATAGGAGAGCTCCCTTAGATGATCGCTATGAGTGGTCACCGTGCGATGAAGTGCTAGGTCAACATAGGGTTCGACGGGAGGAACCACATGATTACATTATCCCTCCTTCACCCCCTCTAGTTGTCAGGACTACAAAGAAAAATCCAGAGCACAAGGCTCCTCAGGCGGGGCGAACTAACTCCGTCCGTCCCTTTTTCACTTATGAAATAGAGCAAGAGGAAGATCCCTACCTTCCTCGAGAGCAATATATAGTGCGGGAGCAATATGCCTCTGCACCTGCTATCTATCAGGACCACTCACTGAGGCCAAAGCCCCGAGGGAATGCCGCTACCCCCAACAAAGGGAGGTCACCTATAGAGATCTTGGATCACTACGATCGAAAATATCTAGGAGAGGCATCTAGGCCTTCTAGACATGAGGCGATAGGACCAACCATCTTAGAATCTATCAAGCACATCGCATGTCAAATGCAATTCATGCAACTTGAGCTAGAGCGACTACATTTAGAGGAACTATACTATATTAACAAAGAGCACCTTTAGTGCCAGAAGGATGAGTTGTTCCAACACACTATGTAGGAGATCCAACATGAAAGGGAGTACGAGGAAAATCATTGCATTCCTCGAGGACAACAAACAGTGCGGCCTCAAGTACATGCCGCCTACATCAGGAAATAGAGTATCGACACCACTTGGATAGAGAGCGCATGCAACACGAAGCAGATAAGTTGTGCTATAAACTACCTGAGAGGATTCCAACCCCTCACACACATAAGACAAAACATTATGAGAGGCACAACCCCCGGGTGCGAGACGAGTCTCCGCGACCTTATCAAGCATCGCCTCCGATGCCTCCCAGACATGAGCGGGAGGCTAATCCTATAACCAATGATGGACGCCTTCCTTAGGAACCCACTCAGGTTCATGGGCCACCCTTAGAAATTCATCAAGAAGCCTCTAAGGAATCAGAGCGAGAAGAAAAGCGGGATGAACTGCCCTACCAAGGCATGGGGGATGCCATTTGGCCACCCCTCCATAACCCCCAAGTTCCTCAACAAGAACCAACCAAAGAGGAGGAGCTCAAATCTCCCGATACATGCAAAGCACTAGAGCACTTAGAGTTGGTAGAAACCAAGATTTTGGAGCTCCCAAGGCCCAACTTACATAAGGCTCCTTTCAAAAAGGATCAACCTTTAACCATAGGGCTACCTGATGATGCAGTCCTCCATGTCTCAGAATCTCCAGATTCTGATGAGCTGTACTCACTAGTTGAAAGTGAAGATGAAACAGAGATAGCCCACAACAATCACATGCGACAGCATCGACATCCCATAAAATTTGAGGAAGCATGTCAACAGATAAACATAATACTAGGGCATGAGTGGTGCGTTAACCCACCACAGTGGGACCAAGCATTACATCCGCCATGTTGGGCACACAAAGAGCAACTTCCACCAAGAGACATCATAGCAACATCAATGTCGCGGGCGGACCCTGTCCTCATCTCCGTGCATAGGGATGATCCATTCATGCCCATACCTCTAGAGCCGGATCCGAAGTGCAAAGACCATCAAGCTGGGGGTACCTCTATCCCTTGAAGAACCAAAAAGCTCCAAGGATTATCGCAATCCCTTGGTCACCCAAAAAGTTCCAAGGATTATAGCAATCACTTGGTCAAAACCAAAAAGCTCCAAGGATTATCGCAATCTCTTGGTCACTCCAAAAGATCCAAGGATTATCGCAATCCCTTGGCCACCCAAAAAGCTCCAAGGATTATCGCAATCTCTTGGTCACCCCAAAAAGCTCCAAGGATTATTACAATCACCTGATCAAAACCAAAAAGCTCCAAGGATTATCGCAATCTCTTGGTCACTCCAAAAGCTCCAAGGATTATCGCAATCCCTTGGTCACCCAAAAAGCTCCAAGGATTATCGCAATCACTTGGTCAAAACCAAAAAGCTCCAAGGATTATCGCAATCTCTTGGTCACCCAAAAAGCTCCAAGGATTATCGCAATCACTTGGTCAAAACCAAAAATCTCCAAGGATTATCGCAATCTCTTGGTCACTCCAAAATCTCCAAGGATTATCGCAATCCCTTGGTCACCCAAAAAGCTCCAAGGATTATCACAATCACTTGGTCAAAACCAAAAAGCTCCAAGGATTATCAAAATCTCTTGGTCACTCCAAAAGCTCCAAGGATTATCGCAATCTCTTGGTCACTCCAAAAGCTCCAAGGATTATCACAATCACTTGGTCAAAACCAAAAATCTCCAAGGATTATCGCAATCTCTTGGTCACACCCAAAAGCTCCAAGGATTATCGCAATCTCTTGGTCACACCCAAAAGCTCCAAGGATTATCGCAATCACTTGGTCAAAAACAAAAAGCTCCAAGGATTATCGTAATCTCTTGGTCACCAAAAAAAGCCCCAAGGATTATCGCAATCACTTGGTAAAAAAAAAAAAAAAAACAACAAAAATCATCAAAAACAACAAATATTTGCATCTCAATTCTAGGCATACTCAAATTCATCATAAAATTCATATTATCGCACCTCATCTTCAACTTCACCAAAAACTATCCATCAAAATTACAAAATATGTAGCTGCATCAAGCATTGCATCCATACATTGCATATTTGTGGTTGTATAGGTCAAAGGCACCATAGGCTGCAATTGCTCTGCTAGTCCATCTTGTTTTGCATAGTTCCATTTTACAAAAACAACAAAAACACCATGCATAACTTTTACCACACTACAGTCAGTGGTCTGTAAATGTACCAAGAGTTTCAGTGATTCAGTCATCATTTTCATCTTTAACCATGTAATGTATCAAATTGAACAGATTTTACGAAGGTAGAGTCATACTTGAAATACACCTTGTTACGTAACATCCCAACACAAATTAAAACACTAAAACAATTTCCAAGTTGTGTGAACAAAAGATGAAACCTGCAAAGCAATCCAGGACAAGCGAAATGGTTATCTTGCTCATCCCCCTGTGCGAATGACCACAAGAATGCTGAGAGTTGGCAAAAGGACAAGCATCCTCCCTACCCAATTCCCTAAGAATCCCTAAAGTTCTCAATAATTGCAAAAAATCAAAAAATTTGCAAAACGTCAAAACTCCAAAATCTGACATCCTACAGTGCACACATCAAAAGGCACAAGCAATAGTGATTTTTGTCACTCCATATCCCCAATCCCTTGCTCAAAAGAAAAACAAATCAAAATAAACAGTGATCTTATCACTACAAACGAGCAAGTATCCCAATACAATTGAAGAAAAGAAGGGAGTGAACTTGAATCCCTGGAACTCTCAGCATTCTAACTGGTCATGAGGCAAGCCTCAGTACAGGTTTGGTTGATAGCCTATCGGTAACTGGCGGTAAACTTCTCGCATGACGATATATCTGTCACATTAACTTGCGTACGGATCAATGTTTGCATGTGGATGAGCTAGCTTATGGCATCCTGGATAACACCGCAGATTAATCTAACTAAATACACCAAAGGAGTTAGTGGAGCTAATTAGGTGATCCTCAGTACAGGTTCGGTTGAAAGCCCATCTGGCACTGGCGGTATCCTGATAAATACCACATAAATGAAATCAATTGCACACACAGGGATGTGAAATAACTTGGTCAAAAACAAGTCCGATTCATACCTTGGTCAAAATTCTTGTAAGATAAAGTACAGTCGTGGCTAGTGAGCTAAAACCATCTGAGTCTCAGAAAACCTTAGCTACATTTCTAAACCAACTGCGCTACTTTTCATCTTTGCAAATACCATCAAAAAATACAAAAATAGAAAAACCATGTATACATGTAGAGCCATACATCACAACAGTTTCCTAAAAACAAAATAACAGAGCTCTAAACAGTCTATGGTGCCATAGCCAAACATCACAAATCCCATTCATCCATTTCATATTTGCATATCACATATAAATAAAAAAACATTTGCATTCATCATAGCATATGCATCCATCAAAATAACAACATGCATACATCCATATTCATCAACCATCATGCACAAGATCAAAGAAAATCAAAACAACAAAAACAACAAATAAATGCAACACAAAAACAAAAAGCAATAAACATTGCCAGACACAAGTGCTCTTGCACTTAACCTCTTAGCATAGAAAAACCGATGTCAGGGTCTACATTGTCTCTATCCTACTCCCTAAGAAGGCTACCATAGCCGGACCGCTCCATGGGAAGATGAATTGTCGACACTTTCACCCCATTACGACGTCACAAAAGGGTCAAAACCCATTCAAAAACAACAAAAAAAAGGCAACACAAACAAAAAGCAATAAACATTGCCAGACACAAGTGCTCTTGCACTTAACCTCTTAGCATAGAAAAATTGATGTCAGGGTTTACATTTTCACTATCCTACTCTCTAAGAAGGCTACCATAGCCGGACCGCTCCACGGGAAGATGGATTGTCGACAATTTCACCCCCAAATGGCATCACAAATGGGCCAAAGCCCACTAAAAAACAACAAGAAAATCAAAACAACAAAAACAACAAATAAATGCAAAACAAAAACAAATAGCAATAAGCATTGCCGGACACAAGTGCTCTTGCACTTAAACTCCGGGCAAAGAAAATCGATGTCGAGGTCCAAATTATCGCTCTCCTACTTCCCCAAGAAGGCTACAATAGCCGGACCGCTCCACGGGAAGTTAGATTTTCGATGATTTCACCTCATTATGGCATCACCAAAAGGGTTAACACCCACCAAAAATAGGTCCAAATGTTGGAAAAATTGCACACGCTTAACGGTAAACCATCTAAAGGCACCCTTGCACAAGTCATCTTGGGTCAAGCGACTCGTCGCTTCTCTCATGAAGGTCATTCCCTCATCGATTCGTCGCTTGAGGGGGTAGTCACACTTAGTCACCAACCAACAATCACACACACAATTAAGTAAAACGAAATGCATTCAAAGAATCATTGACAAAGACAATCACGCTCCTGCTTGGGGTAGTAAACAAGCAACAATCAAATCAATCAAACACTTGGCATTTCGTGAATCATGAACACAAGGTTCCCCCTGAGGATAAAAATGCCCTTTGCCTGTTCATGATTGATCAATGTCTAATTTCAAGTCACACCTCACCAAAACAGGTTAATACTTGAAATCAAATTCCTTAGCTCATCAGAAGCAAGGATTCAAGAATGCATGCCCTTTCCATACTTGGGGCATCAAAAGTTGGTTAGGTTACCAAGAAACCCTAATCATTAGTGCTTTGGTTATCTATTTTTGCTCAGCATCGCATCACCCATAGCGCTTCCCAAAAAGGGGCATCTGTAGACACCAAAATAGCACCAATTCAATTATGTGACTGCAAACACTGATCGCTTTGACAAACACAGCCCCCAGGGCAGCCCTCAGAGGTCAAACAGTGGTCTTAACCACTTTCATAGCAATTTTGTGAGGTCAAGAAGCAATTTGGCACACTTAGACACTTTGCATAGTAATCGTCTCACCCAGGGATGATTGCTAACTTGAAATCGTCTCACCCAGGGACGATTTCTGAAATCGTCTCCAGTAAGGATGAATTCCAAGTTTAACGGGCAAAAAGATAAATGAGGCCAAGTGGCAGCCTAGAACAGTCAGTTGATGACTCCTGCCTCGCACGCATGTGTGAGTGGACAAATAGGCCGTTTGAGGACTGTCACAAGGGCAGTTATGAAAGCCCAAGTCAATGGAGGACTCCCCTCCCTCTTGGGAAGACAAGACTGCCACATGGCGCCTATGACCAACACATGGCATTTGTGCTTCCCTCCCAAAAGAGACCCCATGGGTCTATAAAAGGTGGGACTTTTCTCACCCAAAACATAAAGGTTGAAGGAGTTTTCAAGCAACGAAGTGCTGCCAAGTTGAAGATCCACTTGCATCCCTTTTGGTTCACCTTCCCACATCCACCAATCTCTTTTGCAAGGGAGGTTGTTGGGTGGCTTTTGGAAGCTTGAATTGTACCTAAATCCAACACATGGACACCTGAATCAACCAATTCGCCGACCCCCCCAATCCTAAGAGGTTTTGGGCCCATCCCTAGTGGATTGGCTCCGGAATCAAGTGCCAATGGTGGGAGGCCCACTTGGGCACCCCCGCACTTTTCTTAAGTTTTATTTCAGAAGCATTCTAGTTTATTTTCTCATGCTGCATATTGTGTTTTCTGTTTGGTGAATTCATAGCTGCAATTTCGTAACCTTTGATCAGATTCTAGTATGTTTTGTGTCGTTTTGTAGTTTCACTAACTTGCAGGAGGCGATATCAAATTCCCGAGGGTAGAGGCCAAATTGGGAGAATCCGACCATCTGGGTCATCCCAAAATGGCCCCAATTACATAACCCCTCTGTCTGCAGGTGTTTTGGAGACCTCGAGAGTCAACATTGGAGCGTGTCAGTTCGACTTCCCCAACACAGAAAAAATTGTCCCACCCAGGGACGATTTATAGTCAGAAATTGTCCTACCCAGGGATGATTTCTAGTTGAAAGCAGATTGGCCGACTGTCTTAGTGGCAATGGCCTGTTGGTAACATTTTCTGTCTTCTGGAGAAGCAACGGAGGTGAATAACTCATTGACATCAGCGACGACATCATCTTGGCCCGCCCATTGCAATCGTGGGCACGCGAAAAGAGGAACATTGAGTGATTGTAATCGAATTCTTTTAACGCTCCTAGCCCCTAAAAAGGGAGGATACGTCATTGTAACAGTGATCAAGGGATATTAATGAAAGGGCTGTGTTTTCTCCATTTGCTTGTGTCTCTTCCAATGCGTTTCTTTTCCATTTCATGCACTTTACGTTTCTAGGACTTAAGCGCATTTGATTTTGGTTGCATCGCAATTAGTGTTTCCTTTGCCCGAAATCTCGTGCTTTCACAAACAACAATATGAAAGGTTTTCTGGAAGGGCTTGCTTCGCATACATTCATCCAGGATTAATTTTTCTTTGTGTTGATGTAAGACTCATTTTGGCAAGTTTTTTTGTACGTCTAGAATTAAGTCTTCTTTTGTGATGTTTTATGAACCTTGCTCTGGTAAGGTGAGTTGTAAAATCAGTTTTTGGGATGGTCAGTCATCCCATAGTTTTTGTTTGCTCTCTCTTTACCCTTGTGGGCCTCTATTTTCCTGCTCTTTTGTGGGTTTCTTGTATTAGGTTGTGGGAGCCTCTTGAAACCCTCACCATTAATTACCCCAAAAAAAATAGAGAGGTTTTATTATAACTAGAAAATCCTACCACTGGCCTCTCTCTGAATTTCAACAACATTAGAAAAAAATAGAAGTGGTACTCGAAAAAATGAAGGACCAAAAAGAACTAAGGGTAAACTTTCTTAGTCGATGTACGAGAAGCAAGAAGTAACGAAGGAGAATCAGGTCCCATAGATGATTATATTAAATTTAGGAACAATAACATTAGCTCACTCTGATAAATCATTAGCTATAACTCACATTTACACACAAAAAATTAAATAAATACTATAGTGGACTATAATTCTATCATATGAATACGTCAAAAACTTGCAAAACAACATGCACAAAATAATTCAAAATAAATGGAATTCTACAATGATTATTAGGATTTTATTATTATTTGGTGGATTGGTTACAAAATAATCTTGGTCATCCTATGAGATTAGACGTTTTTCGTAGGACTGCCCAAACTGCCGAACTCGTTTCGGCCATATCTCACTCATCCGGACTCGGATTGAGCTGAAATTTTGAGGGTAGATGCCTGAAAAACCCTAGAATGTCTCCACCAATTTTCATATCATTTGGAGCAACACAGATCCTAGCGCATCCCTATGTGTGAACGAGATATTTGGCAAGCGGCTATGCGAGGGTTTCATCTGGGTTGAGTGCAAGCAGCTCCAGAGGTTGGTTTTTAGGGCCTTCGGGCCCTAGAGGCCAATATTTTTGTGGTTTATGCTCAATATTTTAGCAGGAAATGTTGCAGGGGATCCAAGATGGGTTAGAAATTTGTCTTTCAACAGATCATACTATGAACTTGAGTGACAACGGCTTCCAATTTTCTGCACAAAATAAAAGTGAAAACCATACCTTTCCACGACGTCTAGGGCAAGGATTAAAGAGATCACGAAACAAGTTTCAAGTAGTTGATCAAAAAATGGCTCATATCTCAAGTGAATCTGGTGCTAAGGTGCACCCACAAAATAATTCTACTGTGAAAACCCCTATCAAGGGTAAGAATTTTGAAGACTCAGTCCCAAAAATGAATTTTAGGGATGCCCTTCATGGTGGACAGCCTCAGCCCAATGCTAATATCAATCTTAGGGCTTCCCATAAACCTCTAAGAATGCCTAAGATTGATCCCAGGAAAATGGAGTCGGGATGTCTTAAAGCAGCTGATGGAACTCCTATTGTTAAGCTTGATATGGGTAACATTCAGACTGGCATTGAAGATTTGGAAAAAAGAGGACTAATTTGTCGGTTCGTGGGTTTTCGTCCGAGTCTATCTGCTTTCAAAGTCTGGGCTGCAAAAAGCTGGAAAACTAAAGGTGAGTTACAAATCTCTATTTATCCAAATGGTTATTTTCTTGTTTTATTTGCTAATAATGAAGATAGAGAGAAAACTTTTCAAGGGGGTCCTTGGTTTTTTGGAAGGGCAGGGCTTTTCATGAAGCCCCGGCATACTAAATTTAAAGTCGAAGAAGAGATGCCTTCTATAGCTCCCGTGTGGGTTAGACTCTTTGGCCTCCCTATTGAATTTTGGAATCCTACTATTTTTTCTTCAATTGGAAACTCTTTAGGAACTTTTATGATGACTGTTGATTGTACTCAAAATTTTGAACATATTATTTATGCTCGGATTTGTGTTTTAATGGATTTTGACAAACCCCTACCTAAAAATATCACATTACAATTTGGGGAAGACACTTGGGAGCAAGTAGTGGACTATGAGAACATTCCTTTTCATTGTAGAATTTGCCATGAATATGGTCATTTGGCCAGTGCTTGCCCAAATAAAATTCTTGATCAAAAGAAAGAAGATATAAACTCAGAAGGTTTCCAAATACCTAAGAAGAAGAACACTCAAAAAAACCAGTTATGAAGGATCAATCAAAGTCATCTCGCTAATATGTTTGAAATCCTTTCCACAAATGATGTCCCAAGTGAGGAAGAGGAAATAATGGAAACTGAAATCTTAGAAACACAATTTAAATATGAAGGGAAGAACTCGGAGACAAACCAACAAATCAAAGGTTTTCAACAAAAAAAAAGGAGAAAATTTACACAAGAAAAACAATCTTTCAAATGTCAAAACTTCAAATAATGCAGGTCCCAATATAGACTCCGTTGAACCATCTAGTAAAATTTTGGCTGTGTACGAGCATTCTTCAAGGTTAGAAGCCATCTCAAATTCAATTGGAATAAGTCAAGAAATAGGGAAAAAAAATTGAAGATGGATTCTAATCAAAAAGGAGGTCGCAAGACCAATCAATATCATATGGTAAAAGAAGGTGAAAAGCTTGTAGAGGAAGGTAAGATTAATGCCCTTCCCAAAATTTTTAGCCTTGGTATTAATGAAGATCATCACTTGGAATATTAGAGGACTCAAAGGGAGTCTTTCAAAACAAAATGAAATTAGAAGAATGATTCAGATAAATCATCCACATCTTGTTTTCCTTCAAGAAACAAAGATGTCAATGGAGGATATGGACTCAATTGCCAGTAAAATTTGGCCAGCTAGAAAAGTGGTTTCCCTCAGTTCCCAAGGGACTTCGGGTGGCATTGCTTGTCTTTGGGACCCAAAAGAGGTAGTTATTCACCATATGGTTGGCAGTTGGGGTTTGTTGGCTATAGCTATTCAAAGTAGACATTCCAACCAGATTATGCTCTGCATTACTATTTATGCTCCGACTTCTTTGGAGGAAAAAAGAAGACAATGGAAGGATATTACTCATATTATCTCTCATTTTCCTGAAGCTTGGATCTTGATCGGAGGAGATTTCAATACCATCCTCTCTCTGGATGAGAAAAAGGGGGGAAATAGAAATTTGGACAAAAGCACTGACCTCATGAGCGAATATATTGCAAACCTCCATCTTGTGGATATCCAACCAGATAATGGCCTTATGACTTGGTCTAAAGAAGGCAAGGCTTAGCTTGTATAATGGAGAGATTGGATAGGTTTTTGCTCTCTAAAAATTTCTTAATCCATGGTCACATTCCTAAAGTGAAGACTCTTAATAATGTTGGTTCGGATCATTGGCTAGTCATGGTGGAAATGTGGAAAACCAATGTGAGTTTCTCTCCTTTTTTGTTTTCAATTAATGTGGCTTAGAGACATTTCCTTCAGACCTCGTGTGCAACAATGGTGGAAGGAAGGTAAACCTAGGCATGGGACTAAGATGTTCTATTTTGCCAAAAGACTGCAATACATTAAATCCAAAATCAAGACTTGGAACTGGAAAGAGTTTGGGGATGTTCATAAAAAAAAACATGAAGTTATTGCTCATATTGAAAATTTGAATAAGAAAATCCATTTAGATGGCCTCACAGAGAAGAGAAGTGCAGATGAAATTAAACTCACAACTCGGTTAGAGGAATGGGAAAAAAGAGAAGAAATCTTATGGAAGCAAAAATCTAGAATTCAATGGCTCAAAGAAGGAGATCGAAACACAAATTTCTTCCACAAATCTCTTCTAGCTCGAAGATCTCACAACTTTATTTCTTCCTTAAAATCAGATTCTGGAGATGTTGTTTATACTTGGGATGGCATGAACTCTATTGTTGTTGATTACTTTTCCAATATTTTTGTTGCTACTCCTCTTGACTCAGCTTCACAACAAAATGTTCTTCAAGCAATCCCTTCTCTTATCACTTCTGAGGAGAACTCTATTTTGACTGCTCCTGTTACTATCAATGAGCTTCAACAAGTAGTTTTTAAAATGCAAAAAGGGAAAACCCCAGGTCCTGATGGTTTTCCCATTGAGTTCTACCAAGAGTTCTGGGATATCCTTCATGTTGATTTATTAGAGGTGGTGGAAGAAGCAAGGAAAGCCAAAGAAATTTTGAAGGTTATCAATAAAACTTATATTACTCTTGTTCCAAAAGCTCAAGAGGTTGATCATATCTCAGCTTTTAGACCTATTGCTTTATGTAATGTTCTTCTCAAAATCATTACTAAAATCATGGCAGAAAGGTTGAAGCCTCTTTTGCATAAGATTATTTCCCTAGAGCAAGGGGGTTATGTGGAAGGACGTCAAATAGTAGATGAGATAGTTCTTGCTCAGGAAGCCATCCATTCCATGGATATGCAAAAATCTCCTTCCATGTTCATTCGGTTAGACTTATCCAAAGCTTATGACAGAGTGGATTGGCACTTCCTTATCAAAGTTTTGAGGCAATTTGGTTTCTCTAAGGATTGGATGGATTGGATTATGGGATGTATCTCTTCAGTTTCCTACTTAGTTCTTATCAATGGTAGGCCTTCTCAGTCATTCCTAGCTTCCAGAGGTATTAGGCAAGGTGACCCGCTATCCCCTTATTTATTCATCATTCTTGTTGAATGCTTGGGTAGGACTATAACCAAAAAGAGGGAAAACAAAACCCTTGAGGGAGTTACCATTGCTCATGGAGCTAGACCTATCTCTCATATTCAATTTGTGGATGACTCTACTCTTTTAGGTAAAGCTACAGTTAAGGAAGCTTCTAATATTAAGCAAATCATTAGCTATTTTTCTAAGGCTATTGGGCAGTTGATCAATGAAGACAAATCTAAAGTTATTTTCTTTCACTGCTCTGCTAGACAGGAATCCATGGTCTTGGATAAATTAAGATATAAGAAGACCTCTCTTCCAATCACTTATTTAGGTATTCCCATAAATATTCAAAGGCAGAAAAATAAATATTGGAATTGGTTGTTGGACAAAGTCAAGAAGAAAATTGGAAAGTGGACCAACAAGTGGCTTTCTCCTGGGGGTAGAATCACCTTGGTAAAATCAGTCCTTCAAGCTATTCCTATTTATGTTTCTTCCATTTTGAATATCCCAAAGGTTGTTCTTCGAGAATTGGATCAAATCAGTCATCGTTTCCTTTGGAGTGGTACTAAGGAGAAAAGAAAATGGGCCTTGGTGAAATGGGATACTTTATGTCTTCCTAAGAGTGAAAGGGGGTTAGGATTCCGGTCTTCTATTAATAACAACAAAGCTTTAGCTGCTAAATTATATTGGAGGATGTTGCATAACCCCAATGCTCTTTGGGCCAATAATCTTTATGCTAAATATGCTGAGAACAAAAGTCCTGAAGACCTTGTTCGCTATCAACTTCCTACCAAAGGTTCTCCCATTTTAGTAGTTCTTAAGACTGGTGAGGATTTGATAAAGAAAAAATTATTTTGGATCATTCATAATGGTCAACAGGCAAATTTTTGGATAGATTCTTGGGATGGTCACAAGCCTTTGATAACTCAGTTTCTCGATTGGAGGCCTTGGATGGAGGAGCTTCACCGAGCTAATTGGATAAAGGTGGCTAATTACTATCGGTACCATACTGGTAATTCAAAGGTTGGTAGATATTGGATCCCTATTGAGGACTGGCCTATTCAAATCCTAGAAAGGCAAAGACAAGATATCCAAGGCATCCTTCATATGAGATCCCTCTCTTGGTCCCATGAAAAAGATTGTTTTGGATGGAACAACACTACTAAGGGTGAGTATTCAGTTGCTCAAGGTTATTTGACCTTATGCCATAATAATCCCAACCATTCTTCTGACATATTTTCTCGATTGTGGGCTCAAAAGCTCTGGCCTAAGGTGAGGTTCTTTAATTGGCTTTTATTGCATCGTAGGGTGCTTACTCGGTGAGCAACTTATGAAGCATGGTTTTCATGGCCCTTTTAGATGTGAAATGTGTGAAGAGAATGTAGAAACTCTCAACCATATTTTTATTGAGTGTACTTTAGCCTCCCGAGCTATGGAGGAGAATGGCCACTTTACTTGGCTTACAGTGGTCCAATTTTTTTACTTTTGAACAACTTTGGAGGGATTGGCCTAATCAAGAGGGTGTTGATCATTTTATTAGGCAGTTAGTTTGGATGGGTTCTACCATTCTTCTTTGGAATATTTGGAATGAAAGGAACAACCAAATTTTTAATCAAGATAGGAAGGATATTCACTATATTTGGCAAAATACCATAGCCAACTTAGTTGAATCAGTCCATCAACTCCTTAATCACCCCCAAAACTCCCACCAAAGATGGGATCAAGTGATGCAAATATTGAAGATTAAATCTTCTAAGGGCAACCAACTTAAAGGGAATGTGAGTATTAGTAAGATGGATAGGACTAGAAATTGGCAACCTCCTCCTAAGGATTTTGGAAAAGTCAATACCGATGGAGCCTCTAGAGGGAACCCTGGAAAAGCCAAGGTGGGAGGAATTGGTAGACTTTCAGATGGCTCCCTGGTTTTTACTTTTGCTGAGAATTTGGGTATTCTTTCCAATAACCTTGCTGAGGGGTATGGTATCCTCAGAGGCCTTCAGGAGGCTACTAAGGTTGGATGGGAAAAGGTGTTAGTTGAGTCCGACTCTCAACTTATGATTAATCTCTTGAAGACTCCTTCTAAGAATCATAAGGTGGATTGGAGAATAAAAAGAATTATTGAGAAGATTCAATTAATCCAGATGGGATTTTTGAAAGTTGATTACAATCATGTGGTCAGAGATCAAAACAAGAGTGTTGATGCTTTAGCTAATTGGGCTTTGGACAAAGGTGATCTTACTTGTTATGGCCACCCTCCTATATGGTGGGCTTCTCAAATTAGGGAAGCTCTTCTTTCTATCATTTCTTTGGATGGCTCCAGTTCGAAGGTACCTAGTTTCTTCTTGCTTTTTTTTTTGCTTCTCTTTGGTTCATTCAGTTTTTTTTAGTTCCCTAGCTCATTCTATTCTTTATTTTGTTTCCTCTGTTGATTCTTGCCTTAATAGTCTTCTGGTCTAGATAGGTCATTGTTATGTTCAATTTTTTTTTCTTTTTTCTTTTTTGTTTTTGTTTAGTTTTTTAAGGTGGGTGGGTTCTTTTGTTTTGTTTTTTTTTTGTGTTCTTTGTGTTGTTTTTTGTTGTTCATGTGTTTTTGTTGTTTTTTTTTGTTTTTTTATGTTTTTTGTTATTGTTCTTGTGTTTTTTTCGTTCTTGTTCTTGGGTTTCTCTTTGTTTGTGTTAATTCGTGTTTTTATGTGTGAGTGTTTTCTATGTTTTTTGTTTTTGTTTATTGTCTGTTGTTGGTTGTTTTTTATTTTTATTTTTATTTTTATTTTTTAAATTTTTAGGTTTTGGTTGTGTTTATTTTTCATGTTTTTTTTTGGGTTATGTCTTTGTAGTGTTCTGTTGTTTTTGTCTTGTTTGTGTTTTGTTATGTGGTTCTTGTGTTTTTCTATGTGGTTTGTGTTGTGGTTTCTTTTATCTTATTGTGCGTGTTTGGTTGTGCTTTTGTTTTTGACACACTCAAGGAGCATGTTTTTTATTTTATTTTATTATTTTTGTTGTTATTTACTTATTTTTAAATTGGTTTTGTGTGTTTGTTTGCTCCTTGAGTATGTCAAAGGTGGTAGGCCAGGTCCGAGTCCTGGGCATTTTTGGTGGAATGGATACCCCCGCCTCCTTGGGTCTTACCCGAAAGTGGCATCCCTTTTGGGATGTTTTCCACAAATAAAAAAATGGAATTCTACACCTAAGAGTATGCCACTATACACATGCAACCAAAAGGTAAAACGCTTGTAGATGATAATTCTTAATCTTAGTACAATAAGTAGCATATCGTATAAATAATAGAAATGAAGCAATTGCAGATATACTCAAATATAAAGTCTTTAAAAGGTTGCTAATTTAAAGGTTGATCCAAGTATTTTATATAAGAGAGAGTACACACTCTACAGTTGAGCATAGTCAAAGCTCAGATATAACTTAAAAATAAGGCCAATAATTAAAAAATAAAATTGATAATGTGTATACCACAAGGATACTTTTGATGTGAACATCTAGATATGCCCACCCATAATTAAAAATTAAAAAAAAAACATGTGACTACATTGGTGGAAAATTTTAATGTTAACTTTAACTAAATATCTTACTATGTTTAAACAAATAAAAACATTTTAATTTTTTTCAAAAAAATTATTTTACTTGTTTACAATAAAATTTATTTCTATTTTTAAATACACTTCACAGAAATCTTGAAAATATAATAATAATACATGATAAATGATAGATGGTACTTGGTAGATATTAATCCAATAAATTAAAGTCTTTTTGTTTACCTAAAATAATAAAATTTATTTATTTTTTGTTTGTGGAAAAAATTCCATAAGGGATGCCACTTTTGTCTAAGACTTAAGGAGGCAGGGGTATTTTTTTGCCAAAAATGCCCAAGGCTCGCACTTGGCCTACCACCTTTGACACACAAAAGGAGCTAAAACAACACAAAACAAGAACACACAAACACAAACACACAAAAAGCTAAAACAAATAAAGCATACTCGAGTATGTTGACAAGAAAAAGCACAATCAAACACACGCACAAATAAAAAAAAAAACCACGAACCACAAAACATAGCAAAACACAATTAAAAAAATACAAAAAAAAAAGAAAAAGAAAAAATGACAAAAATAAACAACACCAAAACATGAAAAACACAAAAAAAACCACAAACATAGCATAACAAAACACTACCATAATAAAAATAACAAAAATAAACGAGTACACCACAAACCAAAAACCCACAGAACACGAACCACACAAAAAACCCAAAAACAACATAACAAAACAAATCCAAAACAAAAACAATAAAATAAATAAAATACACCACAAAAAAAATTATTAAAAAAAAATCAACAAAAACAAAGCACAAAGGAGCTATAGACAAAACAAACAAAAAATGATAACATTAAAAATAAAGCAAAGCTTAAAAAATTACCAAAAATATCAAAATTGCTTAGCAAAATAGCCAAAACTTCCAACATTGTCATAAAGAGACTAATTATAAGCCTTAGGATTATGGCATCCTTATCCTTTTATTCATATATTGCTTCATTCTAGTTGGGACTATAGGTTGGTTACTTGGTATCAGAACACTACTATTGGGATTTGTATGGTCTTTTGGTGGATCCATTTTATTTGTAGTTTGAATTTGTCCTTTTTTTTTACACTTGGATTGGTTTTCTACATTGTACCTTTTTTCCTTTATTGTTATTTCTCAGCCTCAAAGCAAGCTATTTTAATGATTTTTCATCATGCAATCCTTCTTGTTCCATCTCTTCATCAAACTGTGTCCCCATAATAATTGTTTCCATTTGATCATCCTCATCATTTGTTTGCTAATTTGTGGAGAGAATTCCAAAGGTGTTAGGTGAAATTATTGTTTTCTCTTTTGTTGTTATTTTTTTCTTTGTGTTTTTTTTGTTTAGATATTTGAAATTTTGCCAAGTCCCCATCCTCTTTCTCTTTGTTTGGAACCTTATGTAGAAAATCCCTAGCTAGATAGCCATATTGATGATAAATTCTGCATCTAAGATTCTAAATGGAATTTTTTCATAATCTACTACTTGCTCCCATATTTCTTCCTCATATTGTAAAGTAATCATCTCTAGAAGTGGTTTGTCGAAATCAAGCAAAACACAAATCCTTGCATAAATTATATGCTCTAAGTGTTGGGTGCTATTAGAAGTCATCATGTAAACTCCTAAAGAATTTCTAATTGTTGTGAATATCTTTGGATGCCAGTATTCTATCATAAGACCAAATAAATAGACCCAAATATGGGTAGTTGATGGCATATCTTCCTTAGCTTTGAACTTGGTATGCCAGGGCTTCATGAAGAGCCCTACCCTACCAAAAAACCATGGCCTCCCTTGAAAAATGTTCTCCCTATCTTCTTCCTTATAAAATAAAAAATAAAAAAGTAGCCATTAGGGTAAATAGAAATTTGGAACTTGGGGAATATTGTGGCAGAGAATGTTTTGCTTGTTCTACGTCATTGATTGGTCCACAATTATTTCCCGTTGGTGCCTTGTAGTTGTTTTTATTTTGTACTTGGGAAGGTTTAGTTGTTGGCATGGGAAAGCTCACGAATGTACCTGGGTCGAGGCCATTATTTCTCATGGATTGGAGAGCTTTGTGATGAGGTGGCTACATGTTACCTTTACTTCGTCATTATGCTTATGCTTCGATATTTCTACCTACCTTGGTAAGTGTATGATTGTTGGGGATCGTTAGTTTTCTCCCCTTGGTACTTCCCATTTCATCATGTTGTGGTTTCTAGTGGCTGAGATGAGGTGAGGTGCCATTGTATGGAAGCTCCACTTATCCTGTGCATTTGGCATCACGATATATGGCATTAGATTTTGAGGAGGAGGTAGCTCAAATGTCTAGTGGGATCGTTTCTGAGGTGGATGCTATGTTGTAGAAGCACCTTGGTTCTTCCATAGGTCTTCTCAAGTTCTTCGACTGTTCTGGTACTCCTAGTTTATGGTGTCTTTCTTTTATTTTTTGCTTTGTCCTCGGTTGTCTAGTGCTTTAGTGCATTGGTTTTGTAGTTGTTTTTCTTTGTTTTTTTTTTTTTTTATTTGTGGAAAACATCCCAAAAGGGATTCCACTTTCGGGTAAGACCCAAGGAGGCAGGGGTATCCATTCCAGCAAAAATGCCCAGGACTCGGACCTAGCCTACCACATTTGACATACTCAAGGAGCAAACAAACACATAAAACCAATTTAAAAATATAACAACAAAAATAATAAAATAAAATAAAAAACATGCTCCTTGAGTGTGTCAAAAATAAAAGCATAACCAAACACGCACAATAAGATAAAAGAAACCACAACACAAACCACATATAAAAACACAAGAACCACATAATAAAACACAAACAAGACAAAAATAATAGAACACTACAAAGACATAACCCAAAAAAAAACATTAAAAATAAACATGACCAAAACCTAAAAAATTAAAAAAATAAATAAAATAAAAATAAAAAACAACCAACAACAGACAATAGACAAAAACAAAAAACATAGAAAACACTCACACATAAAAACACGAAATAACACAAACAAAGAGAAACCCAAGAACAAGAACGAAAAAAACACAAGAACAATAACAAAAAAAAAAAACAACAAAAAAACATGAACAACAAAAAACAACACAAGGAAAAAAAAAACAAAACAAGACAAAAGAACCCACCCACCTTAAAAAACTAAACAAAAAAAACAAAAAAGAAAAAATAAAAAAAAAATTGAACATAACAATGACCTATCTAGACCAGAATACTATTAAGGCAAGAATCAACAGAGGAAACAAAATAAAGAATAGAGTGAGCTAGGGAACTAAAAAAAACTGAATGAACCAAAGAGAAGCAAAAAAAAAAAAAAAACAAAAAGAAACTAGGTACCTTCAGAACTGTAACCATCCAAAGAAATGATAGAAATAAGAGCTTCCCTAATTTGAGAATCCCACCATATAGGAGGGTGGCCATAACAAGTAAGATCACCTTTGTCCAAAGCCCAATTAGCTAAAGCATTTTGTTGTAAAAGGTTTAGAAGCCCCTTTCAAAACCCTCTTCTCTTAATATTACCAAAAAAAAAAAAAGTAGAAATTTGGAACTTACCTTTAGTGCTCTAGTTTTTGGCAGCCCATTTCTTGAAGGTAGCAAGAGTTGGTCAAAATCTAATGAATTAACAAATTAGGTTTTTCATCTCAATCACATCTATTCCTTCCTGAACATCCGTTATTTCATATAAATATATTAGAAATAAATATTTTATATTTTTTTAATATATTACATAGTATTTTTTAATAATAAAAAACAATAATAAATCTTCTATATTTTTCCAACAAATTACATAATATTTTTTAATAATAAAAATTAAATTTAATATTTAATAATAATTATTTCCTGAATGATATTTGTATTCTTAAAAATAAAAAATTTAAAATCTTACACATTAATTATTTAAACATGTAAATAATAATATACTTTTAACTAAACACACAAATTTCAAAATTTAAATATTAAAATTATAATTAAATATTTTCAAAATAAAATTAAAAAATATTTATTAATAATTTAACAATAAAATTTAATAATATATCCTAAACAATTTATTATAAATATTCTAATATTTAACAAAATTTTAATATTCATAGTAAAAATTTGAAGCACATTGGTTATGATTATTAGATAGTGTTCGGCAAAAATTTCTTGGAAATCAAAATAATATTTGACCTTAATTCATAATAATTCCTTGATTTCAAAATTATGTGGCAAAATTTTGTATGAGCAAATTTTGAAGTCAAAAAATTATCATTAATTAAGGTTAAATATTATTTTTATTTCCAATTTTTTTTGGATTACTATTTAATAATCATAACCCTGGTGTTTCAATTTTTTACTATAAATATTAAAATTATGATTAAATATTAGAATATTTATAATAATCTGTTTAGAATATATTATTAAATTTTATTAATAAATTATTAATAAATATTTTCTAATTTTATTATGAAAATATTTAATTAGGAGAGTAATATTTAAATTTTGAAATTTGTATGATTAATTAGGAATTTATTATTATTTACATTTCTAAATAATTATTGTGTTTTCTATTTTACCCATACACATATCATTCATGAAATACATATTATTAAATATTAAAAATAATTTTTTTTATTAAAAAATATTATAAAAAATATAAAAGATTTATATTTAATATATTTATGTTTTTTTTTAGTAGTATTACAATGGAGATGATTTGATGGGTATCCCACAACCACTACAGAAAAGCCACAAGAGCAAGAAACTGAACAAAACCTCATTAGATAGAAATGAGGCAGACAGAACAAACTGCTAACAACAAGTCCTCAAGGCATCAAAGAAGGAAGAACTGAGATAGTTCTACACTAGCTTCTCCATGCCCTAAGCAACAGAAGCAGCTAAACACGAAATATTTTCAGACATATCCAAAATTGATTTCAAAGAGTTAACTTTAAATCGTGGAAAACAAAATGTTTGAGCTCCCCATATACCTCCGAAATATAGACCTCCTCCACAAATTTATCACGAATGCACACCTGAGGCAGAATAGGGGATGGAAGGAGACCTCGGAAGCATAGACCTCCTCCAAAGATTTATCACGAATGCACACCTGAGGTAGAATAGGGATGGAAGGAAGAACGTTAAATATATTAATTTTTAATATATTTATGTTTAAGTTACATACAATTTTATTATTGTAGATTAAAAAAACTTTAATTTATTGGATTAATATCTATTATTTGTGTGAACATTTTTTGAAAAAAAAATTAAAATATGTTTTTATTTATTTAAACATAGTAAGATATTTAGTGAAAGTTAACATATAATTTTCAAGGTATACACCATAATTAAAAATTAAAAAACAAAACATGTGACTACATATTAATCCACTCCTTGGGATCTGCCTCGTTATAGGACTTGTTTACCGGGTAATCTTTGATATTCTCTGTAGGTGTTGGGAGCGTTGTTCTCAATGATTTTTATATATAATTTGTAGTCTAATACATTTCATTCATGTCTATGACAGATGAATGCCCAGGTTACTAACGGTGGAGAAACAGAGGAGTACTTTTCATTAATCTACACCTGTATTGCAAAAAAAATTTGGTTAACTCTCAATTGGCTTTTTGACATGTTCACAGCTAAGGTCAGAAGAAACACCATCCTTCTCATGAGCACCACTATAAAGATCCCCCAAGATTGGTATGCCCTTTGACATGTTCACAGCTAAGGTCAGAAAAAACACCATCCTTCTCATGAGCACCACTATAAAGATGCCCCAAGATTGGTATGCCCTTTGAAATAGATATCAGTTAGAATTCTTTTTGGCCTCATGCTGTCTAAAATTAATGTCATGTAATGAAGAAGTTACCAACTTTTACTTAATTTGGATATATATATATATAAATAAAATAGGCATGTAACTTTTTAAATGGGTGTTTGCTGCAAGGCTGCTTGGGAGCGACGATGCGAGGAAGCATCACGGCATAAGGCGTTGCATGAGAGTTTCAGTTGCATCTGTCACAGCAAGTCCCACAAACTCTCATGCAACGCCTTATGCGCTCACAAGCAGTCTGCAGTAACCTGCACATATTATATATTATATATATATATATTCAATGTAAGTAAAAGTTTGTAACTTCTTCATTTAATAACATTTATTTTAGACAGCATGAGGCCAAAAACAATTCTAAGAGATATTTATTTCAAGGTAGGCTAAAAATAATTCTAACAGATATCTATTTCAAAGGGCATACCAATTGGGGGATGTTTATAGTGGTGCTAACGAGGAGGGTGTTTCTTCTGACCTTAGCTCTGAACATGTCAAAAAGCCAATTGAGAGTTAATCAATTTTTTTTTTTTGCAATACAGGTGTAGATGAATGAAAATTATCACTATCACCATTGACCATTTAGTTACCTCAAAGGACTCCTCTATTTCTAACCGTAAGCAACTTGGGCATACATCTCTCATAGACATGAATGAAATGTATTAAATTACAGATCATACATTAAAATGGTTAAGAAACAATGCTCCCCTAC
The DNA here is from genome assembly GCA_028583015.1 of Wollemia nobilis. Lineage (NCBI taxonomy): Eukaryota > Viridiplantae > Streptophyta > Pinopsida > Araucariales > Araucariaceae > Wollemia > Wollemia nobilis. The sequence continues at coordinate 104,685 of JAQPPZ010006127.1, forward strand.
AACTATAGAGAATATCAAAGATTACCTAGAAAACAAGTCCTATAACAAGGCATGGATCCCCGCAGGCACTCCCATGGGGGCTAGGTTGGTGGAGTACAGTGTGGGGTCATTATCCACACCTGCGGATCTTCCTGCCCAACAAACAAGTCTGCACATGTGATGCGGCGACAGAAGGGTCAATTAAACAACACCCTCTTTTAGTTGACATCTTTAAGCCACCACACAGAAAAATAGTAAGGAGAGAATTCACCTTAATTTCAAAAATAAAATATTATTTTTATTATATTTTAATTGTCAAATATTATACAATTGCTTTCCATAAAGATGGAGAACATCACACACCTCCTGCAAAAACTACAAATAGCGCACCGACTGCCAGTTTCTTCTCCTTTGCTCCTAAATGCTCTACATTGGCTTTTTATTTATAGGCATTTAAAAAGTAATGACTTGCTAAACTTTGCATGATGGTTAAAATGTTAGTGACAAATGACAACAATATATTAACGTTTTTAGCTAGCTATGCAGTACCAGCTAAGCATTTTTATCCATCCGTTTCCCACCTACAGGTTAATTTCAAGTGTTTTTATTTTTTTCATGGAGCATTTTTTTTTTTTTGCATCCATGTGGATGCTCGTGCCTCAACATGGAGGACACGTTCGGCCTGGCGTTGCAGAAGAAAGTGTCGCTTGTGGCCAAGGCTACTCCACGCCTTTCCCTTCACCTCTACTAGATGGACATAGATTAGGCAGGTTATTTCTCTTTAATGGATATCGTGTGTGACGGAGGAGAGTGTGTTTTACTCATAAGAGATTTCGATGGTAATGGTGGTTTCTACGTTTTAAGCATTTTTAATATCTTTCAAATGAGAATGTTTCCGTCTTTATATTTGTCGGAAAAATTAGAACTGTTGCAACACGTGAATTTCTAATTTCTGTTAACGAGGTCACTTGTGGAAACTTCAATGGTTTATAATATTTATTTTGGTAATAACTTATATAGCAATGACTAGGACGGTTTTTTAGAGCTGTTGCCCCTAAGTAAACTTTAAAGCTTATTTCTTTGTGATAGGTGGTGAATATTTTAAGTTGTATGTTTTATTTAAAGTAGAGGTTGGTTTTGTCTAAGTAATTCGGCAAACAATGATTTTACATCATGATAAGCATTCATTAGGATACAATAATTGTTTTTAATTATATTTTATAAATATTTTTATATTTTTATTATTTGTGTAATTATATTAACTTTGTTCTTATTTTATGTTTTATGTGAAAGAAGTTTTTTGTAATGGTTATGTGAATCTAAAGAGCAAGGTTATGGGCAAGGGGTTGGCTCTAAAATGTATTTATAAGAATGAGATAAATCAGTTATTTATCCCAAAAAAAAATTGACATTCAAATTTTTTGGGTTAATGGGCCTTAGAGAAGGGTCTCCAATATTAATCAATTTCAAATTTTAAAAATAAAAAATATTCGTTAATCAATGATGATTAATCCCTATGCATAACCTTACTATAGAGACTATGTTTGTTAGTACGAGAGAAGTTTGAGAATTTTATTTTATTTAATTATTATTTTTTTTTACATTTGAGATAAATTTTGAGTGCAACCTCAAAGAAGGTTAAGATGAACTGTAAGGTATGGAGTTTTTAAGATGAACACCATGTCCAAAAAAGATCATGTTTTCATGTTCTTTATTTAAAGTGATTATCAATATATAAAGTTGAGGTTAGAGCTAAGTTGAGCTACAAGTAACATAAAGGAGGAGGTTGAAGACGTGTCTTTTATTGATGTGTCCTTATAGTTTTTTTTTTGTTGGACTAAATGTATCATTTAAATGAAATTAAAATAACATAGAGTTGTTGAGAGTGGATAAAGCACACATACTTTTCATGGTAAACAAGAAGGATGAAGATTTACTAGTATTTGTATGGTTAATACTTCTTCTTGTATCAATCTTATTATATAGTAAAGGAGTTTTTTATGTAAAGGATTTAATTTTTTTAAGCCTTTAAATTTTAAAAAATAAAATTAAAAGATTACCTAACCACACATTACTGCTCATGTGTCCTCACATTTACTTTTCTCACCATCTACTATTTCCTAGTTCATGCCACCCACCATGTCATCTTGTCTCATCTTTGCTATCATCCTCACTGTCCAACAATTATTTTTTTAGAAAAGATAAAAAATTATATTAATAGAACAAGAAGCAAATTACAGTTATAGGTGTGCCAGTTTTGGCAAGCCCTAAAATCTGAATAAAACTTGGATTAACATCTCCAAAAATAACAAAAAATTGAGTATCATCTACAGAGCAGAAACTTTGAACTTATTCCCATTTCTGCTTTACACTAACCCTAAGAAACCTAGCAGAGTTGATAGTCCCGTGAACAGTACCCGGGCTATCCCAAAAAGGGCCAAAGAGTGTTTCAAGAGGTAGTAAAGAACCCAAAAATAATTGTTCATCCTCCATTGATCCACAAGACTTGGTGGACTTTAGACCTATCCTCATCCTTAGCTAAGTCTTTGCTGGCCAATTTAAGAATCATTCGGTTCACCTCCCACAATTCAAAAGTGTCCCTATCCTAATTAGAATTCAGCATGTATTCAACCAGACTTTCACTTCCATGTTCAGAAAAAAAAGTCAACAGTTACATTATTTTATCTGTCAACATAGACCTAGATGGCATCTTCAAACTACTTCCAAAAGGACTTAACTTGGCTCACAATGTTTATTATCCTCAAACAATCCTTTAGAATGGATATAATATCATCTTTAAAAATATCACCAAGAAAAAGTAGCCTACCATAGAATTCAATCAAGCATTTCCATGCTAGAAAATAGAAATCCCTAATAAAATATCATAAATAAACCATAATTATAAAGAAGAATGATAGAAAACAAATGATACAAAACATCATTGGATTTAAGGCCTCAACTTCTATTATTCATGTGGTCCTATGGTCACAATTGGTAGAAGGTGGAAAGAAACTATTTTTCATATAAGGAATCCCCATAAACCTAAGCAAGCCAACAACTACCCTAATTGATTACACTACAAAATTATCCACATTGGATTTATCAAGGAAAAATCCATTCCAAATGATACAACTACCAGGATAGTTGCAATTAAGTGGTAACTATAAAATACAAGAGCTACTGAATTACAATAACAAATAAAACAAGGATTGGACTTTTATGGCATAAGTTAATTTTATGTTTGAAATTTTTCTATAGTGCAATTGATTAAATTTATGTTATAATACTTTTTTTACACCAACTCTTAAAAAAAACAACTTTACTTTTCAATAATAGCTTTTCTTTGATGAAATATATCAAAGTTCTTCCTTTGTAAAATACCTACTTTTGTTGATTGAAAAAATCTACAATGGACTATAGATACCAGCATGCACTAGTTCAAGTGGTGTCCTTTATCTCAATGCTTTTTCTACTAGAGAATAATCTATATGTTGCTTACCAAAAATATAACCTTCATAAACTTGATCATCTCATTTAATAAATGGTAATCCCTTCTCCATTTTCTTTTGATAGAGTAGTTTTAGCCATAAAAAAATTAGGTGTCTATACCTCATGTTCCATAACCAAGAATCATCATAGGAGATCACTTTTGTGGCTTGAGTTTCTACATATACAAGTCTAAGAGGGAAATTTCTATTTCATAGAATACTAACTTTTGCTACAATATGATTACTACCATTTTTATCATAGAAAACATATTTATTATTTTCGAAAATAGCATAATATCCCTCTTCAATATGTTGTTCTATGATCAACAAATTATTAGATAATCTACGCACATATAAAATTTCGTGAATAAAATTTATCTCACCTTGTTTGTCTTAATTGCAATGGTGCTCTTGCTTGTGACCTAAACTTCCTTGTCATCTTTAAGCCATATGAGATTTAGCAAATGCATCCATCTTACAAAGATGTCTTTGTTGCCTTTCACATACATAATATTTTTAAAATTGGAAAATTCATCCATCTTTACAAAGATATTTTTGTTGCTTGTCATGTGACTACTACAATTGCTATCAAAAATCCATATAAATTTAGAGTTTTTTTTTGGAATATCACAAGAAAAAATTAAACTACTATGTTCTTTTTATTCAAAACAATTAGTGTGTTGCTTCTTCTTTTACCAACAATCATTTTTCATAATGACCAAACTTTTTGTAATAATAACATTGAACTTGTGACTTATAAAGGTTTTTATTACCTCATTTATTTTAGTCACTACTTCTTCCTCTATCATTGTTGTTGTTTCCTTTTCCTCGTCAACTACTACTTCCTCTAATTGCATATCCTTTTCCTATAATTTATATTGTTCCCTTGTAAGATGATTATACAAATATTTTTTTGCTTGTTCTTTAAAATATTAAGCTTTATTTGAAAATCATGTTCAACAATTTTTTAGTGGATCTATTCATCCTCTAATTTTTAGTTTGAAGAGACCCCATAACCTTATTTACTAATAACATATTTAGATCCTTATATTATTGAATACCAGCCACAACAACAACAAAGTATGAAGGGATTATTTAAAAGAAATAATAATTCTACAATCTTCTAAAATATTGAATTCTCTCCCTAAGACCTAATATGAGTTACAAAACCCATCACTCAAGTTTTAAAAATTGCATGGATGTAGAGTCTGTCATAAAAAAACTAAAATCTATTTTAAGCATTTGAAGTTTGATGAATTTTAACTTTTTTGTTCCTTGATATGCATCCTATAGTAGATATCATGTCTATTTTGATTTTTTTTACACAACAATTTTTTTAAACAATTAACTCTTTTACTACTTGTATCGTTCCAAATTTTTCGCATCCCTACCTTCAGGCTGTAGGATCCGCGCTTGGAAGGAGGATGGGAAAAGGATGGGATGATACCTCGGACTGAGAGGCCCTTTGAAGGTCCCGCCTCTCGGGGGAGGGGTATTAAGGTGATTTTTCGACGGATGGTAGGGTTCACCAGGAAACATTTAGTGGCAGTTTCCATGCCTAGGTTGGGAATGTGTTTAATGTGTTCAATTTTATCTTTAAACATCCAAGTCCTAGGTTTGGCCAAATGAATCTAAGTTGTCCTATTATGAAAATGCAGACTAAATGAATACAGAGAACAAATTTGAATAGAAAATAGAAAGAAAAAGATAGATTAAAGAGCCATACCTAATTCGGATGTTTGATGGAGGTTATGATTCTTGAAGCAGTCCAGATCGCCTCTGATTTAACAAAATTGTCTACGATCTAACAGGATCGTCTGAGATCTGATGAATTCATCAAACGAATTTGTTAGATACCTGCAAACAGAGAAATAGATACAAAATATAGAGAATGCAGCTATGACAACAGAGGGTAATGATGGATAATGACAGTAGAAATATTAAAATGATAATAATAAACAAAAAACGAGTGCATTACAATGATCTAATGACAAATCATGATTTTATTATGCATTAAGACTATATGGGTGAACTCCAAGATGCAGAATAATAAAGAATAATAACAAATTTAACTAAATGTAGAATAGTGCAACAGAAAAGAATGAAGAAATGCAAACTCTGGGCACTGATTGCCCCCAATGCAGACTGCAGTTGAAATCGTCTCGAATTGGATAGGATCGTCCATGATGAACTGAGCTTGCTCTAGCTAAAAAACACTAAGGTTCCTGCAAATAAACTTGGACAGATGCGAAGGCAAATGATGGTTTAAGATGGTCTAATGCATATAGAAATCGTTTACAAGAAATTTCAGCTAGGGGGATGCCAATGGGAGGGCCTAAGATTAAATAGGCTTAGGAAAGAGGTCTCCAACGGGGGAGGGTATCTAACAACACAGACATGCTTCTACCCAGATTAGAGATGCCATTGGAACAAAGTTCAACTATGCACAAATCAGTTTGGGACGAGATCGTCTAGACATTCTGCTCTAGACGAAATTGTTCTCTCTGAGGCGATATCGTCTTATCAAAGACGATATCGTCAAATGGACAAAACAAACTCTAAAAATGGCACGAAAAATGAGGAAATGGGCAACAGTCGATTTTGGAGTGATTTTGGGTTTGAAATTTGAATTTGAATTATTACTAAGGTGATTTAATTATTTACTAAATTTTACTACGCCAATTTTAGGGTGCTACATTTTTCCCCCTCTTTAGTGAGTTTTTCAAGGAAAATGCATTAAATATGAGTTCTTCTTGATCTACAATAAGGCAAAAATTTATTCCCATTTTTAGGCGATGATTCTAGGTCGAATCGTACGATAGCTTTACTATGGTGCCCCCTCCGTGTTTTTACCCAAATCGAATGTTTGAGGTAAAAACACGAAAAAGCAAAAATTTTAAATGTTTTTAATTATTTTTGAATAAAATTAAGAAAAATAGGGAAAACCCTAATTCATTGTTACTGTTCATTATTATTTTTGGTTTTAGAGCTCTGTAGTCGAGGCTAGCTGCTGACTGACTACAGACTGTACTATATTTTTATTTATTTTTGAGAGGATTGAGTATGCCAAGATGTAGATTGTGGCATACCAATCCAGTTTTGAGATGATGTATATATTTTTGATATATATAGATGAGATATTTTTGATCATATGACTTGTCTTATGTGTTTGTATGATGCTTTAATGTTTTGGTGTGATTGATTTGATGATTCATGTAATTATGTCGTTTGGAAATATTATGGGTTTTAATGGATGCTTTAAAATTTAAATGAAATAATCTGATGTAACAAATTGGTTGTTTGTGATGTGATGTGATAAAATATAAAAAGGACTTCTAACAATAATTTCAAAGGACATTGTCGCTATTATAGACCATTTCATGGAGTCGCCGCTCACTCGATCGTCAAGCTAATCCCAGTATAGAAATATTGTTAAAATTAAAAGAGTGCTTAAGAGACTGTCTTAAGACTTTGGTGTGATGGTGCAAATGATGATGATGATGGTGATTTGTTTTCAGATTTCCATGAAAATATTATGCATGAAATATTTTTAGAAAATGATTTTTGCTAGGCATAAATTCCTATGTGTGATAAAATATTTGAATAATTCCCTAGGAATTATACCATCATTGCAAAATTGAAGTTTGACATAATGACATGAAATAGAATAAGTGTTTGCTTGTTTGTAAAGCATAATTGTATAACATAATGATTTAAGTCATATGTTGTTATGATTTTAAATAAATGGGGAATAAAATTAATACAATGGTTTGCGCTAGGCATAGAATATTTAGGTATAGACTTATACCATCATCGTGAAAATCTAGAGAAAAAGTTGATATAATAGTTTTATTGCATGATTGATTTTTAATTGTTGAAAATAAATAGAAAATATGAAGATGAGGACTTGCGCTAGGCATAAAATTCCACTTTTGGTTTTGGAACTATACCATCATCACGAAAGTCGATAATATATATATAATGTGATTTTATTGCATGTTTTGAAAGAAATTTTGATTTTTTGGAAAATGTATGTTGTTGTCTTTATACTAAACAACTGTTCTAAGATAAGAAGAGGAAATTATTCTTGACAATTTGCAAAAATATTTCAAAGTATCTTAAAGACAAAAGCTAGATTTATAAGGAATCCCATGTGCATATGTGAGTTCGTTTCCAATCTTGATTTATCATAATGATACACAAAATCTCTCAAATACAAATGTGTGTGCAATTGCTTTGTTCATTTACCAGTTTTAAGCAAGATAATTTGATACAAGCGATTTGAATGAACCAAATAAGTGTTCATTAACCATGATTTAGATGCATATAACCGTACCAGACTACTATGTAAGTCAGATTATCAAGAGCTAGATAATCCATAAGCAGACATAGGTCTGTACAAAAGAAGGTCACTAATGTGACAAACATATCGCCTCACTAGGAGTTACCCAAGGCCAAGCGGGTTGGGCACAAACCACCTGTTATGGGGCTTACCTCACAGTTTTCGAATAATTGAGAATTCCAGGGATTCAAGCTCATCAACCCTTTTTTTTCTTTTCAATGGGTAGGGAAAGGGATTTTATTGCTTTTGCTTTTGCTTTCTTTGCTCTTTTTTTTTCTTTTTGTATTTTTGCTTGATATTTGAGATAATGCTGAAACATTGCTATAATGATACAAGATAACATTTTTCTTTTTCTATTTTTTTTTATCTTTGCTTTTCTTCCTATGCTAGGGATACTTGCTCGGATTAGCTGTAGAGCAAGGGATTTTTATTTCGGGTAGGGGTGAGCTTGTACTTTTGCCAATTCTCAAAGATTCTAGACCATATGCATGATAGGATAGCAGGGAAAACTTTTCGCTCAAGAAACCACTTCTACTATGTAGCATAGCATGGAAATTACAAATATAATCATTTTATTCTGAAAGGATATGCTCGGTTTAAGTAAATAACAAGATCAATTCTCTATGCTCAAACTTTATTTAATTGAATTTTGTGGAATTTGATATAAGAGAGATTAGTAATCATGCCAGATAAAATCAAGATGTTTATTTTTGTGTTTGTGAAATGTGAGGGATTCCAAATAAATGCTAATTTATCCGAAATAATATGAAAATATGACTGCAATACTTCAAGAATTAACAAGTGCAATAAATATGTACAACAAATATTTTTGAAGATTTTGCTAATTTTGATTGTTTTTAGATATTTTATATTTTTCTTATTAGTTTTGAGAGATTTGAGAGAATAAATAATATTGTTGTTTTTGAAATTTTTATATGTTTTATTAAAATGAAAACAACATGCAAAATAATATATACAATATACAAGGTTATTTTAATATAGCACGCCTAAGGTTGCTTCAAAATCAAAGGTGGTTTTGAAGGATAATTTGGTTGTGGTGAAAGTAAGAACAAAAGGTGATGAATAAAAGGTAGCGATAACACAAGCTTTGTTATAATGTAAAATAATGTAGCAAAAGATTTGACTTTTATATGTATGAAATTGATCATATTACAAAATAAAATATCAGAAGGATAAGAAAGTTCTTCATTCTTATTACTATAATCCAAGTCTTGATAATATGGAGGGAGCATATATGAAATAAATGCACGGGTGTTATTTGGTAAACAAAGATGATCATATATGGATGAAGAAAAGTGATGGATAGAAAATAATTGTGACAATGGAGAATGTATAGACCTTGATGTTTCTTGAATTTCATTGTTAAAAGATTTTATAATAACATTTGATTCATTAAGATCTTCTTCCTTTATTTTGATTTTTTGGAATAATTGATAAGTGCATAAATTAAGAGAGGAACCATTATCTACCATGATAGTTTTAACAGGTGTTTCTTTACTAGATCCTGTAATGTAAAGATAGTAGTCTTCTTGTGGAGTAGAGGAAGGAATATCCTCATAATAGAATGAAATATGATTAACCTCAAGAGGGTTTACATCATTAATTATGTCCTTAGGGAAAATATCATGAGGAACAAATTGTTGGCTAGGTATTTTGAACAACATTTCCTTATGAGAACTTTGTAATCCTTCTAAAAGGGATATCTTTTCTTGAGGATTAATCACTTGTTTTTGGCTATCAAAGTGGACTGCAAATTACAATTTTGATTCTAAATATGAGCTTTCTATGCTTACATTCCATTTTGGATCATTATCTAGAGCCAAAGATAGTTTTGAAGGTTGGTCAAATGAGGAATCCATCTCTTGAATATCAGATTGAGTTGATTGAACTTGAGGTTGCTCATTTGTAGTTTCTATTACTATATTAATAATATCATCATGATGGGACACTTTAACATGCAATATTTGATTGGTTTCCTATTGTTGATAATTGAATAGGGGTTCTTGGGAGATCCCCATGTCTTGATTGATTATTGTTATTTGTTGTGTAGGAGTTTGATAGTTTACTGGAGATTTATCATCAGTTGTAAATTGTAATTCCTTTATATTAAAAAGACCTTCATCAATCAAATCTTGAATTGAACATCTTAAATCTTTACAATTTTGTGTCATATGTCCATCCACTCTATGATATTCACAATGTAGCTCAGGTTTAAACCAATCTGATGTGGTATCAGGTTGTCTTATGGAAGGGAGTTCAATCTTATTTATGTCAAGTAAATACTTGAGAATTATATCCATTGGTTGATTGAGCTTAGTAAATTTACGTGATGAAGGTTTTTGAGAGGTTTTTGATACATGCCTTAGGAATTTCGTCATAAAAGGACCTAATGGTTTCTCACCTCTACTTTCTTTATTATGGGTTGAATGATGATAGGAATATTGTGAAGTATGAGGTGAGTGCATGGTAGAATTGGAAGAATAAGTATTTTCTTGTTGAAATGGATGTGTTGTATTGAAAGAAGAATATTGAAAGGGTGGTGGAGGATTGTATGTGGATTGATGGACATAATATGGATATATGGGAGAATAGATAATATCGTTATGAAGAGGATTGGCAAAGGGATTGTCCTGTTGGGGTAAGGATGAAAAATGAGAAAAGTGTGATGGAGGTGGTGTTGAATATGGATGAGGTTGGTTATAATCAACAAATGTATTTAGCTGAACTGTTCCAACATTACTGATGGCCTCATATTGATTTAAGTAAAAACTCATGGTTTCTTTAGTACTTCTAAAATTAATATGTAGTATATACTATTTAGAATTGAATCTAAAACATACAAACTTGAAATGATGATTTTGTTACTTTTTTTTTTTTTGTATACATATATATATATTTTTGTTTTTTTATATTTTTGAATCAGAAAGATGCCTATGTTATTCACGTTGGGTTCACAAAAATGTATCATTCCAAATTTTTCGCATCCTTACCTTTAGTCTATAGGATCCGCGCCCGAAAGGAGGATGGGAAAAGGATGGGATGGTACCTCGGACTGAGAGGCCCTTTGAAGGTCTCGCCTCTCGAGGGAGGGGTATTAAGGTGATTTTTTGATGGATGGTAGGGTTCACCAGGAAAAATTTAGTGGCAGTTTCCATGCCTAGGTTGGGAATGTGTTTAATGTGTTCAGTTTTATCTTTAAACATCCAAGTCCTAGGTTTGGCCAAATGAATCTAAGTTGTCCTATTATGAAAATGTAGACTAAATGAATGCAAAGAATATTTTTGAATAGAAAATAGAAGGAAAAGGATAGATTAAAGATCCATACCTGATTTGAATGTCTGATGGAGGTTCTGATTCTTTAAGCAGTCTAGATCGCCTCTGATTTGACAAAATCGTCTACGATCTAACAAGATCGTCTGAGATCTAACGAATTCGTCAGATGAATTCATTAGAGACCTGCAAACAGAGAAATAGATACAAAATACAGATAATGCAGCTATGACAACAGAGGGTAATTATGGAGAATGACAGTAGAAATATTAAAATGATAATAATAAACAAAACACGAGTGCATTACAATGATCTAATGACAAATCATGATTTTATTATGCATTAAGACTATATGGGTGAACTCCAAGATGTAGAATAATAAAGAATAATAACAAATTTAACTAAATGCAGAATAGTGTAGTAGAAAAGAATGAAGAAACGCAAACTCTGGGCACTGATTGCCCCCAATGTAGACTGCAGTCGAAATCGTCTCGAATTGGTGCGAAATCGTCTCGAATTGGATAGGATCGTCCACGATGAATGGAGCTTACTCTGGCTAAAAAACACTAAGGTTCTTGCAAATAAACTTGGATAGATATGAAGGCAAATGATGGTTTAAGATGGTCTAATGCATATAGAACTCATTTACAGGAAATTTCAGCCAGGGGGATGCCAAGGGGAGGGCCTGAGATTAAATAGGCTTAGGAAAGAGGTTGGGAGGTTGGAGATCATCCCAATTTGGGAGATCTCCAATGAGGGAAGGTCTCTAATGGCGTAGACATGCTTCTGCCCAGATTAGAGATGTCGTTGGAACAGAGTCCAACTATGCACAAATCAGTTTGGGATGAGATCATCTAGACATTCTGCTCCAAACGAAATCATCCGATCTGAGGCGATATCGTCTTATCGAAGACGATATCTTCAAACGGACAAAACGAACTCTAAAAATGGTGCAAAAAATGAGGAAACAGGCAGCATGCGATTTTGGAGCGGTTTTGGAGTTGAAATTTGAATTTGAATTATTACCAAGGTGATTTAATTATTTACTAAATTTTATTGCGCCAATTTTAGGGTGCTACACTACTTGTAGAAAAAATGGGTTTTTGAATTATTATTTCTATTCTTATTTAGTTAATCTCATTGTGCTTGAGTACAAGTGGTAATAACTTATGCATATGTAGGTTTTGTGTAACCATTCTCAACCAAATCCCACAAATATTGAAAAGTAAATGATGTCTTCATCTTAATTTTCCAAAAATCATAATTATTCCCATTAAATAGAGGAATATAAGGCCAAGATATATTTCAATTGCTATAACTATAGTTATATTTTAAAAATATTTTATAATTTTAACATGATATCAGAGTTAGAAAAACATAATATTCTTATCTCTCTTTATAATTCCCAAGCACTCTTAGTCAGTCTTTACCCAAATTGGCAACTTTTTTAAAAGCTTACCAAAAGTAGATGGATCAATTCTTCAATTAAATCATCTTCCTTTTTAAAATGACCATAGAAATATATTTGTGATACGATGATAAAATAATTATGATACCAGGTGTAGACACCCAAAAATTGCACATGCCTATTCTTTTATACTTGTATATTTGCACAATCACTTGTAGGTTTGCACAGGCTATCATAGGCCATCGTAGGCTATCGTAGGTCATTGTGGGATGTCATAGTCATCTATAGGCTCCAAAACCTATAAAACTAGGTAAAACACACCCAAAATGCTTCCCATCCACTAGGAGACCATTTACTAGCTCCCTAAGGCTATTTAATCCCTTTCCTACACCTAATAACGATCCCATAGGACCATTCCCCACTAAAAACCATAATTAGGCTAATTAGGAATCTAATTTACAAGTGACATTTACTAAACATACACTTTATCACTAAATAAGGTTTAATTAGAGTTAATGGTCTAATTATTCCTAACCACATATTCACACATGTTTTCACCATAAGTTAGTTAGGATATTTCTATAAATCCTAAAAAAACCCCAGCCTAACCTAGGACTTAGCTAATCCTAGCTAACCCTAACCCTTCCTCACACATGTGTGAGGATAAGATATTTCTTTAGGGCATGTAGGCTTGACACCTCCCTAAACCCTAACCTAATCCCACTATGAACTGACTCTAGGGTCTAGTTCATCTAACCACCTCTCCCTACCTTGGCCTTTCCTATAAATAGAGGTTTTATCCCCTCATTTTAGCTCTCTCTCCCTTTCTTGTCAACTTACCAAAACTCTGTAGAAATCATACCAGAATCACATCCGATAACTTTACACTGTGTAAATAGCATAACATCACTTCAAGAACCCATTCAGATAGAGGATATCCATTAGAGGATAGTTGTAGACCAATTTTCTTCCCACCCTACAAATCTAAGATCCAATTTTTAGGACATCCTACGAATTAATCGTACAATAGTTCTACATCAACAAATACAACAAGTATCTTTTGTTTTATGCTTTTATAGTACTTTCTTTAGTTTTAAGTACTTTTTAATATAGTTTTTTATGTTTATTTGTCTTCATCACCGTGGGGCTTGACTAAGGTAGGCCCCCAAACATACTAACAACATTTTACAAGCCCTAAACAGGTGCAAAAGAACACATATCAACAAAATACCGATGGCCCGTGTATATAGAAGCCCACCTTCACTAAAGAGCTCTAAAAGACATCATCAGGGTGCTTTTTGTTTGTAAATAAAATAGGGAGACTCTTATTGTAACCCATAAACATCTCTTTATGAATAAAAATTAGTATTTCTAAGCAATTTACATAGTTTTAAGTTGTTTTATCAAATGAACGTCTCTCGATCACTTCATTATGGCACTCTCGGTGGAATTATCACAATAATTGTGTTAGCCTAGTTCTTATCACAAATATGGCAATTTCTAGTTTTTTGTTGTTGTTATAGGTACCCTCAAGGTAGAACAAAATATTAAAATCCTTGATACACATCTCAAGTTAGCAAAAAAGGAGTTTCAGGCTCCTAAACCCAATTCACCCTCCAACCTATGAATTTAGCGTCTAATTCATAGGTCACCCTACAAATCCTATCATACAGCATCAAAAAACCCTAAAATAGTAGGGTATCATAATAGATGTATCAAGCACCTCATATGACATCACAGGAGTTAGGTATTCCTCTTAAGATCTTCTTCTTTTGTCATTATTTTACAAATAAACTTTACCTTCAAATGCATCATTTCCTTTTGTGAGGTTATATTTTTAATACACCAATTAGGGTTATCATGTTAGCTCAGAAATCAAATAGCTTAAATTTCATCAGCTTCCTTCTTGTATTTTAAAAAAATTAAAGTTGCACCCATTTTTAAGTACTCAAAGTATAATTTCATTTCTTGTTTTCAATGTTTGCAAATTGTTCCTTTCAAATCATCCCTCCATGCATTAGTTACATCTTTAAAATCTCTTTGTAAATTTATGTTCAGACCAAATTTCCAATTTCATTTCAAAAGAATTTCAAATTTATTTTTCATTTTGCATTTAGGATTAGTTTTATAATCTCTTTCATTTCATTTTCCAATTTCATTTCAAAAGCATTTCAAATTTATTTTTTATTTTGCATTTAGGATTAGTTTTATAATATCTTTCATTTCATTTCAAAAGTATTTCAAATTTCTTTTTCAATTTGCATTTAGGATTAGTTTTACAATCTCTTTAATTTCAATTTCAATTCCTTTCAAAAATTTCAAATTATTTTCATTTGCATTGATATTTAAAATTCATTTCATTTCATTTCATTTCAAACATTTCAAATTCTTTTTCATTTACATTGTTATTTATAATCTCTTTCATTTAATTCATTCATTTCACATTTCAAATCTCTTTTCACTTTGATTTAGTTAGTTTTAAATTCTTTCATTTCTTTCCCATTTATTTCAGCATTTCAAATTTCTTCTTCCTTTTGCATTTAGGATTAGTTTTACAATCTCTTTCATTTCAATTTCCAAGTTCCTTTCAAAAAACATTTCAAATTCCTTTCACGCTTGCATCTAGGATTAGTTTTTGCAAATATCTTTCATGTCCTTTCCATTCCCTTTTGCAAATCCTTTTATTTTCAAAATCACATTTAGGTTAATCAATTCAAATTCCTTTTTCATCACTTACACTAGGATTCAATCTCATTTCACAAAAAAAACAATTTCCATTCCTTTCATGCTCATAGATTAGGTCTTCAATTCCTTTGTGCATATTTTAGCATAGAATTTATATCTATTTTTGTATAATAAATTTCAATCTCTTTCAAGCATTTAAATTACGGTTTCAATCTCTTTCCAATGCACTTAGGTAAATTGTCAAAATTCCTTCTTCATTCATAATTTGGCTTGCTTGTTTCCACACATTCTAGAGGACATTCATTTATTTTTACAAAGGTATCGAGGCTTAGTTTCAGTTCAAAATGGCACTTAGAATCTAGTTTCATTTTTAAAAATATTCAAAAATGTATTTACTTAGTTGCTTTACTTTCACCATAGTGGTAACAGACACACCTTCACACACCCATATGGTATACATAGTGGTGATATTGGACTTCATCCCCAATCCATCACTCAAGACTGGTGATGTTGGAATTCATCTCCTTCCACCAAATCACCCCCTAGACACCTTAGTAGCCCCCAAGAGTGGTTGGTTTTTTGAAATTCATCATTGTAAGGAACCTTTAGAGTAGGATAGTATTAGATGCCTTTGATTCACAAGGCTCACATAATTAGTGAATATGGTAACTGTCGTTCTTGACTAATCTCACTTTCACCCGAGAGTGAAGAAAATGCTTTTTTAGGCTAGTAGAAGGTCTTAGATAGTACCACCTCTTCTCGTGAGAGGATATTGGACTCATTAATGCATTTTGAGTTCCCTCCATTTGGATATCATTTTATTACATCTTCCATACAGGTTGTCACTTACCCATTGAGACATAGTTCTATTTTGTGAACCCTTGGATGTTGTGTGAGGTTCTATACCAATGACACTCCCATTATTTCTATAATTTCACCCACTTTGTGAAATATTTCTAGGAGGTACATTTCAACATTAAAACACACAAAATAAACAAACATTTTATTTCCTATATTTAGAATTTATTCCAATTACGTATTATTTGCATGCTCAAAAATTTGATTTTAGCACAATAACTGATTAGCAACACATCTATTGGCTATCTACAACCTATCACTTCTAATTTTCTATCTAAGTCATAGTCTGAGTCCAATTCACAAGTCGACATATGAACTAGGTCTCAATTTGCATAGTGACCTATGAATTCTACTTCCAAACATAGCAACTCTCCAAATCTCAAAAGATTACCTAAAAACCCCACACATATCACACCTATAACCTTATATTTCCATTTTTGAATAGTTCTGAGCATAAATTTACAATACACAACACCATACCTATTATCACACGTAATAAAGTGTGCGACAAAGTGCATCTCAAGGAGAAGGTCTTTTTTGCCACTTCCAATCAATCTACTTCTTTCCATCCCTCTACAGGGTAAGTTACCACACTCATAGTAGACCTCCCTATAGATTTATATTTCCCTCACATACACAATATGTATCATGATGAGACTTCTACTTCCTCTTGCAAATATTACATGCTTATTTCCCATTCATCTTCACCTAATCTACCTTCCATATTTTATGATCACATCATCTACACCACTCAAGGACATCCACCTCCTCTCTTTACTATTGATGAGGAGACTCCTCCTACCTCACCTACCTTTGTGCATACTTTTTTATAAATTCTATCTCAATCACTATTTGAGAATGAATCTTCCTTGCTCAATTGCACTCACCCTGAGGTCACCTCATTTACCCCTATCATAGGGATGATCTCAGATCCCTCATATTCCATTCCAAGCACATAATCACCCTCATCACAAATCCCTCTACTGTAGCCTCATTTAGAGCCACAATATGCACCCCTCACATCATCATATCAGGATGCTTCTCAAGCACCACAATTACCATCCTCCCAAAAACCCTTATTTGCATTCTTCGATGCTACATCACAACCACATTTTCACTCACAACAATTCTCATACCAACTACATCAACAAACCCTGTCTCCCTTGTCTAGTGAGACCATTTCCACCACACCACCTCCTCAGGCTTCTACCATTTAAGTGCATGATTATTCTTCCTCATTATCTTCATCTACATTCTACCTGCCTAGAATGTATGATGTGCCACCCTCTATTCCATTTATATTTTCATCTTCTCCCATATTCCACATCCCTCCACCACCTCCATTTCGATATCCAGATCCTAGTTTCTTTTCCACCTTTGACTCATGACTTAAACCTTATCTTACCAATCCTTTAGGCTATCATATGCCACATAGCTTCTCCATCCATCATGGTCCTAGCCAGATGTAGGTATCATATTTTGATACCTCATCTCACCCACCACCAACACCACTCACCCAAACTTCATTATCTCCATCGTAACTTGCTACACCCACATTCTTTACAACACCTCCTTCATGATCGTCGTCTCCTACGGTCCAACCATAATAGTAGATACCTCTCCATCATATCCTGATTCAATAGTCGTAAGCTCTGCAACAACAATATTACTACCCTAAATAGATTCCTACTTTACCGTAGGGTTTCCTCTTAGCTTTTACCTCCTATGCTATCTAGTAGTCTCAACTATAGGAACCATTGCAATATGTCCCTCCCCCATATTGATAAGAACAACAACTCCAATATCCATCACATTCTTAGGCTCCACCTACCCCCACATAATCCTCTACACCTTTAGCACTAGAACTTCAACTTCTACTAAATGAAATTAAAATTCTCAACATCTGTATAGCTGGGTTATGGACCACAAAAAACCACATACGATGAAATCTATAATGAGCTAGTCCATTCGTCGGTTTCTATTCCTCCCTACCCTTATCACTTTGAGATCATGAAATTTGATATATATAAAGGTAAAGAGGATCCTCATGAACACGCCCATAATTATCACTTAGTTTGCTATCAAATTCATAGTAGCAACCCACTCATGTTACATACTATAGACACAAAAATAGCACCAATCTGATTATGTGACTGCAAACACTGATCACATTGACACACACAGCCTCCAAGGCAGCCCTCAGAGGTCAAACAGTGGTCCTAGCCACTCACACAGTAGTTTTGGAAGGTCAAAAAGTAATTTGGCACTTCTAGAAACTTTGCTCCAAATTCGTCTCACCCCGGGACGAAATGCAAACTTGAATTCATTTCGACCAGGGACGAATTCCAATCCGTCCCTGGGTAGGACAAATTCCAATCTGTCCCTGGGTAGGACGAATTCTAGGTTCAACGAGCAAAAAGAAAAATCATGACAAATGGCAGTGGAAGCCATTCAATTACTGCTCCCTGCCTCGCATGCGTGCAAGTGGGAAAATTGGACTGTCACAAAGGTAGACAGGCATGGGGGACCAAGCCAGGGAGGAATCTCCTCCCTCATGCATGAAAACCAAGTGACACCCTTGCATGCCCATACAGAGAGGCCCCTGAGGTCTATAAATTGGTGAGCTTTATCACCCAAAAGGAGGATAGGTTATGAGCATTTTGAGCAACAAAGTGCTGCCAAGTTTACCCCCCCCCCCAGAGGGTGGAAATAAGAAAAATACAAGGACGCAGAGATGAATTGAAAGGGTTTTAGTTGTGTTTTTGAACGAGGAGGAGGGATAGGATTCATCGGACACCACCTGGCCCGCCCATTTTACATGTGGGCACCGGGAAGGAGTATCACAGTCTCCATTGTAACGAATAGTAAACCTAGCTCCCCGAAAATGTGGGAACATCTTGTAACCGATAGTGAGGAGAATAAATCAAAAGGGCTAGCTCCCAATTCTTTTTTTTGTTTCTTTTTTTTTTATCGCAATTTGTAGGATTTAGGCATTAGTTTTTTTTTAGATATATCGCATTGGTTGTCCTATCAAAATTTTGGAATATCGTGTTTTCACATACCTTATCCCTCTTGCTTTGGGTACAAACCTTTGATTATTACAACATGGTCACATGCCATAGCCTGTACACCTTTGAGCAATTGGTCAACTCATTCTTGGAACACTTCTCCATTAATATCAAGAAGAAAATCAAATTTTTATATTTCTACGCTTTGCAACAGGCTGATGATGAGCCTATTACATAGTTTATTTCCTTATGGATATTGGTTATACATGACATCACTCATAGCATCCCATTTGTTAAGTTAGTTACACTTTTCTCAAAGGGTTGTCACAAACATATTTCCACCTCCTTACAGCTTCATCAAAATTGTACCTTTAAGGAAGCTATCACTCAGGCCAAGGTCATTGAGGACATCAAATTCTAATCTAGAAAGATCAAACTCAGACAAAAACCTTCTTATAATTCTAAATTTTTCTTAAATAGAAATGTGCCAAATCAACCTTATACTAGACTTTCACAAACCAACCATGTGGCAACAATTTTCCTAGTCTCTTCATCCATATCATAACCTCCACCTCCACCATAGTTTTTCTAGACTAGAACACCTCCTCCATCCATATCGACATAGCCTCATGGTATTTATTTGTAGCTTTTGTAATGTAATTTGACCCCATTATCTGATCCTTTTCTAGCTCTATTTCAAAAATTGTACAATGCAGGTCGCATTACCTTACCTAACATTCACCCCTTAATGCCAATAAAACCAAACCATGGGAATATTTTGAGCAGGCCTTCTATGCATACCATCAATAGCACAACAATGATATAGAGTCCTATCATTTCTTTTGTGGCCTTATTCAGGACATCATTGATTGGGATACCATTCAGATCTCAAATCCCCTTGCACTCTAAAATTAAAACTTGGGAATCTACCAAAACCCTCTACCCAAATACCAAGGGAAAAATTCCTAAGTAACCAAATCTAATCCCCAAGGACAACCCATATAGGTTAACAATATTCAATGAGATCCAACCTCACATGGCATTGTTGGCATGATCAACCTTACCACTCATACCCAATGCTATCTGCAATGATAGGATGTACTAGTGGTTTCTCCCTTGACACCCTTGACTTCTTAGTATTCCTCCACTGCATATCAAGCCTCACCACACTTGTGACATAATATCATCACCATATGTGGTAGCCTTACACACCAGTTATGTAATACCTCATCCAGGATATCCATATTTGATCTCTTACAACAATATAAACCTCATCGTAAGGCATTGAATGACATCCTATGATCCATCAACCTTGAAATGTGTGATACAAATGTATTTTTTAACTTTATGGGAAATATACCTTTTTGCCTACAACCCTCCATTAGTTTTCATGACCACAAGATCATAGAGCTCATAGGGGAAAGCATATCCACCTCTCCACATACAAGAAACTATCAATGAAATTATATACAAGTCTGTTCTAATTGATACTAGATCATCCATCAACATCATTTCTATGACTCCCCTACATCATTTACATTTTTCACCAACTCACTTTGCCACACCATCACTCCACCTTAGAGCATTCGATGGTTCCATGCGATCGATTGTAGGCTCTATTTTCCCACCTATTCATGTTGATGTATGGACCATCTCCATCATATTTGATGTCATTCAATATGAGAGGCAGTACAAAATCTTTCTCAAAAAGCTATGAATCTAAGACATGTAGTATGTTCCTTATACCTTGCACCACTATATTAAGTATGTATATGACAACCTCATGCATTGTATTCCTACCGAGAGGTATCCCTTTAAATTTTGCAACATTACAGACCTTCCCACAGGACCCTCATCGTCCTCTACTCAAGTTCTTCCTATCTCTTATAATCAACCATTCGGAGCATCTCCATATCCTTCAGTACTAATCTCATTCCTATAAAAATCATCACCTAGCATGACACTTCGCTCCACTTGCATTTCTTTCTTGTGACCTTCCTCATGGCCTCCCTCTCCTTCCTAGATGTCCTCATCCACAAATACACTTCTTGTACCTCTACCTTTTTAACCACCATCATCATCACCTCCTATCCCATCTCACTCATCTTCATCTATCGAACATCCTCTTCTTCCCACTCCTCAAACACCCCCACTCCCTTTTCATCCATTATCATGATATTTCACATCTTCTCATCACTCGATACCTACACCTCATCTCCCTAACACATAGTTCCCACACACATACCACCCATTCCATATATCACAAATGAATGCCATGATTTGAACAACGAGCTTCCTTCTTGGAAACTAAATTGAACCATTCTTCTCCTCCCATAATTCATGATTCCTAGCTGGCATCATCCTCCTCAAATTCTAATTTTCCACCTCGATCCCCAACATATGTGACATATCGAGTGTCAATTTTCATAACAAACTCTGGGTCCGATGACTATAATATTTGGGATCCTCATGTGTGACCCCTGACAACCCAATCCAAGTGATATTTTTATCATCCTTAAGCTTTTGTCTTGACAATTAGTAACATTGTACGACTAGGTCCTCCCAAAAATTATACCAACTTCGTTTATGTAGGCCTAGAGTCCTTGCTCCTGATCATTATACTTCCACCACCATAGTCCAATTTTTGTGGCACTTTAGACCACATGTATAACATCCAATTCATCCTATGCTACCTTTGATATTTTTACTAGCATGAATTTGTGTAAGGATGCTATGAAAAAAGGTTACAAACACCTATCAACCCCCATGTTCAATTGCTAATGGATAAATCTAGTCTAAGCTATCACCCCTCTGTTGTCCACATGCTTAAGGATGAGATTCAAGATATTTATTTTGTAGTCCACACCAATATCTACCCACATGTTGAAATACTACATTGATATTGACATCCTAGTTGAGAGCCTATCTTCTCATTCCATTGTCACCATTCCATGCACCTTCTTACAAGACATATCACTCAATGACACAACCTTCGTTTATTGTATTGATGTGCTAATAAAACATTTGTCCACCTTGTATCTCATGTATCCTCGTCCAAATCATCCCATTTCACATACTTCTCTATTACCTACATATTCAGCTATACCATTGTCCACTTACCAGTAGTATCATCGATCCACAACATGCCCTTGCTCTCCACCCATGGTCTTATGTCCACCATTAAACCTTGCACGATGTTCAAATATTTTTAAATCCTCATCATCAGACTCATCATATTCTATGACATATGTTAATTCTATCAACATAGTTAATGTGGATTTTTTATCACCATTATGATACTCATATCCCACGGATTATGAAAACACACCAAACTTTAATTTTATTAATTTCACTCATGTTTCACCAACATCTTCAGCACAGGATTTCCTACTATCTCCACATGTTCTACAAATTATAAACACACATTCACCATATAACCCA
Organism: Wollemia nobilis; assembly: GCA_028583015.1. NCBI lineage: Eukaryota > Viridiplantae > Streptophyta > Pinopsida > Araucariales > Araucariaceae > Wollemia > Wollemia nobilis. Next base: position 127,185 of record JAQPPZ010006127.1, read on the forward strand.
CGTCATGTTCCATGGGTCCATCATACTGACATATATCTAGATGATATGTTTGAGTTACCTGAGGCTATTGATGACCTCCACCTTATCCCCATCCCAAAATAGCTTCAATATGACTCCCATATACTTGTGGAAGAAACCATCAATGTTGATATTGGTGATGATTCCACCAATCCACATATTTTCAAACTCACCACTAGCATCTCCCCATAAGAGTGCATCTTGTTTATCGCCTTCCTTAAGAAGTATATCCAAGTCTTTGCCTTATCCTATGAGGAAATGCCTGAACTTGATCCTTCCCTAGTAGTCCACAATGTTACTATTGACACAGACGCCAAACCCATCAGACAAAAATTACGATACATGCATCTTATTGTTGCATTACTAGTAAAGTCTAAGCTCCAAAATCTCTTTGATGTAGATTTCATCCAACCCATTTATTATCCTAAATGGGTTTCTAATATGGTACTAGTACCTAAGCCCTTTGGTGAGGTTCATGTATATACCGATTTTTATGACCTAAACAAGGCTTATCCCAAAGATAACTTCCCCCTACTAAAAATCGACTCACTCATCGATTCCATCGTAGGCCACGAAATGGTATCCCTCATGGATGGATTTTTTGGCTATAATCAATTCAAAATCAACCCCAACACAAGACTTCTTTCACAACATCCTTTGGTAGATTTTACTATAAGGTAACGCCTTTTGTCCTTAAAAATATTGGAGCAACCTACCAACATGCAATGATTTACATATTCAACAATTATGTGAATAAAATTATGGAATATTACGTCGATGATCTCATCATAAAATTAAAATAACATTTGTAGCACCTCGTTGATTTATGCAAAATATTCGATCATATTTTCGAACACAATGTTCTCATTAACCCAAAAAAATGTGCCTTTGGTGTCACTTCTAGAAAAGTTCTAGGGTTCATTGTCTTTCAATGAGGCATCAAAGTGGATCCTAACAAATTTAGAGCCATTATTGAGATACCTCAACCCACCAACCTCAAGAAACTACATAGCTTGTAGGGAAAAATTCAGTCTATACATCATTTTATCACCCAGATTTTAGATAAGTACATGCTATTTAATTATCTATTACAAAAGGGGTCACCTTTAAATAGAATTAAAATTGTCAACAAGCCTTTGATTCCATCAAATCCTACCTCACCTTCTCGTTGTTTCTATCCCCTCACACCAACAACTATCATTTATCCTATATATTTTTGCTACAAATTTCACACTTGGCACACCCTTAGCCCAAAATAATGCTCTTAATAAAAAATAATCTATATACTACAGTAGTTGTACGTTATTCAGATACAAAATCCATTATGTATAAATGGAAAAGCTATGCCTCACTGTAGTATTTACCACCCAAAAAATATATTATTATATGCTTAATCACACTATATTTATTATCACTCATGACAATCCCCTTTGATACATGATGAACAAGAGTTATCATAACTCTTGTACTGCTAAATGGATTATGCTTCTCCCTAAATTTGATCTAGAGTTTATTTCATAAAAATCCACTAAAGTTTAGGTCATCGTAGACCAGTTCACTGAGGCTCCATTACCCAGTAATCAACCTCTCCTCATTCAACTTCCTTTTGATTCAATCTTCAATATCATAGAACCTGAAGAGTATGTCAAACCAGAGATAACAATTGACTTAAAGCTTTTCTTTGATGGTTCATGATGCACACATGCTAGGTGTGAAGGTATTGTATTTTCACACCTGATGGGGATCCTCTCCCATTTTCATTCAAATTAGGGTTTACTTGCACGAACAATAATGCAAAATATAAAGCTCTCATTCTTGGCTTAAAAAAGTGTATTCTGTGCACATTACACGCCTTCACATCATTATAGATTCCCTCCTTATTGTGAATCAAGTCTAAGAGATATGGCAATGTCATTGCCCCATCCTCCAATAATAAAAACAAATCACCTAACAACTCCTCATCCAATTTGAGTGGTATGATATAGCTGCTTCGTGCTCATCCAATAATTTCACTAAAATAATGGCTTCCCTGGGGTCATTAATATTGTAAAATCCCTTATTTGACACTACACATGTGTCTATTCATACTCTAACACAATCTACCATTTCATCTTCACACTCCATAGATGATGATGGTATTCTTTTTATACGCATTGATCCATATGATCCTTGGTTTTCAAAAATTAAGAATTATATTAAATTAGGCTTCCTACCTTATGATTTACCACATGCTCATTACCGAGCATTCAAACAACAGACCATTCCTTATACACTACTAGGGGATATTTTGTATGACTATAGTCATGATGGTATTCTTTTGTACTGTCTAGAACCACACAAATCTCACCAAGTGGTATAAGAAACCCATAATGGTACTTTCGATGGCTACTTTCATGGCATGGCTATCACAAAATACATTCTACGCATGGGTTACTATTGGCCCAAAATTAAACATGACTATAGTAAATATATCAAGTGGTGTATCAAATACCAATAATATGCTAACCTCATGTACCTATTGTCACAAGCGCTTCAACCCATTCAATCCATGTAGTCATTATTCCAATTGGCCCTAAGATCTTATCAAAAAATAGTACATCTCATTCATTAAGAAACCACAAATTCATCATCACTACCACAAAATACTTCACAAAGTGGATAAAATCCATCCCACTTATCCAAACCACGGGAGCCAAAATTGTGGTATTTATCACTAACCATATCATATGTGAAAGGAATGATAATCAAATCATTCCAACATATAAGGATCTCAAGTGTTAACGAAACACCACATTCAACCAAAACAAGAATCTAAAAGCAAATTGATAGCATAAGCTTACAAATAGATATGCAAACAATAAGCAACAATATCATATATTATACATGAATAATGAACTTCCTCTACTCAATGAGTACAATGAAGGTGCCTTGCTTATATAGGCAAGGATGATCAACCATAGCAGTAGGATCAAGCTAAGGATAAATAGCCACCGTACAAAATGAATAAGTGATATGGTCCATAGATCTGTAACCACTATGGGGAGAAAGAATATCAACCCTCAAAATATACCTAAAGATATCCCCATAACTCCTAGTAATAGTCAAACCTAAAAATATCCCCATAATATCTAAGAAATAAATATGTAACATCTCATAATATCTAAATAAGATAAATGAAATATCCACACATAAGTGGGTGGGGAAATACATGGAATAACTAAATAAAAGGAAAATAAATTACCTATGTGAACATGATCTAAGGTAAACAACCTACTCTAACACCCCCCCTCAAGTGAAACTAGGTGCCAAAAATTAAAGTGGCATATCCACAATATGAGTCCTGATAATAAGGCCTGATTACAATGTGTATCCAAAAGCTCCTAAAATAGAAGGTATAAAACCATGTGGAAAAAAACATCCAGCTAGAAAGAGAGAAGAAAAAGTAGGAATGGAGCCAAGGAGTTCTCCTCACACCCCCCTAGGATGACGAGCTCCATGAAGAAGTCCTATGAAGAAGTGGATGCCTCTGCGATGAACAATGTGTCTCCCATGAGGAAGAAAGTAGCCATGAAGCATCCATTGAATGTCTTCCCACTCCAAGTGAGTGTGAGAATATGGGAATAAAATGTAGAATGATGACGTAGAATCCTTCAAACTGAGCTGAAGTGAATAAGATGTCATCAATGAATTATGAAATGAATCTCCAAGAATGTAGAAGCCCAAACCAACACCAAAATTGGGTAGAATATAGTCCCAATCAACATCCAAAAGATCAATATACACAAAACCATGAGTGTGAAAAAGTGGAAGAGATGTTTGAAGAGCATCCATCAAGGAAGAATCACTAATATATTGTTGCATAAGTGTTTATGAGCCCATGGAAGAAATAAGATAAAGAAGTGGAGGCTTAGAAGCCTCAAAAGAATCAACATGGTCTTTAGGATCTCCAAGTGAGAGTCCAATCGAAGACAAAATATTTGTATCCAACTCCTATAGAAGTACATCATCCAATGTGAAAGAAACAAGAGAAGAAAATGGTGGACAAGGTGGCTCACTCAAAGAGGGAGGGCACACCAAAAAAGAGTCCACAAAGGAAGTACATGGAGGAGATACAATGTATACATCATCATAAAATAAATGAGTGAGGTCCTCATACATGTCAATAAAATCACATGTGTGACTCTCAATGAAGAGAGAGGCAACACCATCCAAGAAGTCATCTATATATAAGGATGTAACATGCCATGAAATCTCTGTTGTATATGCTACAAAATCAACATGATCATCCACATAAGACAAGTGTGGATATGTATCCGATAAAATATTTGTAGCAAGTACTATAGCCTCAACCTCATCATCCAAAACATCATGAGATAGTGACTCCAAAAACAAAGGTGCAATATCACAAATGATGTCCTCCATGCAAGCAATTGTAAGAGAAGGTGCCTTGGGAAAAAACTTTCTTTTTAACATATGATAAGCAAGGTGAGGTGTGTTCTTGTGAACTCCAATAAAATTTTGAAGCTCTCCACAAATTGAATAATAAAGCATGCTAGAGATCCTTAAATTATTCATGAACCATGCCCTATACTCCTTATCCTTCACCTTTGGTTTGGGTTTTGGAGTTATGAACAAAGGATACAAACCTTCACTTTGACATAATGAACAAAGTACCTTAAACCATGCTTCAAAATTTTCAGCATTTGCCTCTATGCTAAGTGTAAAAAAAAAGTTTCCAAGATGTCCTCAAAAGTAGAAGAGGCCGTCCCAAAATCAAATGCCATTATAATGTGATAGGTCTAGTGTGATGTCACAAGATGATGAAAAATACCATAAAATCACACCAATTCACAAATGAATCCTCTAAACTTAAAAATCCAAAGGAATTCCCTAAAACCCCCTCTTTCAAACACCCAATGAGGAATAGCAGGATGCACCACAACAAAGCAAGGGAAGTCAAAGACAAAGGACTCCTCAAGAACAACAATGTGTAGGCTCCACCAATACTTAACACCAAGTAAGTTGATCACAAAGTTTCAAACTAAGTGGACAAACATCAAATGAAGGAAGATGGGACTTTATACAGTCCATATACCGGTTCAAGTGCAAAAACCTTTTTCACAATGTAATATTGAGAGTGCAGTCATAAAATCATTGTAAATGTTTAAATACATATCCAAAAAATCTGAACTTTTACAGACATATCACAAAAATGGTTTTATAGGCCTGGACAAACTTTTGTAGAGCAAATCCCAATATTTCTCTTGAAATGTCGAGTTTACTAAAAATAGTAAAATCACTGTAACTATCATAATACAACTGTAAATTATCAAAAATATTATAGTACGGTCTATAATATGATTTTACACATTCTGAAAAAAAATCTACAAAAACGCAGAATTTTGGATGAAGATATATGCAGATTACTAAAAAATTGTAGGTTTTCGTAAAATCAAGATATCTTGAAGAATACTGATCCAAATGATCTAAAATTTTGGGCACAACTCAAATGAGTGCATCTATAGACATCCAAATAAAATTATTTTAAAAATGGCATACATATCAGGAGATACATGAAAAATATAAAAACGGGCTAGGTTGGTGATCTTGCCAAAAAAGGGAAATGCTCAAAAAAAATGCTTAGGATAGATCCAAGGGAATGAGGCTATTGCAGTATGGGTAGAAGATATTTTAGGAGGTTGGTGATGATCTTAAAATGGAAGGAGTGACACAAAATAGCCAAAAAACTCCACCAAGGACCCGATCACAAAAACCGAAGCTTCCACACCATTTTTCAAACCTGTAAGAGAAACAACTGCACAACACTCACAAATGGATGACTAAAATACCTATTTCTTTGATGCCATAAAAATAATGATAATAAGATCATTCCAACCTGTAAGGATCTCAAGTGTTAACAAAAACACCACATTCAACCAAAACAAGAATCTAAAAGCAAATTGACAACATAAGCTTACAAATAGATATGCAAACAATGAGCAACAATATCATATATTATACATGAATAATGAACTTCCTCTACTCAAAGAGTACAATTAATGTGCCTTGCTTATATAGGTAAGGATGATAAACCATAGCAGTAGGATCAAGCTAAGGATAAATATCCACCATACAAAAGGAATAACTGATATGGTCCATAGATCTGTAACCGCTATGGGGAGAAAGAATATCAACCCTCCAAATATACCTAAAGGTATCCTCATAACTCCTAGGAATAGTCAAACATAAAAATATCCCCATAATATCTAAGAAATAAATATGTAACATCTCATAATATCTAAATAAGATAAATGAAATATCCACACATAAGTGGGTGGGGAAAATACATGGAATAACTAAATAAAAGGAAAATAAATTACCTAGGTTAACATGAGCTAAGGTAAACAATGTACTCTAACAATATGTTACTTTAGAATCCCTTACTACATTATTTCTTTTAAGGACACACTATTCAAGAACAAAACTATCTATGCCCTCTGCACCAAATTCAATATTCATCGTAGCTTCATGACCCTATACTACCGATAGGGTAACAACCAGGTTGAGGCTACTAACAAAACATTTTCTCCATTATTCATAAGATAGTTGTATAATCCCATCACAATTGGCACAATCATATGTCTATCACGTTAAGGGTCTATCATACAATCATATGTACTCCCACTGGGATAATCTCTTTCACATTGATCTATGGAACTGAGGCTATTATACCTCTCAAAATCGAGATACCTTCCTTACGAGTCTCTATGAAATACTTTATCTATGATGACACAACTCGTCAAGCCTACCTTGACCAATTGACTCTCTTGGATGAGTGATACATTCATGCCATCAAGCACATATATTTCTACCAAGACCACCTTTGTTGTGCCTACAAAATCAAGGTAAAATTATGTGAAAAGCCTAGCTATGTTCTATTGTTGCATCAAGGATGGAAAATTTAGTAAAATCAAATTATTATTGTTGAGGTTCTTTGAGAATGCCATGATGAAAAGGTGGTGGTACGATATTGTGGAGAGAACTTGCTAACTTGGCACTACACATGGATAAATAAGAAAATAGTTTACCAAGTTTTCATAAGCTGGGGAAGGAATACGAAAGGAGGGTTAAAAAAAGTGAGGACGAAAAAAGGAAAAGAGGGGATGATGGATAAATTTGGAAGAGGGAAGACAAGCCAAGAGAGAAGTTTCAAGAAGTGAAAACACAGAGGTTGGGAATTCCTTTTGATTACTATGATTGCTATGTTCAGAATGAATGTGAAAATAATGGATGTTGTGTACAAATGACAATGTAAACTATGCATAATATGTGTAATGAAAACTAAAAATTGAATTTGTTGTGCAAACTTTAAAACTGATGCAACATATTTACGGTAGAAACATTGGTGAGAAAACCAAGTCAAATTTACTAGAATAAGTTTAAAAATTTTTGCACCTTTGTATGACTGTGTTTTATGAAAATGATAGGGTGATGGTTTGGTCTCTTCTAAGAATTTTTTACTTGTACATAACATAAACATTGAGAAGATATCAAAAATATTTGTGTGCATTCTATGTTAAACAAATAAATTAGTGGGTAAACTAATCAACAAATATTTAAGTGTAAACTATGACTAATTGAAGCTAGGAAGTGGTATTGTTGAGGAAGAATCAAAAGTGTAAAAGCCATAAAAATTTGACTCAAAAAGAACCTATTTATTTTCGAGTCGAATGTTGCTATGTTGGTTGAGTTTTAGATTAAAATATAAATGATTTGAAACACAATTTTCTAAGAATAGATGATTGCTTAACTAATATCGATTGTTTATAAATGTAATATTAGAGTTTACTTAATGATATATTGTTGAAAACAAAACTTTTATGAGTGAGGCTCTTATTTATGAAACTGTTACCTAGAAAATGGGGTAGAAAATAAAAAGGGAAAACATGATGATAATTTAACTCGATATTTATCTCGGGATAGGAGATAATGAAGTTTTTGTTTTGGGGGTATTTTCCATTAATTTTTTTTTGAATGCATGTCTGCATAGTAGGAAGTATTCTCATATGTTTTAAGTCATATATGATCCCTATGAATTATGTAAGAACTCTATTGTGCATTGATAGACGTCAAATGAGTCAGTGTTGAGAGAAAAAACCCTAGATTGTGGACCAATTCAGATTGGTAGTGTCAAAACCTCAACAAATTATAGGGAGTGTTCTTTCTTGCTGAAAGTGAAGATTCAGGTGGAAGAACCATTAAAAATATACAATGGGTCTAGATTCTAAAAGTTGGTTGTTAATTTTGTTGGCAATAATTGTGTTGTCTATTATAAAAATGGGCAAAGCCCTCCTGTATTTCTTTAAAAAAATATTTTATGAGATTGGTCTTAGTGACGTCAAACTGAACATTGGTGCTTTCAAATATTTTTATTTATTTATTTTTTTAAAAGGTTGATGTTATAATACGCTTCTTTATTATGAATTTATGTCGGATGATGCAATTAGTTTCTTAATATTTGTGGTAGACTAGAGTGAATGCTAAATAATGGAATTCATTGTAATAAATAAACATTTCCAGTACCGTGTATGGGATTATAAACTAAAGAATAAAACCATGGGAAAGCCTTTCATAATATGGCTTTTGGAAAACGTAAAAAGTAAGAGTAGAATGTGTGGACACTTTAGTGAATGTACAAATGAGAATTGAATTAATGTAAATTTCTTTTTATTGGAAATGATTTGATGATGCAGATATTTGGCTATGGAAAAATATTTTCAAACAATATTATACCTAAGGTATATTTAATACTTGTGCCTTAATACCAAATACTTTTATTTTAAATAAAATAGAGAGATTTATATTAAATGCAGTTTAGTATATAAGTTGAGAGTAGTACAACTTTAACTAGAGTCTTGGATGGTTATCCTAAGAATGTTATTAAAGAATCATCCATAATGTTGAGGTGCGGGTATGCACACAATAATATTCAATACAACTGCTGACTGATAGGATTGGTTGATAAATGACTAGGTTAGGACTAGATGGAAAGGTGGTATGGGATATCCTTCCTAGGTTGTATTCGAAGGACACAGTGATAAATTCCTTACTAATTAAACTTAGCTTAGTTTAGCAACAGGGTTTAGAATGGGATAAACCTTTGTAAGTTGTAATGATTTTATGAAATTAAGTCCAATCTCAAGGAAATGACATGATATTAATAGGAATCCAGCTAAATGGGATTCACTAGTTAGTCACAGAGACATAAACACACCATATTCTTTTATATCGTTAAGGAACAGGACAACTAGAATGTCAAAGGTTTGGTATAAAGAATTTAGGGAAAAAGACATCCACCCTCTAGGTGTTATGGGTCTTAAGGGAAAATCCTTAACATGAATCAGTACTCATGCTAGAACATATAGATGATAAATAATGGTATCTATTTTCACTAAATGGTAACTCCATGGGATTTGGTCGATCTCGTCCACTTGGGTGACTGTTTGCAATAGTAGAAAATCAAAAGTGGTGTGTTATGTTTGTTAAACATTTTTTGAATAGGTTTGAAAAATGGATGATCTAAAAAGAAGATAGTTCAAAAATTGCCCTTGTGAGCTAGGAGTAACTTTAGAGACTTTGAGATAGCCTTTCAAAAAAAAAATCCTAGCTAATAGATTTACTTTTATTGGTCAATCAGGTAAGTAGTCAAAACTAGATTGTTACATATGGTATCATAGTAGAACTAATTCTAAGGTTGTAGAACTCTGCACGAGAATTAAATTAATTTAATATAGCTAATATTCTACCTCTTTCACTTACAATACAAATGGCACGAATTTTGAGAGGAGGGTCCTTGGGAAATCCTATGGGATGTAGGGAAGAGGAACCACCGAAATACCTGTAAGAGGACCATGAACAAATATAAGCAAAGAAGGTTTACAACATGAAAGAAGGTAGAAAAGAGTTCATGAGATTCCTCTGAATGAGTCTGGTGAGGACAGGGTTATGAGTAAGGGGTCAACCCCAAAATGTATTTATAAAATTTTGGTGAGTCAGTTTCAAAATCCATGCAAATAGTGTCCAAATGCATGTAGAAGGTTCACTATTATTAGGGGCAATGTTGAAAATTTAAACTTAAAATGGTCATATTATTATAAAACTGGGGCAAATTGATCCAAAAAAATTTGCACCAAAATTTTTTTGGCTAATGGGCCCTGGTTAAGGGTCCCAAATATTAACCAATTCCAAATTTTGGGAATCCAAATTTTAGCCAATTTAACAACAAATAGATGCTATACATAACCCTAGGTGAGGAAGAAGGGAACCTTGCAAAAATGGTTAAAACATTACAAGTACAAATGGAAAATCAAAGGAAATGAATGGCCCAATAGAAAAATCACATGGCCCAGCAACATGAGCTTATTGCCCAACAATTGTGAGTCATAAAGGACTTATCTAGAGAAAGAGGATCTAGATTAGGTAGGATAAGGGAAGTGCTAGAAGAACCTTAGGGATCCAGAGCTGGAAAGGCAAGAGTGAGCAAAGAATTGGATAGGAATTTAAATAAAATTGTAATATCCAAGATGAATGGTAAATACGATGGAGAGTCCATTGAGAATTAGATAAGTGAACTAGAATCCTACTTTTATCTGGTGAACCTATCCTTTGAATATAAAATTGCTCTGGTAGTTATGAATATGACCAAAGTAGCCCTAGATTGGTGGAATTCATACAAGAAAGGACCTGAGGTTGAGGCTATAAACCTCAAATGGGAAGAATTCATTAAGGAATTTAGATATAGATTCTTAACAAGACAATATTATGTGGAAAAGTTTGGGAAATTTTCAAAATTGAGGCAAGATATTATGTCGGTTCAAGAATATCACCAAAAATTCACACAGTTACTGAAGTATGCAACCTAATATGAAAGTAATGAGGAAATGAAAACTCAAAATTTTATTTTGGGATTACATCCTAGAATTATGATAGTGGTAAACATGCATAATCCTACCAATTTGCCAACTACTTTTGATTTATCCAGAAAGGAGGAAGCTAATCAAGAGATGAGAAAAACGTATTTCAATTACCAAAAGTTGTCCAAAAAAGAAAAATATGAGCTTAGGAAATGAAAAAGTGTTGGTTTCATGAAATGGAAAAAGGAACAAAACAAGAAACCTAAATGAGGAGATCAAAACAAGCAAGGTGGCAAAAACAAATCCAATTATCAGGAGAGTAAATATAGGAAATATGCCAAAGAGTTTCCTAAGAAACAGGACCAAAAACTAGTAGGTCAAGGAAGAGATAGGGAAACTACACCTGTAAATAGAAATGAAAACAATAATAGAGGCAATAAAGCTCCACCAAGTGGATGATGGGTGTGTAAAGGATCTCATTATGCTAAAAAATATCTCCATAGAGATGATCTACCAATAAAGGCTCCAAAGGAAGTTGGCCATAGGATCTATGTAGCCACATCTAGTTCTAAACTCAATGGATAAATTACTCCTTTCTTATTAAATGGTAAATTTTTTAGTAAGAATGTACAAATTTTGATTGATATTGGATCAACTAATAATTTTATATCAACTAGATTAGTGAGGTATTTTCCTGTTAGACCGAGAATCTTGGAAAATGGTTGGAAGGTAGAGTATGCATCAAGGTAAAAATCACCATGTAAACCAATGTCTCTTTGATTCCTACATTTCCTTTCCACAAGGAAAAATCAATTGGTATCTATATGTAGCACCTTTGCATGCATTTTATATCATTTTGGGGATTTATTTGTTGAAGGTACATAAAGATCTTTTGAACTTTGAAGAAATATGGGTAGAATTTGTGGATGAATCTACTCAAAGGATTAGAATAGGTTGCAGACTGGGGGAAGTAAAACCTCATCTAGTATCTACAAAAAAACTTCAAAAGATCATTAAGAAGGACATGATATTCATAGTAAAAATAAACAAATAGAAGATCTTGAGAAAGAATCAGATCTCTTCCACTATTCCCATTAAGGTATTTAGGGTTTCCCAAACCCCCCCCCCCCAGGAAGAAAATTTTTTTTTTTAATTAAATACCAACAAAAACCCCACCCCCCCCCCAAACCCCCACCCCCCCAACCACCCACTTAAAAAAAAAAAAAAAAAAAAAAGAAAGTTAGTGGGAAAGAAAAACAACCAACACCCCCCCCCCCCGCACCCCATATATTTAAAAAAAAAAAAAAACAAAAAAAATAAAAATAAAAAAAAAAAAAAAAAAAAAAAAAAAAAAAAAAAAAAAATACAAACAAAGAACAATATTGATTAAACAAAAAAACAGACAACCAAAAAAACCAAAAAAAAAAAAAAAAAAAGAAGAGCAAAACAAAATAAAAACAAAAAAAAAACAAAAACAAAAAAAAAAAAAAAAAAAAAAAAACAACCAACCACCAACAACAACACCACAAAAACAAAAACAAGAAAAAAAAAAAAAATTAAATATTTTATTATATAATTTAAATAAAAAAAAAAAAAAAAAAAAAAAAAAAAAAAAAAAAAAACAAGAAAAGGAAAAAAAACAAGAAAAAAAAAAAAAAAAAAAAACAAAAAAACAAAGAAAAAAAAAAAAACCAAAAAAAAAAAAAAAAAACACCCAAAACAAAAAAAAAAACAAAAAAAAAACCGAAGGGAAGAAAAAAAGGAAAAGAGAAAAAAAAAAAAAAAAAAAAAAAAAAAAAAAAAAAAAAAAAAAAAAAAAAAAAAAAAAAAAAAAGAAAAGAAAGAAAAAAAAAAAAGAAAAGGAAAAAAAAAAAAACAAAGCACGAAGTTAATTATGCCACTCATGACTTAGAACTGACAGTAGTAGTACATGCACTAAAAGCTTAGCAACATTATCTCATGAGGAAACCATTTGGATTAAATATAGACCATCAATATTTGAAGTATATATTTTTTTCAACCCTTACTAAATGCTATACATCGACATTAAATGGAGTTCTTGCCAGAGTATGATTTTGGTATTGAATACATTAAGGTAAAGAGAATAAATTCATTGATGCTTTGAGTAGAAGAGGATGTATAACTGTAATGATAAAATATTAGTATGATCTATTAGATCAAATTAAAATGTGGTAAGCAAAATATAATTATTGTCAAACGTGTATAGTTTTGACTAATCAAGTAGTGGATAAGAATACAAATTATGCTTTCAACGATGATCTACTTTATTTCAAAAATAGATTGGTGGTATCCAACTTAGGGGGATTCAATGAAATGATGTTCATAACACTCTCTAATCTACATACCCAAGTGGTACAAAGATGCAAGAGTCTAAAGAAACCATATTACTGTCCTGGTATGAAAAAATATATTACCAATTATGTGGCCAAATGCTTGGAATGTCAAAAGGTAAAAGCAAAACATCTGCATCCAGTTGGAGAGTTATATCCATACAAGATACTCACATAGAAATGACAAGTAGTATCAATGGATTTTATTATGGGGTTGCCTAAAACGAGATTCAAACATGATGTAATTCTAATAACTGTGGATAAATTAATGAAAGAGGTACTTTTTATACCAGGAAATATGAAAGATGATGCAACAGCTATAGCAAGTAAGTTTGCCAGAGAAGTGGTAAGACTCTACGATTTTCCAGAAGTTATAATCTCTAATAGGGATTCTCATTTCACTTCTAAATTTTGATAAGCTCAACATAAAGCATTAGAGACCAATATAAAGAAATAGATGGTCAGACTAAGAGGGTGAATCAAGTGCTTGAAGATATGTTACAAATGTATTGCATGGACCAACATTCAAAATGGGAAGACTATATTTATCTAGTATAATTTACATATAACAACAGTTATCATACCTCACTAGGTATGACATACTTTGAAGCACTATATGGGAGAAGGTGCATAATTCCCTTATCATGTGATAATTTGGAGGATCAGGTAAAGGAAATGGAAGAGAAATTAAAAATAATTTAGAAGTTGAAGTAGGTTGTAGATCATCAGTAGAGCTACATAGACCTTAAAATAACTTCAAGAGAATATTCAGTGAGATATCAAATATTCTTGGGAGTTAATCCAACAAAAAATTTAATCAATATTCCATACTTTATCCTCGCTATGTGGGTTCATTTGATATCATAGAAAAGATAAGCCCTATTGCATACATTCTAGCTCTATGGCTAATCTTATCCAAGATCAATTATGTCTTCCATGTGTCCCTCTTTAGAAAGTATATTTATGATCCTACTTATGTTTTGGATGTTTCCAATTTGTAGATGACCAATCCCTTAAAGGTTGAGGTTTGACCTATTCGTGTACTTGGTTTTTGAACCAAGAACTTAAGAAAAATAAGTTTCGAGCAATGTTGATTCCAATGGGACCACTACTCAGACAAAAATGCTATGTGGGCAGACATAACATAAATGTAGAAACAATTTTCTTATTTTTTTGAGTAGATGACAAACTTTATTAAAAAGACTTTCTTTAATGAATTATATGATGTGTGTACAAACATTATTAAGGATGTTACTGAGAAGAGTGACTTGTAATATTTTGGTAATGCTAAATGAGCAGATTTAGACCATGATGGGTATGTGTAATTAATTTCATCTTAGAATTATCTATGATGTGATTGTATGTCAATGAAAACTAATTTTGGGATGTGATTCTATGATGATGATGAATATGAATGCTAAGTGCTGAAACAAAAATATTGAATTAATTTGAGCATTTTATTTTTTGTTAAAAGTAAAATATATGAATGCACAAAAGATTTCGTTTGCATAGCCCAACTAGAAAAAAAATAAATAAACAAAAATAGGGACTGTGTTTGTCTCTAGTGGGGAAAAATGTAGTGACCATCCTCACTCGAGTATTGAAATAATGTAAATATATATTTATATATGTATACTTACCTATGTTTGAGAAACATGGTATTGCTAATAGCATCTATGAGTGCAGGATAGTTGTGAAAATATAATGAAAGGTGACAAGTCAACAGGAAAAGGGAAAGTATGATAAGTGATGACTTGGCTCATGAGCACATGGAAACTCGTGCTTGATATATAATTTAGGGGTAAAATAGATTAAATTTTTGCATGGGTTCTATTGTTTGAAGTATTGTTTGATTGTATGGAATGAGGTATTTTTTGTGGTGGCAATGATGATGGGAGCCACTAGCTTGGAAAAATATATTAGTATTTTTTTAGACATACATGTATATGTTTAATACTTTAAATGTTCCTTTTTTAATTTTTATATAAGGTGAGCTTATGTATTTGGAGGGAGATGATGAAGATGTCATAATCAAGGGAGCCAAATTTGAGATTATTATTTCATGATTCTATAGAAATATAATTTTATAAAATAGAAAATAAATATAAAGGTAAATGGTTATTTTGTTATTCTAAAAAATAAAAGGAATTTGTTGTAAAATGAGTAAATTTCTATTTTGTATTTGCTCCATGTTCGTATTAAAATAGAATGAAATTACGTGGCTTTTGGGCAAGCGTTATGTGTATGGATGGCCAAAGTATTCATTTATATTAGACCCTAAATATTCTCTTGACTTTACATTTGCCTTATTTTATTTAAAATGAAAAAAAATAGCTATGTTCTATTGTTGCATCAAGCATGAAAAAGTTGATAGAATCAAATCATTATTGTTGAGGTTCTTTGAGAACACCATGATGAAAATGTGGTGGTACAATATTGTGGAGAGAACTTGCTAACTTGGTACTATTCATGGGTAAGTAAGAAAATATTTTATAAGTTCTCAGAAGGCGGGGAAGGAAGAAGAAAGGAGGATCAAAAAAATGAGAGGATGGAAAAAGGAAAAGGGGGGATGACGAAGAAAGTTGGAATAGGAGAGACCAACCAAGAGAAGAGTTTTAGGAAGTGAAATGCACAGGTTGGGAATTCCTTTTGATTACAATGATTTCTACATTCTGAATGAATGTGAAAATGATGCATGTTGTGTACAAATGAAAATTTGAACTATGTATATTGTGTCTAATGAAAACTAGAAACTGAATTTGTTGTGCAAACTTTAAAACGAATGTAGTATGTTTAAGGTACAAATATTGGTGGGAAAACCAAGTCAAATTTACTAGAATAAGCTTGAAAATTATTGTGTCTTTGTATGGCTGTATTTTATGAAAATGATAGGGTGATGGTTTGGTCTCTTCTAAGCATATATTACTTGTACGTAACAAAAATAGTGAGAAGATACCAAAAATATTTCAGTGCATTCTGTGTTAAAAACTGAATTAGTGGGTAAACTAATCAAAAAATATTTTAGTGTAAACTATGAATCATTGAAGCTAGGAAGTAGCATGGTTCAGGAAGAATCAAAAGTGTAAAAGCCATGACAAAATTGACTAAGAAAAACCTAGGTGTTTTCGAGTCAAATGCTACTATGCTAGTTGAGTTCTAGATTAAAATATATATGATTATAAATGTAGTTTGCTAAGAATAGATGATTTCTTAACTTTAGTATCGCTTGTTTGTAAATTTAGGAGTATTACTTAATTAAATATAATTGAAAATAAAACTTTAATGAGTGAGGCTCTTATTTATGAAACTATTACCTAGAAAATGGGGTAGAAAATGTAAAGGAAAAATGTGATGATAAGTTAACTCAGTATCTATCTCAGGACAAGAGATAATGGAGTTTTTGTTTTGGGTATGTTTTCCATTAAAATATTTTTGGAATGCATGTGTGCATGTGTGAATAGTAAAAAATATTCTCATCTATTTTGAGTCGTATATGATCCCTATGAGTTTCGTAAGAACTCTTTTGTGCATTGATGGAGGTCATATGAGTCAGCATTGAGAGAAAGAACCCTGCATCGTGGACCAGTTCGGATAGGCAGTGTCAAAACCTAACCAAATAGTAGGTAGTATTTTTGCTTGCTGAAAGCAAAGACTCGGGTGGAAGAACCATTAAAAATATCGTGGGTCTAGATTCTGAAAGTTGGCTGTTAATTCTATTGGTAACAATTGTGTTATATGCTATAAATATGGGCAAAGCCCTCCTATATCTCTTTTTTAAAAAATAGTTTACAATATTGGTCTTAGTGATGTCAAATTTAACATTGGTGCTTTGAAATATTTATATTTATTTTTTTTAAAAAGGTTGATGTTATAATACACTTCCTTATTATGACTTTATGTTGGATGATGCAATTAGTTTCTTAATTTTTATGGTAGACTAGAGTGAATGATAAATAATGAAAGTTGTTATAATGCATAAATATTTCCAGTACCATGTATAGGATTATAAACTAAAAAATAAAACCATGGGAAAGCCTTCCATAATATTGATTTTGGAAAACGTAAAAACCAAAAACTTTATTATTGAGATATAGATCCTTGAGCGAGGGTAGAATGCCTAGACACTTTAGTGAATGTACAAAATATAATTGAATTAATTTATATTTCTTTTTATTGAACCCGCTTTGTTGATGAGAACATCTAGCTATGGAAGAAATCTTTTCAAACAATAGTATACATGAGGTATAGTTAACAATTGTGCCTTAATTCCAAATGCTTTTATATTAAATAAAATAGGGAGCTTTCTATTAAATGTAGTTTAGTAGATAAGTTGAGAGTAGTACAACTTTAAATAGAGTATTGGGTGGTTATCTTGATAATATGATTAAAGAATCATCCATAATGTTGATATGCGGGTATGCACACAACAATATTCAATGCAACTGATGACTAATAGAATTGGTCAATAAATGACTAGGTTAGGAATGGATGGAAAGGTGGTATGAGATAATCCTTACTAGGTTGTATTCGAAGGGCACAGTGATAAATTCCTTACTCATTAAACTTAGATTAGTTTAGCCATAGGGTTTGAAATGGGATAAACCTTTGTGAGTTGTAATTATTTTGTGAAATTAATTCCAAGGTCAAGAAAATGACATGGCACTAATAGGAATCTGGGTAAATGGGATTTACCAGTTAGTCACAAAGACATAAACACACCATATTGTTTTATACCGTTAAATAACAAGATGACTAGAATGTAGAAGGTTTGGTATAAAGAATTTAGGTAAAAAGGCATCCACCCTCTAGGTGTTATGGGCTCTAGGGGACAACCTTTATCGTGAATTAGACCTCATGCTAGTACATGCAGATGATAAATGAGGGTATCTATTTTTACTAAATGATAACTCCAAGGGATTTTGTCGATCTGGTCCACTTGGATGACTATCTGCAATAGTCTAAACTCAAAAGTGGTATGATATATCTGTGCAATATTTATTGAATTGGTTCAAAAAAATGGATGATCTAAAAAGAAGATAGTTCAAAAACTATCCTTGTGAGATAAGAGTAACTTTAGAGACTTTGAGATAACCTTTAAAAAAATCCTAGCTAATGAAATTACTTTTATTTGTCAATTAGATAAGTAGTATGACTTGGGTTGTTACATTAACGTTAGATGAACGGTTTATTATGTCAAATTTATTCTACTATATATTTTTATCTTGATTACTCTTCATCTAGTCTCTAGAATACTTGGTAATATATATATATAAATATATATATACATATATATATATATATATATATATATATATATATATATATATATAAAAAAATTTGGTTAATTTGATCAAATGCTCTGTAATATTAAATGAAAGTTGATTTGTTAGGTTGTTTTATTTAGTTTAGGGTGTGATACTCTCATGTCTTATATCACTTTATGTTGTTTAATCCCAATCACATAAAGTTCTAGCTTCTAAATTTGTGCATGTCTTTATTTACTCTATAACCCCCTTTAGTTAGTTTAGCTAGTTTCACAAGAACTAGCCTACTCTAGAGGCTAATCCAGAAGCTATTATGGGCCTTCCAATCTTGTCCAAGGTCTTAAGGGTTCAACTCATCCTTTGGAATCTGATATATAAGCTATTTTGGGTCTTCTAATTTTGGTTTAGGTATTGAGGATGCAACAAATTTCGAACCAAGAAGGACATGGTTCAATGTTCAAATCCTAGCTACACCAAAACAACTGTGAATCGTGATATAACTAGTTGATGTGATTTATTATAGTGAGAAGGATATGTGAGGAGGATTTTATAACTAGTTTGACAACTAATCAAAACCTCATTCTTTCACCATAAACGATATGTGTATAAATTGTGTTATCCATAATGATTTTTGTTTTAATCATTTTATTTATATCTAATCAATTGTGTTATCTATGTGTAAAGTAACCTATATTCCTTGTGAACACTTAAAACTATGGATATATTAATTTTTAATTGTTTATGTAGAATTAAAATAAGAATTATTGTATTACAAATTAATTAAAGTAACTTACATTTTTTTATTAATATTTATCTTATACTTATAAAGTGTAAAAAAAGGTTCTTTATTAATAAAAAAATTTCTTTTTAAATTTTTTTTTTTTCTTTATTTATGTGAGTTTTCTATTTTTTTCATCTTTAGATAAGATCTCTAGTACAAAATTGAAGTTCTTACAATAAAAATTTACACTTAAATAATATTGAAATTTATCTTATAATTTTAAAAGCTAAATATGAACATGTTGACACAATCAAATGATGTCTATAAAAAATCAATATTTTAGTAAGACCTCTTAAGAAAAAGTGTTAAAAATTGAAATGATTATTTTATAATTAATTGTAATATATATAAAATGAAATTAGATCAATTGATTAAATTTATCAACTTTCAAGGGGAAGACATACATCATTTAAAGTTATTGAAATATCATATGTGAATATGATGAAATACCAATATAACCTATTTCAATTTTGTATAACCATTTAAAAAATAAATAAATATACAAATAATTAATAATTTAAAAGTATTTAACTCAAACTTTATTATCTTAAAACATTAAGGATTCTAAAGAGCTTATAATAATATCACATAAAATCATTTAGAACCAAATATCCCCTCACACTATAAAATTTTATCTTTATAAAAACTTAATACTAAAAAACACTAAAGATGTTAATTATATTTGCATCATAAGTATATTTATATACACAAGGATCCCATGCTCTTCCATACTTGTGTATATACATAAGTATATACACAAGGATGGAATAGCAGGGGAGTGGTGGAGGAAGTGACAGAAGCGGAGGAGGAGTGAAGGTGGCAGGCGGGAATCTTGAACAGGCTGAAGGAGAGGATCCAGAGGT
Source organism: Wollemia nobilis (assembly GCA_028583015.1). Taxonomy (NCBI): domain Eukaryota; kingdom Viridiplantae; phylum Streptophyta; class Pinopsida; order Araucariales; family Araucariaceae; genus Wollemia; species Wollemia nobilis. Next base: position 147,375 of record JAQPPZ010006127.1, read on the forward strand.
AGCCCAACATGCTATAGCAGGATAGGGACAAGATTCCCTGGCAGTGCAGTTCAAAATGGCTAAAGGGACAGATCCTTTAGATAATTTTTTAGAAAAAGGGTTCCACTGGGGTACAGGAGCCATGAGCAAGGGCCCAACCTTTCTAGAAATGTTGAAAGGGAAAAGGAAGGAGCCAATCGATGAAATTCTGCCCCTAATACCAAACAATAATAGGATAACAACCCCTGTGGATATTATGGAGATATTTTTGGATATGGAGGTGTCATCCCTTGTAGGCAAGTTTTTGGGAGGAAGGCTAGACATCGAGACAATCTGTTCATGGGCTACGACGAAGTGGAAAACTTCAATAAATTTAGAAATTGTTGCCATGTCAATAGGCTTTTTCTTTATAAGACTCAACAACAAAGAGGATGCAAATCACATACTAACGAGAGGACCCTAGTTTCTATGGAGGTGTAGTCTATTTCTGAGGAAGTGGGGGGAGGATTTCGACCATGAGAAGTAGAACATTAACATAGTGTCCATTTGGGTTCATTTTCCAAACCTCCTAGCTTAGTTTTTCAATGAGTACTGGCTTAGAGGAATAGTAAAAATGATATGGGAACTAGTGGTGATAGACCATCTGACTCGATCAAGGACCAGATTAATGCATGCCAGGTTTTGTGTTAATGCAAACCTAGACTCTGAGCTTCCTTCCTAGGTGGAACTAGAATATGGAGAGTTTATGAGGATCTAGTCGGTGGAGTATGAGAATAGGCCAACATTCTTTAATGTATGCAAAAATCAGAGCCATATTCAAACCCAATGTCCAATGGTAGTAGCACACAAAGAAGCTTTGAACAAAGGTGATGTAGGTAAGGTTAACAGGAGAGGGATCCCTAAGTTTCTAGGTCTGTATCCTAACTTACGAGGATACAAACCAGTCAAGAATAACCAGGCTAGTCAAGCTAATGCAGGACAACCCAAAGTCTAGGAGAAAGGAAAGAAAATTAGCGAGGAAGGCAAAAATCCTAAGGTATGTAATAAAGACCCCAGTTCAAACAAATTTGAAGTTCTAGCTAACCTAGAAGAGGAAATGGAAAAAAGCAAGGATGAAACTCCATGTTTTGAGTTTCCTAAAACCCTAGAATCCCCATCCAAATTGAGGCCATCCATAGTCACCAAGCAAAACCTAATAGATTTTCTCAAATAAAAGAAGAAATGTCAGGATGATATAGCCTAAACATGAAAGGATTCGAGTCAAGAGTTGAATTCATTGAAATAGGGGTTAGAAATGCAACCTACAGTCCTGTTGTGGAGCAGATTATCCCATATTAGATTGTTTCCTCAAAGAAAAGCCTTTTGATTAAGGAGAACCATATGGGAGAGGCCAACCAAAACAAGTATGAAGATGAAGAGGGAAATAAAAACCTCAAAAATAAGGAAAGAGGATTCAGCCCCAAATTATCATAGTATATGCCCCCTCATTTTATTCCAAATTAGACTAGAAGCACCACCAAGTCTCCCATAGATTATGGTAGTGAAAGAAAGAAAGGGGGAATATCTATTGCAGAGCATTATAGACCGAGGATCAACGATGAAATTACAAATGGGAATCAAAGAACACTTTTACAGCAAGCTATTCCTTTCCAGGATGATAGCAAAATTGACAAACACCCTCTTGCTCAAGGAAGGGTGCAAGGAAAAAATAACAAACAAGAAAAATGAAGGTTCTCTCATGGAATGTGAGAGGCCTAAATGGCCCACCAAAATAAAGGGTGGTTAAGTCAATAAGGAAGGAGTGGAATCCTACCATTATTTTTCTTCAGGAAACAAAAACAGATGTGGCACAATCAGCTTTAATTGCAAGCAAGAAAAAGTGGCATTTCAGCATGCGAGAGGAGCATTTGGAGGCCTCCTGATCCTGTGAGATCCAATTAAAATAGAAGGAAGTTTTATTCAGGTGAATGAAAGTGTACTACGTATGTTATTTCACAATATTGATAACAATAAGTCTTGGATCATATCAAATGTCTATGCCCCCACCTCTGTCCAAGGGTGATCTAAGGTATGGGAGTATTTGGGTCATTTAAATCAAGCGTTCATAAACATTCCTTGGGTGATTGGGGGCGACTTCAATACTCCCCTTTACCCGTATGATAAAAAAGGAGGATATGGGTTACCTTCTAGGAGCATGGAGGACTTCAATGAATTCATTAACACAAATGAGTTGATGGATGTCAGCCTAAAAGGGGCCAAATTCACATGGAGTAATCAGAGGATAGGGAGACAGTTGATTCAAGAAAGGTTGGACATATTATTTTTATTCAAGGAAGCCATAACAACTTTAGGTGATTCATTATTACAAGCCCTTCTCAAATATGCTTCAGATCATAACCCTATTATTTTTTAGGCTATGCAGAATAACCCCTTCAAAAAGTCATTTAGATTTCTGTCGATGTGGGTAAAGCATCCAGAGTTAAGGAAACAAATTGAGGAATGGTGGTAGTAGCCTATCCGAGGCAGTGCTTCTTTCAAACTTTCTCAGAAACTAAATATGGTAAAAGATAACCTTAGGGTCTAGAATAAAGAAGTTTTTGGAAATATTTTTGAGAAAAAGAAAGCAGTGGGGGAAAAACTAAAAATAATAGAAGGTAAAATTCAACATGGAACTTATGATGAGGCAACAAGGTTTGAATATAAGGAAAACCTTTGTGAGTACCATAATATTCTAGCCTATGAAGAGATGTATTGGAGGCAAAAATCAAGGGCGTTATGGCTAAAGGAAGGCGATTCAAATTCGAAGTTTTTCCATGTTACAACTTTGATGAATAGAAGCAACAACAATATTAGAATGTTAACCAAGGAGGATGGCTCTTAAACCTAGAATATCTTGGAGATCAGGGATGAGGCTGTGAATTTTTTTAGCTCCTTGTTAGGTGAAGGACCAACTTGCAATGCCCAAGCAAAGGATTATCTTCTTTAATTTATCCCCCAACTTATTGATGAGACAAACAATGAGTCCCTCACAGTGGCCTTTTATGATGAAGAGATCAAAGATACCCTTTTTAGCATGGATCTGGACAATGCTCCTGGGCCAAACAGTTTCTCGCCTCATTTTTACCAAGTTTTTTAGGATATTGTTGGTGCAGACGTCATCACTACCATTAGGGAGTTTTAAACTTCTAATCACATTCCCAGGGGTTTTAATTCAATGTTTATAGCTTTGATACCCAAAGGCCCCAATCCTAAGACCATGACTAATTTCATACCAGTTAGCCTGTGTAACATATCCTATAAAATACTATCCAAAGTCTTAGCTAACCACTTGAAGAAGGTCTTGCCTATTATCATTGATCCAAGTCAGGGAATTTTGGTTCAGGGGAGATAAATATTATATGGAGTTATCATAGTTCATGAGGCTCTCCATACAACTGCCTAGACTAAGAAGGCAGTCATGGCCTTAAAGCTATGTATGAACAAAGTTTTTTACAAGATAAATTTGGAGTTCTTGAAGGCAATTTTAGTAAAATTTGGTTTCCACACTCAATGGGTCAAGCTGGTCAAAAAATGTATTTCGAAGACCTGGTTTCCAGTCTTGGTAAATGGGTCTACAACAAGATTTTTTCAAAGTAAATGAGGACTGATACAAGGAGATCCCATTAGTCCCATGCTTTTCATCATTGTAATAGAAGCCTTAGGAAGAACCATCAAGGCAATGATAGTAGCTGGACTTATATTAGGCATAAAGGCAACTTTGTTAACATCCCTAGTGACCCATTAGCAATTTTTTGATGACACATTGTTGCTTACATTGGCTTTAGTGGTTGAGGCAAGAAGGATCAGACACATTCTTAAGATGTATGAGGAGGCGGTCGGACAAAAAGTGAATTTTAATAAGAGCAAGCTATATTTTATAAATACCCCCATTCCCAGGCAAAACAACATTGCTATAATTCTGGAATGTCATATTGCGTCCCTTCCTACCTCCTACTTAGGCCTTCCCCTTATCTATGGGAAACTAGAAGAGTCAATGTGGAATATTGTGCTGGAGAGGATCCAAAAAAAACTAGTAGGCTAGAAAGGACATTTATTATCTCATGCGGACAAAGCAGTCTTAACAATGGCCTCCCTACAAAGTATATACATGTATATTTATTATCGGGTTTCAGAGCTCCAAGCAAGGTGTATCAAGCAATTTCAAAATAACTTTCTTTGGTGAGGTACCAAGGATACAAAAGGATCCATTTGGTAGGGTGGAATAAGGTTTGCAAACCTAAGGTATAGGGGGGCTAGGGCTGAGGAGAGTTGCTAATCTCAACATAGCTTTGCTAGCCAAACAAGCATGGTGACTATTAACCAAGGTCAAAAATGAATGGACGACCATAGTCAAGAGGAAATACCTCCAAGGATCAAATTTCCTCAATGATAATCTAGTGAGTAGGGGGTCAACTTTCTGGAAGGTAATCCTAACAAGTAGAGATCTAGTCAAGAGAGGGATTAGATGGATCCTTGGGAATGGGCAAATGATAAACTTTTGGAAGGACCGATGGGAAAGAGCTAAGGAATTATCCTAGAATCCCCAATTGGCTAGGATCCAAGAACACATGGAGCAGCAGATTGGGCAAAGGGTGGCTGATTACATCTAGCAAGATATGAACACCCCTAGGTGGAAATACATTAGAGTACAGGGTTTTGAAGCTGAGTTCGAAGAACTTCATAATATTTTAACATAGAAAATTATTCCCTCTGGAGAAGATGAGGATCACATTGCTTGGGCCGAGATTGAAAGTGGATATTTTATAATAAAATCCACCTATAACTTGCTCCTCAACAATGAACACCAACAATTTCAATTGAATTTGGTCTAGATCAAGGGTTTAATCCCTAAAATATTTTTTTTCTCATGGCTAGTGATCCAAGGAAAAATTCTTACCATGGATAATATGTTTACCAAAGGTATGGTTATTGGTAACCATTGTCTTATGTGCAGGGTTGGGTGGGAGTCAACCCAACATTTATTCCTAGAGTGTCCGATGGTAGAGTCCATCCTTGACAAACTTTTCCAAGCTTTTAGGATCTCGTGGGTCAAGCCGGCTTCAATTTTTGAATTGTTCCAACAATGTCCTCAACCCTTTGTTAGTCTAAAACTTAAGTACCTTTTGAAAATTTGTTGGCACCATTTCCTGTGGCATATATGGTTAGAAAAGAATCACAGAGCTTTTAAGGACACTATTCATAGCCTTAAAACAATCCTGAATATAATCCTTTTCTTTACGAAAGAAAACATTAGTATCCTTGCTGAGGAGAACTGTATAATCCCTCCCCAAGAAAAACAAATTGCTTTAGCCTTAGGCATTGAGGAACAGTATTTCATCCCTCTACCCAATCCTAGAAATGGGGTCTCTTGGGAGCCACCCCCTAGGGGTTGGTTCAAATTTAACTTTTATGGTGCAGCTAAGGAGAACCCGGGAAGAGCAGGAACCGGAGGAGTAATCAAATATCATCAAGGATACCTAGTTAAGGCCTTCACTGAACCATTGGGAATTAGAACTAATAATGAGGCGAAAGCTAGAGCCCTTTTGAGAGGGTTAAAATTTGCCCAGGAGACTCATGGAAATTTGATGATTGAAGGTGATTCCGTTAGAATATGTTATGCATATTACATTATTTGGAGAAATAAAAATAGCGCTCATAGGCACTCTCCAGGTTGGTTGATAAACCACCAGTTGGTTGAACCAATTCATAACCACATTGTAACCTTTATATTTGAAATCAATGAGAATGGAAGTTACTTCGTCGAATTCAATATGGCATCAGAGCTACGGATGGCAGACAGCCGACAGACCTGAGGACGGATGAAGAGACAGCCGCCAGACCCGAGGACGGACGAAGCAGGAGACAGACCTGACGAGGGACGGTAGACAGCCGCCAGACCCGAGGATGGACGAAGCAGGAGACAGACCTGACAAACAACAGACAACCAACGAAAGTCGAGGATAAATGAAGCAGGAGACAGACCTGACAGATAGCAGATAGAACACGTAGACTGAGGCACAGGCATGCATGGCACACAAACAGAGGACACAAATGAAGATTTGGGAATGAGGGTCAATGGTTGCGGAGGCCAAAATAAGGCGTGGTTGGTTGCCCGAAGGCAACCGAAAGCTTAACTACTTTCAGCCAACTTTAAAACCTCCCACAGTGGCCGCACAGGCCATGTGGGACTAATGTTTTAATTTTTTTTCCACTGCGACACGGTGATAAGGAAGTCATTCCCTACTGCTATGTTTCGTCGGGTCGTCTAGCTCTTGTGGTAAGCACACTCAATACTTGGCGAATGGTTGCTGTTTCGAATCCCATCAGGGGTATTTTTTGCACTATGACGACGAATTTTTTTTTTGGACGCCTGCAGTACAATGACGCCTGCACGGTGCTGTTGATGCCCGCATGGCGTGGTTGACACCCGCACAACATTGTTGACGCCTGTGATGTGCAGTTGACACCACATGCTGCTTTTTGATGCCCATCATGATTTTTTGATGCCCGCAAGTTATTTTTGATGCCCCACAGTAGCATTTTGACACCTTGAAGGATCAAGGGCTTTTTTGAGGTATTTTTTTTCACTTCCTATCTGTTTTGCAAACTGAAGGGGGGAGAATTTCACATGATTCATTTGCAAAATTGTCAGATAACGGGGGGAAATCAAACCATTTTGGTCGAATAATTGCCAAATTGGTAATAGGAGCTAAAATTTGTGGGCATTTATGATTGCTTTTTTGCATTTAAATATTTTGTTTTCTTGCATTCACAATCATAAATTAAACAAAATATAAGACCCCAAATTTATACCCTATTTGTGCAATTTATTGCATAGCAGCATTCGGTATTTGAGATACCTCTGGTCCACACTTACAGGTAATGTTGTCATGCTTTGGACTACTATATTCGTCGCCTAATATAGCTGCAACAACGACATTTGAGCTTGTTCTCTATAAACCATCGGGGAGAAATAAGGCAAACCAATTTTTTCTCTTCATTTCATACCCACATCGTGATTGTTGTTAGGCATAAATCCTGACAAAAGTTTTTTCCAAAGTGTTTAGGGGAAGTTACGCCCCATGCATGCGAAATAAAAATTTCTATGGTAGGTGTCATTAACAACACGATGCCCTTTCAGTATCGCCTATGTTCAATATATTGTGCTTCTCATATGTACTTATAGTCTCCCTCACGTAAGGGCGAGTACATATCGAGTAGTATACTATTCTTATATACCTATAGTTTCCCTCACGTAAGGGCGGGTACATATTGAATGGTTACAGTATAAAGATCTGGTAGGTATATAGAAAGGGAGACCAAATTGGTGATATAAGGAACCTTCATAATGGCCACAATTCATAAGTATCTCTCAGATTCACAATTGTTGAAAGGTCCTAACTTTGTTCCATGGAAGACAAAGATGAAAGCCATACTTCAGTTGGAAGATTTGTGGGATGTAGTGACTGGTATTGCACAACGTCCTCAGTCACCAGGGATAGATCAAGCTGATTGGGATAAGAAAGACAAGAAGAGTCTCATGTTTATCTTGCTTACTACTACAGATGAGGTGCAGCCTCATATTTGTGATGCAAAAACTAGTAAGATAGTCTGGGATGCCCTGATCACAGTATATGAGGGAAAGAATCAATCCACTATTCTCCACCTTCAAACTCAACTGCATAATCTCAGTATGAGTTATGGAGAAACAATTGACATATTCCTTTGCAGAGTGGCAGACTTGAAAGCAAAATTGAATGCTATGGGAAAACCTATGGATGATGATGTCTTGAACTCTATTATCTTGAGAGCATTACCAAGTGCCTACAAGATGTTGATCACTTCTCTCAATGTTTTTGGTAGACAAGTATCATTTGTGGAACTGGTAAACTTGCTTCAAACTGAGGAGGCAACTCAAGTCCAGAAAGATGATATGCCAGATAATGCTCTCTCCACACAACAAAGTGGTAAAAAGCAAGGCCAATTTCAAAAAGGCGGTGCTTCTTCCAAAGGAAAAGGGAAGCAATCTCAGCAAAAGGATACAAAATATTGCAAAATTTGTGACATGAATAACCATGACACCAACAGGTGTTGGTTCAAAAACAAGCAACCCAATGACAGAGGTTCACAAAAGAAGGGCAAGAACAAGAAAAAATATAATAAGCATAAGCAATCTAAAGGCCATGTTGCTCATGTTGAATCCAACTCAGACTCCAATTCTCCTGAGTCCGATTCAGATTCTGACTCTGAAAGAGCACACAAGGTGCTCATGACTCATACTTCATCTTCTCAAATAGATGTTGTATGGTATATTGACTCAGGAGCTAGCAAACACATGACTGGGGATAAATCATGGTTTGATACTTTTGTGGAGAAAGAGGGTAAGCCAGTCACAATTGCTGATAATCAGGTATATCAAGTAAAAGGAGAAGGGGATATTTCTATGTCTCTTCCTGATGGTAATTGTCAAATTGAAAAGGTTCTCTATGTTCTAGGCTTAGCCAATAATCTGCTTTCAATCACCCAAATGTTGGATAGAAACATGGAAGTCATGTTTCGAGTTGTCAATGGCAAGAAGAGATGTTTTATCACACACAGTGGTAAACATGTTGCAACCGGATCTTACAACCATGGCTTGTTTATTCTCGATGCTATGTCCACTCCACATGTTGCTTTGGCTGCAACTACGAAGGAGGCCACCTCTCTCTGGCATCGGTGTTATGGGCATCTCAGTTCTAGATATTTGCTTGAATTATACAAATATGGGATGGTGAAAGGTCTTCCACCCCTCTCATCTATCTTACCAGTTTGCTCGGATTGCTTAGCAGGGAAGCAACATCGAGTGCCTTTTGAAGCAAGCTCCTCTCGAGCCATAAAACCTTTAGAGCTGGTACATACCGATCTGTGTGGTCCTATGCCAACCAGCTATGGTGGGAAAAGGTATTTTCAACTATTCATTGATGATTACTCATGGAAGATGTGGGTTTTCTTTCTTCAGTTGAAATCAAAAGCGTTTCTCTACTTTCAACAGTTCAGGAAACTTGTTGAGAAGGAGTCGAGATGTTTGATAAAAACCCTCCGCTCAGATCGAGGGGGGAATACACCTCTGAAGAGTTTTCAAAGTTTCTTAAGAAACATGGGATCAAAAGACAACTGACTACAGCCTATACACCTCAGCAGAATGGAGTTGTAGAAAGAAGAAATCGTTCCATTATGGAAATGGTTCGATGTATGCTAAAAGGAGCACATCTTGAGGATCAATATTGGGCAGAAGCGATAAACACAACATCATACCTCCTAAATAGAGCACCCACTAGAGCCCTACAAGGGAAGACTCCACAAGGAGCATGGAGTGGTAAGAAACCTTCCATTTCTCATTTGAAGGTGTTTGGATGTAAAGCATTCATGCACATTCCAAAATAGAAAAGGAGGAAGCTGGATGAGAAAACCCTGCAGTGTATCTTTCTTGGCTATGATGAGTACTCAAAAGGTTATCGATTGATTGATCCTAAGACCAAGAAGACACATGTAAGTAGAGATGTTATATTTGATGAAGCTCTCACATCAAAAGACACATCCACAACTGTATACCTAGATGAAGAAGAGCCTAAGAAGGAGGTTCAACTTCCACAACAAAAACAAAAGATTCCAAAATGGTATACTAGCACTTTGAGAGATGCTAAGTTGAAATCCCTTCTAGATCTATCTCTTGATAGGCCATGTACTCGTAGTATGACTCAACAGATGAGAGTAGAAGAATCTACTTCAGAGGTTGACGAACTTTGTCAACACTTTGATGATTTGTCAATGGGTACATAATATGATAGGGAAGAAGATGAGAATGGAGAAAAACTTTATATGTCTACATTGAATACAAATGAACCCACAAAGGTTCAATCTGCACTTGATCAACCACAGTGGAAAGAGGCAATGGATGTAGAACATAAATCTCTTCTTAAAAATAATACTTGGAAGTTAGTCGATCTGCCAACAGAAAGAAACCCATAGGCTGCAAATGGGTATTCAAAGTGAAGTATAAAGCAGATGGATCTATTGATAAGCATAAATCCCGGCTTGTTGCAAAGGGATATGCTCAGAAAGAAGGCATAGATTATGAAGAGACTTTTTCCCCTACTACAAAAATGACTACCATTCGAGTACTTTGTGCCATGGGAGCTCAGTTTGGGTGGAAATTGCATCAAATGGATGTTAAAAGTGCCTTCTTGAATGGTGACTTACAAGAAGAAGTATACATGACTCAACCAGAAGGATTTGTGGTTGAGGGGCAAGAACAAAAAGTATGCTTATTGATCAAATCCTTGTATGAGTTAAAACAAGCTCCTCGAGCTTAGTATATCAAGATAGACAGTCACCTTGTGCAGCATGGTTTCATACGAAGTCATTTAGATGCAAATCTCTATATTAAGAAAAATGGTTCTGATATAGTGATTCTTGTACTCTATGTAGACGATCTGATCATAACAGGAAGCTCAGAAAGAATGATTGACTTAGTGAAAAATGACTTGAAGCAATCATTTGAAATGACAGATCTAGGACTTCGCACTATTGTCTTGGTTTAGAATTTACTCAGCAAAAATTTCATATTAGAGTAACACAAAAGAAATATGCCAAGACTTTAGTAGAAAAATATCGGATGACTAACTATAAGTCAAAAGCAACTCCAATGGAGCAAGGACTTAAGTTATCCCGATATGATGATTCACCTCAGGTAGATGGTACTCTCTATCGCCAGTTGATTGGGAGTCTCCTATATCTGACTAATACCAGACCAGATCTCAGTTTTGCTATGGGATATCTTTCAAGGTTCATGCAAGAGCCTAAGATGAATCACTAGAAAGCAGCAAAGAGAGTTCTTCATTATGTTCATGGTAGTACAAATTATGGTCTGGAATATAGAAAGAATAATAAGTTTTTCTTACTGGGATACACAGACTCGGATTATGCTGGATCTATTGATGATTGTAAATCCACTTCTGGATATGTTTTTCATCTAGGATCTGGGCCTATCTCATGGCACAGTAAGAAGCGGCATGTGGTTGCTTTATCTTCTACGAAGTAGAATATCGTGCAGCCAATGAAGCAGTCTGTGAGATAATGTGGTTAAGTCGCATTCTTGCAAACATGGGCCTACCAAAGAATCTTCCTCTTCATTTGTTTTGCGACAATCAAGGTGTTTTGAATCTTGTCAAAAATCCAATTTTTCATGAACGTACCAAACATGTTGATACCAGATGTCATTTTATTCGAGATGAAGTTCCAAAGCACCACATCCAACTTCAATACATTTCTACTGATGAGCAAGTTGCAGATATCTTTACCAAAGCACTTGGACGTATCAAATATGAAAAATTTTGAGATGCTATTGGGATTTGCCAATAATGTAATACGGGGGGATGTTAGAATATGTTATGCATATTACATTATTTGGAGAAATAAAAATAGCACTCATAGGTGCTCTCCAGGTTGGTTGATAAACCACCAGTTGGTTGAACCAATTCATAACCACATTGTAACCTTTATATTTGAAATAAATGAGAATGGAAGTTACTTCGTCGAATTCGATAGATTCTATGAATATCATCAACCTGTTAACCAATGGTAAAAAACCTCCATGGAGGATTGAGGTCATCATCTGCGAGGTAAGGATCCTTTTTGCGGTAAGACAAGACAGGAGGATTTTCCATGTGTTTCGTGAGTCCAGCAAAGCGGCTGACAAATTAGCCAATGTGGGTATTGATGTAGGAAGTTTGATGATGTGGACACAAGGGGTACCACGTGAAGTGGAAGACATTCTTAGACATGAAAATCACACTACTGATTAAGGAGAAATATGGAAGGGTGCTTTTTCCCCAAGTTTTTTGTGATATAAGCATAGAGTTTTTTCTCTAAGTCAACTCAAACGGCTATCACAATAAGTAATGTTAATTGTCATGTTGAACTGTCTTTCTACAGTAAGTGTAAGGTGTTGTAGGATAACCAACACAATATTTGAAAATAATATTCTAAGGATGACTAGGATCCTCAATCTCAGCATAAGTCTAGATTTTGTATTAGGTTTTGGGTTAACCTGCAAAACTTGGTAATTAATGACGACTTTTATTTACCAAAAAAATAAGTATATTTATATAAAAATAACATAGGGATCAAATAATATTTGCTTATATTTGTATCATAAGTATATTTATATAAAAATAACATAAGGATCAAATAATATTTGCTTATGTGGATAATATTCGGATTCAATACAACAACCTTGCAAAAATAAAAGCGATGTACCAAAGTGTGATAATTATGCTGATAATTATTAAAGACTTTGATTGTGACCACATTATTGTTGAAGGTTATTCCATTCTTGCTATCAATTGGCTCAAAGGAAATCAAGTCCCATCATGAGTGTTTACAATATGATTAATGAATGCAAAATCTTATTGGGTAGTTATGCAAACATTATTATTCAACATGTGTATAGAGAAGAAAATAAAGTATCTGAAAGAATCGCTTCATATTTAGAGGTCTAAATTCTCAGTGGGACTTATGGAGGCAAACCATGGCAATGGAATTTATTTACATTAGCAAGTATGGTGGTCCAAGTAAGCCAATTGGACCCCAAATGAGACTCCCTTGCCTCTAAACTGGCAATGATGACTTTTCGTGTGGTATTTGATTCCTCATGAGAATTTTGAGATGCAGGTCAATGTCATCTAAGTGACAGTTATGGTTTCATGTTCTAGTTTACATGGTTCCTGGTCATGGTTTGATTGTTTTGATAGTTTCATGAGAATTTTGAGATAGAGGTTAATGTCATCTAAGTGATAGTTATGGTTTCTTGTTCTGGTTTACATGGTTCCTGCTCATGGTTTGATTGTTTTTATAGTTTCTCCGATTCATTTTTTGGGTTTGTTGGGTTTATTGGAAACTGCTAAGTTTCTCCTTTTATCTTTTTCAATGGTTTCCCTAGGTTTTCCTATATGGTTTTTTTTTTAATTTGGCTTTCAATTTTGGATCCTTTCAAAACCCTTCTAAAAATAACATCTTTAATGAAGTAAATATCAATGAAGTAATATTTCCTTGATTTATAAGTTAACATCTTTCTATTTTTCATTATTTCCTTAAACCCCTTTCTCACATTTAACAAAAATAAAATCAAGTAATATATTTTTTAAATTAATCCTTACTTTATTATAAAAAATAATATTATTATTTTATATTATTAAATTATAATAATATAATAATATATTTAAATTAAAATTTGATAATTATACATCTGTCAGTGTTATTAAAACCTGAACTATTTTAAAAACTAAAAATTTAATATTCTCTTTGTTATAAAATTTATTTGTTTCTGGTTGAGTATTCCTATAATAAAATTTAGTAATACCTCTTCTCTGCCTATACATATATTTATTTTTCGATTAATATAATATTTAGTAATAGAATTTGGGCGGAAATAAATTTCAATTCCTCAAGTTTTGAACTATTTGGTTTCTTAATAGAGTTGGTTTATTTCAATTTAATCAATACAATTCTCACGATAGATTTTTTGAACCGGACTTTGATTCAGTAAAAACTAAGCGTTCCATCCCCTCAGACGAATCTCAGAACGAAACGTTTTCCCCACAGATGACATAAAAACTTACTAATGACATGACAGAAGTATAAAATTACTAATGACAGATAATCTTCTATCAGGTGGAGGTACACCGGCAGGCGCGGAGTAGCCTTGGACGCAATCCTAATGCCTCCTCCAAAATTAGACTCACCTATACCGCAGGCAAATCCCAATCGGAGACATGAATCAGCAACCCCAACGTGTACTCCACCAGGGCAATCCCCATGCGAGTGCCCGCGCAGATCCGCTGCCTGCCAGGCGAATCGATCTTGGAACCCACGACCCTGCCAAGATTGAACTCAATGGACCATCAACCTCATGTTATTCGGACCATGTTATAATTACTTTGAATATATATATATATATATAATTAATGGGCATGTAACTTTTTAATGGGTGTTTGCAGACTGCAAGCCTGCTTGTGAGCGAATATGCGAGGAGGCATCACGGCATAAGCGTTTGCATTGGAGCTTGTGGGACTTGCTGTGACAGATGCAATAACATCTGAGAATACACATACCTGTCCGTGTTATGCTAATAAAATATGCCTCGTTATAGGACTTATTTTCGAGGTAATCTTTGATATTCTCTGTAGGTGTGGAGGAGCGTTGTTTTTCAATGATTTTTATGTATGATCTATAATCTAATAACATTTCATTCATTAATATGATGGATGTAACTAAATTGTCAATGGTGATAATTTCATTTTATTCATCTACACTTCTATTGCAAAAAAATAAACGATTTAACTCTCAATTGGCTTTTTGATATGTTTACAGCTAAGGTCAGATGAGAAGAAACACCATTCTTCTCATGAGCACCACCATAAACATAGCCGCAAAGATTGATATGCCCTTTGAAAAAAAATATCTGTTAAAATTCTTTTTGGTCTCATGCTGTCTAAAATTAATGTCATGTAATTAAGAATTTACCAGCTTTTACTTACTTTGAATATGTATATATATAAAATGGGAATGCAACTTTTTAAACGGCTGTTCACAGACTGCAAAGTTGTTTGTGAGCGAAGTTACCTCAAAGAACTCCTGTTTCTGCACCGCACCGTAAGCAACCTGGGCATACATCCCTCATATACACATGAATGAAATGTATTAGATTATAGATCATACATAAAAATCATTGAAAAACAACGCTCCTCCACACCTACCGAGAATATCAAAGATTACCTCGAAAACAAGTCCTATAACGAAGCATGGATCAGTGCAGGCATACCCATGGGGCCTAGGTTCGTGGAGTACAGTGTAAGGTCATTAATCCGCGCCTTGGGATCTTCCTGCTGAACAAACAACACCTTCTTTTAGTTGACATCTTTAAGCCACCACACATAAAAATAGTAAGTAGAAAATCCAACTTAATTTGCAAATAAATGAATTACAAGAACAAACTACATAGTAACATAAGACATGAAATAAAAATACTGTTCTTATTATATTTCAACTATCACATCAAATATTTACAATTGCTCTCCATAGAGATGGTGCACAAATATTTACAATTGCTCTCCATAGAGATGGTGCAAAAACTGCGCATGGCGCGACTGCCAATTTCTTCTCCTCTGCTCCCTCATGCTCTACATTATCTTCTTATTTATAGGCATTAAAAAGTAACCACTTGCTAACTATACATGATGGTTAAAATGTTAGTGACAAGTTACAACTATATATTAATTTTTTTATGCTAACTATGCAGTACCAGCTAAGCATTCTTATCCATCCCTTTCCCAGCTACACGTTAATTTCAAGTGTTTTTTTGATGGAGCAGTTTTTTTTTTGGCACCCATGTGGATGCTCCCTCCTCAACATGGAGGACGCGTTCAGCCTTGCGTTGCAGAAGAAAGTGCCGCTTGTGGCCAAGGCTACTCCACGCCTTTCCCTTCACCTCTACTAGATGGACATAAATTAGGCATGTTATTTCTGTTTACTGAATAGCGTGTGTGACGGAGGAGAATGTGTTTTTCTACGTTTTATGCATTTTCAGTCTCTTTCAAATGAGAATGTTTCCGTCTTCATATTTGTCGGAAAATTCAGAACTGTTGCAACAAGTGTTTGTCTAATTTCTGGTAACCAGCTCACTTGTGGAAATATGCAATGGTTTGCATGTTATAATATGTATTTTCATAATAACGTGTATAGGATTTCATTATATCAGACGTGTCAAATGTAGTGGATTTCTGCCATATTTGGACATACAAATATCAATTTTAAATGGAAAATATTAGCGGTGACTACACGGGAATCATCCTGTTTTTTTAATAGATCTGATGCCCCTAAATAGTGGGAAATTTTAAAGCTTATTTGCCCGTTCGTGAATATTTTAAGAAGTTGTTGGTTTTGTCTAATAAGTAATTTGGCAAACAATGATTTTACATCATGAGCATATATAAATATGTAAAAAACATTCATTAAGACACATTAGTTTTTTTTAAATATTATTTTATTCATTTTTTTTTATATTTTTGTCATTTTTAACTATATTAACTTTATTCTTAATAGTATTAAATTTATAGATTATTTTATGTGAAAGAAGTGTTTTGTAATGGCTATATGAATTTATAGAAACTATGTTTCATATGAGAGAAGTTTGAAATAAATTTTGAGTGCAACTTCAAAGAAGGCTAAAATGAAGCATAAGGCATGGAGTTTTTAAGATGAAGATCATGTCCAATAAAGATCATGTTTTCATTTCTTTTATTTAAAGTAATTATCAATATATAAAGTTGAGGTTAGAGCCAAGTTGAGCTATAAGTAACATTAAGGAGGACGTTGAAGATGTGTCTTTTATTTATATGTAATTATAATTTTTTTGTTCTTGAATTAAATGTGTCATTTAAATGAAATTAAAATAACATGGAATTGTTGAGAATGGATAAAGGGATTTGAACCCCACACATTAAACAAGAAGGATGAAGATTTACTAGTATTTGTATGGTTAAGATTTCTTCTAGTAAAATAATTTTTTAATGTAAAGGAATTAGTTTTTTTAAGCCTTTAAATAATAAAAAACTAAAAGCTTATCTCACCACACATTACTACTCATGGGTCCTCACATTTACTTTTCTCACCATCCACTATTTCTTTGTTCATGTCACCCAACATGTCATCATGCCTCACCTTTGCTCTCATCCTCATTGTCCAATAATTCTTTAGAATGGATATAATGTTATCTTTAAAAATATCATCAAGGAAAAGTAGCCTACCATAGAAGTCTATTAAGCATTCTCATGCTAGATAATAAAAAGTCATAGGAAAATATCATAAAGAAATCATAATTATAATGAAAGAGGTTAGAAAAAAATGAGACAAAATAGCATTGTATTTAATTCCTCAACTTCTATGATTCCTATGTTCTTGTGGTCACAATTGTTAGAATGTGGAAAGAAACTATTTTTTATAGAAGGAATCCCCATAAACCTAAGCAGGCCAACAACTACCCTAATTGATTACACTATAAAATTATCCACATTGGATTTATCAAGGACAAATCCATTCCAAATGATACAACTAACAAGATAGTTGCAATAAGTGATAGCTATAAAATACAAGAGCTACTAAAGCCCAAAAATAAATAAAACAAGGTTTGTACATTTATGGGATAATTTAATTTTATGTTTCAAGATTTTCTATAGTGCAATTGATTAAATTAATGTTAGAATATATTTTTTACATTAACTCTTCAAAATACAACCACTTTACTTTTGAACATTAGCTTCAATTTGTTGAAAGGTAGAAAAAGCTTTTGTCTTTTATTTGATGAAATATATCCAAGTTTTTCCTTCATAGTCATTAACAAAAATAATAAAATACCTACTTTTTGTTGAGTGATAAGATCTACAGTGAACCATAGATAACAACATGCACTAGTTCTAGTTGTGTCTTTTCCTTTCATGCTTTTCCCACTAGAAAATAATATCGATGTCGCTTACCAAAAATACAACCTTCACAAACTTGATCATCTCATTTAATAAATGTTAATCCCTTCTCCATTTGCTTATGATAGAGTAGTTTTAGCCATCAAAAATCTGGGTATCCATACCTCAAGTGCCATATCCAAGATTCATCATAGAAGACAATTTTTGTGGCTTGTGTTACTACATGTGCAAGTCTAAGAGGGAAAAATATGTCTTGTATAATACTCAACAAAATTTTATAAAAGGTAGAAGGGGTTTTAAAAGGATCCCCGAACCTTTTACAAGACAAGCCAAGGCTAAAAAGAGATTTTCCAAGGGTTAATAATCCAACACAGCCAAACTAGTAGCACACAAAAAAGAAATCAACAAAGCTTCCAAGCCCTAGCTCCACAACCACCATGGGAGAATAAAGAAAAATAGTAAAAATAGATTAAATAAAATTAAAATTGACTTCCAAGCAGGGAAGTACGACAATTGGATAGAAAACAAAAACAATAATTTACCATGCTCCAATTCTCTACCAAGGAAATTTGTTGTCTCTAGAGAGCACAAGCCCTCAGGTAAGTCCTCCCACAAAACATAGAGTCCATGGTGGTCCACAAATAGGTTTGCCATGAAGTCCATGGACTTATTACCTTCCTAAAAAGTATGCTAAAATGTGACATCCTCGAAAAGCAAGGTGACTCTTTTAGCTTCAAGAATCATATTTTTTGTTGAAAAATTTCCTGGGGGTCATCCTTTCATGTAATTGATGGTAGTAAGGGAGTCCCCTTCTATGAAAATTTTATGGAGTCCCAACGAGCTGGCCACTTGGATGCCTTGGTAAAGGGCCTTGACTTTTGTGAACTGACTAGAGTTTACTCCAAGCCCTTTAGCATAGGCTAATAGAATATCACCCCTGTGATCTTTAATGATTTCTTCGGCACTTGCTCTTCCTGGGTTATATTTTGAAGCACCATAAAAATTTAATTAAAACCAATTAAGGGGTGGAGGAATCCAAATAGTGGACAATATTTGATTAGCCACAATAGGTAAAGTTGGATCTCTAGCTGGTTTAAAATCCAGTAGATTCTCCAATATTTGCTCAAACTCCTTGGGTTTTTTCTTATATACAAAATGAGGATACATTCTCCACAATAGTCACCAAACACCTAGAAAATATAAAGCTAGCCAAATTATATATGTTGTTAAAGGCTCGCTCGTTATGCTCCTTCCAAAATCCCCATAGAATATGGGTTAAGCTAAAAGACCAAAACATTTGAAGGCAATTGGAGAAGAAATGGGATGACCACTAGGTTAGAATATCGGGAAGGGAAAGGGGAAGGACCCAAGAGACTCCTAGAAGACAAAAAAGGAGTCAAAAGCTTCCTTCGTGAATGGGCAAAGATTAAAGAGGTGGACTGGGAATTCATTAAAGGTGCCACACAGATAACAACAGTTGGGTAAGATCAGACCACAATTTCTATGGTTGTCCAAGATGAGGACTTTATGCTACACCAACAACCAAAGGAAGATATTAATCTTAGAAATGAGACCTTTACAACAACTAAGTTGTAGAGGGGCCAAGGGAGAACCAGTTCCTTAAGAAGGTAGAAAGCAAATTTAACTAAGGAAGAATCTGAAGGTTCTGCCTTCCAACAAAAGGAATCATCATTCAAATCTAGCTTAAGCACATAAATATTTATA
This sequence comes from Wollemia nobilis, assembly GCA_028583015.1. Lineage (NCBI taxonomy): Eukaryota > Viridiplantae > Streptophyta > Pinopsida > Araucariales > Araucariaceae > Wollemia > Wollemia nobilis. The sequence continues at coordinate 166,634 of JAQPPZ010006127.1, forward strand.
AAATCAGTGATGAGGTTGATGGCATGAGCTTCAATCAAATAAATATCAGGGTGGGATAAGGATCTCTATATTCTACAATTCGAAAGAGTAACAATGAAATAAAAAACTCTAGAGCTGAAAAACCTTCTGCATGAGGCTTCAACTATAGCTAAATAAGGGTGAGAAGCTAAGGGATCATCCATCAACCAAGGATCATTCTAGAATTTTTGACCATTCCCCACTAGCCATTTTCGTTCCTTATAGATCAGGTATTTGGACTTACATAGATTCAGCTAGAAGGCCCACCTAGAGGGCAAAAATGGTGAGGTCAACAGATTGTTCTCTATATCCAAATATTTAGCCTTAATGATTCTGACCCATTCCACATATTCATTTTAGACTAGTCTCCAACCTTATTTTGCAATTAGGGCTTTATTCACGAGACTAGTTTTTCTCAAACCCAGACTTCCACATTGCTTTTTTTAGCAGATTTGATCCCAAACCACCAAGTTAAATCTACACTTGATCTTAGAACTAGACCATAAAATATATCTTTGAATCTTCTCAATTCTTTGGAGGATTTTGTCGAGCATCTAGAAGAGTGACATAAAGTATATAGGAATGCTCTATAGGGAGGTCTTAACTAAGAGCACTTTCTCAATCTAGCTTAAAATAGCTCCCTTCTAGCTAGCAATTTTCTACTGGATCCTTTCAACCACGGGTTCCCAAAGATCCGGTTTACAGTAGCCTTTGAAGAAAGATAATCCAAGATACGTAGAGGATAGGGAGGCCACTTCATAGCCAATAATATTGGCTATATTCCTATGTTTGGCCATCAAAGTATTGAGAAATAATAATTTACTTTTTTTGAAATTGACCTATTGACTTGTCACTTTTTTAAAGTCGAGGAGAATAGATTTAATAGAGTATGCTTGAATAACAGAATCCAAAAAAGAGATCAAGGTATCATCTGCAAATTGATGGTGAGATATAGTGTTAGAAATTAGAGCAGGTTTAATGCCCATAATATTAGGATTTGTAGTAATAGAGAGACCTAAAACTTCTACCATCAAAATAAATATGAAGGGAGATAGTGGATCTCTTTGATGAATACCCTTGTTACTATTGAAATAATCTATTGGGAAACCATTAACCAACACAAAAAAATTATCTAAAGAAATGAACAAATTGACTTGGTCTATCCATTGCTCAAAAAAACTGAATTTTCTCAGCACCTTCAGTAAAAATTCCTAGGAGACTCGATCATAGGCTTTAGTGATGTCTAACTTGAGGAAAGCCCCCACTCTCTTGCTTTTATCCACCAAATGAATAAGCTCATGGATAACAATAACTCCATAAAGAATCTGGTGGTCAGGCACGAAGCCACTTTGGGTAGGATCACTGAGAAGAGGGAGGAGTGGCTTGAGCCTATTTGCCAAAACTTTGATGATTTTTTTTTGAATTGTGTTACAAAGGCTGATGGATCCAAATTCAGAGAATTTAGTAGCCCCTATATATTTTGGAATCAAAACCAAATAAGTAGATTTGAAATTCCTGAGAAATATAGTTGATGATTGGACACTTCTAAGGGCTGCAAAAATTTCCTTACCAATTATATGCCAAAAACTTTGAAAAAAAATTGGGAAAAAACCATTCAGTCCTGGAGCTTTTAAACCAGCCATATAAAAGTGTGTGTTTGACCCTCTCATATGAAAATATCTTGATAAGATCATTGTTGGCTTAAGCAGAGGGTAGATTTGGAATATTTCTCAACAATATCTCTTCCACTTCAAGATCTCCAACAAGATTATCATAGAGTGAGGATTGGAAGGAGACAACTTCACTCCTTATCTCTTGAATATCCTTGGTGATAGACGCGTTAGATATGAGAACTTATATAATTTTTTTATAACCTCTGTGTATTAAAGTAGATGAGTAAAAATATTTATTTTTTTGTTGCCTTCCTTAAGCCATAGGGATCTGGATTTTTGTTTTCAAAAAAGTTCTTCTCTGCTTAGAATGTTGTGGAGATCTACCAGAATAGACAACTCCTCCGCTCTCTAGAATACTAACTTTTTCTACGATATGATTACTACCATTTTTATCATACAAAAGACATTCATTGTTTTCAAAAATAGCATAATATCCCTCTAGTGAGTAGAAATCATGTCTTGTAAAATAATCATTTCTCTTCCATAAATTATCAATCTTGTAAGTTCGTAAAATTATGAGTGTCATGCACAATATATCCTTGTAGTGTTGGGGGAATGAAGTATGTACCTTATTTTAGTTTGGTGGGGGATGTTTAAACATTTTTATTTCATCCAAACTAAATGCAGAATAAATTAATTTATTAATTAAATGCTGGAAATGAAATACTGAAAAGAAATGTATAGGAAATTAAATATACAAAAAATAAAACACACACAATGAAAATTAAATAAATCAGTAAATAAAGCAATAAATTTAATCTACTAAAAATAAATAACAAAAATAAAATAGGGGAGGACTACTGCAAGGATGGGTCCAAGATCCCGCATATAGTCCGCCCAGCTCGCTATGTAGAGCTTGCTTGAATAAGAGGATTTGCACTCTTAATTAAATTAAACAAAGAATGAAATAAAAATAATCTCTGTGTCAAATCAATCATCGATCCTCTCCTTCAGGGAAGACCTGTACATTTATAAAATGCACAACCTTACTTTGTTACAAATTTAGGCAAGTTTATTTTAGAATTGTAGTTACAATAGATATGCAATGAATATTATCGTCGTTCAATTATAACAATCATATATTAATTAAAATAATCACGCACTAATTTTACCTCCTTGTGAGATAAATCAGCCGTGTTCTATTTTATCATAATAGAATATGTCTGGCAACAAAAAATACATTCGAGTGGTTGTTTTTCTTAGTGACTAATAGAGTTGGTTCATCCCACTGTCTGTTACGCATATCATTTGTCAATAAATCACTACGTTGATTTTTTTGTGAGCATGAGAAGGAATGATCACCTTACAAAGTGAACTGCCCATCAAAAAGTAATAGATGTTTTATTATATTTTAATAATATTGCATAATTAAAATATCTCCTTTGTCTTCACATGCAACAATCTCTGTAGCCCCTTGGTCAACTAGTCCAGCTCATTTATTTCACATACTCTTCTTCAGCCAAAGGTTCGTGTTCTGCTTTAGCCAGTATTTCACATTTTGCTTTAGCCAGTGGTCATGATGTTTCCTCCTACACAAATGAGATAGCTCATGTGCTTTGGTAGCCATTCAAACTTCATGCATATGATGTGGAGTCAAGAATCATCTATGGTCAACATGGTCCTTCTACAACTTTTCGGTCAATGTGCACAATAATTGCTTAAGATACCTTCTTGGAACCTACTTGAGTAAGGTGCCTACTTGAGTAAGGCATTTTATTGGCACCTACTTGAGTAAGGCACCTTCTTGGCACCTACCTAGTGCCTACTTGAGTAAGGTTCTATAGTAAGGTGCCATAGTAAGGCACCTATTTGGTGCCACTTGAGTAAGGCACCAGAGTATGGCTCCAGAGTAAGAAACCTTCTTGCACACTGCCAGGTCCAAGTGGGACGTAGACTTGAAAATACCAGATTAATAGTAAATCTTGCACTTATACATAGTTTCCACTAAAAACACCAGTCAAGCATAATACCAAAACTTTCTATCAATTATATGCATAAGTTATATAAAAATACATCTCACATGCTAATTAAACTAGTAATTATGCCCCTCAATAGTGTATATAAAATGAGAATTTTCGGTGCTCATCATCCCCCCATGCATAAATATTGTCACGTCCTCGTGACAAAAGTCTCAGAAATATATATATATTTTTTTTTCTCTTTTTTTTTCAAATGGCCTTTAGCATATCTATTTTTCTTTGTGGGCACTATTATTGAGCATTGTTATTTTTTTCATTCATCATTGCTATATATTTGTTTCATTGAGTGCTACTATTTTTTTCTCCTTTTTTTTTTTTATTTTGCACTCCACATTATAGATCCCTCACAATGCGACAATGAAGCAATGCCCAATCTATTCACGTGAATGCCATAGTTTTTTTTTTCAATTGTTTCGAGGTAATAAAATTCTTCTCATCCGAGGCATTTCATACGCTAGAATTTTGATGGGAGATTTCAATAAAGAGAATTTAAAGAGGCATCTATTGATATTAGCATGGAAATGAATTTTAAAATAATTGTACACATAATTAATAAAAATTAGTATATACCTGGGTGATTTTTGTAGATCCCGATGTGTATAATGTTAACTGTGCAAACTTTTTCCATGATGCCCGTAACCAAGGCATTCCAAAAAAATTATTTATTTATTCTTCTGGCCTTGGCTTTCCCTTTAGTCTGAGGTTTTTGTTACTGTTGTGGGGCACTATTTTATTGTGGGGTATTTTTAGGTTGTGTTGACCTTCGGTTATGCTGGCTTTCAGTTGTCCTGGGTTGGCCTTCGTTCTGCTCTGACTTCCTGGTGTGCTGGCTATGCCTCCTTGTCATGCTTGGCCTAGAACCTATGCTAGGTGTCGTTGCTACTGTCATCTCTTATCTCTGGAAGGCCACCTCTACTTCTTGCCATAATTCAATGAGTTGAGGGTATAAATCTTTGAGTGGAATATCAGAGTCATCCCTCTTTCGAATGACCATGCTGACCTTGTACAACCAAATTTCTTCAAGGGTGAGGCCAACATTCTCTTCTAAAATAATTGTTGCCTCTGCCTCTAATCCGAACACCCACATATTTCTAACCATTTCCTCATTTTGGAATGCTGGCCCTACGATGAACAATATATCTCTCAAAAAATTTTGTCTATAGCAGGGTCTCATCCAAGTGGGGGTTCGGTTCAATGAATGTGACTCTTACCTTTCTTTTGGCTCTTTTCTACGATGTTTGAGGTGCATTTCCCTTCCTCCTATCTAGTATTTCGGTGGCCTGCATCTGGTGTGAAATATATTTACTATTTGTTTATTTATTCATCATCCACACTACTAACCATATCTATCGTTCTTCCTTTGAGGCGTTGATTGAAAACTACGATGGTAGTGTTGTAAAATGGTGTTTGTGGTTTGTTTAAATTATCACTATAGCTGCATGGATCCCACCACTACAATCAATTTTATTGATTGAAAATAGAGTATACACTGAATTAGTTTCCATCTCAACAACCCTCAATAATTAATGAATCTATTTTACGTAATAAGGAAAATCTGGAAAAGGATGCAGTTTTTGAATTTTCCCCAACGGATCCTTCCTACGCAGCTTTAAAAAGGTAGATATAAAATTGTGTACCCATTCATATTGCTGACAGAGAACAAAATATAGACCATGGAATTCTTTCTGTAGTGTTCTCCTTAAGAAAATAATTACGGAGTCTAGTTATTCTGCGTGGACCTTGCATCGCCTTTTCTAGAAAATAGGGGAATGTTTTTTTTCATGGGATTAAATGCCATATATTTTATGATAATAGGCAAGGGAAATTTTTCGCACGTACAACTGCAACATCACATCCATAAATGACCACTATTTTCTCTTCTTTTTTTCTTCTTTTTTTTCATTTGCAAGGGATTCAAGTTCACCCATCCTCTCTCCCACTTTAATTGGTGATGTCATCATTGCCAGTAACAGGTCCCTCTATACAACATGTCTGCAACCCTCTGAACATCAGGTCCCACACTAAAAAATAGGTATCCTCCAATATAGGGAGAAGATACTGACCACTACTGGGTATAGAGTGGATTTGTTGCTCTCTTCTTAGAGAAGAGCTGCAACTTCTTTTTAGCACCCAACCATCACATTCTCAACATAAATTTTCAAATATATGGGTACCACTCTTCCTGGTGGGAAGAGTGACATTGCTTATTGGTGCCTTACTCCAGGTGGGAAAAGGCACGACTATACTGGGCTGATTGTAGGCACTTCCTTCCTGGTGGGATGGAAGAGCCTTTTTCGCTTCACCGCAATCCTAATTGCAAGAAATGAGATATCGCATCCATTAAGCCTAGTTTAAGTTGGATATGCCCACATATTGTGCTCACACTTATATCCTACGAGACTAAACACATAAAATCAAGAATCATGTCTATGCTTGAGGCCCTAGCTCTTAGGATGCCTTCAAATTACATTCAAAGGGCACGATGACCTACAAATAAAAAACACACGAAAGCAAGAAAATAGGAGTCATGACTCCGTTCCTGTTAGGCCCTGGCTCTTAGGATACATGTAGCTTGCATGTAGTTCATTATTTTCTGTAAAGAAAATGAAATTTTATGCTAAGCAAGACAGTTTCTGTGTGAATCTCTTTTTTTTTTTTCAAATTTTTTGGAATAAGGTGCCTTACTCCAAAATTTTTGGGGTAAGGCGCCTTACTACGAAAATTTCAAGGTAAGGTGACTTACTTCGAAATTTTCGGAGTAAGGTGCCTTACTATGGGAGTAAGGCGCCTCCCAATTTTTTTTTTTTATTTTTTGGAATTTTCGGAGTAGGGTGCCTTACTCCAAAAATTTTGGGGTAAGGCGGCCTACTCCAAAATTCTCAAAGTAAGGTGCCTTACTATGGGAGTAAGGCACCTCCAAATTTTTTTTTTTTGTTTAGCACTAGGAGTAAGGCACCTTACTATGGGAGTAAGGCACCAGGGGGAGTAAGGCACCTCACTATGGGAGTAAGGCACCGAGAGATTAGGGCATCAGGAGCATGGGAGTAAGACACCTTACTATGGGAGTAAGGTACCAAGAGAGCAAGGCGTCGGGAGTATAGGATTAAGTCACCTTACTATGGGAGTAAGGCACTTCCCATAATATATATTTTTTTTGTATCCTCCTTGTGCAGGTGTCTGACCCAATTCCTCAAATGTGAGGCAGTTGTGAATGGATCTCATCGACCGTTACTCGAATATTATCTTGGAACTCTACTCTACACTTGATGTAGAATCTCTAACTCTGCTTATTATTTACTCAGGTTGTAACAGTCACACACCTGGCAGTAAAACTTTCCCAAAGTTCCATAAGCATCTTGGGCTAGAAGCCTTTCACTTGATCAGGGTTACTTAGTCTACCTTCAGGTGCCAATGTTGCTAAGGCAAAACTCCACTAGCTTTCACTTGCTAGACTAGATGCTACACGATCAAGGTACACGTGACAATTCGTATAGTTTTATTACGAACTCCACATATAAATCTCAATTCATTAAATATTCACAGACACCTCCTTATTTGTCTACTTTGCACTTCATGTTGTCTTGCAAAACATAAAAGAAAAATATAAACTAAAGGCATTAAAATAAAATTCTAACTAATTTTTTTTCTTAATTTTTTAAATTTTTTTCATATTTTGATTATAGGATCCTCCCTTGCTTTATTTAACGATCGGTTGGATATTTCTCATTTCTCTTCTAGACCAATCTAATCCTAGGAAAAAAAGATACTCTCTTCCAACAAGTAACAAAAAATAAAGCTTCTATTTTTTTTCTCTCCCCTGCTTTATTTAGCTACCGGTTGGAGATTTCTCATTTCCCTTCTGGACCAAGCTGGTCCTCGGGAAAGAGGATACTCTCTTCCAACAAGTAGAAAAATAAAACTCTATTATTTTTTCTTTTATCTGCTCTTAACTTGAATCCTTTTCAGCAGAAGATTAATTTTTTTCATGACCACTACAACCAGCGTTCATTGTGTTATTGGTGGCAATGATGAAGGTGGAGTACCCCCCCATTCCTACGTCTAAAATAGTCTTCTAAAAATCATCTCCTTCTTGATAAACTAGTTTGATGTGTTGTAGCATGAGAAGAGTATTTTTCTCCATGGCCTTACAACCAAACTCTTTCAACATAGTGTAGACACAAAAATAGCACCAATCCAATTATGTGGCTGCAAACACTGATCGATTTGACAAACACAGCCCCTAGGGCAGCCCCCAAAGGTTAAACAGTGGTCCTAACCACTTTCATAGCAATTTTGTAAGGTCAAGAGGCAATTTGGCACATTCAGGCACTTTGCTCAGTATTCGTCTCACCCAAGGACGAATTCAAAATGGAATTCGTCTCACCCAGAGATTTTTCGAATTCGTCTCACCCGAAAGAATTCTGAATTCGTCTCTGGTAGGGACGAATTCTGAGTTTAACGGGCAAAAATAAGAATGGCACCAAGTGGCAGCCAAAGACAGTCAGTTGATGACTCCTGCCTTGCACGCGTGTGTGGGTGGACAGATAGGTCGTTGGAGGACTGTCACAAGGGCAGTTATGAAATCCCAAGTCATGGAGGACACCCCTCCCTCAATGGGAAGACATGACCACCACATGGCACCTATGACCAACACATGGCGCTTGTGCTTCCCTCTCAAAAGAGACCCCATGGGTCTATAAAAGGTGGGACTTTTCTCATCCAAAAAGGGGAGATTGGAGGCGATTTCGAGCAATGAAGTGCTGTCCAATTGAACACCCATTTGCATCTTTTTTATTCACCTTCTCACATCTACTAATATCTTTTGCAAGGGAGGTTATTGGGTGGCTCTTGGAAGCATGGATCCAACCCAAATCCAACATTTGACCACCTTACACCACCAATTCATAGACACCCCAATCCTAAGAGGTTTTGGGCCCATCCCTAGTGGATTGGCATCGAAATCAAGTGCCAACGGTGGGAGGCCCACTTGGGCACCCCCGCACTTTCTAAGTTTTATTCTAAAGCATTCTAGATTATTTTTTCATGTTGCATCTTATGTTATTCTGTCTGGTTAACTCATAGCTTCAATTTCATAACATTTTGATCAGATTTTATCATGCCTTTTGTCGCTTTGTTGTCCTACTAACTTGCAGGTGGCGATATCGAATTCTCGAGGATAGAGGCCAAATTGGGAGAATCCGACCATCTGGGTCGTCCCAAAATGGCCCCAATTACATAACCCCTCTATTTTTAGGTGTTTTGGAGGTCTCGGGAGTCGAAATTGGAGCAGCATCACTTCGGCTTTTCCAACACAGTCAAATTCGTCCCACCCAGGGACGAATAGCAGTCAGAATTCGTCCTGCCCAGGGACGAATTCCAGGTGAAGGCATATTGGCCAACTGTTTCAGTGGCAATGGCCTTCTGGTAATGTCTTCTGACCTCTGTCAAATTTGCAGGTGACTTAGATCCATTTTATTCACTGTATTCGACAATCTTTTGCATGCATCTTTTGGCAATTTCAAAGAACAAACACTTCTTATTTGTAGCAGGTGCTACTGACATCTTTGTTGTTTCTTTGTTCATAGGAGGAGCAGCAGAGGTTAAGGACTCATCAACATCAATGACAACATCATATTGGCTCGCCCATCTCAAGTGTGGGCACGCGGGAAGAGGAACCTTAAGTCTTGATTGTAATCAAATTCTTTTAACGCTCCTATCCCCTGAAAATGGAGGAGGCGTCTTTGTAACAGAGATCAAGAGAGTTTAATGAAAGGGCTGTGTTTTCTCCATTTGCTTGTATCTCATTTCAATGCGTCTCTTTCATTTCATGCATTCTACATTTTTAGGACTTAAGCATATTTGATTTTGAATGCATCGCAATTAGTGTTTTCTTCGCCTGAAATCTCATGATTTTAGTGGCGATCACGGTGGGACCCAGTCCCCTATTTTTAAGATCATAGAAACTGATCAAATTTTTGTTTTTTGTGCTTGACAGGTACATTTTTTTGTTGTAGACTTTTATTCATCTCTGACTGTGATGAATTCTTTACTGTAATTTGTCTGACCCTGAGACGAATTCAAATTCGTCTCTGGCAGGGACGAATTCTGTTTTGCAATTCGTCTCACAGAGGGATGAATTCCTGCTTGTAGATTTTCAGAGCAGAAATTCAGAAGCAACCGGTCCAGGCAGAGAAGAGGTAGGGATTTTTATAATCTCTGTTAAATTTTTTGTTTCTATTTTTGTTTCTTTTATTGTTTTCATTTTATCCTGCATTGCTTATGGAAAGTCATTTATGCTTGTTTCATTTTTTTTAAATAAAATTAATCCCACACACATCACGTGGTAAATTAAACCAAGGAGCTGGTCGTAAGACCCCAGCCCTTGAGCAAGACCAACGGTGGGTTCATCACCACATTGGCTTAGCTTTGCATCCATTTCCCCGATTGTCACTGTTGTTAGGCGTAAATCCTGACGAAAGCTGACCGAGTGTCACCGGGGTGATTCCCATGCACGTGAGGATAAGTCTTCTATGGTAGGTGCCATTAACAGGAAAATCCCCCTTCCGTACTACCTACGTACCATGTACCATCTGCTCTCATGTACCTATAGTCTCCCTCTCGTAAGGGTGGGTATATAGAGAGGTTGGTATATCGGCCTGCCTGGTATATTGAAGGGGCTACCATTTTTGGAGTTATATGAGCCGTCATAATGCATTTAAACATTCTTCAAAACTTGCAAAAATAAAACAAAACATCAAAATGCACTAAACCAGTTTAGGACACACCATTAATCCTTAAAAGAGATAATCATGATTTGCATATGTGTGTGTTCATTTTTGCTTAGTGTAGACAAAAATAAAAATCATCATAAACGAGATAAAAAAAATTTTAGATAGTAGAGAAGCACCGCAATGGTGTACACCCGTAGCCAAGTCCAATCAAGGGCAGAAGCTCCGAAAGGTACACAAGAAGCAGGCACAAGTCGCCTTTGCTTTAGTCTTGAGGACTTAGTCATACCCCCATGGCGGTCTAGCCCACAAGAGGGTCCACATCAGACCACATCAAAAAATAATTATTGGGATCCCCCTCGATGGGGTATGCCCATTCAAAACAGCCCCTTTCGAGAAGACGCTTTACATGTAGACCTTGATTTAAATAGAGAATCACCTTTTGAGGTTTGGCATGAGTGGCCATAGCGCGATGAAGCGCTAGAGAGGCACACCGTCCATTTGGAGGGACAACGTGGATATGGTGTCCCTTCTTTACCTCCCATCAGAATAGAAAGACAAAATCCAGAGCACAAGGCTCTTCACACAGGGCAAGCTCATTCCGCCCGCCCCTTTCACACCCATGAAAGGGAGCATGAGGAAGATCATCGCATTCCTCGAGGACAACATACAACGCGGGAACCTTGTGCTTCTGCACCAGCTGGATATCATGATAACCCATTGAGGCCAGAGCCTCGAGTACATGCCGCCTACCTCGACAGAGGGAAGCGACCCATTAAAATTTTAGATCATCAAAATCGAGGCAAACATATAGGAGAAACATTCAAGCCTCTTGAGCCAAATATGGCAGACCAAATTGACCCGATAGTCGCCACACACGCCGCTCGCCAAGCCTGGATCTCACAGCTTGAGCAAGGTCATCAAGAGTTAGAGTACTTATGCCGCATGAACAAAGAGTGCATGTAGCACGAAGTGGATGAGTTACGCTATAAACTACCTGAGAGGGAGCCAACCCATCGCACCCAAAGAGCCAAACAATATGAGAGGCATAATCCGTTGGTGCAAGACAGGTCTCCACGAACTCGTCAATCTTTGCCTTCGAGACCTTATAGACCCGATAGGGAGGCTACTCCCTGAAACAATGATGGGTACCCCCAGCGAGGACTCGATCAGGGTCATAGGCTTCACCCAGAGACTCCTCAAGAATTTTATGAGGAGTATGAACCAGAAATAGAACATGCTGAAACTCCCCATCAAGGTAGGAGGGCTGCCATTCGGCCACCCCTCCATAGGCCTCTAGTCTCCCATAACTTACAACGGGAGCAAACAAAAGAGGAAGAAATAAAATCTTCCGATGCATACAAAGCACTATTAGAGCATTTAGAGTCTGTGGAAACAAAAGCTTCTGGGCATAAAAAACCCACATTACGTCAACTCCGCAGTCATCCGGTGCATCCCTCAGTTCCCACACCTCTTTACCCTGAACATTTCAAGTTGCCTCAATTGGCAGTCTTTAAAGGTGAAGAGGACGCACAAGAACATGTTACAAGATTTCTAAGCCAATGCTTCGACATCCAAGATAATGACGCATTGTTTCTTATGACATTCATAACCACATTCGTAGGCCCTACCTTGGATTGTTTCACACAATTACCCAAACACAGCATAAGCAACCTAGATCAATTAGTAGATGCATTTCTTGAACGCTTTGCTTTCAACACAAGGAAGAAGGCATCATTGAGTGATCTGGCTAGCCTCAAGAAATTTGAGGAAGAAACAATGGCAGCATACGGGAATCGATGGAGAGCTTTGCTTTCTAAGTTACCCTACCGTCCCCCTATGTCTAATCTCACACATATGTTTGCAAAAAGTTGCTTGAAATCGATCTCTGGGCTATTGCAGCTGCAACAATACGCCAGCTTACAAGAAGCTTTGGCGTAATCCAAAGTTATAGAAGAGATCAAAATAGGTGAAGGCGCAATCGCCAAGTCTAAAAAGAAAGAGTGGAATAAAACCACTAAGACCGGGACAACGCAATCACAACACGCTGCGGTTAACCAAGTTGCGATAAATGTTCCCATGCCTGTGCAAGAAATGCAGTCCCAAAAGGCTAATTACCAGGCAGTGCCTCCTGGTTATGAAAGAGATAATACAAGATAGGAGTAGAATCAGTAGCGTCGCCCTAGGCGACAATTCACCCCTTACACGGAGTCCAGGGACTCCCTATTTGACTGCTTGTCAGTGGCAAATTTAGTCACTCTGCCAGAAATCCAAACTATAGACCCTAACGCTCCTAAGCCTAAGGGATACAGAGAGGAATTATATTGTAGATTCCATAGGCGCAGAGGACACGACTTGAATGGATGCTGGAAATTCAAAGAATTAATCCAAGATTTGATCAACAATAGAACATTGGCTATGGACAACCCCATAGCGCCAAATAATCAACAAATGGGTGTATTCAAGGACCCTTTGCCTACCCACGAGGCACAGGAAAAACCACTCCAGATTAACGAGGTGCGACGGAATCTTCCCATGCAAGGATTTGTGGGAATGATTAGCATAGTGAAAAGGAACAAAAAGTACCCAGCAGTTGCCCCCGAGGTAGCTACGAGGGAAGTTCCGACAACATCGCAGCCTCAGCAATGCCCAACGCAGTTACCTCCGCCTAGACCCGAGGTCACGATATAGACCAAACTCACATAGAGTTTGCGGACCACATCGGTTAGGCTTTCCATTTACGAGCTTATTCAACAGTCAACACCTCATAGAGAAGCTCTTATGGAAATTTTAAAAGCCATCAAATTACAGCCTCACGAAGCAAATTCTTTCAACAACTTTGTGGGACATGTGAAACGATGTACGGAGCCGGTCATCACATTCATATAAGATGAAGTCAAAACGATATCAAATGACATGGCAGATCCACCCCTGCACATTATCGTGCGGGTCAACGGGATCCCGTACAAGAGAGTGTTGGTAGATACTAGCTCGTCCAGTAACATCATTACCACTGTAGCACTAAAACATTTGAAGCTGCTAGCCTCTCATATCATGGCCTCCACGTACACACTGCGAGCTTTCAACGATGCAATATGCTCGACAGTCAACACAGTTGTTCTACCTGTCCAGGTAGGACAAAAGACAATACCTACATTGTGCCATGTGTTGGAGGCAAAATGGCTTACAATATACTGCTAGGGCGGCCTTGGATCAGGTACATGAAGTGTGTCCCTTCGATCACTCACCAGTGCTTAAAGTATGCCTTTGAAATAGAAATACATGTAGTCCCCATGGACTTAGAACCCTTCAAGTATTGCAATGTGGTACAATTCATGCCTCAATCGACCCTCCCTTCAACGCATTTGGATTTCCAGTTAAATCCATCTAAAAAGGGTCCGATACCGCAGGCACCATTGGTGACAAAATCAACAAAATCCCAGCCAGGTGAGCCTTCATCATCTGCTCCTTCATTATCAATGCCACCTGTCATGGCCAAACAGAAGGACAAGGGAAAACAGATCATGGAAGAGGCTCAGCCCTTAGAAAATGGGTTGCCCATAATTTCAACGGTATCAATAGAAGAAACACCTCGCACAGCGGAAGCGGAGACTCCTAAAACACCAAACATGGAATGGACTCAGGAAGGACTACCGTTCCCTCCCTCCCAAGCATCAACAATCACTGTTGAAATGGCCAGTACGGGCCTGGGGGAGTATTTAGTGCAGAATGTTGTGGCAACGCCCACATTAGAATCAATACAGGACATGGGAAGATCCTGCCTTCCCATAGGAACAATTGTTCCTCTAGGTTACCCACCAAACCAGACAAATTTTGTGTATGGGGGCCTTGATCATGGTCTTGAACCATGCAAACAAAAGGAAGTAGACGAAGAGCCTTTTTTTGAAAATATCAACTATCTGTCAAACCCGGAATTCACTCTAAGATATCTCGACCAATGCAATTGGCATGGATACGAGCTAGGCAGATATGAGCAAGGGATGCGTGTCCTTTGCCAACCAAGATATCAAATGCCTTATGATAAGTCGGGAGTAGGGTTCAACCACCCCCTGCCCTTAGACATCTTGGTCAAAAATATGCAAGGCCTAGAAATAGGCAACAAGGGGGGATTGGCACCGGATCTTTATGCCAACCCAAATACAGAATATACATTGGGAGATTACCTCCCATGGTCAACAAAAACCCTTGGCAATAGTAGTAATCCCTCTCCTTTGCTAGAGAGAGGTGAAATTTCGAACATTAATCCTCAAAGAGAACATCAACGGTGTCCGAACATCTTTTTGAAGTTGTTCCCCTTAGAGGTTCCAGTTGAATCAACACAGTGTAAAGAGAATCAGGTCCCCCCACTGAGAGTGGAACAACCACAATGGGATCAGATTAACTTACTGGAACAAGGAGAACCCTCAATGTCACGAATAGTCGCTGAAGAGAATGAACATTTTTGGATATCCGAAAGTGATTCAGAAGATGAGACTGAGATGATCTATCTCAGACATGCGCGACGGAATAATCGCCCTTTAACTCATGAAGATCTAATGGGATAGATGGGCATAAGGTTAGGGCATGAATGGTGGGTAGACCCAGCAAGGTGGGACCAAGTGTTGGATCCATGGCTCCAAATTCAAGATGAGCACCCTCCACCATGAGACCCTATCATGACATCAGTGCCAAGAGAAGACCCCGTCTTCCTACCAACACATAGGGCCGATCCGTTCATACCCGTCCCTACAGAACCAGATCCAGAGCATATGGAGCATCTAGAATTTTCAAGTTATAACACCCATGGTAATGGAGACCAAACTCATTTCATCCACATGATCTCCATTGACTTGATCGCACCCATTCATAATCCGACCGATCCAGCAAGGTCATTGCATCTAGACATAGATGCCATCGACTGGGATCGCATCAATTCACCTTTATCACCATCAGAGTACTGGACTTTCGGTGAAATGCCTCATTTTACCCCAAGGACAACTCAAGATATTTTTTAGGCTGAAGAGGGACCCGAGGTTCCAAACGTAGATCTAAACTCAGCCAATGATATCCATTTGATCCCAACTCCACATCATTTGGAGGACGGATCCCACATGTCAGTCGAGGAAATGACTGATGTAGATATCGGCATAGATCCAATGAATCCACAGATTCTCAAGCTGGGGGTAAGTCTTTCCCCCAAAGAGCAAGCCGACTACATTGCCCTTCTTAAAGAGAAGAAGGAGGTTTTTGCATGATCGTACAAGGATATGCCAGGACTAGACCCACAGCTAGTCACACACAATTTAATGCTTGATCTGACAATCAAGCCTGTAAAGCAAAAACTACGTAAGATGCACCCAACAGTGGCCTTGATGATCAAATACGAATT
Organism: Wollemia nobilis; assembly: GCA_028583015.1. Lineage (NCBI taxonomy): Eukaryota > Viridiplantae > Streptophyta > Pinopsida > Araucariales > Araucariaceae > Wollemia > Wollemia nobilis. Next base: position 182,421 of record JAQPPZ010006127.1, read on the forward strand.
GCAAAAGTTGTTGGATGCACATTTTGTCATCTACGTGGATTATCCGCCATGGCTGTCCAACATGGTTCTTGTCAAGAAGCCCGACGGGAGGATTCGCATATGCACCAATTTTTGAGACCTAAAAAAAGCGAGTGCTAAGGATGATTTCCCCTTGTCGAGCATTGACGCGTTGGTAGACGCTACAGCAGGTCACGAAATGCTCTCCCTAATGGATGGTTTCTAAGGATACAATCAAATTCGTATCAATCCTGAAGACCAACTAAAAACGGCATTCACAACACCTTGGGGGACATTTTGTTATAAGGTCATGCCTTTGAAATAGAAATACATGTAGTCCCCATGGACTTAGAACCCTTCAAGTATTGCAATGTGGTACAATTCATGCCTCAATCGACCCTCCCTTCAACGCATTTGGATTTCCAGTTAAATCCATCTAAAAAGGGTCCGATATCGTAGGCACCATTGGTGACAAAATCAACAAAATCCCAGCCAGGTGAGCCTTCATCATCTGCTCCTTCATTATCAATGCCACCTGTCATGGCCAAACAGAAGGACAAGGGAAAACAGATCATGGAAGAGGCTCAGCCCTTAGAAAATGGGTTGCCCATAATTTCAATGGTATCAACAGAAGAAACACCTCGCACAGCGGAAGCAGAGACTCCTAAAACACCAAACATGGAATGGACTCAGGAAGGACTACCGTTCCCTCCCTCCCAAGCATCAACAATCATTGTTGAAATGGCCGATACGGGCCTGGGGGAATATTTAGTGCAGAATGTTGTGGCAACGCCCACATTGGAATCAATACAGGACATGGGAAGACCTCGCCTTCCCATAGGAACAATTGTTCCTCTAGGTTACCCACCAAACCAGACAAATTTTGTGTATGGGGGCCTTGATCATGGTCTTGAACCATGCAAACAAAAGGAAGCAGATGAAGAGCCTTTTTTTGAAAATATCAACTATCTGTCAAACCCAGAATTCACTCTAAGATATCTCGACCAATGCAATTGGCATGGATACGGAGCTAGGCAGATATGAGCAAGGGATGCGTGTCCTTTGCCAACCAAGATATCAAATGCCTTATGATAAGTCGGGAGTAGGGTTTAACCACCCCCTGCCCTTAGACATCTTGGTCAAAAATATGCAAGGCCTAGAAATAGGCAACAAGGGGGGATTGGCACCGGATCTTTATGCCAACCCAAATACAGAATATACATTGGGAGATTACCTCCCATGGTCAACAAAAACCCTTGGCAATAGCAGTAATCCCTCTCCTTTGCTAGAGAGAGGTGAAATTTTGAACATTAATCCTCAAAGAGAACATCAACGGTGTCCGGACATCTTTTTGAAGTTGTTCCCCTTAGAGGTTCCGATTGAATCAACACAGTGTAAAGAGAATCAGGTCCCCCCACTGAGAGTGGAACAACCACAATGGGATCAGATTAACTTACTGGAACAAGGAGAACCCTCAATGTCATGAATAGTCGCTGAAGAGAATGAACATTTTTGGATATCCGAAAGTGATTTAGAAGATGAGACTGAAATGATCTATCTCAGACATGCACGACGGAATAATCGCCCTTTAACTCATGAAGATCTAATGGGATAGATGGGCATAAGGTTAGGGCATGAATGGTGGGTAGACCCAGCAAGGTGGGACCAAGTGTTGGATCCATGGCTCCAAATTCAAGATGAGCACCCTCCACCATGAGACCATATCATGACATCAGTGCCAAGAGAAGACCCCGTCTTCCTACCAACACATAGGGCCGATCCATTCATGCCAATCCCTACAGAACTAGATCCAGAGTATAGGGAACATCTAGAAGAATCAAGTTATAACACCCGTGGTAATGGAGACCAAACTCATTTCATCCACATGATCTCCATTGACTTGACCGCACCCATTCGCAATCCGGCCGATCCAACACGGTCATTGCATCTAGACATAGATGCCATCGACTGGGATCGCGTCAATTCACCTTTATCACCATCAGAGTACTGGCCTTTCGGTGAAATGCCTCATTTTACCCCAAGGACAACTCAAGATATTTTTTAGGCTGAAGAGGGACCCGAGGTTCCAAACGTAGATCTAAACTCAGCCAATGATATCCATTTGATCCCGACTCCACATCAGTTGGAGGAAGGATCCCACATGTCAGTCGAAGAAACGACTGATGTAGATATCGGCATAGATCCAATGAATCCACAGATTCTCAAGCTGGGGGTAAGTCTTATCCCCCGAAGAGCAAGCCGACTACATTGCCCTTCTCAAAGAGAAGAAGGAGGTTTTTGCATGGTCGTACAAGGATATGCCAGGACTAGACCCGTAGCTAGTCATGCATAATTTAACGCTTGATCCGACAATCAAGCCTGTAAAGCAAAAACTATGCAAGATGCACCCAACAGTGGCCTTGATGGTCAAAGATGAATTGCAAAAGCTATTGGATGCACGATTTGTCATCTACGTGGATTATCCGCCATGGCTGTCCAACATGGTTCCCATCAAGAAGCCCGACGGGAGGATTCGCATATGCACTGATTTTCGAGATCTAAACAAAGCGAGTCCTAAGGATGATTTCCCCTTTCCAAGCATCGACGCACTGGTAGACGCTACAACAGGTCACGAAATGCTCTCCCTAATGGATGGCTTCTCAGGATACAATCAAATTCGTATCAATCCTGAAGACCAACTAAAAACGGCGTTCACAACGCCTTGGGGGACATTTTGTTATAAGGTCATGCCTTTTGGCCTTAAAAATGTTGGCGCCACCTACCAACGTGCCATGACATATATCTTCCATGATTACATGCACAAAACTTTGGAAGATTACATGGATGATTTGTTAGCCAAGTCTCTTTTGCGCTCAGATCATCTCGGTGACTTAAGCAAGATTCTCGATCGCCTCATAGAGCATAAGGTTAGACTGAATCCCAAGAAGTGCGTATTTGGCGTCACATCTGGAAAACTCTTGGGTTTTATAGTCTCAAAATGAGGCATCGAAGTGGACCCAAACAAAGTCAAGGCAATCCTTGAAATGGCTCCCCCAACCACTATCAAGCAGCTCAAAAGTCTGCAAGGAAAGGTCGCATCGATTAAACAGCTTCATAGCACAATTATCTGAAAAATGCCGACCCATGAACAAATTATTGCACAAAGGGGTTACATTTCATTGGGATGACGAGTGCCAATCGACCTTTGATGAAATCAAATAATACTTGTCTTCGTCACCAGTATTGGCACCACCTAGACCAGGAGTGTCGTTCTACTTATACATCTCGGCTACGAGGTGGCACTGGGCGCCATGCTAGCCCGGAAGAATGAACTTCACAAGGAACAGGCTACTTATTATCTTAGCCGCACCCTGGTCGATTATGAACTTAACTATGCATACATTGAGAAACTCTGCTTGGCAGTGGTGTTTGCTACCAAAAAGCTACGCCACTACATGTTGAGCAACACTACGTATGTTGTGTCTAAGGAGAATCCATTGTGATACATGATGAGTCGTACTTATCATAGTAGTCGCACGACAAAATGGATCATGTTGTTGACGGAATTTGACATAGAGTTTATTGGACAAAAATCTATCAAAGGACAAGTCATAGCCGATCAACTAGCGGAGGCTCCTCTTGAAGATGATCAGCCTCTGGTCATAGAACTACCCGATGATGGGGTCTTCCATGTCTCAGAATCACCAGATTTTGATGAGCCTGAGTCACAGGCCGACATAACCCTATTCTTTGATGGTTCTAAATGTGAGCAAGGTGGTGGCACAGGAATTGTATTCTTCACATCGCAGGGTGCTCCAATGCCCCTGTCATTTAAATTAAACTTCCAGTGCACCAACAATAATGTAGAATATGAAGCCTTGCTCCTAGGTCTTCAGACAACAATCGCCATGAACATCAAATGACTAAACATCTTTGGTGATTCGCTGTTAATAGTCAATCAAGTCAAAGGGGTATATCAATGCAAATGCCCAGTTCTGAAGGCCTATAAAGCCCTTGTGGACAAATTCCTGGCAAAACTTGAGTGGTATGACATCGAGGCACTCCCTCGATCATCGAATCATTTTGTGGACACAATGGCCTCCTTGGGGTCACTAATCCCGCAAGACCTTTCTGGTGATATGACAACCATTCAAGTCAAAACCTTATCGCAATCCGCGATGGAGCGTGCAAGCTCGGACTTGACGCCAGGAATCCACATGATCCAGATTGAACCATCCTCGGATAAGTTCTTTCGAATCCGAGAGGGTCCTTGTTTTCCCCCACTCCCACTAATAGCAACACAACGCTATTCTTACAAGTTCTATCCCATTCAGCATTTGTTAGGGAAGAACTTCAAAAGGGATTGGCTATTCATACTATCGAGGTTTCCGATCAACAGGACTAGTATTTACCCATTAGAGACTACCTCAAGTTAGGTAATCTTCCCCTTGGATTGATGCATGCCGCAAAATGAACATTCAAGAAGAAAGCGGCTAAGTATGTCTTGATAGGAGACATTTTGTATCGTCGTAGCTATGAAGGAATTCTTCTTCATTGCTTGGACCAGCAAGAGTCCACTTGGGCAGTCGCCCAAGCGCACGATGGTACATGTGGTGGCCATTTTAGTGGTATGGCCATTGCAAAGCGCATTCTTCGCATGGGCTATTATTGGCCATATTTAGAGCGAGATTGTTGCGCATATGTCAAGAAGTGCGTGAAGTGTCAACATCATGCCAATTTGATGCACGTACCTTCCCAAGCCTTGTAGGCAGTCCAGTCTGCTTGGCCATTTTCGCAATGGGGCTTCGATCTAATTGGAAAGATCTCCCCTGCATCGTCAGGCCATCACACATTTATCATAACGGCCATAGAGTATTTTACCAAATGGGTGGAAGCAATTCCGCTAACCTCTACGAAAGGACCCCGCATTGTGGAGTTCATCTTGCATAACATCATATGTCGTTTTGGTATTCCATCCAAAATAATCTCGGATAATGGGCCATCATTCAAGAACAAAGACGTGCGTGCTTTGACCACAAAGTACAAGATTCAGCACAGCTTTTCGACACCCTATTATCCACAAGAAAATGGGCAAGCAGAGGCGTCAAACAAAATGCTAGTTGCCATCCTTAAAAAGACGGTCGCAGACAGTCATAAGGATTGGCACATCCAAATCCCACTTGCCCTTTGGGCTTATCGCACTAGCATTCGGACGCCAACTGGGGCAACTCCATTTTCGCTCGTGTATGGCTCAGAGGCAGTAATGCCTCTCGAGTTGGAAATTCCTTCCCTTCGCATATCAATGCAGGAGTTCATCGATGATGACACTGCGCGGTAGGCCCGGTTAGACCAACTTACGTTGCTTGATGAACGATGCGTTAATGCTCTTGAGCACTTACGTATCTATCAAGAGCGGCTTAAGAAAGCTTACAACATGAAAGTTCACCTAAGGGACTTTCGGGTTGGTGATTTGGTTTTGAAGGAAAACCAACAGAACTCTAATTTGCCGTCCCACCTAAGGGACAAGTTCACGGCAAATTGGTTAGGTCCATATGTCATTGATAGCAAAATAGGACCCGGGACGTACCGGCTAGCTTCTCTTGATGGTATCAAGGAAACAAAACCCTTGAATATCAGTCATTTATGACCATTTCATATCTAAGAGAGCCATATCCCAAAAATGCTCCAAGGATTATCGCAATCACTTGGTCACCCAAAAAGCTCCAAGGATTATCGCAATCACTTGGTCACCCAAAAAGCTCCAAGGATTATCGCAATCACTTGGTCACCCAAAAAGCTCCAAGGATTATCGCAATCACTTGGTCACCCAAAAAGCTCCAAGGATTATCGCAATCACTTGGTCACCCAAAAAGCTCCAAGGATTATCGCAATCACTTGGTCACCCAAAAAAGACTCCAAGGATTATCGCAATCACTTTGTCATCCAAAAAGCTCCAAGGATTATCGCAATCACTTGGTCAACCCCAAAAATCTCCAAGGATTATCGCAATCACTTGGTCACCCCAAAAAGCTCCAAGGATTATCGCAATCACTTGGTCACCCAAAAAGCTCCAAGGATTATCGCAATCACTTGGTCACCCCAAAAAGCTCCAAGGATTATCGCAATCACTTGGTCACCCCAAAAAGCTCCAAGGATTATCGCAATCACTTGGTCACCCAAAAAGCTCCAAGGATTATCGCAATCGCTTGGTCACCCAAAAAGCTCCAAGGATTATCGCAATCACTTGGTCACCCAAAAGCTCCAAGGATTATCGCAATCACTTGGTCACCCAAAATGCTCCAAGGATTATCGCAATCACTTGGTCACCCCAAAAGCTCCAAGGATTATCGCAATCTCTTGGTCACCCAAAAAGCTCCAAGGATTATCACAATCGCTTGGTCATCCAAAAATGCCCCAAGGATTCTCAACAATTGGCACCATCAAGAAAATTCAAAAACAACAAAAATCATCAAAAACAACAAAAATTTGCATCTCATTTATAGGCATACTCAAAATTCATCAATAGAGAGTTCTTCTCGCATTTCATCTTCATATCCATCAAAAATACAAAAATACATTGCTCATTAAAGCATTGCATCCATACATTGCATATTTGTGGTCATACAGGTCAAAGGCACCATAGGCTGTAATTGCTCTGCTAGTCCATCTTGTTCCACATTGTTCCATTTTACAAAAACAACAAAAACACCATGCATTGCTTTTACCACACTAGAGTCAGTGGTCTTTTAATGTATCAAGAGTTTTTCGTGATTCAGTCATCATTTTGCTCTTTAGCCATGTAATGTATCAAGTCAGACAGATTTTACGAAGGTAGAGTCATACTTGAAATACACCTTGTTACGTAACATCCCAACACAAACTAAAACACATAAAACAATTCCTGAGTTGTGTGAACGAAAGATGAAACTTGCACAGTAATCCAGGTCACCACAAGCGAAACGGTTATCTTGCTCATCCCCCCGTGCGAATGACCCCAAGAATGCTGAGAGTTGGCAAAAGGACAAGCATCCTCCCTACCCAATTCCCTAAGAATCCCTAAGTTCTCAATAGTTGCAAAACATCAAAAATTTGCAAAACGTCAAAACTCAAAAATTTGACATCCTACAGTGCACACATCAAAAGGCACAAGCAATAGTGATTTTCGTCACTCCATATCCCCAATCCCTTGCTCAAAAGAAAAACAAATCAAAATAAACAGTGATCTCATCACTACAAACGAGCAAGTATCCCAATATAATTGAAAAAAAGAAGGGAGTTGAACTTGAATCCCTGGAACTCTCAGCATTCTAACAGGTCATGAGGCAAGCCTTCAGTACCGATTTGGTTGATAGCCTATCGGTAACTGGCGGTAAACCTCTCGCATGATGATATATCTGTCACATTAACTTGCGTATAGATCAATGTTTGCATGTGGATGAGCTAGCTTATGGCATCCTGGATAACATCGCAGATTAATCTAACTGAATACAACAAAGGAGTTAGTGGAGCTAATTAGGTGATCCTCAGTATAGGTTCGATTGAAAGCCCATCTGGCACTGGCGGTATCCTGACAAATACCACATAAATGAACTCAATTGCACACACAGGGATGTGAAATAGCTTGGTCAAAAACAAGTTCGATTCATACCTTGTTCAAAAGTCTTGTAAGATAAAGTACAGTCGTGGCTAGTGAGTTAAAACCATCTGAGTCTCAGAAAAACTTAGCTACATTTCTAAACCAACTGCACTGCTTTTCATCCTTGCAATACCATCAGAAAATACAAAAAAAGAGAAAAACCACATGTATACATACAAAGTCATACATCACAGCAATCGCCTAAAAAAATAATAAAAAAATAGAATCCTAAACAGTCTATGGTGCCATAGCCAAACATCACAAATTCCATTCATCCATTCCATTTTGCATATCACAAATAAAATCAAAAACATTTGCATTCATCATAACATCTGCATTCATCAAAATAAATAAACATACATACATCCATAGTCATTAGCCATCATGCATAAAAAAAATCAAATCATCACATGTACACAACCAAAATAAAACTGGTATATATATATATATATCATCAAAAAAAATGCCCATAGGCTACAAAACTGGTCCTCAGACCCCGCAATCATATAACAAAACCCAACCTAAGGCATCGACCACCATGATCACGCAGGATCGGTGTGACGGGAACTACCCCCCGTGGTGTGGGTCCTATGGGACCCTGTAGGGCGGCTACTACTAGCCCCCGCATCACGCCTGCTATCGCCTCCCTCATCCAATCACCTACGATGAGATGATGTTGACTGCTCAGTCGCACTATCCCTCATCCGGCGTGAAGATCCACTGCCCGAGGGCTCAGGTAGCCGCCCACCAAGGCGGATGACCTCCCTCTCCAAGTCTAACCGGTGCCGAAACCACTCTACCTCCCGTCGATGGTAGTAGGATACTACATCATCGCGCTGTGCCAAAACCCTATCTCGCTCTGCTAGCTGGGCCCGTAGGAGATCCCTCTCCCACAGCGCGTCCCCCAGCTCTAGATCTCGAATCCGCAGCAGCTCTGTCAGTCATGCATTCTCAGCACGTATCCTAGACTCCATCTCCTCTGTATCCGCCTGAAACATAGGACCCTCCGAAATAGCAGCCTACTCTGGCTCCCACTGCTCCTCCATGTCCTGCATGTCCGGCTGATCCGACAGCTCCCACCTCTACATCCTCATCCCCCACCTCAACCATGTCGGCATCATCCAATGGAACTCCCCAATCATCCCCTGCTGCCTCAGCACCATCCACTGCCACCTCCGTGCCTCCTAGTGGCCCCTCTCCTCTCCATCGCCGTAGCACCCACCACGAGTCATACTCAGTGGTAGTCCCGACATCATCCACGTCCGGGACGTCAATCACCGCATCTGACTCCTCGCCCAGTGGCGCGATGACAGGACGATCTAGAGCCCTCTCATCTCCCCGGCGTCGATAGACCACGGGCTCACCAGGCAACCCCTGGCGCACCCCAAACTGTCGTGTCACCCGGCTATAGGAGAAGAACTCATGCTCGGTCCCATGCCGCCCAATCAACCACCGCTCCCTATGTACCCGTCGGAGCCACTCTCCAGCCTTCGGCCAGGCTGGACAGTCCCGATAAGGGCGCCAAACCACCTCCCCTAGAGTGAGCCGAGAGAAGGCATCGGTATAGTGCTCTACGGCACCTGCCCATCGCCGACTCTACCCCTGCTCTACAGACCATCGCCACAGAGCTGCATAGCCTATCTCCTCATCATCCATCGCAGCCCGAGTCGTCCATGGTAACCCGGTCGGCCTCTCAACTGCTATGTGCTGCCAACCCCAGCACTGCAATAGATAACTGTAGCTGACCCCCTTCCGCTACCGACAGCGGACCCCATACAGCTCCCCGTAGAGCTATGCCAATAGTGTCTGTCCCCATCTCAAAATCAGCGGTGCCTCTATCGGGCACTCTACCAACTGCCACACCAAATCCAGCAGGTTCCATGGGAACCTCGTGCCTGACGAATTAGGTAGTAGCATGTTAGAAATAAGGCCCATCAAGAATGCGTGCCTCACTCCTAACACCCCCCTCTCCTGCCACCATCCAACCAAAATCCCCCCAGCCTGGCAGTCCACCTCGGCTGTCTCCACTGGGTTCGCTACACCCAGCCGCTCCCCATGCCCGAAGCATCTCGTCAGCACAATAATCTGCTGATCAAACGGCGATGTCCTAATAGGCAGTCCATCTATCGAAATCCGAAGCAACCGATAGACATCCTCCAGAGTCACAGTCATCTCCCCTGTCGGGAGATGGAAGGTGTTGGTCCGCGGATCCCAAAGTTTGATCAGGGCCGTCAGATAGGCCTGATCCGGGACCACAGGCTCCGGTCAAGCCACCTGCTTGAGCCCAAGGGCATCAAGCCATTCCCAGTCATCATCAGTCAGTGCCCCCTGTGCCTCAGTAAAAGCAGCAGGTACACGGTACCGGCTCCTAACAACCTGCAAAAGAAAACATGTCAACAAAAAAATAAAATAAAAGCATGGAAAAGAACTGTACAGCAAAAACAGCGCAAAAATTCAAATAAAAATCAAATTTTCAGTTCTAGGGTTTCTAATCTAACGATTAATTTACAAATAAAAAATTCAAATTCAAACAAATTTTCAGTTCAAGGGTTCCTAAATCTTAACTGATAAATTTCAAAAAAAAAGAAAACGTTAAGGTTTCTAATCTTAACTGATTAATTCAAAAATAGCATAAAAAAATTCAAAAAACACAAAAAATACGTCTTAGGGTTTTACGTTCCGTTATCCTAAGGTTTAGTCGTAAATAAAAATCTTTACCTAGGTTTTACGTTACGTTTAATTGTACACTAAGTCTTAGTTGTCTTCAATCCAGTTTAAAGGTTTAAGTTTTAAAAAAAATTTTGAAAAACATCATCACAAAAATAATTAAATAAAAAAATTGCAATCTTAAACAAAAATAAACTCTAGGGAGCACTTACGGGTTTCGCTTCGGCTCCGCCGCTCGAACCAGTTTGTCCACTCATAATGGCAGGGAAAATTTCAGCAGCGCTTCGCTTCGCAGATTTACCTCCTCCTCCCAGAGCTCCAAAATCGCAAGAAAAATTTGACACAAATGAGCCCAAATTCAAGTTTTGGCCCTTAAATAGGCCTTTTGAGCTGGAATTCATCCTTGACTGGGACGAGCGCTCTGGTTAGTGCTCGTCCCACCCAGGGACGAATTCTACAGATGGAATTCGTCCCACCCAGGGACGAATTCAGGCCAGAACTTCAAAAACATCAAAAAATGATCAAAAATGCACTAAAAATAGACAATAAATTTGCCCGATAGGAGTGCTTGCTGCACTTGACATCCAGGGCATACAAAATAGACATTGGAGTCACAAATTATCACTATCCTACTCCCTAAGAAGGCTACCATAGCCGGACCGCTCCACGGGAAGACGGATTTCCGATAATTTAATCCCCAAATGGTGTCACAAAAAAACAACAAAAACAATAAAAAATGCAACACAAACAAACAGCAATAAGCATTGTCGGACACAAGTGCTCTTGCACTTAACCTCTGGGCAAAGAAATTCGATGTCGGGGTTCAAATTCTCACTCTCCTACTTCCCCAAGAAGGCTACCATAGCCGGACCGCTCCACGGGAAGATGGGTTTTCGATGATTTCACCCCATTACGGCATCACCAAAAGGGTTAACACCCACCAAAAATAGGTCCAAATGTTGGAAAAATTGCAAATGCTTAACGGTAAACCCTCTAAAGGCCCCCTTGCACAAGTCATCTTGGGTCAAGCGACTCGTCGCTTTTCTCACGAAGGTCATTCCCTCATCGATTCGTCGCTTGAGGGGGTAGTCACACTTAGTCACCAATCAACAATCACACACCCAATTAAGGAAAACGACATGCATTCAAAGAATCATTGACAAAGACAATTACGCTCCTGCTTGGGGCAGTAAACAAGCAACAATCAAATTGATCAAACACTTGGCATTTCGTGAATCATGAACACAAGGTTCCCCCGAGGATAAAAGGTTGCGCCCTTTGCCTAATCATGACTGATCAATGTCCAAGCTCAAGTCACACCTCACCAAAATAGGTTAATACTTGAAATCAAACTCCTTAGCTCGTCAGAAGCAAGGATTCAAGAATGCATGCCCTTTCCATGCTTGGGGCATCAAAAGTTGGTTAGGTTACCAAGAAACCCTAATCATTAGTGCTTTGGTTATCTATTTTTGCTCGACGCTGCGCTATGCACAGCGCATCCCAAAAAGGGGCATCTGTAGACACCAAAACAGCACCAATCCGATTATGTGGCTGCAAACACTGATCGCTTTGACAAACACAGCCCCCAGGGCAGCCCTCAGAGGTCAAACAGTGGTCCTAACCACTTTCATAGCAATTTTGTAAGGTCAAGAGGCAATTTGGCACATTCGGGCACTTTGCTCGGTATTCGTCTCACCCGGGGACGAATTCAAAATGGAATCCGTCTCACCCGGAGACGAATTCTGAATTCGTCTCTGGTAGGGACGAATTCTGAGTTTAACGGGCAAAAAGAAGAATGGCGCCAAGTGGCAGCCAAAGACAGTCAGTTGATGACTCTTGCCTCGCACGCGTGTGTGGGTGGGCAAATAGGCCGTTAGAGGACTGTCACAAGGGCAATTATGAAAGCCCAAGTCATGGAGGACTCCCCTCCCTCATGGGAAGACATGACCGCCACATGGCACCTATGACCAACACATGGCGCTTATGCTTCCCTCTCAAAAGAGACCCCATGGGTCTATAAAAGGTGGGACTTTTCTCACCCAAACAAGGAGAGATTGGAGGCGATTTCAAGCAACGAAGTGTTGTCCAATTGAACACCCACTTGCATCTTTTTGATTCACCTTCTCACATCCACTAATCTCTTTTGCAAGGGAGGTTATTGGGTGGCTTTTGGAAGCGTGGATCCAACCCAAATACAACATTTGACCACCTTACACCACCAATTTGCAGACATCCCAATCCTAAGAGGTTTTGGGCCCATCCCTAGTGGATTGGCGCCGAAATCAAGTGCCAACGGTGGGAGGCCCACTTGGGCACCCCCGCACTTTCTAAGTTTTATTCTAAAGCATTCTAGATTATTTTTTCATGTTGCATCTTATGTTATTCTATCTGGTTAACTCATAGCTTCAATTTCATAACACTTTGATCAGATTTTATCATGCCTTTTGTCGCTTTGTTGTCCTACTAACTTGCAGGTGGCGATATCGAATTCCCGAGGATAGAGGCCAAATTGGGAGAATCCGACCATCTGGGTCATCCCAAAATGGCCCCAATTACATAACCCCTCTATTTTTAGGTGTTTTGGAGGTCTCGGGAGTCGACATTGGAGCAGCATCACCTCGGCTTTTCCAACACAGTAGAATTCGTCCCACCTAGGGATGAATAGCAGTCAGAATTCATCCTGCCCAGGGACGAATTCCAGGTGAAGGCAGATTGGCCAACTGTTTCGATGGCAGTGGCCTTCTGGTAATGTCTTCTAATCTCTGTCAAGTTTGCAGGTCATTTAGAGTCATTTTGTCTATCGATTTGGTTAATATTTTACATGCATCTTTTGTTAATTTTAGAGAACAAACACTTCTTATTTGCAGCAGGTGCTATTGACATCTTTGTTGTTTCTTTGTTCGTAGGAGGAGCAGCAGAGGTTAAGGACTCATCAACATCAGCGACGGCATCGTCTTGGCCCGCCCATCTCAAGTGTGGGCACGTGGAAAGAGGAACCTTAAGTCTTGATTGTAATCAAATTCTTTTAACGCTCCTAGCCCCTGAAAAGGGAGGAGGCGTCTTTGTAATAGAGATCAAGAGAGTTTAATGAAAGGGCTGTGTTTTCTCCATTTTCTTGTATCTCATTTCAATGCGTCTCTTTCATTTCATGCATTCTACATTTCTAGGACTTAAGCGTATTTGATTTTGAATGCATCGCAATTAGTGTTTCCTTCGCCCAGAATCTCGTGCTTTCACATAGTGGTAAAATGTGCAGGCTGGCAAATGACTATCTGCAAACTAGCAACCTAAAGAAAATATGGCATAGCAGTCTGTTAAAAATACATGCTAGTTTTTTATTCACCAGATCTCCTTAAGCACAAGTGAAGAGCATACTCCATAACAAGGTGTTCTATTTAAATTATGTTTTGTCATTTTTCCTGCATTATTAAAAGAATTTACCAACATGTTACAAAGTGTCAAGCCTGTAAAATTTTTTCAATCATTAAAATTAAGCTTTTGGAGGTATAATTTCCCAACAGTTTCTGTGTGTTAAAAAACACATCCCTAAAAATTTTCAATTAGACTTGGGTTGTGCTATTTCTTTGATTTTTTGAAACTATTCAGAACATGATGGAAATCCTTCATCGCCTAATTTTCTAAATAATATTTCACAACACATTTTATTCCTACTTCTACACTTAATTATGGTACATCAAGTTCATTCCACGTTTACTTGAGAAGCTATAAAATGCAAACGGTTGCCTATGGGATTTAGATCTGATTGTGCCAAAAACTATTTTTGGCATTATAAAAATATCCTTGGTGGACTCACACTTATTAGGTAAAATATCTACAAATATTTTTAAATGGGATTTATATCTGACCTGTAAATAAGAACACTATAGTTTAGACACTCCCCGACAACAACACCAAAATGGTGAGTAGAAATAATATCTTGAAAAATAATCATTTCTCTTCCATAAATTATCAATCCGGTAAGTTCGTAAACTTACGAGTGTTATGCACAGTATATGCCTATAGTGTTTTGGGAATGAAACCGTTTGTACCTTATTTTAGTTTGGTGGGGGATGTTTAAACATTTTCATTTCATCCAAACTAAGTGCAAAATAAATTAATTAATTAATTAAATACTGGAAATGAAATGCTGAAAAGAAATGTACAGGAAATTAAATGCATGAAAAATAAAACACACACAACGAAAATTAAATAAAGCAGTAAACAAAGTAATAAATTTAATCTATTGAAAATAAATAAAAGGAATAAAATAGGGGAGGACTACTGCATGGAGTGGGCCCAAGCTCCCACAAATAGTTTGTCTGGTTAGCTACGTAGAGCTTGATCGAATAAGAGGAGTTGCACTCTTAATTAAATTAAACAAAGAATGAAATAAAAATAATCTTTGTGTCAAAATAATCATCGATCCCCTCCTTCAGGTTGTGCATTTATACAATGCACAACCTTTCTCTGTTATAAATTTAGGCAAGCCTATTCTAGACATGCGGTTACAATAGATATACAATGAATATTATCACCATTCAATTATAAAAATCATATATTAATTAAAATAGTCATGCACTAATTTTACCCCCTTGTAGGATAAATCAAGTGTGTTCTATTTTATCATAACAGAATATGTCTGGCAACAACAAATCTATTCAGATGGTTGTCTTTCTTAGTGACTAATAGATCTGGTTCATCTCACTCTCTATTACACATCATTTATCGTAAAATCACTACGTTGATTGGTTTGTGAGCATGAGAAGGAATGCTCACCTTACAAAGTGAACCACCCTTAGAAAGTAATAGATGCTTTATTCTATTTTAATAATATTGCATAATTAAAATATCTCCTTTTATCTTCACATGCAACAATATTCATAGCCCCTTGGTCAATTTATCGAGCTCTTTTATCACTCGTATTTTGCTTCAGCCAATGGTTCATGTTTTGCTTTAGCCAGTAGTTCACAATCTACTTCAGCTATTGGTCATGTTGTTTCCTCCTACACAAATGAGATATCTCACGTACTTTGATAGCTATCCAAACTTGGTGCATATGACATGGAGTCAACAGTCATCTATGGTCAACATGGTCTTTACGTAGCTGTCTGGTCAACGTGCATAATCATTGCATAAGGTGCCTTATTGGCACATACTTGAGTAAGGTGCCTTCTTGATGCCTACTTGAGTAAGGCGTCTGTCTAGTGCTTACTTGAGTAAGGCACCATAGTAAGGCACATACTTGGTGCCACTTGAGTAATGCACCATAGTAAGGTACCGAATTAAGGTACCTTCTCACACACTGCTAGGTCCAAGTGGGATGTAGACTGGAAAATCCTAGATTAATAGTAAATCCTACACTTATACACAGTTTCCACTAAAAACACCAGTCAAACATAATACCAAACTTTCTATCAATTATATGCATAAGTTATATAAAAATACATCTCACATGCTAATTAAACCAGTAATGATGCCCCTAAACAGTGTATATAAAATTAGCATTTCTTGTGCTCATCACCCTCTTCAATATGTTGTTCTATACTCAACAAATTATGAGCTAATCTAGGTACATATAAAAAATCATGAATAAAATTTATTTTACCTTGTTTATCTTAATTGCAATGGTGCTCTTCCTCATCATCTGAACTTCCTTGTCATATCCAAGTCAAATAATATTTATCAAATGCATACATATTAGAAATATGTTTTTGTTGCCTTATAAATAAACAAAGAGACATGGTGAAGCAGTTCTCAAAAAACGTAAACTAGTTTCAGATTCACTAGATCACAAATATGCAAGTGAAGAGCATACTCCTAGTGCTGCAAGCTTTCTGATTCACCAGACCACATTATGTGCAAGTGATGAGCATAATACCAAAAAAAAAAAATTATTATAAAATATAAGGATAATAAACTTAAAGAAAGAGATAATTTGGGAAGGAACAAAAAATATTTGATTGAATTTTTATTCCAAAAAGAAGTGATGCATCTACAAAATTCTGAATGCAAAAAGAGTAAATTGGATTTATCAAGGACAAATCCATTCCAAGTGATACAACTAACAATATAGTTGTAATAAATCATAGCTATAAAATACAAGAACTACTAAAGCCAAAAAATAAATAAAACAAGGTATGTGACTGTACATTTATGGGATAAGTTAATTTTTATGTTTCAATATTTTCTATAGTGAATTTGATTAAATTTATGTTAGAATATTTTTTACATAAACTCTTTAAAATACAACCACTTTACTTTTGAAAATTAGCTTTAATTTGTTGAAATATAGAAAAGGATTTTGAATTTTATTTGATGAAATATATCCAAGTTCTTCCTTCATAGTCATTAAAAAAATAATAAAATACCTACTTTTTGTTGAGTGACGAGATCTACAATGGACCATGGATACCAACATGCACTAGTTCAAGTGGTGTATTTCCCTCCATGCTTTTCCTACTAGAAAATAATCTCAATGTTTCTTACTAAAAATACAACTTGTAGAGTGGAAAAATGGTGCACCTAACAGAGGGAAATGAACTGCATCTATTATTCAAATCAATCATTCAAAAAAAAAGTAAACAATAAATGATAAATATTTGAAAGGAATGGGGAGTTCTATTTATATTTATAAATCTATCAAATAGATGGTTACACAATGTCCCCTTTAGGGCTATCAATTTGATACAATTCAATTACAATGCTAAAGGATACAATCCTTTCACAAATTTATGGTGCACTTTCAGTGTTTTCCTCACTCACGATTGAAGCATGGGTTTTTGCTATCGCTGAATGAGCTATCATTACTCAAATTTGTTGATTATTCCTCATGCACTATAATACATGTACCTACACACAAATTAAAATTGGTTAATAGCATGTGAAAATTAAGCTAATATCCATGAAATGCATGCAACATATGCTACAAAAATTATAATAGAGAATGCAAAACTATTCCAAATGATATAAAAACTTAGCATGATGTCTATTATATACTTTTGTAATGATATGTGTAGAAATTGAAATGAAATTATGATTAGAATTTGTGGTCATCCGTAGGTGGGCCAATTAGGATTGTCATTACAAAAACCCTAATTGATGGTCCAAAACTGCTTCAAACTTCACCAAATTCAAGTATGATGATAATATACTACTCTAAAATTGATATACACTAAATTTTATTTAAAATTTTAAGATAATTCATGGCCATCCCAGGGTTATCTATTTATGACTGTTAACCATCCCAAGTGGGGATGACCACAAAACAGGGTGGTTTTTACCACCAATTCCAACGGAATCTGGTCTAGAATCCTCCTTGGGGTGTTGTAGTCAAATTTGGTTATTTTATTCATAGGAATGGATGTATTTTTGAATGTATGTGTTTATTTGGAGATGCCTTAAAAATACCTTCTATTGATGAAGTTTCCAAGGGTAAATACAAGAGTAAAAGGTGAGGGCAAATATCGGTAGAACTTCGTGGTGAATACTTGCAAAGAGCTCTCTCTAACATTGAGTGGAATAACTCCAATTTATAGCCCAAGAGATAAAAATAGGAAAAGGGGTAAGTTGGGGCATGTAAGGTAGCTGCCACCACTTGTCAAAGCCCTTTTCATGCATTGGGAGGAAGAGGCCTCCAATTTGTAGTTTATGATGGCCTAGACAGTCTCCCAATCCATCATAAGTCATTGGGTGATAAATGGTAGAAATTGATTGCCATTTATACCACCCTTGAATTTTTTTGGGGCCTATACCATGGTTGTCCCACCCAAATATGGTTGCTTGTGGCCATCCCAAGGTGGGATGACCATGAACTATGGTCGTCTTGGGGGGGGACGACCATAGCTACACAGACCAAAAATTTCCAAAAGTTGGGTAAACCTTCCCAAAAGTGGTTAGAAACCCTAATTAACCCCTGAGGATTTCCCAATGGGGCTATATGGTATCTATAAGAGTGGCTTAATTATAATATTATTCGATTTACACAATTTTAGTGTCTACAGATGCTCCTTTTTGAGATGTGTTCTATGAAACAGAGCGCAGAGCAAAAATAGATGACTAAATCATAAATTTATTAAGGGTATTAATTAAACTAATAAAATTTATATGCATCCATTATGGTAAGAGCATACATTCTTGGAATCATTTTTTTTTACATAATTGAAGGATTAATTTTGGTGTACCTTTCAGCCGCACTATAATGACAGTTTTGGGGGCTCTAGGGTATACTTGGTCTTGGTTCCTTGTTTTATAAGCATGGAATATGTGTCCCAAGGATTCAAGGATATAAATACTTTGTTTTTATGAATTTGTGCTAAATTATTTTCCCCAACATAGGCTTGAAATCTATCTTTTCCAATGATTCTTTTGGATGTATGCAAGCAAGTTGCACTTTTGAGTGTTTAACTATTGATTTTGATTATGAATTAATTATTATGACTACCCTCTCAAGTGATGAGTCGATTAGGGCAAGACCAATTATTAAATTGATGATTCATTTGACCCATATGACTAGATTGAGATTATCCTCTATTTTATCCATTGTAAGATTTATCAATTTTATGAGGATTTTGATAGTTTTTTTTATATTTTATCTTAGAAAAAATGAATACCTCATTTCCTTGGAGATTTCCAGCCACAATGGCCTTATTAGATATTGAAGTAGAGAATATTATATTCATCCATGAGTGATTTTTGTTCATTCTTGATCCTTTGTGAATTTTATCAATTTTGACCTATTTTTGGTGGTTTTTAGGTCATTTTCTTGATCTTTTTAGCTATTTTTGTGGGATTTTTTGGTGGTCATCATAGTGTGGAATGGATGCATAGTTTACAGTCATACTAGGGTGGTATGGTCAGCCAATTGGCTGGCCATCCCACCCCAGGATGACCATGATCATCCTAGTGCTTTTTAAGCTCAAAATTGGTCAAATGAGATTATTTTCACACTTCTAACTTGGTAAATTGAGAGGTGAGGAGTAGGAGAGTGATTGGAAAGAGTGGATCACTAATGAAACCATACCATAGTCACCATGATAAATCCATAGTAATTTATGAGTGGAGGTTCTGGTACGATATGGCTAAGGGCTACATTTGCCCCTATACTTTCTTGAAATTAAAGATGTAATATTTTTTGCATTTTTGAACCACACACACTAAATATAAGTAAACAAACCATATTAGTGATAGAATTTAATAATTTGTGCTTTTATTCTTGGTTTGTGTGCCATTTAATTTTATTTTTTTATGTTTTTATGTTGTTTTATACCTATTTTTAGAGGCTAGGAAAGCCCTTTTTTAGCATTTTTGGGGACCATCCCTTGGTAGGACAACTGCCAATTTGGGGTCCATCCTTGGGTGGGATGACCATAAATTTGGGAGAAAAATATCTCTTGTTTGATATGTTTTTACCATTTTTAGGTAATTTTTTTACATTTTTGTTGTATTTTTATTGAGCTTACTTGCCTTTGTTAGGTGGTCAAGAGTCGATGTCAAATTCAGACTATTTTTAAGACTACAAATAACTTATTGATAGAGGATGACTGAAAATGTCTTGACATCATTGGTCTTAAGCAAGTGATACGGTTAGAGCCAATGGTGGATGACAGAGCCTATCTGACCTTGTTGATAGATTTGTGGGTCCCTCGCACCAACACCTTTCACTTATTGACTGGGGATATGATAGTAATGCTAGAGGATGTCTACCAAATTTTGTGCAATTTTATAGAGGGACGTTTGATTGTAACTACTCATCATAATCTTAGAGATACGATTTTGTAGAGATACTTTGTAGTAGACTAGTCAGAGAAACTGTAAGACTTGCTTAGTAGGGGCATCCTAGTGGAGTTATGGTATGAGGTAAAAGTACTGACTACGAAATATACCTTACTGATGACACTAATATCCAACATGTTGCTACCAGACTTGTCAGGATCCAGGTTCCCCTAGAATATTTTGGAGTTGGAATTTTCACTTGTGGAGTGTACCATAGAGAGGTTGTTAGTGATGGCTAGGGACACTAATTTACTGGAACAACTATATGACAAGTTGTAAAAGATCTGCTCCCATGGGTAAAAAATATTGGGATGTAGCTTTCTAATGCAGGTGTTGGTATGGCAACACATTGTTGTGGATCGACCGTGGGGATTACTCTGGATGACACGGACATAGCTTGTAGATAGGGATATAGACTATGGGATTCTATGGTAGTGATACCATGAAAGGGGTCAGATTCATCCCTATGTAGGTACAATTTATCATTATGCATTGTTATTTTCATGGCTCAGGGTAGAGGAGGTTACTTGAAGACCGTACATGTATTGCCCAATATGGCTTGAGGCTGAGGCATAGCTTTGCTGGGTGAGGCAAGGGAGATGGTTAGTTGGTTGACATAGTATTGAGCGAGGGTGATTTTGATATGCTCAAGTGCTAAGGTAGTTTGGGCTACGTTAGGGGTTTCCTAACAATACAATGATCTATCGATGTTCTCGAGACGAGATGATACTCACTTGGCCCACATATTAGATAGTTGGATAGGAGGTAGATCTTACAGTAGATGTATCTAAGGTAGATGATTAAGGGACTACAATAGAGTATGAATTATAGTGAACGATACACCAATGGCCAGGGGAGGGGTCACTAGGATGTGATACAACTACAGTGACAAGGGAGGCTCATGAGGATGCTCCAAATGAGGGGCACGAGGAGGCTCCATACAAGGAGGATCCAAAATTAGGTGAGCGACATGTGCATCATCGGGTACAATATGAGTGGATATATATCATTGATGTGCTGGATCCACAGGATGACTATGGTGAGGATGACTTTGATGAGGAGGGAGTGCAGGCATACTTGGTCGCACAAGATTCAACTATCACTGATCTACAGGGTAATATGATTAGAGGTATATGAGAGCATGTAGAGGAGAGGGTTCTCCTATAGGCACAAATGTAGAGTACACAGGTTGATATTTATAGGCAAGCAATAGAGTTAGCTACTCTTCAATCGTAGGTTAGGGTAGGTAGCCCTAGCCATGGGGGATCTAACTGTGGTGAGATGGTCAGGCTATGGTACGTGGTGGTATAGCTCTAGATATTACTTAGAAAGTACCAGGAACATCACTGAGAGGACATTGCCTACACATAAGATTTGGAGGATGAGATAGTATACCTTACAGGGCACTTACCAACTCTCTCTACTGTTAGTGTGTCCCAATAGAGTAGGAGTGGTAAAGGGTAGTAATAAGGTAGGATGGGAGCACCTAGATCTACGAGGATAGTAGATAGAGCTAGGTAGAGCATATCTAGGAGATCTTAATGCACACTAGTTGAGGGTGGGGGTGAGAGTCATAGTTTTGATCATGTGTGATTGTGGCTTTTGAGACTCTATGGTTCTTTTTGGAATTTTACTAGCATGAGGTTTGAGTACCCACTTTATTGTAGCCTATGAATAGCTTTTGGATTATTATATATCTTTTTTATCCCATATATATATATATATGGGATAAAAAAAGATTATATAAATAATCCAAAAGCTATTCGTAGGCTACAATAAAGTTGGTCCTCAACACCTCATATATATATATATATATATATATATATATATATATATATGAGTTTTTCTATTATCATCATGTGTTTCCTTATTGCTTTATTAAATGTATGTAATGCTTAGGTTTAATTTACTAATGCTTTTATGGATATTTATCATAGATGCATGTATTGTAATATGATGTGATTTAAGATATGTACCTGAGTGTATGTATAATAAAATGGATGCTTTGTTAATCTATATGATGAGTTATAAATACTATTTGATACACTAGATGCTAGCACCATAGACTGTACAAACTTCATCTATTCCTTTTCACTTTTATCATGAGATTATATAATGGATTGTGAAAATGTAAATTGACAAACATGTGATAATATGATATGTAATGGAATGATTAATATGAGGTTATATGATGTCCTTAAGATTTTCATGAGACTCAAACACTCTAGTGATCTAGTCAAAATTTGTATAGTAATTATGCAAGACTTTTAGGCAAGGTATAAATATGCTAGGATGACAAATATATTCAATATCCATATGTGTGCATGTGAGTTCATTGCTATGATAGCGCATAAAGTTACCCTAGTACCAAACAATATTGATGTAGCCAATCTGTATTGAATATCATCCTACGAGGATCATTATCCTGAGTTTTGTACGTATTTGGATTACACCACTAGGCAATACAAGCTACCAAAAGCTAGCTCATCCACATGCAAACATTGGTCTGTACAAAATTAGGTTGCTAATGTGATAGATATATTATCATGCATAAGGATACTCCCATTGCCATGTAGGCTTGATGCCACCCAACCTGCAATGAGGATCACCTTATGGTTGTCAAATGCTGAGAATTCTAGGGATGCAAGTTCAATAGTCCTTTATTTTCTTTTATTTTTGAATTGCTCTAGGGATTTTCTCATTTTTATTTGGTGAGCAAGGGATTTTGGTAGTGGTGAGAATAAATATATATATATATATATTTTAACTTTTTCTAATGGTGCAAACAACTATTTATTTTGAATATTTTTAGTGGTAACAACCAATGTTTATTTTTCTATTTGGATACTTACACCAATTTGATGTGAAGAAAGGAATTTTGATTATTTTAGATAATGAGGAGTTTTTCCTTTTATCAATTCTCATCATTTCTGAACCATTCACATAGAGGAATGAACGAGGTAAACTTTTCACTTAGGTTAACATGTACCACTTTGTAAGTTTCATATTTCCTTGTCCAAAACTTGGATTTATTAATGTGAAAATGTGTTGGTATTATGACATATACAAGGTACAATCTAAGAAAGATTGTTCCTTCTAAGAATTAGGATAGCTTTCTACAAAATCTGAAGATAAAACTAGAGATGGTTGAGTGATTGAAAACCCTAAATATGGCTTATAACCAATGGCTAGGTGAAGGGACATAAACACACATATGAAAGGTGGAAAATGATAATTATAATGTAAATAGGCATTAACACTGAATTTGACAAAAGTTATCTCTAAAGGATGCCTAATGTACACACCTTATGCTAGACATGTATGATCAAGTCTAAAAATACACAATGCAATGATGGGTGTGCCTAATGCAAGTGATTTGAAAAATGCAATGATATAAAATTTAATGCAATGCAATTTATGTTTTCAATGTTTTAATTATGTTTTTAGATTTTGATATATATATATATATATTTGACCAATAGTCTTAATGGATGCCATTGGGGCTTTTTGGGTGACCAAAGAGTTTATAGATACCTATGGGGAATTTGGTATGACCAAAGAACTTTGTAGGTGCCTTTGGAGATTTTTGGGTGACGAAAGGGTTTGTAGACACATTTGGAGCATTTTGGGGTGACCAAATGGTTTGTAGACACCTTTAGAGTATATTAGGGTGACCAAAGGGTTTATATATGCCTTTAGAGTTTTTTGGGGTGACCAAAGGGTTCATAGACACCTTTGTAATGTTTTGGGGTGATCAAAGGGTTTGTATATACCTTTGGAGTATTTTGGGTGACCAAAGTGTTTACATATACCTTTGGGGATTTTTAGGGTGACCAAAGAGTTTATAGATACCTTTGGAGTGTTTTAGGGTGACCAAAGAGGTTGTAGACACCTTTGGAGCATTTTGGGGTGACCAAAGGGTTTGTAGACACATTTGGAGCATTTTAGGGTGACCAAAGGGATTATAGATATATTTGGAGTATTTTGGGGTGACCTATGGGTTTATAGATACATTTGGAGCATTTTGGATGACCAAAGGGCTTATAGATACCATTGGAGAATTTTGGGGTGACCAAAGGGTTCATAGACACCTTTGGAGTATTTTGGGTGACCAAAGAGCTTATAGATACCTTTACAACATTTTGGGGTGACCAAAGGGTTCATAGATACCAAAGGGGTGACCAAAGGGTTTATATATAGCTTTGGAAAATTTTAGGATGAGCAAAGGGTTTGTAGATACCTTTGGAGCATTTTAGGGTGACCAAAGTGTTTGTAGACACCTTTGGAGATTTTTGAGGTGACCAAAGGGTTTATAGATACCTTCAAAGTGTTTTGGGGTGACCAAAGGGTTTACAGATACCTTTGGGACTTTTTAGGATGACCAAAGGTTTCATAGATACTTGTGTAGTATTTTAGGATGACCAAAGGGTTAGTAGATACCTTTGGAGCATTTTGGGTGACCAAAGGACTTATATATACCTTTGGAGCATTGTAGGGTGACCAAAGGGTTTATAGATACATTTGGAGCATTTTGGGATGACCAAAGGGTTTGTAGATACCTTTGGAGTATTTGGGGTGACCAAAGGGTTCGTAGATACCTTTGGAGCATTTTAGGGTGACTAAAAGGTTTATAGATACCTTTGGAGAATTTTTGGTGACCAAAGGGCTTTGTAGGTGTCTTTGGAGCTTTTTGGGGTTGACCAAAGAGTTTATAGATACCTTTGGATGGATCCCCTATCTATGGAACCCCTATCTATAGGTTATCACAAGACTTGTGAGGGTGGTTGTGGTGGAGGTGGAATGACCAGTGGTGGTCTATGTGGAAGGCGATGAGCTTTCTCTTCAAGTGGTAAAATTTATCGCCATATGGGATGTTGCACTGGGAACATATGCAGGTACAATTATTCTTCATCATCTAATGGGATGATCTACTCATATTATTCATCTAAACTAGGTTATTTTATGGGTGCTACGCCATAATCCGATTCATCATCTATCATCCATTCATTAGGGGGACCTTGATCCTCTTCCTCATTATCATATGGAAGTGTATGCAAACCTTCACATTTTTTAAAATATTGGGTGAAATCATGAGATATCCCTTGATATATCATGTTTGTGGGAAAATAATCCCCCAAAGAGTGGGCATTATTAGGATTAGCATAGGTATTGCACGCAATCTCATCCCTATAGTTCAAACATAGGCATTCTAAACTCTTTATGAGTACATCAAGGTTTATAGGCTTGTTGTTTCCTAAGACAAATTTATAATATGGTAATTGATATTGTGGCTGGCAAGGAACACGAATGCATTTTTTCATAAAACACTGGACCATATCCATGCTAATGGAAGTGATGGAGATATTGCAAGGCATAGTCAAGATTGGACATGTAATTTATATCCTCAAAGAAAGGTTCCTCATCTTCTTATTGTTGAGGAGATGGTAATATTCCATATTCAATACCCCCATATATGAAATTTGTTTTATTGGGAGGTATAACAAGAGGTACAATGGTACCTATGGGAATATGAGGGCATCCCATGTCTTTCACTATCTCAATGGTTGGAACAATGATGAGTGTCGTCAAACACATCATTTAATCATTATAATTGTCAGTCTAGGGTAGTGTCCAATGGCTGTATACAATAGCAGAGTTAAGCAGCTTGGAGGTTAGTTTACTCAAGAAATGACTTTATTGATGAGATCAGTCAGTTTTGGGAATTTTTGGTGTCACTTCTAATCCTATGAACTGAATTGAACTCCTAATTACAATTGTTGAAACCAAATTGTAGAAATGGAAAGATTGTAAAATATTGAAACTAATTACTCTTGCGAAATCAAAAATAATAGAATTGAAACCTATTTATGCTTGAAAAATGGAAATTATAGAAAGTAACTCTTAAGTATATAAAAAGAATTAAAATAATGAAATGAAATGTTGCAACATCAAAACAAATAGAAAGCAATGAACATAAATAGGAATACCAAGAACTAGAAATAATTGTTGAAAATAGGGAAATCAACTATTGTAAGAAATGCCAAGAACACAAAAGTGTTGTAATAAAAATCCTACACTAGTTAACCAACTGTCATGCACATACATCCATACTACAAGCATTAATACTATAGTTAACATATGAAATAGAAATTGACAATTTTTTGCTAACCTGCTGCAGCAAGAAATGAATATAAACTGTCAAGACTTTATCCTTTCCCTGGGTTTGGAAGTGGGCCCTTGCTCCCTAATCCAGAAGAAAGCAAAAAAACTACTCTAAAACTACCTAATTCTCACTCAATCACTCAAAAAAATAACTGAATGAAGAAACTGCACTTTTTATTGAATTTGAAAGAACATTGCAACAATGTAGAAAAAATCCTGTAGAATCATTGCTCTATTACAACTGAAATAAATGTTCTATTCCTATACTTCTATGCAAACATCTATCTATATGCTCAACCAATATGGGAGCTTGTTATTTATACTATTCTATTACATATGTGGATTTATTATTTTGTTACATTTCAGGGATTCAACAACTGTTCTGAAGTTGTCCTCCTGAAATACAGGAAACTGTTCTGTTACATTTTATCCATTTCACTTGTTGGGCACAACATATTGGAATAAATACGATGGAAGGGGTGAGAAATATTCCCATACAATTGTATTCATCTTCATTTAACCATTTGTTACCTTTCTGATCATTCTGTTGATGGTTTTGACCAATATTGGTCCTGCTTCGCTCATTCCAGAGCTTGCTCCAGAATATCAGGCAGTGTAACAGTTCTGATGCTTTTTGTGCATCAATTTCTTAGGATGATGGGTTTGACAGGCTTAGTAGTATTATTAGGTCCTCATAATACTTCTTCCATAGGTTATATGTGCTGGTATTGACAAATTCCAAGCCATGTCATTTTTTTATAGTTGGCTAGAATTTGTATGGTCAAATTTTGTTTTCTACATAGTCATCCCAGTTTGAACAGGATTTGACACCTTTTTGCAATTTTAACAGGTTATAAGGCAAGGAAACCAAACATCATGATTCCATAATAGAATACACATCAACATACATTATTACCTATTCAAATAAATATTTACTTGCTAGGTAAATCAACTAAAATAGTGCAAAAAATGCACAAAATGCAGAAAATGGTCAAAACTGAGTGTTATGCTCCAAAAAATATAAACATGTAAATAATAGTAGATAATGCATTCCATCATCAAAATTATCAAAAACACATAGCATAAGGTTCATCAAATTTTTTATGAAATATCCAAAAATGGTCTATGAATGAGGCACTTTCTGGCCTCATCATTTCCCCCCCAACCTATTGTAATGCATTTCCTCATGCATTTTGTGAAGCCACAACAATACAAAGATCTATGTCCAAATTCCATTCTTCATAACTCATTTTCAGCCCTGGAACCTTATAATATCCTCTGATTGCTTGCATTTGCTTGAGCCAATCCTGGAACTGCTCATCTAGTTGGGGATCATTATCAAAGGAATATGGAACATGATTTATAACAGTTGGTAGCCTATACCTCAAACCTACCCAATGATATTTTAGGTTTTGGATGATCTATACTATGCCCTCAGCTCTTCTCCTGGACCACA
The DNA here is from genome assembly GCA_028583015.1 of Wollemia nobilis. Classification (NCBI taxonomy): domain Eukaryota; kingdom Viridiplantae; phylum Streptophyta; class Pinopsida; order Araucariales; family Araucariaceae; genus Wollemia; species Wollemia nobilis. Next base: position 210,110 of record JAQPPZ010006127.1, read on the forward strand.
ACAAGTTGTTGGGTGAGATAGGCTCCCTTTTCTGAAGTGATATTGACAATTCTCCCCACCTGCTCTTACAAGTTGATAAAGCATTACCAAAATGTTGGTTACAAAAGACCTAAAAACTCATTATACAATCAGTAATATTGCTGACATAAACTTTTTGATTTTCTACTCCCTCATAGTGAAATTTTCATTTATGGAGACCCTATAATTGGCATGGGAAGGCCTTATTAATAGTTCTGATTTCAACTTCATTTTCTTACTTGCATTTTTCTCCCCCTCCCAATGCATCTAGTTTTGTAATGTAGATATGAAGGCTCTCAAATGGATATCTCCTATGAAGATATTTGGCACGAATGTTACATTTTTAGGTATGAAGAAGTTATGCAAAAACAACTCACAAAGTAAATTCTTCTGTTCCTCTAGACTATGCAGATATGTCTCTATAAATTCTTCAATAGTGTCCAATTTGTAAGGAAGACTAGAAATAATCCTCATTAACTGCTAGCGGAGGTATTTTTCTTTTAATAATAAAGTATAAAACCTCGCATGCCTTCGGCACTGAACTAGGTACTCTACAATTTGGCTCATATCTTATATCTGCTCCTATAACTTAGTTATGTCTGCATTTTGGGTTTTTAACTTTTGCTTCAAATATTTTAGAGATGAAATTTATACCTCCATATGTTGACACTTCAGCATCCAATGTGCTATATCCTCATTATACTTTGTTAGTGTAACTATTTGTGGGGGCCTGGCTATCGGTTGTACCCTTGGAGGTATATCTCCCTGTAGTCCAATTGTGTTGTGTCTACAAAGGGTAAATCCACTTGCACTCCAATTTATGTTGTTTAAATTGGAGATGAATCAGTTGTAGTTAATTCAATAGAAACTTGATGGGAATGTGCATATACCTATTCCTATACTTCATCTTGTTCATTGGCCTCCCCAGCTGCTTGTGATGTTTGTGCTTCATGTTGTTGCAAACCATCATATTGTTCTACAAAAGCCCATGAATCTTCATGTTCTATCATACTGACATCCTACTAGAAGATTTGTGTTGTTGTCTCTTCTATTTATATTCCTCTAATGGATTATTCCTCAGGTATGGATACCTCCCTATGCTCTTCTGCTAAATCCAATAGAATTCTGGCCAACTCATCTTCAAATTTAGATTCTATAGATTGTTTCTCCAAAGTTGACAACTTAGCTCTCATTTCAGCTACCTCCTATTGTAAATCAACAATAATATTATCATTTTATTTTATGGAGGCTTCATGTTGCTCAATCCAACTCATTTGTGTCTTAATGGCACTTCTAGAAGCACGCAACTATTCTTGTATATATTTTTTTCCTTCCTCTGCTATGAACTTTTCTTCAGAATCAGAATCAAAATAATCAACAAGTGAAATATTATTTCTAGGCATTGTTGTATCTATGTCTGTAATTGTTGTGACTACCTCTACATCCTCCATGCCTATATATCTTTCTTCTGTACTGATTTATGCACTCTCATCCACAAACACTTCTCCCTGTAATATACCTTCAACAAAGGTATCAATATATTTTTCTTTTTCTGCACCCACTTGCTGGGATAGTGATATTGCTTCTAAGTCCACTACTTCCTCCATTATTTCCTACTTTCGAAGTCTATAGGACATTCACAACCCAATAGTAGATCATTTGATATTTTTAGGGTTTATTGGAATAGATTCTGACAATGAATCAACTCCAGGTGTTTCTTTCTCCATTTGCCCTTCTCTGCTTGAACTGTCAGGCTGCTTAGTGGGCTGTGTTGGAAAAATAGTTACATTTTTAGAAAATGTAACTTTCCTTATTTTCCCTACAAAATCATCCTTAGATTTTTTTCTCTTTGCTTCCTGGTCCTAGAGGATGGAGGTCCCTGTGGTGAAGGAGGAATTTCTTTTTCAAAGGATTCAGTTTCAATTTTAGGTTCAAATATTCTAATTTTTGCTTCATCTTCAAATTCAGACCTCTCAACCTCTGCGTCCTCTTCAGATTCGGATCTTTCATCCTCCAATTAATTCCATGCAGATAAAAACCTTTCAAATCTCCTAGGATTTCCCCTAAAATTATGTTTACAAATAAATTTAATGAGACCATGGTGTTTTGGAGTCCCTCTCCCTGCTTGGTACCGTTTGGCCATAATTTGTAACTCCTGGTATAAATACAGAGGAAGATTTACTTTGAATTCAAGGTTTTGAGCCACCATGCCTCAAATGGTTGAATATTCTAATATGATGTCTAGAAAAAACCACAAATTTCCCATCATAGGTAAGGAATCAGATTACCCAAACTGCTACTTCCCCCCAAGGGCATTGTAAACTTGTTCATTTTACCTCTTTGCAAACGTTATTATTCATTTGAAACTCAACAGGTTTATGTTGTTCTTATCTAAAATAACTAACTATTTTTGTTAGGATATTTTTACCAACTTTCAAAATTTCTAACCCTTGCAATGGTGATTAAGTGATTTGACTCAATATTTGCGGTGTTACCTAAATTTCCATGCCATTGATGTGAGCTTGGTCGTTCCTGAGAGTGTGCGCAAATTCTGCCACAAATCCTTTGGATTTCCCATCAAATTTATGGATAAATGACATAAATCCTCCTTTTGTAAATATACCTAGTGATTTAGGATCTCTCCATAGACAGTCTACATTTTTTGGCTCAATTTTATTCTTCTTACCCCCCATTTTCAATTTTATGTACTCTATTTTCTCTCAGCCTTCTGAAATAGGTCGTTCTTGGGTTTGGATCAAACAATTTGTATCTGCAAGGGCTATAATGATTTTGGGCTACAAAATTTAAAATTTCATAGTGTAGGAACATGCTTCGGAATGTGTCGAAGCATTTGGAAAATTAAATTTCCTTTTACGCATCATGTGGCAGAATTTTATTCCCCATAGAAACATGATTTTATCCCTTTCTAATATGTTGGATTAAATAGTTATGATTTGCTGAGGTGGCAGCTAATTTTTGGCATCATTGTGTACAACATGTAGAGTTTCATTCCATCGAAGTACCTTGTTACATGTGCCAATCAATTCTTTGCATGTCACAAAGCACACGATTGTTCCCAAGATATTTTTTTATTGCAATCTTGAAATCCATAACTTGGAATGTGTGACCTAATTTGTTATTTTCAACTGGTGAAATTAAAGCTCTTTTTGTGCTACGTGACATGTCGTATTTTTCCCCTACTTATTCTGAAGTGTTGCATTTTGATGCATTTTTCTCGAAGGTTAAATTTATTCCGAAGCTCAAACCTCTTTCATTCTGAAATTGTTTTTGTTTAGAAACAAAAATCTTGTTCTGAAGCTTCCATCATTCTAAACCTAAGTAGTATTATTATTTCAGAGCATCATATTTTTTTGAAATGCTTACAAGCTGTAATTTCCAACTTTATCTGTTCCCTTCATCCTTAAAACAACCTTGACTAGATGGATATATTTTGGATCAAACCTTATGAATGCTTTATGTACTAAATTATGACTTTACACATGATATACTAACTATATATAATGCTTAAAATGTAAAAGGGCATGTACCTAATTTAACCACTTATCTAGAATTGTACATATGGATGTTTCTGCTGACTACCAACTGACTTTTCTATTGAATAAGATAGGTGCAGTTCTGAGAACAGAGAAAACAATGATTATGAGAACAGATAGGACAATGATGGTGAATATTACAAGGCAAACATACCGCATAATTGGTTTTCATGCAAACCAATTTAGAAGTGCCTCCTAAGAGGTTTTCACTTTCTGAATTTTTTTTTTTTCATTTTTTTAATTGTTTTTATCATTTTTATTCTATTGCAGTCATTGTTGTATAGTGGTGAGAATTCCTACCTGTCATGCGGGTTATCCAGGTTTGATCCCCGACAATGGTGCCAAAAATAATGAGTGTCATCAAACACATCATTTAATCATTATAATTATCAATCTAGGGAAGTGTCCAATGGTTGTATACGATAGCAGAGTTAAGCAGCTTAGAGGTCAGTTTACTCAGAAAATGGTTTTATTGATGATATCAGTCAGTTTTGGGAGTTTTTTTTGTTACTTCTGATCCTATGAACTGAATTGAACTCCTAATTACAATTGCTGAAACCAAATTGCAGAAATGGAAAGATTGTAGAAGATTGAAACTAATTACTCTTGTAGAATCAAAAATAACGGAATTGAAACCTATTTATGCTTGCAAAATGGAAATGACAGAAAGTAACTCCTAAGTATATGAACATAATTAAAATTCTGAAATAAAATGTTGCAACATCAAAACAAATAGAAAGCAATGGACATAAATAGGAATACTAAGAACTGGAAATGATTGTTGAAAACAAGGAAATCAACTACTGTAAGAACCACCAAGAACACAAAAGTGTTGTAAGAAAAAGCCTACACTAGGTAACCAAATATCATGCACAAACATCCATACTACAAGCATTAATACTACAGTTAACAGATGAAATAGAAATTGATAGGTTTATGCTAACATGTTGTAGCAAGAAATGAACATAAATTGTCAAAAGTTGATCCTTCCCCTGGGCCTGGAAGTGGGCCCTTGCTCCATGATCCAGAAGAAGGCAAGAAAACTACTCTAAAAATACCTAATTCTCACTCAATCACTCAAGAAAATAACTGAATGAAGAAACTGCACTTTTTATTGAATTTGAAAGAACATTGCAACAATGTAGGAAAAATCCTCAGAATCACTACTTTGTTACAACTGAAACAACTATTCTATTCCTATCCTTCTATGCAAACATCTATCTATATGCTCAACCAATATGGGAGATTTTTATTTATACTATTCTATTACATATTTGGGTTTGTTCTATTGTTGCATTTCAGGGATTCAGCAACTGTTTTGAAGCTATCCTCCTGAAATGCAAGAAATTGTTTTGTTGTAATTTATCCATTTCACTTTTTGGGTGCAATATATTGAAATAAATGTGGTGGAAGGTGTGATAAATCTTCCCATACATTTGTTTTCATATTTATTTCACAATTTGTCACCTTTATGACCGTTCTGTTGATGGTTTTGACCAATACTGGTCCTGCTCCGCTCATTCTAGAGTTTGCTCTGGAATATCAAACAATGTAACAGTTCTTATGCTTTTCATGTATCAATTTCTTAGGATGATGGGTTTTACTGGCTCGGTAATATTCTTAAGTCCTCAAAATACTTCTTACATAGGTTTTACGTGCTGATATTGACAAATTCCAATCCATGATATTTATTTACAACTGGCTAGAATTTGTATGGTCAAATTCTATTTTTTGCACAGTCAGCCCAATTTGAACAGGTTTTGGCACATTTTTATAAGTTGAACAGGTTATAAGGTAAGGACAACAAACAACATGATTCCAGAACGGAATACAAATCAACATACATTATTGCCTATTCAAATAAATATTCTTGCTAGGTAAATCAGCTAAAATAGTGCAAAAAATGCATAAAATGGTCAAAACAGAGTGCTATGCTCCATAACATCTAAACATATAAATAATAGCAGATAATGCATTCCATAATCAAAATTAGAAAAAAACATAGCATAAGGTTTATCAAATTGTTTATGAAATATCCAAAAATGATCTATGAATGAGGTAATTTCTGGCCTCATCAAACAGTTGTGATGTTCTTCACTAGATATTCTTCTAAACCTGTGCAGTCATTAGGCATGGTTTAACTTATTTCCAACCACAATTAACTCTAATCCTTTGATTAGATTCATCAAAAAATTCCACCCATATCCCTTTAAAATTTAGAAGATTCTTATGCACTTTTAACCAATTCACTCCTAAGATGATATCGAATGCATACAAAGGAGCCACATATAGATTCAAGTTGGTTTTTCCTTGTGGTAAGGATATGTGAGGGTCAAATAGGAATTAGTCAACATGGTAGGTTTACCCTGAGCCATACTTTACCTTCCAATTTTTAGCCAAAAATTCATGTCTAATAGGTAAATCCCTCACTATACTAGATGAGATAAAGTTATATGTTGATCCACTATCAATCAAAATTTTCACATGTCTATCAAATAGTTTTCCATTTAGTAAGAAAGGATTAATTTGACCATTGATTTCAGAACTACCTATGGCAACATAGATCCTATGGTTAGCTTCCTCTAGAACTTTTGATGGTAAATACGCTATGTGGGGATATTTAATGGCATAGTAAGCTCCTTTACACACATAACATCCTGTTGGAGGAGCTCTGTTTCCTTTATTGTCATTCTTAATTCTGTTCACAAAAGTAGTTTCCCTAGCCCTTTCTTGACCTATTGAATTTTGATCCTGTCTTCTCGAAAAATCCTTTGCATCTTTCATGCATTTACCATTTTGGTAATTAAATTTATTTTTTCCACTTTGCTTGTTCTGATCTCCTCCTGTGGGTTTCTTATTTTTTCCTTCTCCCATTTCATAAATCCAACACTTTTTTGCTTTCGGATTTCATCTCTTTATTTTTTAGATAACTTTTGGTAATTAAAATATGCTTTTCTTGTTTCATGATTGGATTCCTCTTTTCTTTCCAAGTAAAAAATAGTAGGTAGATTTACATGATTGTGCATATTTACTCTCGTCATGATTCTAGGATGTAAGCCCATAATGAATTTTTGAGTCTTCATCTCTTCATTACACTCATATTGAGATGCATATTTTGATAATTGTATAAATATTTGGTGGTACTCACATACTAAATTTTTTCCTAACATAAATTTGAGAATCCACCAAAATTTTCTATGTAATATTCTCTTTTCAAGAATCTATATTTGAATTCCTTGACAAATTCCTCTCATTTGAGGTTAGTAGCTTCTACTAGATGCCATTTCTTATGATATTTCCACCAATCCAAAGCTACTTTAGTCATATTCATAACTACCAAAGTAGTCTTAGATTTAGAGGATAGAACCACTAAAGAGAAATAGGACTCCAATTCGCTTAACCAATTCTCATTTGATTCACAATCGCCCTTTCCATTAAACTTGGACATCACAAATCTTTTGAGGTTCCTATACAACTCTTTACTTACCCAAGCCCTTCCTACACTGGATCCCTCTAGTTCCCTAGGTACATCCCCTGCCTTGTCTAATCCATTTCTTATTTTCCCTATTAGGTATTCTATTACCTATTTTTGTTGGAAAATGAATTTTTTTTGTTGGGCCATATGCATTTTTTATTAGGTCATACCTTCTCTTTTCTACTCCATTTGGGTTTGCAGTAATTTCAAAATATTTGTAAGGCTTTCTCCTCTTTCTAGTTCATTTGGAGATGGTTCATTCAAATATTTCTTCCTTATTTCATGTTGAGGACCTTCATTTATAAAATTTATTCTTGGTCCCCTTACAGGTATTCTAGTGGTTTCCTCCTCTCTGACTCTCATAAGGTTTCTTAAGGTCCCACCACATAGCATTGGTGCCATATTAACCTATAAGTGAAAGAGGTGTTACATTAGTTTGTAATAACTAATCATTTTCACATTCATAGTCTACAACTTATGATCAAGTCTGCTTTGATACCATATGTAACAACCCAAGTCTACTCACTTAGTTGTCCATATCAATCAAACAAGATAAGCAAGAAGGTTTTTTTTTTGTTTTCAACCTACAATTTACTAAGATTTTACCATCAAGGTACCAAGTAATATTTGTTTTACACAATATTTCATTATGACAAACTTTAAGTAGAACAACATATTAAACCAACTTTTGGATCTTTAGACTATTGCAGACAATAATCCAAGTGGAAGAGAGGCCACATCCTATAATTGTGACATTTAATGGAATTGAAAATCTCATTTATGTCTTCATTTTCTAGCATCAGGATCAAACCACAACAGGCGTTGTTCTTTAGGGTCCATAACATCTAAAGGATTGACGCTTCCTTCCTCATCCCTAAACATTCTAAACCTTCAACTTTTTTTTATTCATGTTTTTCATATTGAATGTAATATTTCTAGCATAAATATACCATGTGTCTATCTGATTATCCATATTTCTCGAAGTTAGAGCCTTTCCAATTCACTAGCCTAGGTGTTGATCGCACATGCTCTATGCAACTCATGATTTTTTATCCTATATCAAACATTGAGGCTAATTTATAGCTAAGTTACTTGTGTATGGGACTTATCACAGTGCTATCAACCAAAAATTTGGAGATGGCATCCATACCACATTATCTTTAATGGAATTGATCTAGTCTCATTTTTTGACCAATTCTGTCAATACAACAATTACTCTCAAACTAGTTGTGTGCATACATGTACCTCAACATATTGGGTTTTAATTTTTCTCCTAAAGGCATATTTATCTATCGATGCTTTAGCTCGTAGGTAAGTTATAGCAATATTAACTTCAAACTTATAGTATTGAAATACCTCTATGAAGTTCACTCAATCTAGGCTTTTAAAGGTAAAATTTGGGTAAATTTAATCCTTGTAAAAGGTTCAATGTCATCCATTTACACAGTAAAATATATCATTGCTATTTAATTCTTTTACAAAACATACAAAACATAAATCATGTTATTTTATTTGCTTTCTAAACCTTCAATTTTTCAAGAACGACCTACAAATTCACTTTCACTATTTTTTTTAAATAAATACGGTGATCACTTCTAAGTAAATTATAAGAACTCTTAGTCAGCTTACAATTCGTTCTTCAACAAAGACAAGGAAATATTTCATAAGAATATAATCTCTTTGACCAATCAAAAATGATTTATAAAAGTAATCCACTAATTACTTAAGCTACTGATACTAATCACAAGCAAAGAAATTATATTTCTACAAGATTAATCTCTTAATAAGATTCTAATATGTATTTTCAGCTAGCAGTAAGGCTTAACTTTCCCACATGTCTATCTATATTTTCTAAAATAAATTATCACCGTCTAGAAAGAATGCTAACATTTATTAATAAAACATACTTGCATATTCCACATAACCAAATATGTAAAAACTTATTTTAAAACATAAAAAACTGATTATAAAGGGTCTCATATTTCACTACATTCAAGTCTTTAGGCTAAAGTAAAGAAAACATAATAAGAAAGAGCATCTAAATCATTTACCAGTTACATAATACAAACAAAATTTCAAAAAAAAATTAAGTATGCATTTACGAGGAACTCTCAAAGACATGCTATCCTTTAAGTTATGCAATTTATATATATCGTTCAACCATGATGAAGATTGAACACAGATAGTGTTACTCATACTAAACACATATATTTTTCACATGCCATCATGCAATATAAAATTATACTTCAACAATTTTTAGAGACTTAGAATCAATAAAATTATAGATCAATTTTCTTGGATTTACACTAGGATGAACTTTCCCACAACTTTCCCGAGACCTGCCAGTGTCTCAATAAACATGACATAAAGATATGTCTTATACAAGGTTAAACATAATTTTCCAAAAAAATTTACATAATAAGGTTGCTATTACACTGAGGCAACATGTCTATAGCTTAATGAAATGATTTTCATTTCAAAAAGAACTGGGTTCGAGCATAGGCAATGTAGGATCATCTTTGGCTTCAGCACAATGTACTGCTTCCTTAAACACCATCAAGAACATATTATAGCTAGTTCGGAAGAAATTGGATTTGCAGGTATGATGAGATCAGATTTCGGCTCATATTTTGGATGCATGCATTCCTAAATGTATCTATAATTCAGAATAACAAACATACAATCCCAAATTTCATTCTACAACCTAATCAATGCATTTATGCTATTTTAACCAGGATGACTACTTAGTCTAGGCAATGCTCATCAAGCACAGATAAGTTTTTTTATAGTATATTATTCGCTATTTCAACCATAAAACATTCTTCCTATGCAGTTATAGAAATTCAATGTTCTTTTCCCATTCAATAACAATGAGGATGGAAGAATCTGCATATATACTTTTTTAAATTAAAACACAAGCATTATTAACTAGTTTGACCAACAAACGTTTTACCTGTGCAGTTACAAAAATTCAATGTTGTTTTCCCATTCAAGCACAGTGAGCATGGAAGAATCCACATATTTTTTTATAATAAAACACAAGCATTATGTGCATTCTATCCTCTATACTTTGTATTTAGCAACCAAGGATACATTCCACATAGTCCATTTTTTAAGAAGTAATCTTAAATAACAAAAGCCTACACACTTAAAGAAACCACCTAGGTTTATTACTCGTTGAAGACTTTCTTGACCTCCCTTTTACTTTAAACACCTACAACACTCTTCTAACAACCATTCGTGGTTCCCTTCCTTCCTCTCTCCCTAGTTGATTTCATATTATTTTCCCCCTTCCATCCATTTTTTACTTACCATATTTTTCTCCAGCCTTTTTTAGACATCAGGAAAGAATGAGGATCAAATTCATTATGGTACCATTTCATTTTTTTATGCATGATCTTGCCAACATATTACCACACCAAACTTACCAAAAATCCTCAATCTTGGATTAAATACATAAACATAAGTTTCCTCTAAGTTTTAATCGACCAAGCAGCCAAGCATATAAAGGTCAATCAAATCAATATTTTAGAGTAATATGCAAAACATATTTTCATAATACATTCTAATGTTTATGCATTTGCAATATATATATATATATATATATATATATATATATATATATATATATATATATATATATATATATATATATATATATATATATATATATATATATATATATATATATATATTACACTTTTTATAAAATATTATACATAAGTCTAAAATAAAATAAAAGGTGGCTCCCAAGATCATCGCCACTCACAACACAAACACACTATAAAAACAATCATTTTTCCAAACAAGCACACAAACTATAAAATCAAAATTCTACATGAAATGCAAGTGTGCAAACATCCATGTACTTGCGAGTCGAATCATAATTTCCCTTTCTTACCCTTTTTCTTTTTCCTTCCTACTACCTGACTTCTTCTCCTTGTCATCCTGTAACTATCTTGCATCCGTAAGGATCATCAACAATACCAAGTTTCACAAGAAAAACATAATATTATTATTTTTTATTATATTCCTTCATCGTGATAGGAGGGTTGTTACACCATTAACAATTATGGTTCAATAAGAGTATAACCTTCTTAGTGGAAAGAAAATCATAGATCCTAGTTAACTACCTATATGAGATGATAATGAAACCAAGTTTCTAGGGAAGACACCAATTTGAAGATAAAGATGATGGAAATTCAACTATAGGTTTATTTAATACTATAAAATATGCTTATGGTAGATTAACCTTAACTCCATGAATCATATTGTAGTCTTTATAAGATACAACAAATAGATCATGGTAGAATATTTGGAAAGAGTTTAGACACCAAAACAGCACCAATCCGATTATGTGACTACAAACACTGATCACATTGACACACACAGCTTTCAGGGCAGCCCTCAGAGGTCAAACAGTGGTCCTAGCCACTTACACAACAGGTTAGAAGGTCAAAAAGTAAAACAGAGCAAAAGCAAGCCTTAAGCAAAAGCAAGCCTTAAGCAAGAACAAGCAAGCCTTAAGCAAAAGCAAGCCTTAAGCAAGAACAAGCAAGCCTTAAGCAAGAAAAAGCAAGCCTTAAGCAAAAGAAAACCTTGGCCGAGGGTGTCATGAAATTGCGACACCAAAAGCCCAAAGGGGAGCCTTGGTCGAGGGTGTCGCGAAATCGTGACGTCGCAAAATCACGACACCAAAAGCCCAAAGGGGAACCTTTGTCGAGGGTGTCACGATTTCGCAACATCTCAAACTCATGACACCAAAAGCCCAAAGGGGAACCTTGGCTAAGGGTGTCGCAATTTTGTGACGTCGCGAAATCACGACACCTAAAGCCCAAAGGGGAGCCTTGGCCGAGGGTGTCATGAAATTGTGATGTCGTGAAATCGCGACGTCGCGAAATCACGACACCAAAAGCCCAAAGGGTAACCTTGGCCGAGGGTGTCACGATTTTGCGATGTCACGAAATCGCGACACCAAAATCCCAAAGAGGAACATTGGCCGAGGGTGTCGCGATTTCACGACATCGCAAAATCGCGACACCAAAAGCCCAAAGGGGAACCTTGGCCGAGGGTGTCGTGATTTCACGACGTCGCAAAATTGCGACACCAAAAGCCCAAAGGGGAGTCTTGGCCAAGGGTGTCACGAAATCACGATGTCACGATTTCATGATGTCATGAAATCGTGGCACCAAAAGCCCAAAGGGGAACCTTAGCCGAAGTGTCACGATATCATGACACTTTGGCATGTTGCGCCTAAGCAAAAATTCAATCAATCAGGGGCAGAATTCAAGCATTCAAAGGCACCATTAAAACATTTTAAAGAAAAACATTAAAGCCATCAAAGCAGATGTTAAACAAATGGCAGTCGAAGACAGTCGGTTATTGCCGCCTGCTATGCATGCGCACGTAGGTGGGCAGATTGGCAGTTAGCAGACTGTCACAAGGGCAGTAATGTAAGCCCAAGTCAAGGAGGAGTCTCCTCCCCTTTGGAAGGCATGGTAGCCACATGGCATCACTACATTCCCCCTCCAAAGAGGCCCCATGGGTCTATAAAATGTTGGACTTTCCCACCCAGAAAGAGGACAGGTTGACAAACATTTTTTAACGCAACGAAGTCTTTGCTAAACCAGAGACCGGATTGCATTCCTTTCGAATTCATTCTTCTGCACCTGTAATCTCTTTTGCAAGGGAGGTTATTGGTGGCTATTAGAAGGTGAATCCGAACCTTCAGACCCGACATTGGACACAGTAAACCATCAATTTGTTGACACCACATTATCTTAGATTTTGGGCCCATCCCTAGTGTATTGGCGTCAAAGTCAAATTTTCAACAGTGGGCGGCCCGCTCGGGTGCCTCGCACGCTCTCTGCTATTTTTTTTAATTTATATTGTTATCACATATTTATCATACATTACAATCTATGCTATTTTTTTTTAATTTATTCTGTTATACGTTATAGTTTATTGAATATATTATCATGCTATCGCGGCTTTAGTTTATTCTATCGTATTTAATCACGTATCTTGAATGTTATCCTGCATAACATTCTTGAATGTTTACTTGGGCAGCCTAAGCTATTTTATTCACGTATTTAATCAATCTTTGCACGTATTTCTTTCAAATGTTCTATCCTTTTGTCACAGGTGCTACTAAACGGTTTGCTGTTTCTTTGAACGTAGGAAGAACAGCAAGGAGCAAGGATTCATCAGCAATAAGCGGCGGCAACACTTTGGCTCACCTGTTTCAAATGTGGGCATGCGGAAGGAAGATTACTAATCATGATTGTAACCAAGACAAGCTAACACTCCTAGCCCTTGAAAAGGGAGGAGATGTATTGTAACCGAATGGAATTAATATAAAAGGGTTGTGCTCCTGCTTTCTCCTTTATGTTTGGTTGATTCGATTACATGCGTTCTATTTCATGTATATTCATTTAGCATCAAGTTAGTTCTGCTTTCATTACATCTTAGTGTTTCTTTTCTCTCGGAATCTCATGCTTTCAATGGCGATCATGGTGGGATCCTGTCCCCTATTTTTTTTTAGATTCAGAAACTAATTGAGATTTATGTTTTTTTTTTGCTTAAAGGTACTAGGCCGAATCAGAAACAGCTGGTTTGGGTGGAAAAGATAGCAGATTTGAGCAAAAAAAAAAAAGGGTAGGGTTCCAAAGCTGTACCTGCATTTTATTTATTTATTATTATTATTATTTTTTTATTTTTTTTTGTCAACTTTTACTTGCTTAGGGAAAGTTGTTTATGCTTGTTTCATTTTTATTAAATAAAATGAAACCCACACACATCACGTGGTAAATTAAACCAAGGAGTTGGTCGTAAGAACCCAGCCATTGAGCAAGACCAACGGTGGTTTCATCACCACCTTGTCTTAGCTTTGCATCCATTTCCTTGATTGTCACTGTTGTTAGGCGTAAATCCTGACGAAAGCTGATCGAGTGTCACTGGGGTGATTCCCATGTGCGCGAGGATAAGTCTTCTATGGTAGGTGTCATTAACAGGACAATCCCCCCTTCCGTACTGCCTATGTTCCATGTACCATCTGCTCTCATGTACCTATAGTTTCCCTCTCGTAATGGCGGGTATATAGAGAGGTTGGTATATCGGTCCGGCAATGGTATATTGAAGGGGTGACCATTTATGGGAGTCATATGAGCCAACATTATGCATTTAAAAGTTCTTCAAAACTTGCAAAAACAAAACAAAACATCAAAATGCACTAAACCAGTTTAGGACACACTATTAATCCTTAAAAGAGATAATCACTGTTTGTGTATGTGTGTGTTCATTTCTTCTTAGTGTAAACAAAAAGAAAAATCATCATAAACGAGATAAAAATCTGCTTAGCTAGTAGAGAAGCACCACAATGGTGTACACTCGTAGCCAAGCCCAATCAAGGGCGGACGCTGCGAAAGGTGCACAAAGAGAGGGCGTTGGTCGCCTTCGCTTTAGCCCTAAGGACTTGGCCATACCGCCTTGGCGGTCTGGCCTACAAGAGAGTCCACATCAGGCCACATCAAGAAGGAATTATTGGGACCCTCCTTTGTGGAGTTTGCCCATTCAACACAGCCCCTTTCGGGAAGAAGCTCTACATGTAGATCTCAATGTAAGTAGACAACTACCTCTTGAGGCTAGATCTGAGTGGCCACAGTGTGATGAAGCACTAGAGAGGCATAGTGTCCATGAGGAGATACAACGTGAATATGCTACCTCTTCTTTGCCTCCTATTAGAACAGAAAGACAAAACCCAGAGTGCAGGGATCTCCACACAGGGCGAGCTCACTCCGCCTGCCCCTTTCACACCCACAAAAGGGAGTACAAGGAAGACCATCACATTCCTCGAGAACAACATACAACGTGGGAACCTTGTGTTTTCGCACCTACAGATATCATGGTCACCCATCGAGGCTAGAGCCTTAAGTAAATGCCACCTACCTCGACAGAGGGAAGTGACCCATTGAAATTTCAGATCATCAAGATCAAGGCAAACACATAGGAGAAACTTTCAAGCCTCCTAAGCAAAAGAGGGCAGACCAAGTTGACCCGGCAGTCACCAGACATGCCGCCCGCCAAGCTCGAATCACGTAGCTTGAGCAAGGTCATCAGGAGTTAGAGTACTTATACCAGCTTAATAAATAGTGCATGCAGCGTGAAGCGGATGAGTTGCGTTATAAACTACCTGAGAGGGTGCCAACCCCTTGCACCCAAAGAACAGAAAAATATGCAAGGCACAACCCTTTGGTGCAGGACAGGTCTTTGTGACCTCGTCAAGCTTTGCCTCTGAGACCTTATAGACCCGAGAGGGAGGCAACTCCCCGAAACAATGATGGTTACCCTCAGTAGGGACTCAATCAGGGTCATAGGTCTCGCCCAGAGACTCATCAAGAAGTTTATGAGTAGTATGAACTAGAAATAGAACGGGCCGAAACACCCTATCAAGGTGGGAGGGCTGCCACTTGGCCACCCCCCATAAGCCTCTAGTCTCCCATAACTCACAACGAGAGCAAACAAAAGAGGAAGAAATAAAATCTTTCGATGCATACAAAGCGCTATTAGAGCGTTTGGAGTCTGTGGAGACAAAATTTTTTGGGCATCAAAAGCCCACGTTATGTTAACTCTGTAGTCATCCAGTGCATCCCTCAGTGCCCACACCTCTTTACCTCGAACATTTCAAGTTGCCTCAATTGGCAGTCTTTAAAGGTGAAGAGGATGCACAAGAACATGTCACAAAATTCCTAAGTCAATGCTTCGACATCCAAGATAATGACGCATTGTTGCTTAGGAAATTCATAACCACATTCGCAGGCCTTGCCTCAGATTGGTTCACACAGTTACCAAAACACAGCATAAACAACCTAGATCAATTAGTAGATGCATTTTTTGAACGCTTTGCCTTCAACACAAAGAAGAAGGCATCACTAAGTGATCTGGCCAGCCTCAGGCAATATGAGGAAGAAACAATGGCAGCATATGGTAATCGATGGAGGGCTTTACTTTCTAAGCTACCCTACGTTCCGGCTATGTCTGATCTCACACAGATGTTTGCACGAAGTTGTTTAAAATCATTCTCTGGGCTATTGCTGCTACAGTAATATGCCAGCCTAGAAGAAGCTCTGGTGCAAGCCAGAGTTATAGAAGAGATTAAAATAGGTGAAGGCGCAATCCCCAAGCCTAAAAATAAAGAGTGGAATAAAACCACTAATACCGGGACAACGCAATCACAAACCACTGCGGTTAATCAAGTTGCGATAAATGTCCCCAAGCTCATGCAAGAAATGCAGCCCCAAAGGCTAATTACCGTGCAAGTGCTCTCCCGGTTATGAAAGAGATAATAAAAAATAGGAGCAGAATCAGCAGCTTCGCCCTAGGCGATAATTCACCCCTTATGCGGAGTCCAGAGACTCCCTATTTGACCGCTTGTCAGCGAAAAATTTAGTCACCCCCGCGTAAATCCAAGCTGTTGATCCTAATGCTCCCAATCCTAAGGGATACAGAGAGGAATTATATTGTAGATTTCATAGGCGAAGGGGACATGACTTGAATGGATGTTGGAAATTCAAGGGATTAATCCAAGATTTGATCAACAATAAAACATTGGCCATGGACAACCCCATAGCGCCAAATAATCAACAAATGGGGGTATTCAAGGACCCTTTGCCTACCCACGAGGCACAAGAAAAACCTCTATAGGTTAATGAGGTGTGACAGAATATTACCATGCAAGGATTTGTGAGAATGATCAGCATAGTGATAAGGAACAAAAAGTACCCAAGAGTTACCCCCGAGGTAGCTACAAGGGAAGTTCCAACAATGTCGCAGCCTCAACAACGCCCTGTGCAGTTGCCTTCGCCTAGACCCGAGGTCACGATATGGACCAAACTCATGCAGAGTTTGCGGACCACATCAGCTAGGATTTCCATTTACGAGCTTATTCAACAGTCAACACCTCATAGGGAAGCTCTTATTCTGCAACCTAATCAATGCATTTATGCTAATTTAAACAGGATGACTACTTAGTCTAGGCAATGCTCATCAAGCACACATAAGTTTTTTTATAGTATATTATTTGCTATTTCAACCATAAAACATTCTTCCTATGCAGTTATAGAAATTCAATGTTCTTTTCCTATTCAATAACAATGAGGATGGAAGAATCTGCATATATACTTTTTTTAATTAAAACACAAGCATTATTAACTAGTTTGACCAACAAACGTTTTACCTGTGCAGTTACAAAAATTCAATGTTGTTTTCCCATTCAAGCACAGTGAGCATGGAAGAATCCACATATTTTTTTATAATAAAACACAAGCATTATGTGCATTCTATCCTCTATACTTTGTATTTAGCAACCAAGGATACATTCCACATAGTCCATTTTTTAAGAAGTAATCTTAAATAACAAAAGCCTACACACTTAAAGAAACCACCTAGGTTTATTACTCGTTGAAGACTTTCTTGACCTTCCTTTTACTTTAAACACCTACAACACTCTTCTAACAACCATTCGTGGTTCCCTTACTTCCTCTCTCCCTAGTTGATTTCATATTATTTTCCCCCTTCCATCCATTTTTTACTTACCATATTTTTCTCCAGCCTTTTTTAGACATCAGGAAAGAATGAGGATCAAATTCATTATGGTACCATTTCATTTTTTTATGCATGATATTGCCAACATATTACCACACCAAACTTACCAAAAATCCTCAATCTTGGATTAAATACATAAACATAAGTTTCCTCTAAGTTTTAATCGACCAAGCAGCCAAGCATATAAAGGTCAATCAAATCAATATTTTAGAGTAATATGCAAAACATATTTTCATAATACATTCTAATGTTTATGCATTTGCATATATATATATATATATATATATATATATATATATATATATATATTACACTTTTTATAAAATATTATACATAAGTCTAAAATAAAATAAAAGGTGGCTCCCAAGATCATCGCCACTCACAACACAAACACACTCTAAAAACAATCATTTTTCCAAACAAGCACACACACTATAAAATCAAAATTCTACATGAAATGCAAGTGTGCAAACATCCAAGTACTTGCGAGTCGAATCATAATTTCCCTTTCTTACCCTTTTTCTTTTTCCTTCCTACTACCTGACTTCTTCTCCTTGTCATCCTGTAACTATCTTGCATCCGTAAGGATCATCAACAATACCAAGTTTCACAAGAAAAAGATAATATTATTATTTTTTATTATATTCCTTCATCGTGATAGGAGGGTTGTTACACAATTAACAATTATGGTTCAATAAGAGTATAACCTTCTTAGTGGAAAGAAAATCATAGATCCTAGTTAACTACCTATATGAGATGATAATGAAACCATGTTTCTAGGGAAGACACCAATTTGAAGATAAAGATGATGGAAATTCAACTATAGGTTTCTTTAATACTATAAAATATGCTTATGGTAGATTAACCTTAACTCCATGAATCATATTGTAGTCTTTATAAGATACAACAAATAGATCATGGTAGAATATTTGGAAAGAGTTTAGACACCAAAACAGCACCAATCTAATTATGTGACTACAAACACTGATCACATTGACACACACAGCTTTCAGGGCAGCCCTCAGAGGTCAAATAGTGGTCCTAACCACTTACACAGCAGGTTAGAAGGTCAAAAAGTAAAACAGAGCAAAAGCAAGCCTTAAGAAAAAGCAAGCCTTAAGAAAAAGCAAGCCTTAAGCAAGAACAAGCAAGCCTTAAGCAAAAGCAAGCCTTAAGCAAGAACAAGCAAGCCTTAAGCAAGAACAAGCAAGCCTTAAGCAAAAGCAAACCTTGGCCGAGGGTGTCGTGAAATTGCGACACCAAAAGCCCAAAGGGGAGCCTTGGTCGAGGGTGTCACGAAATCGTGATGTCGCAAAATCGCGACACCAAAAGCCCAAAGGGGAACCTTTGCCGAGGGTGTCACGATTTCGCAACATCTCAAACTCATGACACCAAAAGCCCAAAGGGGAACCTTGGCTAAGGGTGTCGCGATTTTGTGACGTCGCGAAATCGCGACACCAAAAGCCCAAAGGGGAGCCTTGGCCGAGGGTGTCATGAAATCGTGATGTCGTGAAATCACGACACCAAAAGCCCAAAGGGGAACCTTGGCCGAGGGTGTCACGATTTTGCGACATCGTGAAATCGTGACACCAAAAGCCCAAAGGGGAACCTTGGTCGAGGGTGTCGCGATTTCACGACGTCGCAAAATCGTGACACCAAAATCCCAAAGGGGAACCTTGGCCGAGGGTGTCGTGATTTCACGACGTCACGAAATTGCAACACCAAAAGCCCAAAGGGGAGCCTTGGCCAAGGGTGTCATGAAATCACGATGTCACGATTTCATGACATCGTGAAATCACGACACCAAAAGCCCAAAGGGGAACCTTGGCCGAAGTGTCACGATATCGCGACACTTTGGCATGTTGTGCCTAAGCAAAAATTCAATCAATCAGGGGCGGAATTCAAGCATTCAAAGGCACCATTAAAACATTTTAAAGTAAAACATTAAAGCCATCAAAGCAGATGTTAAACAAATGGCAGCCGAAGACAGTCGGTTACTGCCACCTGCTATGCATGCGCACGTAGGTGGGCAGATTGGCAGTTAGCGGACTGTCACAAGGGCAGTAATGTAATCCCAAGTCAAGGAGGAGTCTCCTCCCCTTTGGAAGGCATGGTCGCCACATGGCATCACTACATGCCCCCTCCAAAGAGACCCCATGGGTCTATAAAATGTTGGACTTTCCCACCCAGAAAGAGGACAGGTTGACAAACATTTTTTAATGCAACGAAGTGCTGCTAAACCAGAGACCGGATTGCATTCCTTTCTGATTCATTCTTCTACACCTGTAATCTCTTTCGCAAGGGAGGTTATTGGTGGCTGTTAGAAGGTGAATCCGAACCTTCAGACCCGACATTGGACACAGTAAACCATAAATTTGTTGACACCACATTATCTTAGATTTTGGTCCCATCCCTAGTGTATTGGCGTCAAAGTCAAGTTTTCAACAGTGGGCGGCCCGCTCGGGTGCCCCGCACGCTCTCTGCTATTTTTTTAAATTTATCTTGTTACCACGTATTTATCATACATTACAGTCTATGCTATTTTTTTTTAATTTATTCTGTTATACGTTATAGTTTATAGAATATATCATCATGCTATCGTGGCTTTAGACATCTGTCGTATTTAATCACGTATCTTGAATGTTATCCTGCATTACATTCTTGAATGTTTACTTGGGCAGCCTGAGCTATTTTATTCACGTATTTAATCAATATTTGCACGTATTTCTTTCAAACGTTCTATCCTTTTGTCATAGGTGCTACTAAACGGTTTGCTGTTTCTTTGAATGCATGAAGAACAACAAGGAGCAAGGATTCATCAGCAATAAGCGGCGGCAACACTTTGGCTCGCCTGTTTCAAATGTGGGCATGCGGAAGGAAGATTACTAATCATGATTGTAACCAAGACAGGCTAACACTCCTAGCCCTTGAAAAGGGAGGAGATGTATTGTAACCGAATGGAATTAATATAAAAGGGTTGTGCTCCTGCTTTCTCCTTTATGTTTGGTTGATTCGATTACATGCGTTCTATTTCATTTATATTCATTTAGCATCAAGTTAGTTCTGCTTTCATTACATCTTAGTGTTTCTTTTCTCTCGGAATATCATGCTTTCAATGGCGATCATGGTGGGATCCTGTCCCCTATTTTTTTTAGATTCAGAAACTAATTGAGATTTACATTTTTTTTTTGCTTAAAGGTACTGGGCCGAATCAGAAACAGCTGGTTTGGGTGGAAAAGATAGCAGATTTGAGCAGAAAAAAAAAGGGTAAGGTTCCAAAGCTGTACCTGCATTTTATTTATTTATTATTATTATTATTTTTTTCTATTTTTTTGTCAACTTTTACTTGCTTAGGGAAAGTTGTTTATGCTTGTTTCATTTTTATTAAATAAAATGAACCCCACACACATCACGTGGTAAATTAAACGAAGGAGCTGGTCGTAAGACCCCAGCCATTGAGCAAGACCAACGGTGGGTTCATCACCACCTTGGCTTAGCTTTGCATCCATTTCCCGATTGTCACTGTTGTTAGGCGTAAATCCTGATGAAAGCTGATTGAGTGTCACTGGGGTGATTCCCATGTGCGCGAGGATAAGTCTTCTATGGTAGGTGTCATTAACAGGACAATCCCCCTTTCGTATCGCCTATGTTCCATGTACCATCTGCTCTCACGTACCTATAGTTTCCCTATCGTAAGGGCGGGTATATAGAGAGGTTGGTATATCGGTCCGGCAATGGTATATTGAAGGGGTGACCATTTATGGGAGTCATATGAGCCAACATTATGCATTTAAACGTTCTTCAAAACTTGCAAAAACAAAACAAAACATCAAAATGCACTAAACCAGTTTAGGACACACTATTAATCCTTAAAAGAGATAATCACTGTTTGTGTATGTGTGTGTTCATTTCTTCTTAGTGTAAACAAAAAGAAAAATCATCATAAACGAGATAAAAATCTGCTTAGCTAGTAGAGAAGCACCACAATGGTGTACACTCGTAGCCAAGCCCAATCAAGGGCGGACGCTGCGAAAGGTGCACAAAGAGAGGGCGTTGGTCGCCTTCGCTTTAGCCCTAAGGACTTGGCCATACCGCCTTGGGGGTCTGGCCTACAAGAGAGTCCACATCAGGACACATCAAGAAGGAATTATTGGGACCCTCCTTTGTGGAGTTTGCCCATTCAACACAGCCCCTTTCGGGAAGAAGCTCTACATGTAGATCTCAATGTAAGTAGACAACTACCTCTTGAGGCTAGATCTGAGTGGCCACAGTGTGATGAAGCACTAGAGAGGCATAGTGTCCATGAGGAGATACAACGTGAATATGCTACCTCTTCTTTGCCTCCTATTAGAACAGAAAGACAAAACCCAGAGTGCAGGGATCTCCACACAGGGCGAGCTCACTCCGCCTGCCCCTTTCACACCCACAAAAGGGAGTACGAGGAAGACCATCGCATTCCTCAAAAACAACATACAATGCGGGAACCTTGTGTTTCTGCACCTACAGATATCATGGTCACCCATCGAGGCTAGAGCCTTAAGTAAATGCCGCCTACCTCGATAGAGGGAAGCGACACATTGAAATTTCAGATCATCAAGATCAAGGCAAACACATAGGAGAAACTTTCAAGCCTCCTAAGCAAAAGAGGGTAGACCAAGTTGACCCGACATTCACCAGACATGCCGCCCGCCAAGCTCGAATCACGCAGCTTGAGCAAGGTCATCAGGAGTTAGAGTACTTATACCACCTTAATAAAGAGTGCATGCAGCGTGAAGCGGATGAGTTGTGTTATAAACTACCTGAGAGGGTGCCAACCCCTTGCACCCAAAGAGCAGAACAATATGCGAGGCACAACCCTTTGGTGCAGGACAGGTCTTCGTGACCTCGTCAAGCTTTGCCTCTGAGACCTTATAGACCCGAGAGGGAGGCCACTCCCCGAAACAACGATGGGTACCCTCAGTAGGGACTCAATCAGGGTCATAGGTCTCACCTAGAGACTCCTCAAGAAGTTTATGAGGAGTATGAACTAGAAATAGAACGGGCCGAAACACCCTATCAAGGTGGGAGGGTTGCCACTCGGCCACCCCCCCATAGGCCTCTAGTCTCCCATAACTCACAACGAGAGCAAACAAAAGAGGAAGAAATAAAATATTTCGATGCATACAAAGCGCTATTAGAGTGTTTGGAGTCTATGGAGACAAAAGCTTTTGGGCATCAAAAGCCCACGTTATGTTAACTCTGCAGTCATCCAGTGCATCCCTCAGTGCCCACACCTCTTTACCCCGAATATTTCAAGTTTCCTCAATTGGCAGTCTTTAAAGGTGAAGAGGATGCACAAGAACATGTCACAAGATTCCTAAGTCAATGCTTCGACATCCAAGATAATGACGCATTTTTGCTTAGGACATTCATAACCACATTCGTAGGCCTTGCCTCAGATTGGTTCACATAGTTACCAAAACACAGCATAAACAACCTAGATCAATTAGTAGATGCGTTTCTTGAACGCTTTGCCTTCAACACAAAGAAGAAGGCATCACTGAGTGATCTGGCCAGCCTCAGGAAATATGAGGAAGAAATAATGGCAGCATATGGGAATCGATGGAGGGATTTGCTTTCTAAGCTACCCTACCTTCCCGCTATGTCTGATCTCACACAGATGTTTGCACGAAGTTGTTTAAAATCATTCTCTGGGCTATTGCTGCTACAACAATATGCCAGCCTAGAAGAAGCTCTGGCACAAGCCAGAGTTATAGAAGAGATTAAAATAGGTGAAGGCGCAATCACCAAGCCTAAAAATAAAGAGTGGAATAAAACCACTAAGACCGGGACAACGCAATCACAACCCACTGCAGTTAATCAAGTTGCGATAAATGTCCCCAAGCCTGTGCAAGAAATGTAGCCCCAAAAGGCTAATTACCAGGCAGTGCCTCTTGGTTATGAAAGAGATAATAAAAAATAGGAGCAAAATCAGCAGCGTCGCCCTAGGCGACAATTCACCCCTTATGCGGAGTCCAGAGACTCCCTATTTGACCCCTTGTCAGCGGCAAATTTAGTCACCCTGCCAGAAATCCAAACTGTAGATCCTAATGCTCCCAAGCCTAAGGGATATAGAGAGGAATTATATTGTGGATTTCATAGGCGAAGGGGACATGACTTGAATGGATGTTGGAAATTCAAGGGATTAATCCAAGATTTGATCAACAATAAAACATTGGCCATGGACAACCCCATAGCGCCAAATAATCAACAAATGGGGGTATTCAAGGACCCTTTGCCTACCCATGAGGCATAGGCAAAACCTCTATAGGTTAATGAGGTGCGACAGAATCTTCCCACGCAAGGATTTGTGAGAATGATCAGCATAGTGACCAGGAACAAAAAGTACCCAAGAGTTACCGCCGAGGTAGCTACAAGGGAAGTTCCAACAATGTCGCAGCCTCAACAACACCCTGTGCAGTTGCCTTCTCCTAGACCCGAGGTCACGATATGGACCAAACTCATGCAGAGTTTGCGGACCACATCAGCTAGGCTTTCCATTTACGAGCTTATTCAACATTCAACACCTCATAGGGAAGCTCTTATTCTGCAACCTAATCAATGCATTTATGCTAATTTAACCAGGATGACTACTTAGTCTAGGCAATGCTCATCAAGCACAGATAAGTTTTTTTATAGTATATTATTCGCTATTTCAACCATAAAACATTCTTCCTATGCAGTTATAGAAATTCAATGTTCTTTTCCCTTTCAATAACAATGAGGATGGAAGAATCTGCATATATACTTTTTTTAATTAAAACACAAGCATTATTAACTAGTTTGACCAACAAACGTTTTACCTGTGCAGTTACAAAAATTCAATGTTGTTTTCCCATTCAAGCACAGTGAGCATGGAAGAATCCACATATTTTTTTATAATAAAACACAAGCATTATGTGCATTCTATCCTCTATACTTTGTATTTAGCAACCAAGGATACATTCCACATAGTCCATTTTTTAAGAAGTAATCTTAAATAACAAAAGCCTACACACTTAAAGAAACCACCTAGGTTTATTACTCGTTGAATACTTTCTTGACCTTCCTTTTACTTTAAACACCTACAACACTCTTCTAACAACCATTCGTGGTTCCCTTCCTTCCTCTCTCCCTAGTTGATTTCATATTATTTTCCCCCTTCCATCCATTTTTTACTTACCATATTTTTCTCCAGCCTTTTTTAGACATCAGGAAAGAATGAGGATCAAATTCATTATGGTACCATTTCATTTTTTTATGCATGATCTTGCCAACATATTACCACACCAAACTTACCAAAAATCCTCAATCTTGGATTAAATACATAAACATAAGTTTCCTCTAAGTTTTAATCGACCAAGCAGCCAAGCATATAAAGGTCAATCAAATCAATATTTTAGAGTAATATGCAAAACATATTTTCATAATACATTCTAATGTTTATGCATTTGCATATATATATATATATATATATATATATATATATATATTACACTTTTTATAAAATATTATACATAAGTCTAAAATAAAATAAAAGGTGGCTCCCAAGATCATCGCCACTCACAACACAAACACACTATAAAAACAATCATATTTCCAAACAAGCACACAAACTATAAAATCAAAATTCTACATGAAATGCAAGTGTGCAAACATCCATGTACTTGCGAGTCGAATCATAATTTCCCTTTCTTACCCTTTTTCTTTTTCCTTCCTACTACCTGACTTCTTCTCCTTGTCATCCTGTAACTATCTTGCATCCGTAAGGATCATCAACAATACCAAGTTTCACAAGAAAAAGATAATATTATTATTTTTTATTATATTCCTTCATCGTGATAGGAGGGTTGTTACACCATTAACAATTATGGTTCAATAATAGTATAACCTTCTTAGTGGAAAGAAAATCATAGATCCTAGTTAACTACCTATATGAGATGATAATGAAACCAAGTTTCTAGGGAAGACACCAATTTGAAGATAAAGATGATGGAAATTCAACTATAGGTTTCTTTAATACTATAAAATATGCTTATGGTAGATTAACCTTAACTCCATGAATCATATTGTAGTCTTTATAAGATACAACAAATAGATCATGGTAGAATATTTGGAAAGAGTTTAGACACCAAAACAGCACCAATCCGATTATGTGACTACAAACACTGATCACATTGACACACACAGCTTTCAGGGCAGCCCTCAGAGGTCAAAAAGTGGTCCTAGCCACTTACACAGCAGGTTAGAAGGTCAAAAAGTAAAACAAAGCAAAAGCAAGCCTTAAGAAAAAGCAAGCCTTAAGCAAGAACAAGCAAGCCTTAAGCAAAAGCAAGCCTTAAGCAAGAACAAGCAAGCCTTAAGCAAGAACAAGCAAGCCTTAAGCAAAAGCAAACCTTGGCCGAGGGTGACGTGAAATTGCGACACCAAAAGCCCAAAGGGGAGCCTTGGTCGATGGTGTCGCGAAATCGTGATGTTGCAAAATCTTGACACCAAAAGCCCAAAGGGGAACCTTTGCCGAGGGTGTCACGATTTCACAACATCTCAAACTCATGACACCAAAAGCCCAAAGGGGAACCTTGGCTAAGGGTGTCGCAATTTTGTGACGTCGCAAAATCGTGACACCAAAAGCCCAAAGGGGAGCCTTGGCCGAGGGTGTCATGAAATCGTGATGTCGTGAAATCGCGACATCGTGAAATCACTACACCAAAAGCCCAAAGGGGAACCTTGGCCGAGGGTGTCACAATTTTGCGACGTCGTGAAATCGCGACACCAAAATCCCAAAGGGGAACCTTGGTCGAGGGTGTCGCGATTTCACGACGTCGCAAAATCGCGACACCAAAAGCCCAAAGGGGAACCTTGGCCGAGGGTGTCGTGATTTCACGACGTCGCGAAATTGCGACACCAAAAGCCCAAAGGGGAGCCTTGGCCAAGGGTGTCACAAAATCACGATGTCACGATTTCATGACGTCGTGAAATCGCGACACCAAAAGCCCAAAGGGGAACCTTGGCCGAAGTGTCACGATATCGTGACACTTTGGCATGTTGCGCCTAAGAAAAAATTCAATCAATCAGGGGCGGAATTCAAGCATTCAAAGGCACCATTAAAACATTTTAAAGCAAAACATTAAAGCCATCAAAGCAGATGTTAAACAAATGGTAGCCGAAGACAGTCGGTTATTGCCGCCTGCTATGCATGTGCACGTAGGTGGGCAGATTGGTAGTTAGCAGACTGTCACAAGGGCAGTAATGTAAGCCCAAGTCAAGGAGGAGTCTCCTCCCCTTTGGAAGGCATGGTCGCCACATGGCATCACTACATGCCCCCTCCAAAGAGACCCCATGGGTCTATAAAATGTTGGACTTTCCCACCCAGAAAGAGGACAGGTTGACAAAAAAATTTTAACGCAACGAAGTGCTACTAAACCAGAGACCGGATTGCATTCCTTTCTGATTCATTCTTGTACACCTGTAATCTCTTTCGCAAGGGAGGTTATTGGTGGCTGTTAGAAGGTGAATCCGAACCTTCAGACCTAACATTGGACACAGTAAACCATTAATTTGTTGACACCACATTATCTTAGATTTTGGGCCCATCCCTAGTGTATTGGCGTCAAAGTCAAGTTTTCAACAGTGGGCGGCCCGCTCGGGTGCCCCGCACGCTCTCTGCTATTTTTTTTAATTTATCTTGTTATCACATATTTATCATACATTACAGTCTATGCTATTTTTTTTTTAATTTATTCTGTTATACGTTATAGTTTATAGAATATATCATCATGCTATCGCGGCTTTAGACCTCTGTCGTATTTAATCACGTATATTGAATGTTATCCTGCATTACATTCTTGAATGTTTACTTGGGCAGCCTGAGCTATTTTATTCACGTATTTAATCAATCTTTGCACGTATTTCTTTCAAATGTTCTATCCTTTTGTCACAGGTGCTACTAAACGGTTTGCTGTTTCTTTGAATGCAGGAAGAACAGCAAGGAGCAAGGATTCATCAGAAATAAGCGACGGCAACACTTTGGCTCGCTTGTTTCAAGTGTGGGCATGCGGAAGGAAGATTACTAATCATGATTGTAACCAAGACAGGCTAACACTCCTAGCCCTTGAAAAGGGAGGAGATGTATTGTAACCGAATGGAATTAATATAAAAGGGTTGTGCTCCTGCTTTATCCTTTATGTTTGGTTGATTCGATTACATGCATTCTATTTCATGTATATTCATTTAGCATCAAGTTAGTTCTGCTTTCATTACATCTTAGTGTTTCTTTTCTCTCGGAGTCTCATGCTTTCAATGGCCATCATGGTGGGATCCTGTCCCCTATTTTTTTTTAGATTCAAAAACTAATTGAGATTTACATTTTTTTTTTGCTTAAAGGTACTAGGCCGAATCAGAAACAGCTGGTTTGGGTGGAAAAGATAGCAGATTTGAGCAGAAAAAAAAAAGGGTAAGGTTCCAAAGCTGTACCTGCATTTTATTTATTTATTATTATTATTATTTTTTTCTATTTTTTTGTAAACTTTTACTTGCTTAGGGAAAGTTGTTTATGCTTGTTTCATTTTTATTAAATAAAATGAACCCCACACACATCACATGGTAAATTAAACCAAGGAGCTAGTCGTAAGACCCCAGCCATTGAGAAAGACCAACGTTGGGTTCATCACCACCTTGGCTTAGCTTTGCATCCATTTCCCTGATTGTCACTGTTGTTAGGCATAAATCCTGACGAAAGCTGATCGAGTGTCACTGGGGTGATTCCCATGTGCGCGAGGATAAGTCTTCTATGGTAGGTGTCATTAACAGGACAATCCCCCCATTCGTATTGCCTATGTTCCATGTACCATCTGCTCTCACGTACCTATAGTTTCCCTCTCGTAAGGGCGGGTATATAGAGAGGTTGGTATATCGGTCCGGAAATGGTATATTGAAGGGGTGACCATTTATGGGAGTCATATGAGCCAACATTATGCATTTAAACGTTCTTCAAAACTTGCAAAAATAAAACAAAACATCAAAATGCACTAAACCAGTTTAGGACACACTATTAATCCTTAAAAGAGATAATCATTGTTTGTGTATGTGTGTGTTCATTTCTTCTTAGTGTAAACAAAAATAAAAATCATCATAAACGAGATAAAAATCTGCTTAGCTAGTAGAGAAGCACCACAATGGTGTACACCCGTAGCCAAGCCCAATCAAGGGCGGACACTGCGAAAGGTGCACAAAGAGAGGGCGCTGGTCGCCTTCGCTTTAGCCCTGAGGACTTGGCCATACCGCCTTGGCGGTCTGGCCTACAAGAGAGTCCACATCAGGCCACATCAAGAAGGAATTATTGGGACCCTCCTTTGTGGAGTTTGCCCATTCAACATAGCCCCTTTCGGGAAGAAGCTCTACATGTAGATCTCAATGTAAGTAGACAACTACCTCTTGAGGCTAGATCTGAGTGGACACAGTGTGATGAAGCACTAGAGAGGCATAGTGTCCATGAGGAGAGACAGCGTGAATATGCTACCTCTTTTTTGCCTCCTATTAGAACAGAAAGACAAAACCCAGAGTGCAGGGCTCTCCACATAGGGCGAGCTCACTCCGCCTGCCCCTTTCACACCCACAAAAAGGAGTACGAGGAAGACCATCGCATTCCTCGGGAACAACATACAATGCGGGAACCTTGTGTTTCCACACCTACAGATATCATGGTCACCCATCGAGGCTAGAGCCTTAGGTAAATTCTGCCTACCTCGACAGAGGGAAGCGACCCATTGAAATTTTAGATCATCAAGATCAAGGCAAA
The DNA here is from genome assembly GCA_028583015.1 of Wollemia nobilis. Classification (NCBI taxonomy): domain Eukaryota; kingdom Viridiplantae; phylum Streptophyta; class Pinopsida; order Araucariales; family Araucariaceae; genus Wollemia; species Wollemia nobilis. The sequence goes on from JAQPPZ010006127.1 coordinate 239,574, forward strand.
CACATAGGAGAAACTTTCAAGCCTCCTAAGCAAAAGAGGGCAGACCAAGTTGACCCGGTAGTCACCAGACATGCCGCCCGCCAAGCTCGAATCACATAGCTTGAGCAAGGTCATCAGGAGTTAGAGTACTTATACCACCTTAATAAAGAGTGCATGCAGCGTGAAGCGGATGAGTTACGTTATAAACTACCTGAGAGGGTGCCAACCCCTTGCACCCAAAGAGCAGAACAATATGCGAGGCACAACCCTTTGGTGCAGGATAGGTTTTCATGACCTCGTCAAGCTTTGCCTCTGAGACCTTATAGACCCGAGAGGGAGGCCACTCCCAGAAACAATGATGGGTACCCTCAGTAGGGACTCAATCAGGGTCATAGGTCTCACCCAGAGACTCCTCAAGAAGTTTATGAGGAGTATGAAATAGAAACAGAACGGGCCAAAACACCCTATCAAGGTGGGAGGGCTGCCACTCGGCCACCCCCCATAAGCCTCCAGTCTCCCATAACTCACAACGAGAGCAAACAAAAGAGGAAGAAATAAAATCTTTCGATGCATACAAAGCGCTATTAGAGCGTTTGGAGTCTGTGGAGACAAAAGCTTTTGGGCATCAAAAGCCCACGTTATGTTAACTCTGCAGTCATCCAGTGCATCCCTCAGTGCCCACACCTCTTTACCCTGAACATTTCAAGTTGCCTCAATTGGCAGTCTTTAAAGGTGAAGAGGATGCACAAGAACATGTCACAAGATTCCTAAGTCAATGCTTCGACATCCAAGATAATGACTCATTATTGCTTAGGACATTCATAACCACATTCGCAGGCCTTGCCTCAGATTGGTTCACACAGTTACCAAAACACAACATAAACAACCTAGATCAATTAGTAGATGTGTTTCTTGAATGCTTTGCCTTCAACACAAAGAAGAAGGCATCACTGAGTGATCTGGCCAGCCTCAGGCAATATGAGGAAGAAACAATGGCAGCATATGGGAATCGATGGAGGGCTTTACTTTCTAAGCTACCCTACCTTCCCGCTATGTCTGATCTCACACAGATGTTTGCACGAAGTTGTTTAAAATAATTCTTTGGGCTATTGCTGCCACAACAATATGCCAGCCTAGAAGAAGCTCTGGCGCAATCCAGAGTTATAGAAGAGATTAAAATAGGTGAAGGCGCAATCACCAAGCCTAAAAATAAAGAGTGGAATAAAACCACTAAGACCGGGACAACGCAATCACAACCCACTGCGGTTAATCAAGTTGCGATAAATGTCCCCAAGCCTGTGCAAGAAATGCAGCCCCAAAAGGCTAATTACTAGGCAGTGCCTCCTGGTTATGAAAGAGATAATAAAAAATAGGAGCAGAATCAGCAGCGTCACCCTAGGCGACAATTCACCCCTTATGCGGAGTCCAGAGACTCCCTATTTGACCGCTTGTCAGCGGCAAATTTAGTCACCCTGCCAGAAATCCAAACTGTAGATCCTAATGCTCCCAAGCCTAAGGGATATAGAGAGGAATTATATTGTAGATTTCATAGGCGAAGGGGACATGACTTGAATGGATGTTGGAAATTCAAGGGATTAATCCAAGATTTGATCAACAATAAAAAATTGGCCATTGACAACCCCATAGCGCCAAACAATCAACAAATGGGGGTATTCAAGGACCCTTTGCCTACCCACGAGGCACAGGAAAAACCTCTATAGGTTAATGAGGTGCGACAGAATATTCCCATGCAAGGATTTGTGAGAATGATCAGCATAGTGACCAGGAACAAAAAGTACCCAAGAGTTACCCCCGAGGTAGCTACAAGGGAAGTTCCAACAATGTCGCAGCCTCAACAATGCCCTGTGTAGTTGCCTTCGCCTAGACCCGAGGTCACGATATGGACCAAACTCATGCAGAGTTTGTGGACCACATCGGCTAGGCTTTCCATTTACGAGCTTATTCAACAGTCAACACCTCATAGGGAAGCTCTTATTCTGCAACCTAATCGATGCATTTATGCTAATTTAACCAGGATGACTACTTAGTCTAGGCAATGCTCATCAAGCACACATAAGTTTTTTTATAGTATATGATTCGCTATTTCAACCATAAAACATTCTTCCTATGCAGTTATAGAAATTCAATGTTCTTTTCCCATTCAATAACAATGAGGATGGAAGAATCTGCATATATAATTTTTTTAATTAAAACACAAGCATTATTAACTAGTTTGACCAACAAACGTTTTACCTGTGCAGTTACAAAAATTCAATGTTGTTTTCCCATTCAAGCACAGTGAGCATGGAAGAATCCACATATTTTTTTATAATAAAACACAAGCATTATGTGCATTCTATCCTCTATACTTTGTATTTAGAAACCAAGGATACATTCCACATAGTCCATTTTTTAAGAAGTAATCTTAAATAACAAAAGCCTACACACTTAAAGAAACCACCTAGGTTTATTACTCGTTGAAGACTTTCTTGACCTTCCTTTTAATTTAAACACCTACAACACTCTTCTAACAACCATTCATGGTTCCCTTCCTTCCTCTCTCCCTAGTTGATTTCATATTATTTTCCCCCTTCCATCCATTTTTTACTTACCATATTTTTCTCCAGCCTTTTTTAGACATCAGGAAAGAATGAGGATCAAATTCATTATGGTACCATTTCATTTTTTTATGCATGATCTTGCCAACATATTACCACACCAAACTTACCAAAAATCCTCAATCTTGGATTAAATACATAAACATAAGTTTCCTCTAAGTTTTAATCGACCAAGCAGCCAAGCATATAAAGGTCAATCAAATCAATATTTTAGAGTAATATGCAAAACATATTTTCATAATACATTCTAATGTTTATGCATTTGCATATATATATATATATATATATATATATATATATATATATATATATATATATATATATATATATATATATATATATTACACTTTTTATAAAATATTATACATAAGTCTAAAATAAAATAAAAGGTGGCTCCCAAGATCATCGCCACTCACAACACAAACACACTATAAAAACAATCATTTTTCCAAACAAGCACACAAACTATAAAATCAAAATTCTACATGAAATGCAAGTGTGCAAACATCCATGTACTTGCGAGTCGAATCATAATTTCCCTTTCTTACCCTTTTTCTTTTTCCTTCCTACTACCTGACTTCTTCTCCTTGTCATCCTGTAACTATCTTGCATTCGTAAGGATCATCAACAATACCAAGTTTCACAAGAAAAAGATAATATTATTATTTTTTATTATATTCCTTCATCGTGATAGGAGGGTTGTTACACCATTAACAATTATGGTTCAATAAGAGTATAACCTTCTTAGTGGAAATAAAATCATAGATCCTAGTTAACTACCTATATGAGATGATAATGAAACCAAGTTTCTAGGGAAGACACCAATTTGAAGATAAAGATGATGGAAATTCAACTATAGGTTTCTTTAATACTATAAAATATGCTTATGGTAGATTAACCTTAACTCCATGAATCATATTGTAGTCTTTATAAGATACAACAAATAGATCATGGTAGAATATTTGGAAAGAGTTTAGACACCAAAACAGCACCAATCCGATTATGTGACTACAAACACTGATCGCATTGACACACACAGCTTTCAGGGCAGCCCTCAGAGGTCAAACAGTGGTCCTAGCCACTTACACAGCAGGTTAGAAGGTCGAAAAGTAAACAAAGCAAAAGCAAGCCTTAAGCAAAAAGCAAGCCTTAAGCAAAAGCAAGCCTTAAGCAAACAAAAGCCTTAAGCAAGAACAAGCAAGCCTTAAGCAAAAGCAAACCTTGGCCGAGGTGTTAAACTCAATCACGTCCAGACGTCACGAAATAAAGACACCAAAATCCCAAAGGGGAGCCTTTGGCCGAGGGTGTCGCGAAATCGTGACACCAAAAGCCCAAAGGGGAGCCTTGGCCGAGGGTGTCGCAAAATCGTGACACCAAAAGCCCAAAGGGGAACCTTGGTCGAGGGTGTCACGATTTCGCGACGTCATGAAATCGTGACACCTAAAACCCCAAAGGGGAGCCTTGGCCGAGGGTGTCACGATTTCACGACGTCACAAAATCGTGACACCTAAAAGCAAAGGGAGCCTCTGCTGAGGGTGTCACGATTTCGCGACGTCGTAAAATCGTGACACCAAAAGCCCAAAGGGAGCCTTGGCCGAAGTTGTCATCGCGATATCGCGACACTTCGGCATTTCGCCTAAGCAAAAATTCAATCAATCAAGGAGACATTCAACCATTCAAAGGCACCATTAAAACATTTAAAAGCAAAACATTAAAACCATCAAAGTAGACGTTAAACAAGTGGCAGCCGAAGACAGTCAGTTATTGCCGCCTGCTATGCATGCGCGCGTAGGTGGGCAGATTGGCAGTTAGCGGACTGTCACAAGGGCAGTCATGTAAGCCCTAGTCAAGGCGGAGTCTCCTCCCTTTTGAGAAGGCATGGCCGCCACGTGGCATCCCTACATGCCCCCTCCAAAGAGACCCCATGGGTCTATAAAATGGTGGACTTTCCCACCCAAAAGGATAGGTTGACAAGCATTTTTTAAAGCAACGAAGTGCTGCTAAACCAGAGACCCGATTGCATTCCTTTCTGATTCATTCTTCTACACCTGTAATCTCTTTCACAAGAGAGGTTATTGGGTGGTTGTTAGAAGGTGAATCCGAACCTTAGACCCGACATTGGACCACGATAAACCATCAATTTTCCGACACCACATTATCTTAGATTTTGGGCCCATCCCTAGTGGATTGGCGTCAAAGTCAAGTTTTCAACGGTGGGCGGCCCGCTCGGGCACCCCGCACGCTCTTAGTTATTTTTAATTTATCTTGTTATCACGTATTTATCATACATTAAGATCTATGCTTTTTTTTTAATTTATTCTGTTATATGTTATAGTTTATCGAATATATCATCATGCTATCGCGTCTTTAGACCTCTGTCGTATTTAATCACGTATCTTGAATGTTATCCTGCATTACGTTCTTGAATGTTTACTTGGGCAGCCTGAGTTATTTTATTCACGTATTTAATCAATCTTTGCATGTATTTCTTTCAAACGTTCTATCCTTTTGTCACAGGTGCTACTAAACGGTTTGCTGTTTCTTTGAACGTAGGAAGAACAACAAGGAGCAAGGATTCATCAGCAATAAGCGGCGGCAACACTTTGGCCCGCCCATTTCAAATGTGGGCATGCGGAAGGAAGATTACTAATCACTGATTGTAACCAAGACATGCTAACACTCCTAGCCCTTAAAATGGGAGGAGATGTATTGTAACCGAGATGGAATTAATATAAAAGGGTTGTGCTCCTGCTTTCTCCTTTATGTTTGGTTGATTCGATTACATGCATTCTATTTCATGTATATTCATTTAGCATCAAGTTAGTTCTGCTTTCATTACATCTTAGTGTTTCTTTTCTCTCGAAATCTCATGCTTTCAGTGGCGATCACGGTGGGACCCTGTCCCCTATTTTTTTAGATTCAGAAACTAATTGAAATTTACTTTTTTTTTGCTTAAAGGTACCGGGCCGAATCAGAAACAGCTGATTTGGGTGGAAAAGACAGCAGATTTGAGCAAAAAAAAAAGGGGGTAAGGTTCCAAAGCTGTACCTGCATTTTATTTATTTATTATTATTATTTTTTGTTTCTATTTTTTTGTCAACTTTTACTTGCTTAGGGAAAGTTGTTTATGCTTGTTTCATTTTTATTAAATAAAATGAACCCCACACACATCACGTGGTAAATTAAACCAAGGAGCTGGTCGTAAGACCCCAGCCCTTGAGCAAGACCAACGGTGGGTTCATCACCACCTTGGCTTAGCTTTGCATCCATTTCCCTGATTGTCACTGTTGTTAGGCGTAAATCCTGATGAAAGCTGACCGAGTGTCGCTGGGGTGATTCCCATGCGTGCGAGGATAAGTCTTCTATGGTAGGTGTCATTAACAGGACAATCCCCCCTTTCGTACCGCCTATGTTCCACGTACCATCTGCTCTCACGTACCTATAGTTTCCCTCTCGTAAGGGCGGGTATATAGAGAGGTTGGTATATCGGTCCGACAATGGTATATTGAAGGGGCGACCATTTATGGGAGTCATATGAGCCAACATTATGCATTTAAACGTTCTTCAAAACTTGCAAAAACAAAACAAAACATCAAAATGCACTAAACCAGTTTAGGACACACTATTTAATCCTTAAAAGAGATAATCACTGTTTGTGTATGTGTGTGTTCATTTCTGCTTAGTGTAAACAAAAAGAAAAATCATCATAAACGAGATAAAAATCTGCTTAGCTAGTAGAGAAGCACCACAATGGTGTACACCCGTAGCCAAGCCCAATCAAGGGCGGACGCTATGGAAGGTGCACAAAGAGAGGGCGCTGGTCGCCTTCGCTTTAGCCCTGAGGACTTGGCCATACCGCCTTGGCGGTCTGGCCTACAAGAGAGTCCACATCAGGCCACATCAAGAAGGAATTATTGGGACCCTCCTCTGTGGAGTATGCCCATTCAACACAGCCCCTTTCGGGAAGAAGCTTTACATGTAGATCTCAATGTAAATAGACAATCGCCTCTTGAGGCTAGATCTGAGTGGCCACAGCGTGATGAAGTGCTAGAGAGGCATAGTGTCCATGAGGAGAGACAACGTGAATACGCTACCTCTTCTTTGCCTCCCATTAGAACAGAAAGACAAAACCTAGAGCGTAGGGCTCTTCACACAGGGCGAGCTCACTCCGCCCGCCCCTTTCACACCCATGAAAGGGAGTACGAGGAAGACCATCGCATTCCTCGAGAACAACATACAACGTGGGAACCTTGCATTTCTGCACCTGCTAGATATCATGGTCACCCATCGAGGCCAGAGCCTCAAGTAAATGCCGCCTACCTCGACAGAGGGAAGCGACCCATTGAAATTTTAGATCATCAAGATCGAGGCAAACACATAGGAGAAACATTCAAGCCTCCTGAGCAAAAGAGGGCAGACCAAGTTGACCCGGCAGTCGCCAGACATGCCGCCCGCCAAGCCCGAATCACGCAGCTTGAGCAAGGTCATCAGGAGTTAGAGTACTTATACCGCCTTAATAAAGAGCGCATGCAGTGCGAAGCGGATGAGTTGCGCTATAAACTACCTGAGAGGGTGCCAACCCCTCGCACCCAAAGAGCAGAACAATATGAGAGGCACAACCCTTTGGTGCAGGACAGGTCTCCGTGACCTCGTCAAGCTTTGCCTTCGAGACCTTATAGACCCGAGAGGGAGGCCACTCCCCGAAACAATGATGGGTACCCTCAGCGGGGACTCAATCAGGGTCATAGGTCTCGCCCAGAGACTCCTCAAGAAGTTTATGAGGAGTATGAACCAGAAATAGAATGGGCCGAAATGCCCCATCAAGGCGGGAGGGCTGCCACTCGGCCACCCCCCCATAGGCCTCCAGTCTCCCATAACTCACAACGGGAGCAAACAAAAGAGGAAGAAATAAAATCTTTCGATGCATACAAAGTGCTATTAGAGCGTTTGGAGTCTATGGAGACAAAAGCTTCTGGGCATCAAAAGCCCACATTACGTCAACTCCGCAGTCATCCAGTGCATCCCTCAGTGCCCACACCTCTTTACCCCGAACATTTCAAGTTGCCTCAATTGGCAGTCTTTAAAGGTGAAGAGGATGCACAAGAACATGTCACAAGATTCCTAAGTCAATGCTTCGGCATCCAAGATAATGATGCATTGTTGCTTAGGACATTCATAACCACATTCGTAGGCCCTGCCTCGGATTGGTTCACACAATTACCAAAACACAGCATAAACAACCTAGATCAATTAGTAGATGCGTTTCTTGAACGCTTTGCCTTCAACACAAAGAAGAAGGCATCACCGAGTGATCTGGCCAGCCTCAAGCAATATGAGGAAGAAACAATGGCAGCATACGGGAATCGATGGAGGGCTTTGCTTTCTAAGCTACCCTACCTTCCCCCTATGTCTGATCTCACACAGATGTTTGCACGGAGTTGCTTAAAATCAATCTCTGGGCTATTGCTGCTACAGCAATACGCCAGCCTAGAAGAAGCTTTGGCGCAAGCCAGAGTTATAGAAGAGATTAAAATAGGTGAGGGCGCAATCGCCAAGCCTAAAAAGAAAGAGTGGAATAAAACCACTAAGACCGGGACTACGCAATCACAACCCGCTGCGGTTAATCAAGTTGCGATAAATGTCCCCAAGCCTGTGCAAGAAATACAGCCCCAAAAGGCTAATTACTAGGCAGTGCCTCCTAGTTATGAAAGAGATAATAAAAAATAGGAGCAGAATCAGCAGCGTCGCCCTAGGCGACAATTCACCCCTTATGCGGAGTCCAGGGACTCCCTATTTGACCGCTTGTCAGCGGCAAATTTAGTCACCCTTCCAGAAATCCAAACTCGTAGATCCTAACGCTCCCAAGCCTAAGGGATACAGAGAGGAATTATATTGTAGATTCCATAGGCGAAGGGGACATGACTTGAATGGATGTTGGAAATTCAAAGGATTAATCCAAGATTTGATCGACAATAAAACATTGGCCGTGGACAACCCCATAGCGCCAAATAATCAACAAATGGGGGTATTCAAGGACCCTTTGCCTACCCATGAGGCACAGGAAAAACCTCTCCAGGTTAATGAGGTGCGACAGAATCTTCCCATGCAAGGATTTGTGGGAATGATCAGCATAGTGACCAGGAACAAAAAGTACCCAGGAGTTGCCCCCGAGGTAGCTACAAGGGAAGTTCCAACAACGTCGCAGCCTCAACAATGCCCTGTGCAGTTGCCTTCGCCTAGACCCGAGGTCACGATACGGACCAAACTCACGCAGAGTTTGCGGACCACATCGGCTAGGCTTTCCATTTACGAGCTTATTCAACAGTCAACACCTCATAGGGAAGCTCTTATGGAAATTTTAAAAGCCATCGAATTATAGCCTCACGAAGCAAATTCTTTCAACAACTTCGTGGGACATGTGAAACGATGTACGGAGCCGGTCATTACCTTTAGAGAGGATGAAGTCAAAACAATATCGAATGACATGGCAGATCCACCCCTGCACGTTATCGCGCGGGTCAACGGGATCCCGTACAAGAGAGTGTTGGTAGATACTGGCTCGTCCAGTAACATCATTACCACTGCAGCATTAAAACATTTGAAGCTGCCAGCCTCTCATATCATAGCCTCCACATACACACTGTGAGCTTTCAACGATGCAATATGCTCGACAGTCGGCACAGTTGTTCTGCCTGTCCAGGTAGGACAAAAGACAATACCTACATTGTGCCATGTGTTGGAAGGCGAGATGGCTTACAACATACTGCTAGGGCGGCCATGGATCAGGGACATGAAGTGTGTCCCTTCGATCGCTCACCAATGCCTAAAGTATGCATTTGAAGGAGAAATACATGTAGTCCCGATGGACTTAGAACCCTTCAAGTATTGCAATGCGGTGCAATTAATGCCTCAATCGACCCTCCCTTCAACGCATTTGGATTTCCAGTTAAATCCATCTAAACAGGGTCCAATACCGCAGGCACCACTGGTGACCAAATCATCAAAATCCCAGCCAGGTGAGTCTTCATCATCTGCTCCTTCACTACCAATGCCACCTGTCATGGCTAAATAGAAGGACAAGGGAAAACAGATCATGGAAGAGGCTCAGCCCCTAGAAGAGGGGTTGCCAACAATATCAACGGTATCAACAGAGGAAATACCTAGCACAATGGAAGCTGAGACTCCTAAACCACCAAACATGGAATGGACTCAGGAAGGACTCCCGTTCCCTCCCTCCCAAGCATCAACAATCACTGTTGAAATGGCCAGTACGGGCCTGGGGGAGTATTTAGTGCAGAATGTTGTGGCAACGCCCGCATTAGAATCAGTACAGGACATGGGGAGACCTCGCCTTCCCATAGGAACAGTTGTTCCTCTAGGTTACCCACCAAACCGGACAAATTTTGTGTATGGGGGCCTTGATCATGGTCTTGAACCATGCAAGCAAAAGGAAGAAGACGAAGAGCCTTTTGCTGAAAATATCAACTATCTGTCAAACCCGGACTTCGCTCTAAGATATCTCGGCCAATGCAATTGGCATGGATACGGAGCTAGGCAGATATGAGCAAGGGATGCGTGTCCTTTGCCAACCAAGATATCAGATGCCATATGATAAGTCGGGAGTAGGGTTCAACCACCCCCTGCCCTTAGACATCTTGGTAGAAAATATGCAAGGCCTAGGAATAGGCAACAAGGGGGGATTGGCACCAGATCTTTATGCCAACCCAAATATAGAATATACATTGGGAGATTACCTCCCATGGTCAACAAACACCCTTGGCAACATCAGTAATCCCTCTCCTTTGCTAGAGAGAGGTGAAAGTTCGGACACTAATCCCCAAAGAGAACATAAACGGTGTCCGGACATCTTTTTGAAGTTGTTCCCCTTAGAGGTTCCAGTTGAGTCAATATAGTGTCAAGAGAATCAGGTCCCTCCACCAAGAGTGGAACAACCGCAATGGGACCAGATTAACTTGTTGGAACAAGGAGAACCCTCAATGTCGCAAGTAATAGTTGCTGAAGAGAATGAACATTTTTGGATCTCCGAAAGTGATTCAGAAGATGAGACTGAGATGAACTATCTCAATCATGCGCGATGGCATAATCGCCCTTTAACTCATGAAGATCTGATGGGACAGATGGGCATAAGGTTAGGGCATGAATGGTGGGTAGACCCAGTGGGGTGGGACCAAGTGTTGGATCCATGGCTCCAAATTCACGATGAGCACCGTCCACCCCGAGACCCTATCATGACAATAGTGCCGAGGGAAGACCCTGTCCTCCTATCAGCACATAGGGCCGATCCGTTCGTGCCCGTTCCCCTAGAGCCAGATCCAGAGTATAGGGAGCATCCAGAAGATTCAAGTTATCATACCCACGGTAATGGAGACCAAATTCATTCCATCCACATGATCTCCATTGATTTGACCGCACCCATCCGCAATCCGGCCGATCCAGCATGGTCATTGCATCTAGACATAGATGCCATCGACTGGGATCGCGTCAATTCACCTTTATCACCATCAGAGTACTGGCCTTTCGGTGAAATGCCTCATTTTACCCCAAGGACAACTCAGGATATTTTTAAGGCTGAAGAGGAACCCGAGGTTCCCAACGCAGATCTAAACTCAGCTAATGATATCCATTTGATCCCGACTCCACATCAGTTGGAGGACGGATCCCACATGTCAGTCGAGGAGACGACTGACGTAGATATCGGCACAGATCCAATGAATCCACAGATTCTCAAGCTGGGGGTAAGTCTTTCCCTCGAAGAGCAAGCCGACTACATTGCCCTTCTCAAAGAGAAGAAGGAGGTTTTTGCATGGTCGTACAAGGATATGCCAGGACTAGACCCGTAGCTAGTCACGCATAATTTAACGCTTGATCCGACAATCAAGCTCGTAAAGCAAAAACTACGTAAGATGCACCCAACAAGTGGCCTTGATGGTCAAAGACGAATTGCAAAAGCTGTTGGATGCACAGTTTGTCATCTGCGTGGATTATCCGCCATGGCTGTCCAACATGGTTCCCGTCAAGAAGCCCGATGGGAGGATTCGCATATGCACCAATTTTTGAGATCTAAACAAAGCGAGTCCTAAGGATGATTTCCCCTTGCCGAGCATCGACGCGTTGGTAGACGCTACAACAGGTCACGAAATGCTCTCCCTCATGGATGGTTTCTCGGGATACAATCAGATTCGTATCAATCCCGAAGACCAACTAAAAATGGCGTTCACAACGCCTTGGGGGACATTTTGTTATAAGGTCATGCCTTTTGGCCTTAAAAATGTTGGTGCCACCTACCAACGTGCCATGACATATATCTTCCATGACTACATGCACAAAACTTTGGAAGATTACATGGATGATTTGTTAGCCAAGTCTCTTTTGCGCTCAAATCATATCGATGACTTAAGCAAGATCCTCGATCGCCTCATGGAGCATAAAGTTAGACTAAACCCCAAGAAGTGCGTATTTGGCGTCACATCTGGAAAACTCTTGGGTTTCATAGTCTCAAAGCGAGGAATCGAGGTGGACCCAAAGAAAGTCAAGGCAATCCTTGAAATGGTTCCCCCAACTACAATCAAGCAGCTCAGAAGTCTGTAGGGAAAGGTCGCGTCGATTAAACGCTTCATAGCGCAATTATCTGACAAGTGCCGACCCATGAACAAATTATTGCACAAGGGGGTTACATTTCATTGGGATGACGAGTGCCGATCGACCTTTGACGAAATCAAACAATACCTGGCTTCGTCGCAGTATTGGCACCACCTAGACCAGGAGTGCCGTTCTACTTATACATCTCAGCTATCGAGGTGGCACTGGGCGCCATGTTAGCCCAGAAGAATGAACTTCACAAGGAACAGGCTACTTACTATCTTAGCCGCACCCTGGTCAGTTATGAACTTAACTATGCATACGTTGAGAAACTCTGCTTGGCAGTGGTGTTTGCTACCAAAAAGCTACGCCACTACATGCTTGAGCAACACTACGTATGTTGTGTCTAAGGAGAATCCATTGCGATACATGATGAGTCGTACTTATCATAGTAGTCGCACGACGAAATGGATCATGTTGTTGACGGAATTTGACATAGAGTTTATTGGACAAAAATCTATCAAAGGACAAGTCATAGCCGATCAACTAGCAGAGGCTCCTCTTGAAGACGATCAGCCTCTAGTCATAGAACTACCCGATGATGGGGTCTTCCATGTCTCAGAATCGCCAGATTCTGATGAGCCTGAGTCACAAGCCGACATAACCCTATTCTTCGATGGTTCTAAATGTGAGCAAGGTGGTGGCACGGGAATTGTATTCTTCACACCGCAGGGTGCTCCAATGCCCCTGTCATTTAAATTAAACTTCCCGTGCACCAACAATAATGCAGAGTATGAAGCCTTGCTCCTAGGTCTTCAGACAACAATCGCCATGAACATCAAATGACTGAATATCTTTGGTGATTCGTTGTTAATAGTCAATCAAGTCAAAGGGGTATATCAATGCAAATGCCCAGTCCTGCAGGCTTATAAAGCCCTTGTGGACAAATTCCTGGCAAAACTTGAGTGGTATGACATCGAGGCACTCCCTCGATCATCGAATCATTTTGCGGACACAATGGCCTCCTTGGGGTCACTAATTCCGCAAGACCTTTTCGGTGATATGACAACCATTCAAGTCAAAACCTTATCGCAATCCGTGATGGAGCGTGCAAGCTCAGACTTGATGCCAGGAATCCACATGATCCAGATTGAACCATCCTCGGATAAGTTCTCTCGAATCCGAGATCATCTGAAATGTGCCAACTGGGGGTCCTTGTTCTCCCCTACTCCCATTAATAGCAACACAACGCTATTCTTACAGGTTCTATCCCATTCAACGTTTGCTAGGGATGAACTTCAAGAGGGATTGGTTGTTCATACTGTCGAGGTTTTTGATCAACAGGACTGGTATTTACCCATTAGAGACTACCTCAAGTTAGGTAATCTCCCGCTTGGATTGACTCATGCCGCAAAACGAGCACTCAAGCAGAAAGCGGCTAAGTATGTCTTGATAGGAGACATTTTGTATCGTCGCAGCTATGAAGGAATCCTCCTTCGTTGCTTGGACCAGCAAGAGTCCACTTGGGCAGTTGCCCAAGCGCACGATGGTACATGTGGTGGCCACTTTAGTGGTATGGCCATCGCAAAGCGCATTCTTTGCATGGGCTATTATTGGCCATCTTTAGAGCGAGATTGTTGCGCATATGTCAAGAAGTGCGTGAAGTGTCAACATCATGCCAATTTGATGCACGTACCTTCCTAGGCCTTGCAGACAGTCCAGTCTGCTTGGCCGTTCTCGCAGTGGGGCTTCGATCTAATTGGAAAGATCTCCCCTACGTCGTCAGGCCATCACACGTTTATCATAACGGCCACAGAGTATTTTACCAAGTGGGTGGAAGCAATTCCGCTTACCTCTACGACAGGACCCCGCATTGTGGAGTTCATTTTGCATAACATCATATGTCATTTTGGTATTCCATCCAAAATAGTCTCGGATAATGGGACGCCTTTCAAGAACAAAGACGTGCGTGCTTTGACCACAAAGTACAAGATTCAACACAGCTTTTCGACACCCTATTATCCGCAGGCGAATGGGCAAGCAGAGGCGTCAAACAAAATGCTAGTTGCCATCCTTAAAAATACCATCACAGACAGTCATAAGGATTGGCACATTCAAATCCCACTTGCCCTATGGGCCTATCGCACTAGCATTCGGACACCCACTGGGGCCACTCCATTTTCGCTCGTGTATGGCTCCGAGGCAGTCATGCCTCTAGAGTTGGAGATTCCTTCCCTACGCATATCAATGCAGGAGTTCATCGATGATGACTCTACGTGGCAGGCCCGGTTAGACCAGCTTACGTTGCTTGATGAACGACGCGTTAATGCTCTCGAGCATTTACGTATTTATCAAGAGCGACTTAAGAAAGCTTACAACATGAAAGTTCACCTGAGGGACTTTCGGGTTGGTGATTTGGTTTTGAAGGAAAACCAACAGAATTCTAGTTTGCCATCCCACCTAAGGGACAAATTTGCGGCAAATTGGTTAGGTCCATATGTCATTGATAGCAAAATAGGACCCGAGACATACCGGCTAGCTTCTCTTGATGGTATCAAGGAAACAGAACCCTTGAATATCAGTCATTTGTGACCATTTCATATCTAAGAGAGCCATATCCCAAAAATGCTCCAAGGATTCTAATCCTTTCAATCCCAAAATCTCCAAATTCTAATCGCTTGGTCAATCCCAAAATGCTCCAAGGATTCTAAATCGCTTGGTCAATCCCAAAATGCTCCAAGGATTCTAAATCGCTTGGTCAATCCCAAAATGCTCCAAGGATTCTATAATCGCTTGGTCAATCCCAAAAATGCTCCAAGGATTCTATAATCGCTTGGTCAATCCCAAAAATGCTCCAAGGATCTCTAAAATCGCTTGGTCAATCCAAAAATGCTCCAAGGATTTCCACAATCGCTTGGTCAAAAATCAAGAAAATTCAAAAACAACAAAAATCATCAAAAACAACAAAAATTTGCATCTCATTTCTAGGCATACTCAAATTCATCAATAGAGAGCTCTTCTCGCACCTCATCTTCATATTCACAAAAATCAATCCATCAAAAATACAAAAATACATAGCTGCATTAAAGCATTGCATCCATACATTGCATATTTGTGGTCATACAGGTCAAAGGCACCATAGGCTGTAATTGCTCTGCTAGTCCATCTTGTTCCACACTGTTCCATTTTACAAAAACAACAAAAACACCATGCATTGCTTTTTACCACACTAGAGTCAGTGGTCTTTTAATGTATCAAGAGTTTTCGTGATTCAGTCATCATTTTGCTCTTTAGCTATGTAATGTATCGAGTCAGACAGATTTTACGAAGGTAGAGTTACACTTGAAATACACCTTGTTACGTAACATCCCAACACAAATTAAAACACATAAAAATTCCCAAGTTGTGTGAACGAAAGATGAAACCTATGTAGTAATCCAGGTCACCATAAGTGAAACGGTTATCTTGCTCATCCCCCCATGCGAATGGTTCCAGAATGCTGAGAATTGACAAAAGGACAAGCTCTTTCCTATCCATTCACCTCCATATACAGTGGTTTTCACCACTACCAAATCCCAATCATAGTTGGTTCCCAAAGTTGTAAGGATTTGTACTACACGTCCTTGCCAAGGATGGGTAGTCATCCCCAAGACCTAAAAGGATCAACACCATTCACAAACAAAATTCCAACAAATCATCATCCTAACACTTTCCATTCACCTTTGGTCTCCAAGTTGTAAGGATTCGTACTATCCGCCCCTAACCAGGATGGGTAGTCATCCCCAAGGCCTAAAAGATCAATGCCCTTACTCCATAATCTCCATCACCCCCTTGGTTCCTAACGTCGTAAGGATTCGTACTACATGTCCCTGCAAAGGATGCGTAGTCGTCCCCAAGTCCACAAGGATCAAGGCCACTCACAAGCCCAAACTCACAATACTCAAAATACAAAATCAAATAACAGTGGTTATCACTACTATTCAAAATCCTTGCTCAAAAAGAATTAATAGAAAATAAACAGTGATTTTCATCACTATATAGACGAGCAACTTTCTAAATCATTCAGCCAACAAATATCCTGAACTTGAATCCCTGGAATTCTCAGCATTCGAAAACCATCTAGGTGATCCTCATTACAGGTTTGGTTGATAGCCTATCTGGCAATGGTGGTATCCTACCCGCATGACGATATGTCTGTCACATTCGCTTTGCGTATGTGTAGACCAATGTTTGCATAAGGATGAGCTAGCTTATGGTATCCTGGATAACACCGTAGATTAATCTAACTAAATACAACAAAGGAGTTAGTGGAGCTAATTAGGTGATCCTCAGTACAAGTTCGGTTGAAAGCCCATTTGGCACTGGCGGTATCCTGACAAATACCACATAAATGAACTCAATTGCACACACAGGGATGTGAAATAGCTTGGTCAAAAACAAGTCCGATTCATACCTTGTTCAAAAGTCTTGTAAGATAAAGTACAATCATGGCTAGTAAGTTAAAACCGTCTCGAGTCTCAGAAAACCTTAGCTACATTTCTAAACCAACTGCGCTACTTTTCATCCTTACAATACCATCAGAAAATACAAAAAAAAAGAAAAACCACATGTATACATACAAAGTCATGCATCACAGCAATCGCCTAAAGACAAAATAATAGAGTTCTAAACAGTCTATGGTGCCATAGCCAAACATCACAAATTCTATTCATCCATTTCATTTATGCATATCACATATAAATCAAAAACATTTGCATTCATCACAACATATGCATCCATCAAAATAAATCAACATACAACAATCGCATTTATCATACCATATGCATACATCAATATAAAGTAGCATGCATCCATCAACATCAATCATTATGCATAACATAAAATCATGACATATACACAAAGAAAGAAAATCAAAACAACAAAAACATCACAAAAATGTAACACAAAAACATAGCAATAAGCATTGCCGGACACAAGTGCTCTTGCACTTAACCTCTTGGCATATAAAAATCGATGTCGGGGCTCAAATTGTCATTCTCCTACTTCCCCAAGAAGGCTACCATAGCCGGACCGCTCCACGGGAAGACGGGTTTTTGATGATTTCACCCCATTATGGCATCACCAAAAGGGTTAACACCCACCAAAAATAGGTCCAAATGTCGAGAAATTGCACATGCTTAACAGTAAAACATCTAAAGGCACCCTTGCACAAGTCATCTTGGGTCAAGCGACTCGTCGCTTTTCTCATGAAGGTCATTCCCTCATCGATTCGTCGCTTGAGGGGGTAGTCACACTTAGTCACCAATCAACAAGCACACACCCAATCAAAGCAATGACATGCATTCAAAGAATCATTGACAAAGACAATCACGCTCCTGCTTGGGGCAGTAAACAAGCAATAATCAAATTGATCAAACACTTGGCATTCCCGAAGCATGAACACAAGGTTCCCCCTATGGACAAAAGGTTACGCCCTTTGCCTAATCATGACTGATCAATGTCCAAGCTCAAGTCACACCTCACCAAAATAGGTTAACACTTGAAATCAAATTCCTTAGCTCGTCAGAAGCAAGGATTCAAGAATGCATGCCCTTTCCATACTTGGGGCATCAAAAGTTGGTTAGGTTACCAAGAAACCCTAATCATTAGTGCTTTGGTTATCTATTTTTGCTCAACACTGCGTCACCCATAGCGCTTCCCAAAAAGGGGCATCTTGTAGACACCAAAATAGCACCAATCCGATTATGTGACTACAAACACTGATCGCATTGACACACACAACTTTCAGGGCAGCCCTCAGAGGTCAAACAGTGGTCCTAGCCACTTACACAGCAGTTTAGAAGGTCGAAAAGTAAACAAAGCAAAAGCAAGCCTTAAGCAAGAACAAGCAAGCCTTAAGCAAAAGCAAGCCTTAATCAAAAGCAAGCCTTAAGCAAAAGCAAACCTTCGAAAAACACACCAAAACAAGCCTTGGCGAGGGTCCACCCAGAGGCCCACCCGAGGTCTCAATCGACACCCAAACCAGGACATGGCACGCCACAACGCGTGACACCAAAACCCAAAGGGAACCTTGGCCGAGGGTGTCGCGATTTTCCACGTCATCAAATCGCGACACCAAAAGCCCAAGCCTTGGCCAGGTGTCGCGATTCACGACATCCAAATCGCGACACCAAACCCAAAGAGCCTGGACACGAAATCGTGACACCAAAACCCAAAGGGAACCTTGGCCAAGTGTCACGATATCGCACGTCACGATATCGCGACACTTCCATTTTGCCCTAAGCAGACATTAAACCAATCAAAGAAATTCAACCATTCAAAGGCAGACATTAAAACATTTAAAAGCAAACATTAAAACCATCAAAGCAGACGTTAAACAAGTGGCAGCCGAAGACAGTCAGTTATTGCCGCCTGCTGTGCATGCGCGCGTAGGTGGGCAGATTGGCAGTTAGCGGACTGTCACAAGGGCAGTCATGTAAGCCCAAGTCAAGGAGGAGTCTCCTCCCTTTTGAGAAGGCATGGCCGCCACGTGGCATCCCTGCGTGCCCCCTCCAAAGAGACCCCATGGGTCTATAAAATGGTGGACTTTCCCGCCCAGAAAGAGGACAAGTTGACAAGCATTTTTTAAAGCAACGAAGTGCTGCTAAACCAGAGACCCGATTGCATTCCTTTCTGATTCATTCTTCTACACCTGTAATCTCTTTCGCAAGGGAGGTTATTGGTGGCTGTTAGAAGGTGAATCCGAACCTTCAGACCCGACATTGGACACAGTAAACCATCAATTTGCCGACACCACATTATCTTAGATTTTGGGCCCATCCCTAGTGGATTGGCGTCAAAGTCGAGTTTTCAACAGTGGGCGGCCCGCTCGGGCGCCCCGCACGCTCTCAGCTATTTTTTTTAATTTATCTCGTTATCACGTATTTATCATACGTTACAGTCTATGCTATTTTTTTTAATTTATTCTGTTATACATTATAGTTTATCGAATATATCATCATGCTATCGCGGCTTTAGACCTCTGTCGTATTTAATCACGTATCTCGAATGTTATCCTGCATTACGTTCTCGAATGTTTACTTGGGCAGCCTGAGTTATTTTATTCACGTATTTAATCAATCTTTGCACGTATTTCTTTCAAACGTTCTATCCTTTTGTCACAGGTGCTACTAAACGGTTTGTTGTTTCTTTGAACGCAGGAAGAACAGCAAGGAGCAAGGATTCATCAGCAATAAGCGGCGGCAACACTTTGGCTCGCCCGTTTCAAATGTGGGCATGCGGAAGGAAGATTACTAATCATGATTGTAACCAAGACAGGCTAACACTCCTAGCCCCTGAAAAGGGAGGAGATGTATTGTAACCGAATGGAATTAATATAAAAGGGTTGTGCTCCTGCTTTCTCCTTTATGTTTGGTTGATTCGATTACATGCGTTCTATTTCATGTATATTCATTTAGCATCAAGTTAGTTCTGCTTTCATTACATCTTAGTGTTTCTTTTCTCCCGGAATCTCATGCTTTCAAAGAGATATTACTTTTGATGAAGGAGGGCCTTCAAACCCATTACAAAGCCCTAATTCTAGTTTTATATCCCTTAATCAATTCAATTTAAATTAATCCAAGTTAACTGCCTATATGTGATGCAAGGTTATGCATAGCGACTATTTATTGCCAAATAGGCTAAAATTATGATTTTTAAAATTTGAAATTAGCTAATATTTGGGACCCATGACCAAGGCCCATTAGCCAAAAATTTTTGGGTGCAATTTTTTTTTGGGTCAATTCACCCCAATTTTATAATAGTTTGACCATTTTAAGCTTAAATTTCCAATATTACCGCTAATAATAGTGAACCTTCTACATTCGTTTGGACACTATTCACCTAGATTTCAAAACTAATTCACCAATTTTTATAAATACATTTCAGGGTTGATCCCTTACACATAACCCTGATGCGATGATAATAAAAACCACGTTTCTAAGGAAAACACCAATTTTGAAGAGAAAGATGATGGAACTTCAGCCATAGGTTCCTTTAATACTAAGAAATATGCTTATGGTAGATTAATCTTTAACTCCATGAATCATATTATAGCCTTTCTAAGACACAACAAACAGATCATAGTAGAATCTTTAAAAGGAGATATTACTTTTGATGAAGGAGGACCTTCAAAACCATTGTAAGGCCCTAATCATAGTTTCATGTCCCTTAATCAATCCAATTTTAATAATAATCCTTAGTATAATCAATGAACCATTAGTACAAATCTAAATAAATCAAATACAAATTATGTTAATGGAACAACTATTATCACAACCATGGATGGTGGGATACCTCAGACTCCACCTGATAAGTTAGAAAAATGGATAAGATTTTAGAGTCTTTAGCCTTAATTACATACCTCAAACTGATCATTTTAAAGAAATTTTATGGACACTTTTAATAGTTTTGCTTGAAAGGAATGTTTTATATTTGAATGATAATGGATTAGATGTGAAAATTCAATGTGATGTTTATGATAATTATTTTCTATCTTTCCATGCAATTTATTGTTTTGGAGTATTGTTATTTCAAATAGGTCACTTCTAGTTCATTACTATGGATTGAAATGTAAAAGAAACCTATAGCTATAGGTCTATTATAAATAAATATACTCCTATAAATTTGAACATTTGTGGAACCAACTTAGAATCATGAGATATATTTCCTATAAAATTGGATCTAAAGCTTTCTAAACTTTAGGGAATCATTCCTAAAATTAAGGAGGCTATACAAAGCTAAGCAACTCAACAAAATATGACCTGATGTCATCAACAATAAAAAAATAAAACAAAATCAGTTTAATGGCAACATGATAGCCTAGTTGGATAGGGAATATTGGAGAAATGGTTAGATAACTCATATATCCTATTGACTAGAAACATTCAATAGAAGATGATTTTCCTCTCCTACTGACTAACAACAATCACAATCACCTTTCTAATTATGTCTATTGCAGGATCATTACTCTTACCTTCAATTTGTGATCTAGTTTTTAGAATTAGTATCTTCTATTTTAGAATAAAGAGCTTGGTACAATATAAATACTAGCTCAAGCATTGTATTCAACAATCTTAATCCTTTATTCTAATTTTAGTCTTCAATCTTATGTTATGATTTGGATGCTCTAAGATAGATTTATAAATTGTTGAGGAGGAGATTTTATACTATTTCAGGTTTAGCAAGCACCCACCATACCATAATAGTCCATGGAAGCACTCTCCTATAAGACTTATTTTAAGAATAGGTAGTTTTAAGTTATTTGATTCTGGATTCTTTTCAGTCATCAATTAGAAGTAGCTTTGACTATAGTTACCCTAGTGACATACTTAGGATTGTCATTAATATCTTTTGATTTTGTTTGTAGTATAGGACTATTACTAGTCACTCAAAGCTTTATTTGAGTTCTTTTTCTTTTTTATGAAGGAAATATTTAGTATTTTCAAATACCAATGTTGGCTAATAGATAGCAATACCCCTTTTAAATTGTATCCTAATTGATAATTAAAAGTGCATAGTACTAACTCATCACCTTTCAATGTTGTTGTTGGGGAAGGCTATGAAAATAGCATTAGATATTACAAAAGCTAAGGACTTTTTATTTTGAAATACTTGGGGGAATTGTTTAGTCTCAATTTGGAGAAGAAAAAATAGCTCATGTCATTATTTGCAAAGAAACAAGAAATTATCAAGTGGAAAAGACATTGAAATTCAGGTTCTATAATACATTTATCACTTTTTAGATAAAGTTTTGATTTAGTTCAAGCATTTTTCTTGTGCCTATTCCTTTGATTTTTTGAAAGGAAATATAATGAATTAATGAATGATCCATGATATGAATATGGAATATTTATCCATAATCCACCCCCAATCAACAATCACTAGGCACTAAGTAGCAAGGAAAGAATTAACAAAGATAGAAGATTGTCATTTCTTGTATAGTTGAGTAATAGTCCTCAATTGGTGAAAATAAACCTCAATCAAGTAAGAAAACCACCCAAAATATTGAATAAGAAAGAGAACAAGTTGATTAGAAGCTATATACTCTTGAAATTATTGAGGTTGTAGACAAAGAAAGTGAATGACAAGAAGAGCAAAGTGAATCATTCAGTTCTACTCCATCTACTACTCCAAGGTAACCTAAACTCAACATTGGTGGACTCCTTGGGCTTACTACATGGCTAACGAAGAACCACAATGGTCATCCAACACCTTCAAGTTTCCCATATTTCTTCCAAGGGCAAAATCTAATATTAATGATGGATAGATGAATAATATCTTTCCATAAACCATCCCTAATTTTAGAGGATTGGTAATTGAAGATCTTGATATTTTCCTTTTTTATTTTGAGGAACTTTGTCACACCTATGATTACACCACTGATGCACAAAATTTATAATTATTTCCAACCACTTTAAAATATGGTTCATTATGGTGGTTCATAGGTTTGGATGAAAATTTTATCACTACTTTGGAAGGTGATGATCTTGTAAAAATACCAAGATTATTATTGTGTGAGATTCCAAAAGAAACATAGTTTTTGGATCACTCAAAAATAAGGTGAAGGAATTGAAGATTACATTAAAATATTACACTTTGTAATGAAAAGATCTAACATTGATTTCGATGAAGTTTTATTGGGAGCTATTTTAATAAAGGGTTTAAGATATGAGACCATTGATATCCTTAATATAAAGGGAGGAGGAAATATTTATAATATTTATTTCCATTAAATTTTTGAGCTATGTACAAAGTACTCTCACACAAGGCCATTTTTACATAATAACAAGTCAACTAGAACCATTGGAGGGATCACAAGAACTGAACTTAATAATATGTTGGAAGATTTAAAAATAGAATTGCTAGGAACTTTCACCTCTTCCATGGACCTAATACAAAGGAATACTAAAGCAGAGGTAGTCTACTATCCTTGTTGCAAAAATAAATATACATTATGTGACTATACTTTGGATAAAACTACCATTTGTAGCCTCTATGATCAACAACAATAAAAACAATTGTCGTCATCTACCTACAATGAAGACAAAATTAAAAGAACCAGACCTTCAAGAAATAAAATATATTTTCTTCATTGCACAAAGGAGTCCATTCTAGGGATACAATCAAAGTCATGATCTAGGTATATATAATACTTATGCCCATCCTAACTTTTATTATTATAATCAAAATTGGTTAAATCCATAATGGTCCCAATGGTCTAATAATATCCCACCTTGGCCACAACCATATTGGTACAATCAACATTGGCCACAACAAGGCTAGCAAGCCTAGCAGTGGTCACATCAACAACAATATCAACCTAATCCACCTTACTTTTAAGGATATGTTTCTCAACAACCTCAACAACAATTATTGTTACTTCCTCCTCAATGCAATAATAATAATGCTCCCCTTAAATAGCCTTCTCTTCCTACTCAATCAATGCCTAACCCAAATAATAGACCTACCCAATAGCCAATCTATGAAGTTGAAGGTACCTATTCAATAAATATCTTATCCTATAGTAAAATTCAACTCATATTAGGGAAATTTTTACCTAACCCTATGCCTCATATCATAACCAAAGAGGAAATCAAGCCTTACTTTATAGAAAATCTTGTAATGTAGTCTGCTACTATAGAAAAAGTAGTAGACAAGCATGTTGCAAATTGCATGTGAAGAACAACCCATAGGCGTAACTGAGCCATATATAGGGCCTGAATAATTGATAGTAAACGATCTTAAAAGTGTCAAAGAGTTTCCTTTCTATCAAAGGTTGATGACCCCAAAAGAAACACCCAAAACATATTTTGATCTAATGGCATAATTGTGTAACATTAATGTGAAAATTCCACTTTTATAAGCTATAAAATATGTTCCAATATATGCTAAAGACATTAGAGAGTTATGTGTCAAACTTCTAGGGAAAAAAAAAGGAACCTAAAACCATACAAGTTATGGGTTGAAATTATGATTTAATGGCTTAAAAACCTATCCTACCCAAATACAAGGATCTTGGAGTACATGTTTTCACATTACACATAGGAAAAACTAGCCTCCACAACATTTTGATTTGCCTAGGTGTAGCTATTAATGTTATGAAAAATGAAACCATGACTAAGTTAATGCTACAAAATCCAAAACCAACCTTCACTATCCTACAATTGGTAGATAGTTCAAAAGTGAAACCAAAAGGAATTCTATAAAATATCATGGTAATAGTTTTCTCCTAGGAATATCAAATAGATTTTGTAGTACTATAAATGAAAACATCACTTGGTGGTCATCCTCTAATACTAGGTAGACCTTGGTTTCTAACAATAGATGCTTGTATTACTTACATGACAAGACGTATGACCATTTCTAATGGCATACACAACAAGAATTTAAAATATTATCCACTTGCAACTTCAAGTTTTTAAGATGAGCATCCATGGATCGATGAACCCTATGATGGAGAAATTATTCAATCATTAGCCATAATAACTACCCAAAAATAAAACCTTGAGGAAGACATTTATGATAATGATTCCATATATGATAACACTTCTATCACTGAATAAATTGTGCTAGAAGAACCTAGTACCTCACAACCACCTTATCTTCTATATTGAACTTTCACAACTTGTCCCTCTCAAACTTCATAGGATATTGCAATTTTTTATCAACTACTACCATATAGATGTCATATAAATTACTTTTTAAAATACATCTCAGGAATAGACTCTAGTAGTGTAAACTGTAAATACATAGAAGTTTCTCTTAGGAAGACTTCAAACATCAATAGGAATTTACAAGAATCCCAAGAACAACATTTGGTGCAATTGTTAATAGAATATCAAAAAGCTTTTTCTTGGTATTATAATGAGATGAAGGGCATACACCCATCTATTTGCACACATAGAATATTTATAAAATATGAATATGAACCTCTAATACAATCTCAAAGAGGATCCAACTTCATTTTAAAGGAAGTGGTGAAGGAAGAAATCTAGAAATTTTTAGATGTTGGTTTTATCTATCCAATCTCCGATAGTCAATGGGTTTCCCCATTAGTAATAGTACCTATTGGATCCTAAAAATCCAACTTAAGAGTTACCCCTAATTTTAAATTTTGATGGGTCTTATGGAGCCCTAGGTCTAGGTTATTTTGTTGCTACATTTGAGCCAAGGTCATTTTCCTTTAAACTTGGTGACTTTTAAATTGTTGGAATAATCCCTACGATGGTCATCATACTTTAAAGTTTTCCTAGTATTCCTTCACAAATTTTTTTCTTGGTCAAGAGAATGTCCTTCCTTAAATATCCTCAAAATTTTATTTTTGTAAAATCATAAGTTCAAATATCTTGATCTCCCAAAATTCTCTATGGTTCCTAAGATCACTTTTAAAAAGTCTATAGTCATTGGCCCCCTTTCTAATTTTCCCCTCTTAATTTCCTAAATCTAAGCCCCATCGATCATCCTTATATAATCCTTGGATCATTCATGCATATTTACATTTCAAAATTCACACCCACAAAGTCCCCCTAAAAATAATGCTTCCTATCCTCTAAGGTTCATGGATTATTGAGATCCCATAGACTCAAAATTCATCCTTTCAGTTAATTTTTGTGTAATAGGCTCATGCCTTAGATCCATAATTAAATTTTTTTCCTAAGGTCAAAGGTCTTATTTTCCAAATTTATTCCTTAGCCTCACATCCAAATGATAAATTTGTACACCAAGTTCTAAAGTTATGACACATTCGATAAATTTTGCAATAATTAAAAACCCAAAAAAAATCCTTATGTCATAAATGGATGATCCATATTCCTGCATTGGAACACCAAAACTGATGTTTGATTGGCCAAGAAGTTATTGGCTAGAATTTTATTGCTAAAAGTCAAGTGTCTCAACACGATTGGCCTAAAGATGGATGATCGAGAGCACGTTGTTGTAACAAAAATGAACAACTATGATTCACCCATTGGATATTAGGTGCTAAGATCTGATTGATCGAGGATATGAATGGCCTAGAGAGCCTCACCAAAAAATGGATGAATGGCCCATATTAGCTCATCAAAATTTGGGTGCCTCAATACAATTGGTCCAAAAATGGATAGACTAGAGTGCATTGTTGCAATAGAAGTAAACGACCTTGATTTACTTATTGAAGGTTGGGTGCTACCATCTAATTGGTAAAAGATAATGACAAATGTCTTGTGCCACTAAAGCTCTTAGGATATAAGGCTAAGTCAAAATCTATTCATCTACATCATAATAATCATGTTCTAATATTAAAGGTCCTAAGTCTTAAGGCCTCTATCAATCTTAATCTTTCATAAATATACCCTTCGCTATCAATTTTTTATTCCAAGGTCCCCAAGATTATCATTATGACAATATTATATCATCCATTAGTATAAGTTGTTTGGCCTATCTATGAAATTTGTATAGATCATGTATGCATGCTAAACCGATTATTAGGCATTTATGTTAAAGGTAGATGAATGGTTTATTTTTTCAATGTTATTTTACTATATAGATTTTTCTTTGGATTACTATTCATCTAGTCTCTTGAATGCTTGCTAATATATATTCTTAATTTGACCAAATGCTCTATAATATTGAATAAAAGCTAGTTTGTTAGGTAGATTGATTTAATTTGGAGTGCAAGACTCTCATGACTTATGTCTTTTTATGTTGTTGAATCCCAATTACTTTTAGTTCTAGTTTCTAACTTTAAACATATATATCTTTACTATACAACCATCTTTAGTTAGTAGCTAATTTCACAATATCTGGCCTACCCTAGAGGTTGATCCAAAAGCTATTCTAGTATTCCAAACTTTGTCAAGGTCTTGAGAGTGCAACTCATCCTCTAGAGGCTCATCTAGAGGCTATTCTAGGTCTTCCAATCTTGGTTGAGTTCTTGAGGGTGCAACTCATCCACTTAGACAATTTTTAAACCAAGAAGGACTTGGTTCAATGTTCAAACCCTAGCTACACCAAAATGACTATAGAGCCTAATAAAACTAGTTGATGTCATCTATTGTAGTAAAAATATTATTTAAGGAGGATTTTATAACTAGTTTGAGGAAATAATCAAAACCTCATCCCTTTACCATAATCGAAATGTGTGTATTTATTGTGTTATATAATTTTATTTTATCTAACCAATTGTGTTATCTATGTGTAAAGTAACCTATACTCCTTGTGATATTAAAATGAGCATTATTGTATTACAAATTTATTAAAGTAACATATATTTTTTTATTATTTTTTATTATATACTTCTAAAAAATCAAATGTTTTCTTTATTAATCATAAAAATTTATATTTTAATATTTTTTTATTCTTTACTTATGTGAGTTTTTTTATTTATTTTTTCATATTAGATGAGATATCTAGTGCAAGGTTGATGTTCTTACAATCAAAATTTACAATTAAATCATATATGTTATAATTTTAAAACCTAAATATAAACATGTTGACACAATCAAATGATGGATAGAAAAAATCATTTGAAAAACCTCAATATTTTAGTAAGACCTTTTAAAAAAAGTTAAAAAAAAGAATTGACTATTTTATAATTAATAAAAGCAACTCTAATATATATAAAATGACATTAGATCAATTGATTAAATTTCTCAACTTTCAAAAAAAAAGACATACATCATTTTAAGTTATTGAAATATCACTATATGATTATGATGTAATAGAAATAAAACCTATTTCAATTTCATATAAGCATTTAAAAATAAAAATAATTAATTTTTTAAAAGTATTCAACTTAAAATTTATGATCTGAAAATATTATGGATTCTAAGGACCTTATAATAATATCAGATAAAGTCACAAAGAACCAAATATCCCCCACTCACACAAGGAAATTTTATGCTTATAAAAACTTAATATAAAAAAAACACTAAATATCTTATTATATTTCTATCGCAAATATATTTATGTAAAAAAACATCTTTAATAAAGTCCATGTCAATATGAAGTGGTATTTCCTTTATCTATAAGTCAACACGTTTCTATTCTTCATTATTCATTTAGCCTCCTTTCTCACATTTTAAAAAATAAAACTAAATAATATATCTTTTTAATTAATCCTTATATTATTATAAAAAATTAATATAGTATTATTTTATACTACTATATTATAATTATATAATAATAAAATTAAATTAATAATCTCTCATCTCTAAACCTGAATTTCTTTTTTAAAAACTATTTATTTATTTTTAGTTGCATATTTCTATTTTACATTAATGCCTCTCCTTTGCAGCTGGAAAATCTGAGAAGACCTATGGAAGAACCGAGGTGGTTCTACAACACAACATCCACCTCAGAAATTATCCAACTAGACATTTGAGCCGACTCCTCCTCAAAATATAATGCCATATTAATGGAACTCCAAACCGTGCATTGTTTGATCTCCATTAATCGAAGTCTGTGAAGAATATTGCTCTTTTTTATCATAGAATTGTCTGGGGAATACATATCACTCACTAGTTTGTCCTTTGACATGACACTATATGCATAGGATAAGTGGAGCTTCCGTACAATGCCACTGCACCTCAACCACTAGCAGCCACACCACAATGAGCTGGGGAGTCCCAAAGGGGGAAAACCAATGGTCCCCAAAAATCATACACTTCCCAAGGCAGGCAGATGGACCGAAACATAAGCATAATGACAAAGTAAAGGTAATAGGTACCCATCTCATAACAAATCTCTCCTATCCATGAGAAATAATGGTCTCAACTCGGGTACGTTCATGAGCTTTCCCATTTCAACAACTAAACCTCCCAAGTTCAGAATAAAAACAACTACAAGACACCAACGGGCAATAATTGTGCACCAATCAATGTCGTAGAATGAGCAAAACATTCTCTGCCACAACATTCTCCAAATCTCAATACAAATAACAATGAGGATTTGAATAGCCTTATAGCATGGGGTGGCGAAGAGTGTCCACTGCCCCTCACCATTACTATAGGTACCAGACCTCCTGACACAACAAACTTCCACCATCCGAAGCCAATTAATTAACATCATTGAGAGCATAATTAATGAGGTCCTGTGGAAATTTCCTCTGCCAGATCACATATCCATGGAGATTTACTCCAACTTTCACCATCACGTCTGCTACAGCATTTCCTTCTCTGAGCGTGTGAGAAATTTGAACATCTTCCAACTCCCGATACAACTTCACTCCTTCATCAATGAGATTGGAAATTTTCCAACTAACATGACATGCGCCTTTGAGCATATTAATTATGTTACGGGAGTCGCCTTCAATGATAGCTTTTTTGAATTTGAATTTGCTTAGCAATGCAATCCCTAGGTAAGCCGCCCTCGCTTCCACCACCTATGAAGAATTCAAACCCAAGGATTTGGCATATGCCAATGGTAAGTTACCATTATGGTCCCGGATGACGCCTCCCGAACCTGTCATACCATTATTACCTTTAGCCACCTTGTCAAAATTTAATTTCACCCATCCAATAGGAGGGGCATTCCATTTAATTGAGTTTCTGATATTAGGCATCAGTGGAGGTCGATCTATGTTTCCAAAATCCAAAAATTGTTCCAACCTAACTTCATTTTGCAAAGAAGCCTCCGACAAATCCATAGAAGCAAAATCACTAACCACATTCTCAACCGCCTTACCTATAATACGATTGTTTAATAAAGTCATCGACATAGTTTTATCACCAAATATTATTGTGTTTCTTGCTTTCCAAACTCCCCACATGGCATGGGGAAGCAGGAATCGCCAAAAAAACCTGAGACATGGGGACTGAAAGGTCAGGGCTGTGACCACTAAAGAATGCAATCATAAACCGAATACAAAAAAACCCAATTAAATCCTAAGCACATGAGAATAGAATAGATCACCTCCTTGAAAAAACGATAGTTGAGAAGCAGGTGCGAGGTTGATTCCCAATCAGATTCACAGAGATAACACCTATTGACCAAATTCCAACCCCTTTTGTGAATGTTCTCAATAGTAAGGATACGGTTAAGAGCGGCCAACCAAAAAAATAAATTAACTCTGGGAGAAAGGTGCTTAAGCCAAAGCCTAGTAAACGAAAAAAGCAACTCCTCCTCCACATTTAAACAACAATAGGCTGATTTGATCGTAAAACTTCCCGAACTCTCCAAAGCCTACTAAATGGAAAAAGTGACTCCTCCTCCACATTTAATCAACATTAGATTGACGAATAACACAAAGGTGCAATTCATTCGTTAGGGTCTCCCAAGCCCACCTTTCACCATCATTTCTTACACAACCTGATGAGTCTATCCATACAATTATATCCCTTCTAACTTCAAAGAAGTCAGGCACCTTAACCAGACCTGCTTCTCTGGAACTAATAACTAATTCTTGAAAATGCACATATTCAGCCAATGAACTATCCCGAAGCCAGGCATCTTTCCAAAAGCAGACCTGCCTACCATTCCCAATCACCCACCTGCAATGTTGTTTAACCATATCCTTAGACTTTACCAGACTATTCCAAAAGGTCGATCCCCCTGAAAGTAATCGTCAGACAGAAAAGATCTAAACATGTACTTGGATTTCAAGATAGATCCTTATAGTTTACTGGTATTAGATGCCAATTTCCACCCAATTTTAGCAATCAGTGCTTTATTCACTCGAACAACACTTTTCAGATTCAACCCTCCTTTAGATTTCTTCCTACAAAGAACCTCCCAAGAAACAAAGTGGAAATAAACTTTGGATGGAAATAAAATCCAATTCCTTATTTGGCTTATTTATTAAGTTGTTTTATTTCAATTTAAACAACAAAATTTTCCATAAGTTTTAGGAACTCCAATTTGATTCAGTAAAAACTAATGCTTTGAAAATCTAAGCGTTCCAACCCCTGAGATGAATCCCAGAACGAAACATTCTCCCCATAGATGACATAAATACTTGCAGCCTTCATCTTAACTGGCTTATCTATATATATATAGATAGGGAAATCAGTTACAGTTATAGTTATTTTCCATTATCAAGTAGGGTTTAAATTTTGAAGTTGATCCTTTATAACCCTTATAGTCTAGCGTGAATTGAATTACCAGTCTGAATACACTACTA
Source organism: Wollemia nobilis (assembly GCA_028583015.1). Taxonomy (NCBI): domain Eukaryota; kingdom Viridiplantae; phylum Streptophyta; class Pinopsida; order Araucariales; family Araucariaceae; genus Wollemia; species Wollemia nobilis. The sequence continues at coordinate 270,906 of JAQPPZ010006127.1, forward strand.
CCTTTGCAAAGGGTTAGCTTCCCTCTAAAATTTAAACCTGAGTCTCTTCTTAATGAATGTCGAACCACACCTACACTTAAAGTATAAAATTAGTAATGAAAGATAATCTTATATCTGGTGGAGGTACATCGGCAAACGCGGAGTAGCCTTGGCCACAAGGGGCACCTTCTTCTGCAGCGCCAGTCCGAACGCCTCCATGTCCAGACTCACCTATCACCCGGGCTGATCCCAATCGGAGACATGAATCAGCAACCCGAACGTGTACTCCACCATGGCAATCTTCATGCGAGTGCCAGATATTCATGATGAGACGTGAGGCTGGATGGGTAATTTTCTATTCCAGATCTTCCTGGAGTAGATGGTCTCGAAGTCACAGGACTCCTAATAGAAGGTGTTGTGGCTCTTATTGGGGTTCCTGTTCTTGAAGGCTCTTGGCTAGCAATGCGGGTCATTTCTGTTCCCATGTCTCTCATACAAACTGATCTCACACTGGAAGCAGGTGGTATGCAAGATATGTCTTCACTGCCTGGATCTGCCATGGGTTTATCATTCCACTGTGACGACTTGTCATAATCGATCTTCTTGGTCTTTCCCTCATCCTAATTAAATCCTACTTCATTCACAGTAGTGGCAGGAGTACTTGACTGAATAAACAAGGCATGCGAAGCCTTGGATGAAGAGGTCTTGCCGTGCAGAGAAGGAAAGCTTATTTTCCTAGGTCCATGTGTTGCCTTGGGTTTATTCTGGACATAACCGTGATCTCCTCCTCGTTTAGACAGACTACTGACCACCCACTTCTGGGCGTCATCCCATTTTGAAGGCGCTGGTTTGGAGAGTGACCCCAATACTGGTCGTGAAATGCCCTATCCCCACCACCCTTGGGGAACTCAAAGTTACTAGAACCATTGTTATTGCCATTACCATTATCCTTCCTATTTTCATGCTCATTACCATTATGTTCAAGGGATCCCATTACTTCTCCAAACCTTATACAACTACTCTTCCCTTACTAAACACCTCTGAATATTTCTACAGTCCTCACATGCCAATGTCGCTCTTGTTCATGTAAAGCGAACTTCTGAATGTTTCAACAGGGATATCTTTTTGTATTTTCTCTTAAGATCTGAAGAATGCAATGTTGTCACCAAATCATGACACACACAGCCCAATTCCCACAACTCACTTTGAAATGATATCAACCTTTTTAAACCTAGTCTGGAGACGGTGAGAGGTATTTTCCCCCACGTAGACGGCTTGAAATGTCCAGGGTGGATATAAACATATATACACGATTATTTTAATTTGGTTTTGTTGGATTTTGGGATACACAGTGTGCCAATGTTATCTAATTTATTGGTGACAGAAGAAACGAAATCCCTCTTTCGCTGGCATTTGTTGGTGTTCTTGTTGTCGTTGGAGATTTAATAGCGCGGGCTGTTTCAGCGTGGGCGGATTTTGTTTGGTTTTCTGTTTTATTTCGTTTTATTGGCGCCGTGCAGGGGAGGGGACAACGGCAATTCCGACTGTCGTTTAACTCTCAGCGCGACAACAGGGTTTCTGGGACTTCCAAGCTGTCTCAACAAAACGAAATAAAACAGCAAACCAAAAAAAATCCGCCCACGCTGAAACAGCTTAAACAGCCGCGCTACTTAATCTCCAACGAGAACAATAACACCAACAAGAGCCAGCGAAAGAGGGATTTCGTTTCTTCTGTCACCAATAAATTAGATAACATTGGCACACTGTATATCCCAAAATCCAACAAAACCAAATAAAAATAATCGTGAATATATATGTTTATATCCATCCTGGACATTTCAAGTGTCTACGTGTATTAAAATACCTCTTGCCGTCTCCAGGTTAGGTTTAAAAATGTTCAATTTTATTTTTTTTATTATCCTTGGAAGTTCGATACCAAAAAGAGCTAAGAGCAGACTTTCTGAGACGATGTGCTAGAAGTAACGAAGGAGAATCAGGTCCCTTAGATGATTAGATTAAATGGAGGCAGGAATGATAATATTAGCTCTGCCAGCGGCCACTCTATTACAGTGATAAATCATTATCTATAGCTCACACTGACACACAAAAACAATTGCATACTTGCTCAAATCTAAAGGCTTTCAAATGTTGATAATTACCAGAAGAAGACTTTTAAAGTGAACATCGTAGAGACGCCCACCCTTGCTATCGTAGTTGTCGCGTTGAGAGATCACGATGCCCAAGAAATCCGGAGTCGGCCCAGCGTGATAGAGAGGACCTTAGGAGAGCTAAGCTCATGAAGCGCGTACAGACGTCAATGGGGAGTACGTTGGTGAAGTACAGTGTGGGGTTATTGATCCACGCCTTGGGATCTGCCTGTCGGACAAACAAGTTTGCTGTTTAGACATTTTTAAGCCATCACACAGAAGAACAATAAGTAGAGAACTTACTATGAACTACAAGAACAGATTACATATAATTTAACATATAAAACACAACAAAATATAAATTATTGTTTTCTGTAATATCAAATATTATACAATTACACTACACTCCTACTACAAAATGTCAATTTCTTCTCCTTTGCCGTCCTCTACTCATGCTCTACGTTAACTTCTTATTTATAGGCATAAAAAATAATGACATACTAACTACGTACAATGGTTGAACTGTTAGTAACAAGTGACAACTATACATTATATGCTACTTATGGTTAAATTGTCAGTAGCAGCTAAGCATTATTCTTATCCATCCTTTTCCCAGCTACACGTTAATTTCCAGTGGTTTTTTTTTTTCATTGAGCATTTTTTTTTGGCATGGACTGCCCATGTGGGTGCTGCGGCCTCAACATGGAGGACGCGTTCGGCCTGACGTTGCAGAAGAAAGTGCCGCTTGTGGCCAAGGCTACTCCACGCCTTTCCCTTCACCTCTACTAGATGGACATATATTAGATTGGTTATTTCTGTTTACTGGATAGCGTGTGTGAAGGAGGAGAATGCGTTATTCTAATAAGAGATTACGACAGTGATGGTGGTATCTACGTTTTATGCATTTTTAAAATCACCAAAACTGGTTTCTGTCTTCATTTTTGTGGGACAAATCAGAACTGTTGCAACATGTGTTTGTCTAATTTTTCGTAACGAGCTCACTTGTTGAAACATGCAATGGTTTGCAGGTTATAATATTTATTTTCATAATAAGTTATACAGCAATGACTAGCACCGAATTTTCATAATATCAGCCATTTGTCAAATATAGTGGATTCCTGCCATTTTTGGCCAAACAAATATCAATTTTAAATGGAAATCCTCAAGTTTTTTTTAAGAGCTGTTGGCCCTAAAAAGTGGAAATCCTCATTTCAACTAGGTTCAAAATGGTTTGGGCGAACTATATTGAATCTTAAGGATTTTTTTTGCATGGAATTTAATGATGCAAGGCCTACCAGTGGGGCAACGATTTAAATATATTGGTATTGATCATCCTACCTGTTATTTCTGTGGAGATTTGGAGGATTATCTACATGTATTTTGGTCTTGTCTCACGGCTCGTTCGGCCTGGACCTGGATTGAGTATTTTTTTCGTCCCTTCATACAATCTCATTTTTCATGGCAGCAAATCCTTCTTGAAGATCCGTTTGAATTTTCAAAACTTTTGTTGGAAGTCTGAAACATATTTAGAAATCCAAGAACATGATTGTTTTTTCTCATGATATTAGTTCAAGGATTATTTTCCTGGCTGACCAGTATGCAGTGTTTTATGATGCTTGGCAATAGATTTCTGTGCAGGTGAAGAAGGTTAATGTGGAGATTCAACATCTATGTAGCCTTATTGACCACTAGGGTAATGCACCTTGCACTGTTAGTCGCCTTCCTGAGTATCCATCATCCCATGGTCGATCAGGATCTCGATGTCATTCTCGGAGAAATCCTTCCTATCACAGTGGAAGGTCCCCTCCATAGAGAGGGAGATATTGGTCTCAACCTCCAGTTTTTAAACATGTAAGGTCTGATGTGGGTTCTTCTAGACAACATAATGGTTGGGATGTTCATCCTATTGCTCCTTCCCCTCCCCCTATGGCAGGATGGGGAATGAACTTCCTCAAGCTCCCACTCCTGGTACAGGTTGGGGAATACTATTCACACTGATACTGTAACTGGTTGGTTGGTTCCAACGGATACTACAGGCCCTATGGTTATTGCTCGCACAAATGGATGAGATATTGGGCCTTCGATTGGTGGTAATGATATTGGATCCAATGATGTTGTTTGGCTCATTCCCACACTTTCCAACGTAGATTGACATTACATGGGCATGAATGAGGCAGATGCGCCTCCCCATACTTCTACTAAAGCCTCTCTCTTTGTGGTTATGCTTACTTAAAGCCAAGTTCTGATGTTTTATTAGTCATGGGCTCATTGTATTTGGTTTTTCTACTGCTTTATTTTTTTGACGTCTGCTAACCATGGTGGTTAGTTTGAAACCATACTGGGGTGTGATCTTTTCCACATTTTTTTATGTAAAAAGGCCTAATTATTATTTAATGGAATTTTTTCGCTCTTTTTCATTAAAAAAATGGTAAATTTTAAAGCTTATTTGTTGGTCATAGGTGAAGAATATTTTGACAACTTGTATGTTTTATTAGTAATTCAGAAAACAATGAGTCTACATCACAAAGGCATCTACAAATATGTAACAAGCATTCATTAAGATATTTTAATTTAATTTATTTTATTTATTGATTTTTTATGTTTTTATCATTTTTTTTAGCTACACTAACTTTGTTGTTAATAGTGTTAGATTCATAGGGCACTTTATGTAAAATAAGTGTTTTGTAATGGTTATGTGAATTTATAGAGACTATGTTTTACTTAGTGTGAGATAAGTTTAACAAAAAAATTTGAATGCAATCTCAAAGAAGACTAAGACGAACCGTAAGGTATGAATTTTTTAAGATAAGGACCATGTGCAATAAATATCATGTTTTTCGCCCTAGAGAGGGTAAGTCCAGTCCGGTCAATGAACCCTCTAGCAATTCTCCAGGTCCTGATGCTCAGCAGGATGGCTTTGAACAGGTGAAACGAAAGAGAAACAAAAAGAAAAATGGCAAGGAGCAGGTACAGCTCAAGCCAAACAATCGGTATGAAATTTTTAAGTCATTAGTGGATCTGGAGGACCAATCTATGGAGGGAGTGGTTGGGAATGGTGAGAATGTCAACACTCCACCTCTTGTTTCTCCTTCCTTCACTCCTGTAGTAGAACAGGTGACTGTGCCAGCTGAGAACCTGCAGTCAGAGAATCCAGGGGCATTGGTTATACACTCCCCAGCACAGCCGGCTATAAAAGATGTCACCATGGGAAATGCAGATAAAAACAGAGAAAGGCCTGCTTTAGGGATTTCCCAGGTGGAAAAGAGATCTAGAAACAATAACTCTCAAGGAGCGGGAAGAAAATCCAATAAGGAACTACTAATAGCGCAAGGAGATAAGCTAATCAATGGAGGATTGGTGAGGACCATTGATTCTTACCGCTCTCAAGGTTTTCAATGATTATTAAATCTTGGAATATTAGGGGTTTAAACAGTAGAACCCATCAATCCGATGTTCAAAGACTCTTAGAAAACCGTAAAACGGACTTTTTGCTTCTTCAGAGACCAAAATGTCTTTAGATATTATGAGTAAAACTGCTACTAAAATGCAGCGGGGAGCTGGGTATATGGACGTGGCTGCCCAAGGAGCTTCAGGTGGAATTGTTACCCTTTGGAACCCTCCCGTCCTGGACTGCTTTAGAACATGTAGCTTGCAGGGGTGTACTTACTTCTCTCTTTAGAAATAACTTCAATTCTGAGCTGGTCCTTATAACCAACTTTTATGGGGCCCAAGATCTTGATGGCCAGAGGCTCCAATGGGACGCTGTTCACAACATGAGAGCATACAGGGAGTGTTATGACTGGATTATTGCAGGGGATTTTAATGCAAAATTATCTGTTCGGGACCAGGAAGGTGGCTCCCCTATTTTGGATCCAGGGGATCAGCTTCTGATTGCCCAAGTTCAGGCCTTTAATTTAGTGGACGTTCAAGGCCCTAGTGTTTTTTTCACTTGGATAAATAAGAGAAAGGAGCTACATAGCAGGAAGGTCAAGTTAGATCGCTTTTTGGTCTCGGAGGAGGCTTTTGTTAAATGGACTTTTAAGTTCCAGATTTTGGAGGGCCCTATTTCGGATCATTTTCCCATTTTGCTTGAGGGAGGGACTTCGAGAGGGCAGCACCATAGGCCTTTTAAATTTGAGAATTTTTGGTTACAAAAGGAGGACCTTCGACAGAAAATTTCTCAATGGTGGACAGAAGGCCGTCCACCTTTTGGGACAGCAATGTTCAAATTTCATAAACAGCTTCAATTTGTCAAAATTCAATTGAAACAGTGGAGGAAAGGAAACAAGTCGGATTTCCAGTCCCAAAGGGCCCCCTTGGTGGCTATATGGGAGGAGGTTCAGAAACTTTTTAGGGAAGGATCAATTACTGAGCAACTCAAATCTAAAGATGATGAACTGCGTAAAGCGGTTGAGGACATTGACAACCAAGAGGAGTTATACTGGAAACAGAGGGCTAGAAATACTTGGTTATTAGAGGGGGACATAAATACCAAAAATTTTCATCGGTCAGTTTGTGCTAGGAGACAGATGAACAATATGGAAGTTCTCAAATATGAACATTGAAATGTCTTCGATACTATTCCTGGCATGCATTCCCATGCTATCGATTACTTTTCTAAACTTTTTAAGGAAAGTATGCAGCAAGATATTGAGGCTCAGAACGAAGTTCTTAATGTTATTCCTCCTATTATCTCTGAAGAGGACAATCAGGCCCTGCTTAGACCCATTGAAAGGGATGAACTGAGAAATGTGGTCTTTGGTATGAGTACTGGAAAATCTCCTGGTCCAGATGGCTTTCCTATTGAATTTTTTTAGGCTTTCTATGAAACCTTGGAGGAGGATGTTCTGGCTGTTACTGAGGAATCCAGATCCAATCGAAGAATGCTCAGGGCGATCAATCACACCTTCATTGCTTTAATTCCAAAAGGGGAAGCGGGGACTCATATCTCTGATTTCAGGCCTATTGCTTTATGCAATGTGATTTACAAAATCATCACTAAGATAATGGCTGAGAGGCTTAAACCCCTTCTTCATAGCATCATTTCTCCTGAACAGGGGGGCTTTGTTGAGGGAAGACAAATCTTGGATGGGGTGGTTTTGGCCCAGGAGGCCATCCATTCAATGCAAACTTCGGGCAACAAAGGAATGTTCATTAAACTGGATATGTCCAAGGCTTATGACCGGGTGGAGTGGTGCTTCTTGTTGAAAATGATGGCGGCCTTTGGCTTTTATCAGGAATGGATTGATTGGGTTATGAGTTGTGTTTCTTCTCCCTCTTTTTCTGTTCTCATTAAGGGCCTTCCCTCGCTTCCTTTCGGTGCCTCCCGTGGTCTCCGCCAGGGAGACCCTTGTTCTCCCTATCTCTTCCTTCTCTTGGCTGAAGGTTTGGGCAGACTGTTTTTGAGGAGAAGGCAACAAGGTCTGCTTTCTGGTATCAAGGTTGGGGAGGAAACTCTGACTCACTTGCAATTTGTGGATGATACGGGTCTGGTTGGTGCGGCCACTCTTCGAGAAGCTAGAGGAATCAGAGATACTTTGAATTTCTACCTAAGGGCTTCAAATCAGGTTCTAAATGTCAGGAAGTCCAAAGTGGTCTTTTTCAATCTTGACAAACGGCTTCAGGAGCGCGTTATTGAGATCCTGGGCTTCACAAGGACTTCTCTTCCAATAGTTTACCTGGGCGTTCCCCTTCATTTCAAAAAGTTAAATATTGACATTTGGAAGAACCTGTTAGCGAGCATCAAAGACAGAATGAATCATTGGGCCCATAAATGGCTAAGCTACGGGGGTAGATTAACCTTCCTGAAGTCGGTTATTCAGGCTTTGCCGATCTATAAATTCTCAATACTGGCTACCCCTCATACCATCTGGAAAGAGCTGGACAAAATGGCTAGAAGATTTTTATGGGAAGGCACAAAAGGGAAGACAAAATGGGCCTTGGTTGGGTGGGACAAAGTTACCCAGCCTAAGGACAAAGGAGGGCTGGGCTTGAGAAGTTCTATGCTTAATAACAGAGCTTTAACTGGAAAACTGTATTGGAGGTGGATTTCTCAGCCATCCTCCCTCTTCAGCAGAATTCTTTCCAGTAAATATTTGGGGCATGTTCATCCCAATGAGGTGGGTCGCTTTCCCTTGGAAGGTTCTGGTTCCTTAGTGTGGCAGACTCTCAAGCTTGGGTCCCAGATTATCAAAGATCAATTATTCTGGAAAGTGGGGAAAGGAGACAAGGCTCGTTTCTGGACTGACTCTTGGGACCAACATCCGCCCATTATTGTTTTGTTCCCTGAGCTACAACCTATCATGACCGCCTTAGAAGCCCAGGGTTGGATCCATATTGATAATTATCTTCTTACCAGTCATTTGGGGGGGTATACATTTAAAAAGTTTAAGCGATGGGAGGAGTGGCCAATTACTGTCTCTCCGGAGTTGGCGCCTATCCTGCAAAAAATCTTGTCAGAAAGGTTCCTCACGGGGAAGGATGAGGAAGATGAATTAGCCTGGGGCTATGGAAGCCTTGGGGTCTACTCAGTTAAGGCTGGATATGAAGAGATCCTCCCTGAGCCTCCCCCACACTCTTTTCCGATTCAGCATTGGAGAAGGATTTGGCATTCAAAGGGTTGGCCGAAAGTGAATTTCTTTACTTGGCAACTTATGCATAATGGTCTTCTCACCTTTGACAATATCAGACGTAGGGGTTTCAATGGCCCCTCTCAATGTGCTTTATGCCTCCAACTTGAGGAAACTGCAGATCATTTGTTTTTTGAGTGTTCTTTTACTCATCAGATTTGGGAACGCTGGTTCTCTCAATTTAAACTCCAGGCTAATGGTGTTCTCAACCGTACCAATATTTGGGAAAAATGGAAATGGGGCAGGTTCAATTCCATAGCTCTCCGAACTGGCTGGCAGTTAGGCTTTCTCTTCATTTGGTGGCAAGTTTGGTTGGAGAGAAACGCCCGGATCTTTAGAAACACTTTCTCCTCGATTGACGGCGTTTGGCAGGTCATCTGGAGCAAAGTCACAGAAACTGTTGCTACTTTTGTCAATGAAGAGAATCAGGCTACTCTTGGGCATCCTGAAGAGGGGGTTGAGGGTCATGAGAGGCAAGGCAGAGCATGCTGGAAACCTCCCCCTGTAGGCTGGATCAATATCAATACTGATGGGGCTGCAAAAGGCAACCCGAGAAACGCAGGAATTGGTGTTGTTTGTCGGGATCACTCGAGTGCGGTTCTTTACTGGGAATTGCAGGGATTGGGCAGAGCCACGAACAATGAAGCCGAAGCCTTTGCCATTAAGTCAGCGTCTATCTGGGCTGTTAAGCAGGGTTACCGGAGGATAATTCTTGAATCTGATTCTCAAGTCCTGATCGGCGCTCTAGATTGCTTGCGGAATTTCTCTTTAAAATCCTGGAGACTGCGGATGTTGATATCTCAAATCAAGGAGTTATGGAGGGAGTTAGATGATGTCATCCCTGTGTATGTGAGTAGAAATCTGAACACGGTAGCTGACTTCCTTGTGAAGATGGGTGCTGAGAAAGAGGTAGGTGTTCAGTTGCACGGTGATATGCCTATGATAGATGAAGAGATTCGGAGTGGTGCCGGAACGATCCCCGCATCCATGAGCTCAAAAATGACTAAGGTTAGTTTCTGTCGCGATATCGCGACATATTGTGCCGTCGCGACCCTGTTTGGAAATCTGTCACGATTTCGCGACATGTTGCTCTGTCGTGACATGTTGCTCTGTCGCGACATGTTGCTCTGTCACGACCTATCCTGGATAACTATAGCGATTTCGCTACCCTTTTTGTTGCTGTGGCTTTGGGAGGAAAATTGTAGCGATTTCACGACTTGTTGCGCCGTCACGGTCTTTGATGAGAAGGTGTCGCGATGTCGTGACCTTTTTGGTTGGTTTTGCTGTTGGAGGAAAAGTGTCACGATATCGCGACGCTTTGAGAAAAATTGCATGAAAAGGAAAAACTGTCGCGATATCGCGAAAATTTTTGTGAAAATCTACTCTAAGGAAAATTCGTCGCGATTTCGTGCCTTTTTTGAGGAAAGGACACAAAGGGGCATACCTGTAGCGATTTCGAGATGTTTTGAGCAAAATTTCGTTAAGTGGAAAAACCGTCGCGATATCGTGACCTTTTTTGTGAAAAGCCTCCCAATGGATAACCTGTCGCGATTTCATGACATGTTTATGGAAAGGAAGCAAAGGGGCAAACCTGTAGCGATTTCGCTACAGTTCTAGAGAAAAACTGCTTGCAGGAAAAACGTCGTGATTTCGCGACTAGTTTTGGTAATGGGCACCTTGGGGGTGAACATGTTGCGATTTCGTGACACTTTTGTGGATGATGCGCCCATTGGATTTCTTGTCACGATTTTGCTACACTTCCGGCCAAGTGGGGCTCCAAGGAAAAGCCGTCGCGATGTCGCGACACTTTCTCAAAGTTGCTGATTAAAGGGGTCCTCGTCGCAATTTCACGACAATTTCGGGGAGCAGGTGCCTTCAGGCTTTCTCGTCACGATTTCACGACGTTTTTGGCGTTTGGGTGATTTGGTGCTGTGCTGTCGCGATTTCGTGACATTTTTCGTGTGTTGTGGCTTCGGCGCTTTTTGTCGCGATATCGCGACATGTCGCGATTTCGTGACATGTCGCGTTATCGCGACTGGTTGTTGTGGCGCGGCGGTTGTTTGGTTTGGTGTCACGATTTCGTGACATGTCGCATTTTTTGGTGCTTTTTATCGCGATATCGCGACATGTCGCGATTTCGTGACATGTCGCGTTATCGCGACTGGTTGTTGTGGCACGACGGTTGTTTGGTTTGGTGTCGCGATTTCGTGACATGTCGCGTTTTTGCGCCCTTTGTTCTTCTGGTCTCTTTGCGCTTGGTTGGGATGCCCTTTCTCCCTCTTGTAACTGTCTTTTGTTTTAATACAAGTTTTTTTCAATTTTTTCAAAAAAAATAAATATCATGTTTTTAATTCTTCTATTTAAAGTGATTATCAATATATAGTTGAGGTTGGAGGTAAGTTGAGTTACAAGTAACATAAAAAGAAGATGTTGAAGACATGTCTTTTATTGATGTGTAATTATAGTTTTTTGTTCTTGAATTAAATTTCTTGTTTAAACGAAATAAAAATAACATAGAGTTATTGAGAATGGATAAAGAGATTTGAAACCTAGAGATGCTTTTCATGCTAAACAAGAAGGATGAATATTTACTAGTATTTGTATGGTTAATATTTCTTCTTGTATCAATATTATTAAATAGTAAAGCAATTTTTGAATGTAAAGGATTTAATATTCTGAAGCTTTTATATAATAAAAAATAAAATATAACATCACCACACATTACTACTCATGCATCATCACCTTTAATTTTCTTACCACCCACTATTTTTTGGAACAGGACACTCACCATGCCACCATGCCCTATATTTTCTCTCATCCTCATTATTGAAAAATTCTTTAGAATGGATATAATTTCATTTTTTTAAATATTACCAAGGAAAAGTAGTCAATCATAGAAGTCAATTATACATTGCCATGCTAGATAATAGAAAGCCCTAGGAAAATATCATAAAGAAATCATAATTATAATGAAGGAGGTTAGAAGAATAAATGAGACAAAATATCATTGGCTTTAAGGCCTCAACTTTTATGATTCTTATGGTCCTATGGTCAAAATTGGTAGAAGGTGGGAAGAAACTATTTTTTGTAGAAGCACTCCCCCATAAACCTAAGTAGGCCAAAAATTACTCTAACTGATTACAATACAAAATTATCCACAATGGATTTATCAAGGATAAATCCATTCCAAATTATACAACTAACAAGATAGTTGCAATAAGTAATAGCCATAAAATACAAGAGCTATTGAAGCCCAAAAATAAATAAAACAAGTCATAGAAGTTCATGCGATAAGTAGATTTTATATTTCAAGTTTTAATTATGATGTAAACTCTTTGTTATCTCAATCAGCCTGCAACCCTGTTCACCTCAACCAAGAACAACCAAAACAAACACATACCACAAAATGAAAGAAAATGGTAGCAAACACTTAGAATAGAGTCAAAACCATTTATTCAAATAGAAACTTATAGGACTATCATACAATCATTACACCTGGAAGATTATCAGTCACCCATAATGATCTTACAAAAATCCTTGTAGCAGACCCTTCTAGAGTCTTATTCTCTAGAGGATTGTTCCTGGGCTCTGCCCAAAAAATTTCTACCTAGAAAATCCTCAACCTACAATATAAAAATACCCCCAAAAACTCCAATCTTAACTGAAAATTGAAAATAGCTGACATATAATAATTATGCCTAATCCATGACCCCCTATTCAAGAACAAAGCCATAACAAAAGCAAAAATAGACCAAATAAATTAAGAGGGGTGGAGAGGAGGGAGAAATGGATGCAACGACTGTCCACATCATCCTCCCCAACTTTTAGAATTCTAAATCTCCTAGTTTAGAGCCCTAAAATAGAGTTATTCTTGGTCCATATCATCCTACCATTTTAGTTAGCAACTAGTTAAAAGCTTTATCTGCCGCACCACCCGCATCCCAAATACTATGACCACACTTTGTGGCAATAGAATTAAGCTTATCAAAGAACAAGATGCAAGGAGCTGCCTACCTAGCCTTCTCAAAAATTTCTTTCATATTTGCCACACTTTCTCCAAACCATATTGTCAACAACTCTAAATATTTCATGCTAATAAAATAGGCCTAAAATTCACTAGCAATGGATTTTTCTAGTATGGTCTTCCCACAACCTAGAGGCCCATAAAAGAGGACACCTTTTGGAGGAGACATGCCAAATTTCACAAACCTATTGGGATACTCCACAATCATCTTCTTGCTATCGATCACAAAGTAAGGAGAAACATATCCATGATCAAATTGCATTCCCTCTACAACATATAAATTCTTTTCTATACGTTTTCCCTCTTCAATGGTTAAAACACCCTTTCTACTAACTTTACTCATGTCCTTTGTTATCATATTGTCTATTTCATTGTTTTTCCCAACACACACCGTGACAAAATCTTCCAACTCAACCTCCTTTGATAATTTTTTTAATTCAAAAACCAAGGATTTTGCTATATTGTCAATCCCACTAGTGATTTGAATGAGATTTGCTCCTACTTCAAACACATTTACATCTTCCACAATTAATCCTTGGACAAGAACAATTGATGTGGTAGTTCCATAACTAGCTAAATCATTTGTCTTTGTTGCAGTTTGCCTTACCAACTTGGCTTCAGTATTCTCTACATATATCCTTTAGTTTAACCTCTTTAGCAACTGGCACACCATTATTAAAAATTTATTCACCAATCCTATTGCATTTTTCACTTAGAATAGTGACGGATGATTGGTCTCCATATTCACCTTCAAAAAAACTATCCTTGACTTCATTACAATGCTAATTGAATTTTTCTACACATTTACGATATTAAAGATAATAGGCTTCTTCCTTTGACTATTTAAGAAACTTTTTCCAACCCATTGTAAACAAATATAGGGCTGCTATTTTACTTGAGTCTTCACCTTTAAGAGGCTTCAAAATATGGCATCTATTCCCATGTTGAATTTCATATGTATTTTCTCTACCATGGTGAATTACATTCCTATCATAGTGCCAAGGCCTACCTAATAACAAATGACATGCATCCATAGGTACTACATCACAAAGCACTTTATCTTCATAAGGACCAATTTTGAAAGTAAGAAGATAAGACCTATTCACCAGCACACTATGATTTTTTTTAACAAAAGATCTTGTAAGTATTAGATTTTTGAATACAAGCAATTTGTAGTTTTTCTACCATTTCTTTAATTACTATATTATCGGTAGACCCACCATCTACAATCACCTTGAACACTTTCTCTCTACACTTGCATTTTATTTGAAAAATGCTCCTTCTATTCCAATCATCTTCTGGAACCTTTTTATCCCCTGATATTAGAGTTCTTTGCAGTATCATGTTCTTTCCTATTTCTACTTCCACTTCTTTAGTTGGAGGTTCTTCTCCTTCTTCTTCTTGGGATACCATAGCCCTCTTGGGATTGTGTGGGCAGTCCATGGCCTTGTGGGTTTTATCACATATGAAACATCTTAAGGATTTCCATTCTCCAGAATATTGTCATTCCTTTCCTCTACCTATGAAACCTTCTCTTCCTCTGAAGTCGGGCTTCATACTCCCCTTAGACTCTTCTTATTTTGAAACTTTGGAGGAATCCCCTCTTTCTCTATTCTGGATAACATCACCCTTTTTACTCATTTTGTTCTTTCGATTCAATTTATCTTCTGCCTTTAAATCATATTCATATACCTCATCCACTATAGGTAACTTAACTAAGGCAAGCTCATCTTGGATTTGAAACTTTAACCCATTAACATATCTAGCTATTGCTTGTTCTTATGCTTCTTGTAGATCAGTCCGAATTTGGAGCCTCATGAACTGCTCGATATATGATTGTATGCATTGATCCCTTTACCTTAAGTTTTGAAATTCCCTAAAACAAATTTGTTGATAATGAGATGGTAAAAATTGATTTCATAGATGTTTCAACATATTTGGCCATAGTCTAATTTTTTCCTTTCCTTACCTTCTCCTATAACTCTGCAAGTTCTCCCACCATAGGCCAGCATGAGGCTTCAACTTGGAGGTCACAATATTCACCCAATTTAGATCATCTTCATTCATATCTTACATTTCAAAATACATTTCCAACTCCTGAATCCAATCCAAGAATACGTATGGGATAAGTTCACCTTTAAAATCTATCAACCTTCACTTTGGAGATTTACTTGGACACAACTTCAATAAGCCTCTTCATAGGGTCTACTAGCCTGGCTACATTCTTCTGGTCTTTTTGTTAATATTTAGAATCATCCAAATGTAATGTTGCCTCAATGGCTTCTAACCTCCTATGTCATTCATCTATATTGTTCCTTCATGGACCTACATTCCTCCTACCTCTTACTACCTAGTTAATATGGATTCCCCTTTGGGCCATATTGATATTCTCTAATACCAAACTAATTTAAACTCTCTGTTATCTCAACCAACCTGTAACCTTGTTCATCTCAACCAAGAACAACCAAAACAAATACATACCATAAAACAAAAATAAATGGCAAAAAAAACTTAGAATAGAGTCAAAATCATTTATTCAAATAGAAATTTACATGACCATCATACAACCATTACACCTGGAAGATTATCAATCACCCATAATGATCTTAGAAAAACCCTCGTAGTAGAACCTTCTAGAGTCTTCTTCTCCAAAGGACTCTTCTTGAACTCTACCCAAAAAATCCCCAACCCACAGTATAAAAATACCCTCAAAAACTCTAATCCTAACTAAAAACCAAAAAGAACTGATAGATAAAAATTAAACATAACCCATAACCCCCTATTCAAGAATATAGCTATTATAAAAGTAGAAATAGACTAATAAATAAAGAGATATGGAGATGAGGGAGAAATGGGTGTAATTGATGTCCACATCAAATTAGATTTAATTTGTTAAAATATAGATAAAGCTTTTGAATTTTCTTTTATGAAATATATCCAAGTTCTTCATTCATAATCATTAACAAAAGTAATAAAATACCTATTTTTTTTTAGTGACAAGATCTAATGGACCATAGATACCAACATGCACTAGTTCAAGTGGTGTCTTTTCCCTCCATAATTTTCCTACTAAAAAATAATCTCAATGTTGCTTACCAAAAATGCAACCTTTATAAACTTGATCATCTCATTCAATAAATTGTAATTGCTTCTCCATTTGCTTCTGATAGAGTAGTGTTAACCATCAAAACTTTAGGTGTCTATACCTCATGTGTCATAACCAAGATTTATCATATAAGACCATTTTTGTGGTTTGAGTTTCTACATATACAAGTCTAAGAGGGAAAAATCTATTTTCTAGACTACTAAAATATTTTTTGGTACTATTAATAAAGGAGAGGGTTTTGAAAGGGGCCCCACAACCTTTTACAACAAAAAGACCCGAAGGCAAAAATGATAAAATATGACCACCCAAAGGGAGAGGCAAACAAAACAATAGAAAATACTAGAGCCAACCTAAGGAATGGAATAAAGGGTCATGGGGAACCGAGAAAGTTCAATCCCAAAGCTCAAATATCCTTCTCAACGACTGCCACTCCACTTCAAGAGCCAAAAATATAAACAACTCTCAAGACACTGGCATAAAAAGAAGGTCTCGTCCCCCAAGGGGTAACGGGGCACAACAATTAATAATGCTTGTCAAAAAAATAAAACCCAAAAGAACCAAGAATCGAAGACCAACCACCAAAGACCTATGATGACACCAAGAAATCCAAGAGGATCACGACACATGACCAAATGTTTGACAACTATAAAGAAACAACCACCCACACATGGAAAAAAACAATGTGGTAAGAACCACCCAACATCCACCATGCCAACTCAATATTCAAAAAATAAATATTAATATCTCCAAGAGATATAGGCAATGAGGAAAAAACCACGAAGCCAAAGAGGACAACATGAAATTAGCGATAGAGAGTGGAACTAGAAAAACAAAGAAGATACCATAAATTCCTTGTACTGGTAAAATTTAAAGAATATCATCCCTCGCACGGTGAAAGATCTCATTAGGAAAATTCCCTTTCCAAATAGATAAACCCTAGGAATGAATGCCCAAATTTGCTATTGAGTCAGCCACCATATTACCCTCTATTATTACGTGCTCAAGCCTGACATTATTGAGGGAGTGGGAGTTCCATATCATTTTATCAATAAGATTAGACACTTTCCAACCAGGCTGGTAGATCCCCTGAGCATGTTAATAACCAGCAAGGAATCACCTTCAATGATAGCATTTCAGATACCAAGGATTTTCAACTGCACCACACCATTAATGGTAGCCCATGCCTTAGCGAATTGGGAGTATTTTACTCCTAATATTTTTGCGTAGATAAGGATAAGATCACCATGATTATCTCAAATTACACCACCTATACCCACTAATCTGAGGTCCCCATTAGAGGCCCTATAAAATTAAAATTTGAACCATCCCATGGACAGCGAGGACCAATGTACAAAACTTCTATGGTTAGGTGCAGATGGAGGATGGTCCAATGGCACAAAACCAAATCATTCTTCGAGTCTAACTTCACTTTGGGAGATTTCTACTAAAGACTACTAACTTTTGCTACAATATTTGTAACGTTCTCCGAAACCTTCCAAATAATTTTAATGCTAGTCAATTCCAGAATACTTTCCACATTCTTAAAATCTCTAGAATTGTGTTCCTTCCAAACCCCCCAAATAACACGGGGGATAAGAAACATATAAAAACATTTAATACACCAGGAGGAAAAAGGGAGATTTCCACTAAAGACTACTAACTTTTGCTACAATATTATTACTACCATTTTTATCACTAAAAACACATTCATTATTTTCAAAAATAGCATGATATTCGTCTTCAATATATTTTCCATGTTCAACAAATTATGAGCTAATATGGGCACATATAAAATATTACAAATAAACTTTATATCACCTTGTTTTGCCTTAACTACAATGGTGATGTTGCTCGTGACCTGACTCCAAGTCACATAAGATTTGGTAAATTCATCCATCTTACAAAGATGTTTTTGTTTCCTTTCACATACATACAATTTGGGAAAGTTATCCATCTTTACAAAGATGTTTTTGTTGCTTGTCATGTGACTACTAAAATTGCTATCCAAAAGCCATACAACTTTGGATATTTTTATTGTAATATCACAAGCAAAAATTAGACTACTATGTTCTTCTTTTTATTCAGAAAAAATAGTGTGTTGCTTCTGCTTTTTCCAACAATCATTGTTCATAATGAACAAGCTTTTTGTAATAATAACATTGAACTCGTGACTTTTCAAGTTTTTAATCATCTCCTTTGTTTTTATCATTACCTCTTCATATATCATTATTTTTGTTGCCTCTTCCTTGATAACTACTACTTCCTCTAATTGCACATCCTCTTCATCTAATTTTTATTGTCCCCTTGTATTATGATTCTACAATTTTTTTTATTTTATTTTTTAAAATAGTAAGGTCAGTTTGAAAATCATGTTTAACAAATTTTTAGTGGATCTATTATCCTCTAATTGTGAGTTTGAAGAGACCCCATAAAGCATAAAGACTCAAAAAGCTTTTACAGTGACAAAATGCAAGAATTTTCTATGTATGGAAAGCGACCAGACCATTTGAGACACTGACATCATCAACAAGAATAAAAATGTCTAACATCCATTGTAGTTGAGTCTAAGAAATTTGACTAAGACAAAAAAATAGTATATTGTTGCAACACTAAATTAAATTTTTTATTAAGTATGGGAGGCTACATAACCTTTTAGGGGGTTGACATCACCAAAGGTGTGAAAAAATTCTAGAACCCAATGCATCAAAATGAAAATTTTCGTAAGTGTTAAAATGAAGATTCAATGTCGAACATCAAAATAGTCCCTAGTCAGATACAATATCTAGCTAAGTTAAATTTTTCTCATGGTTTTATCTAACTATGAGAATATTTCTCTATTTCTAGACATGTGGTTGTTGTACCCACTATCAAGATACCAAGTGTTCTTTTGGCTCTCCTCATATATGTTGCAATTTAACAAAATATTTCCACATACATCATTACTTTCTGCATTTTCATTTTCATTTGTATAATGGGCTTGTTGCTTATTATCTTTGGCTAACTTCTTTCTACACTCATAGCTATAATGAATATTTTTTTGCAGTAATAACATTGGATCTTTGACTTATCATACCTTTGATTTAATCCTCCTTGTTGATTTTTGTCGTTGCCTCTTCCTCTTTCTTAATGGAAGTCGTAGTTGTTATCTTCTTTGTTGGATCTTGACCTTCCTCCTTGCTTATGGTCTATTTCATGCTTACCTCTATTACTCTGTATTCTTCCTTCTTGAGAACATGAGGTGTTTTGGTGGGAATTTTCTCTTATGATGTTGTCTCGAAATGAGACATGCATCTTAAATGCTTGTTCCAATGAGGACTAAGTGATGCTCCCTCTCACTCCATCAAGTTCATGGATGCTTTGTCAAGACAGTTTTTATGGTATGGAAAACTTGATCAATCTAAATGGAGTTTGGTTAGGTGGGATTCTATATGTAGGTCGGTGCAAGAGGGAGGCATTGGGTTGCGACAGACAACTCTTTTTGGGTAGGATTTGGCTGCAAAACTTTATTTGAGATGGTGTACCTCTCAAGATCATATTTGGGCTAAAATATTATCTTGTAAATACTTGAGAGGTATTTCTGAGGCTGATATCCCTAGAGTCAGCTTGGTTGGGAAAGGTTCGATTATCTGGGACACTCTGAAAAGAGGAGCTAATTTAATCAAGCAAGGTTTGTTCTGGATTTGCAATTAGGGATCAAATGCTATTTTTTGGGAGGATTCTTGGGATGGTCACCCTCCTATATTGAATCAATATCCTAGGTTACGTTCCCTAAGCATTTTTTTCTTGAAAGCAGGCTGGTCTCATGTGGAGGACTTTAAAAAAATATAGTCTTTTGGAAATATGGAATTGTACAGGTGGAAAGATCTGCAAGAATGACCCCAAGAGGGACTGGGCAAGGACATAGAGGTGCTTGCTCTTATTCTTACGGGGAGGCCTTGTTATTCATTGAGGGGTAAATATATTCTAGCTTGGAACCTTGATCCTAAGGGAACCTACTCGGTAGCCTATGGTTATCAGGTTCTTGATAAGAAAAAGTATGGGAGTCTTCTTGTCACTTGGTGGAAAAGGTGTGGAACAAATTTGCCAGACCAAAATGTAATTTCCTTCTCTGGTTGGTAGCTCGTAATAAATGCCTCACTTTGGATAATGTGAGGAAGAGGGGATTTCAGGGTCCCTCTTTTTGTGTCCTTTGTATTAATAATAAGGATGACTCTTCTCATTTATTTTTTCAATGCTCATTTGTTAGAGACATTTGGCATCGTTGGTGGAGCGCTTGGAACCATCCATGTTTTCATGTGCTATCCTTGGTGGAGTTTTGGAGTAGTCTGGGCAGACCTCCAGCCAAGGCGCACTTCCTTCGGGTGGCTTGGAATTTGGGCCCTTCTTGCATCATCTAGAAAATTTGGCTTGAACGGAATCGATGCATATTTTAGGGTAGTTATTTGGTTGTTCAACAGATATGGCAAAGGATCTTGTATATGGTTTAGGAAACCATCCATAGCAAATGTGATGTGCACCCTATTTTGGATTCTAGGGAGGAGAAGGTATAGTAAGCCCTTGGTATCTTTGGGTATGGTGTGAACTCTTTTAGCCCTAGTAGGGTTCTTCAACTCAGCAAGAAGGTTAGGAGAGATGGTAGGTGGAGGCCACCCCCTAGAGGAGTTTTAAAAATTAATACTGATGGATCGTCCAGGGGTAATCCTGGACATGCTGGCATTGGTGGTGTTGGGAGAGATTCTACTGGTGGTGTCACTTTTTTCTTTTCCATTTATAAAGGTTTTCATCCAACAATTTTATGGAAGCTCTTGCAATTCTTGAGGCCTTGCGGAGGAGGTTTTCTCTTGGCTATCATAGGATTATCTACGAGTCTGACTCTCAAATTGTGGTTAATATTTTAAACAGTAAAAGGGTGTAGGAAGTTAATTGGCAGTTGGCCTCTGTAGACATTCAGATTCTCAGAATGAGTGAAGAGTTCAAATTTATATCCTTTGTGCACATTCCAAGGGAATGAAATGTGGTTGTTGATTACCTAGCCAAAAGGGCTTCTGAGCTGCTAGATCCTTGGAGTATTGATAATTGGCAGTCTTGCGTATGAGGACTCTCAACACCTGTGGGATTTTATCCACAAGGATGTACAGACTCAATGTGTTTTTTCTTATTTTTTTTTTATGGGTGTCATTCTAGTCTAGTGGTTTTAGCCTGTTTGGCTATTTATTTGAGTCCTGGTTGGAAGCTCAATTGTACTCTATAATCCATACTTTTTATCAATAAATTTTTACCCCTTTATTTAAAAAAAATATATGATTGGCTCAACCTTTACCCATGTGTTTATAGAGAACCCATGAGCTCATCTACTAAGAGGGTTCTTAAATCTCTTGATTCTTCAATCATCATCACCACTAAGTCGAAAATGGCTAGTATTCTCCTTAGTAACTTCTCTAAAATTTTTTGGTTCTCAACATTCTCATCATTCAACCTCATTTGGTTGATTGTACCGATTTTTCAGGTAAAGAAGTCACTTATCGACTTTGACTCACTCATCTACAAGTTTTTGAACTCTCTTATTAGCATCCACAACCTCACCAAAATTACTTTTTTGGTACCTTGAAAGGAGCTGGATAAAATTTCCCATGCCTCCTTCGATTTGGTTGTTGTTGCAATTCTTGAAAAAATAGTTTCCTCGACTGCTTGCATTATGTAAATGAATACCTTCTTATACTTATTTTGATTCTCCTTCAACAAATTTGACTTCACTTGGGAAATGAAATCATGAGATTCTAGAAGAAAGAAATACTAAGATGCAGTGAAAACAAAACTAACTCGATGCTAAATGAATATGCATGAAATAGGATGAATGTAATCGAATCAACCAAACATAAAGGAGAAAGCAAGAGCACAACCCTTTTTATATTAATGTGATTCCAAACTCGGTTACAATCCACTTCCTCCCATTTTAGGGGCTAGGAGTGTTAGCATGTTTTTAGTTACAATCATGATTAGTAGTCCCTCTTCCGCATGCCCACATTTGAAATGGGCGGGCCAAAGTGTTTCCGATGCTCGCGATGATGAATCCTTGGTTCTTGTTTCTTCTCCTACGATCAAAGAAACAACAAAGGCATTAGTAGCACCTGGTAAAAAAAAGGATAAAGCGTTTGACTTTAGAAATCAATGAGAAATGCATGCAAAAGATTGATTAAATCAGTAAACAAAACAACTCTAAGCAACCTGCAACTTTGACAAAAATTAGAAAACATCACCAGAGGGCCACTGCCATTGAAACAGTCGGACAATCTACTTTCAACTGGAATTCGTCCCTAGGCAGGACGAATTTTGACTGTTATTTGTCCCCGGGTGGGACGAATTCGACTGTGTTAGAACACCGAGTTGCTGCCGCTCCAATGTCACACCTCAAGGTCTCCAAAACACCTGTAAAGAAATGGGTTAAGTAATTGGGGCTATTTTGGGACGACCCAGATGGTCGGATTCTCCCAATTTGGCCTCTATCCTCGGGAATTCGATGTCGCTACCTGCAAGTTAGTGAGAGCTACACAATCGACAAAGCATGATAATGTTTAATCAAAATCTTATGAAATCGAAATTAAAGACTACTTAAACAGCATAGCATAGAATAGAGATAAAAAAATGATAACTAAAATGAAACTTAAAAGAAAAGTGTGGGGTGCCCAAATGGGCCGCCCACCATTAGGACTTGATTTTGACACCAATCCACTAGGGATGGGCTCCAAATCTCTTGGTTTCGGGTGTCGGCAAATTGGTGGATTCAATGTGGTCAAATGTTGGGTTTGGGTTCGGATCCACGCTTCCAAAAGCAACCCAATAACGTCTCTTACGAAAGATATTAATGGATGTAAAAAGGTGAATCAAAAGGGATGCAATAGGGTGTTCAAATGGAAAGCACTTCGTTGCTTGAAAATGCCTCCAACCTGTTCTTATTTGGGTGGGAAAGTCCACCATTTTATAGACCCATGGGGTATCTTTGGAGGGGCATGCAGGGATGCCATGTGGTGGCCATGCCTTCCCAAGAGGGAGGATACTCCTCCCTGACTTGGGCTTCCATGACTGCCCTTGTGACAGTCAACTAACTGCCAACCTACCCACCTATACGCACATGCATGGCAAGAGGCAATAATTTACTGTCCTTGGCTACCACTTGGTGGCATTTTTATTTTTGCTTGTTAAACCTGGAATTCATCCTGACTAGGGACGATTTCAGAATTCGTCCCTGGGTGAGACGAATCCCAGTTAGCATTCGTCCCTGGGTGAGACGAATACTGGGCAAAGTGCCTGAATGTGCCAAATTGCTTCTTGACCTTACAAAATTGTTGTGAAAGTGGTTAGGACCACTGTTTAACCTTTGAGGGCTTCCCTGGAGGCTGTGTGTATCAAAGCAATCAGTTTTTGCAGTCACATAATCGGATTGGTGCTGTTTTGGTGTCTAAAGATGCCCCTTTTTGGGATGCGCTGTGCATGGCGTAGCACCGAGCAAAAATAGATAACCAAAGCACTAATGATTAGGGTTTCTTGGTAACCTAACCAAATTTTGATGCCCCAAGCATGGAAAGGGCATGCATTCTTGAATCCTTGCTTCTGACGAGCTAAGGAATTTGATTTCAAGTATTAACCTATTTTGGTGAGGTGTGACTTGAGCTTGGACATTGATCAGTCATGATTAGGCAAAGGGTGCAACCTTTTGTCCATAGGGGAACCTTGTGTTCATGATTCATGAATGCCAAGTGTTTGATAAATTTGTGATTATTGCTTGTTTACTGCCCCAAGCAGGAGCGTAATTGTATTTGTCAATGATTCTTTGAATGCATGTCGTTTTCCTTAATTGGGTGTTTGCTTGTTGATTTGTGACTAAGTGTGACTACCCCCTCAAGCGACGAATCGATGATGGAATGACCTTCATGAGAAAAGCGACGAGTCACTTGACCCAATATGACTTGTGCAAGGGTGCCTTTAGATGGTTTATCATTAAGCATGTGCAATTTTTCCAACATTTGGACCTGTTTTTTGTGGGTGTTAACCCTTTTTGCGACGTTGTTCGGAGTTGAAATTGGCAAAAATTCGTCTTCCCATGGAGCGGTCTGGCTAAGATAGCCTTCTTAGGGAGTAATATAATGACAATTTGTGACCCCAACATCTATTTTGTATGCCCGGAATTTCAAGTGCAACAGCACTCACATCGGGCAAACTTATTGTCTGTTTTTAGTCCATTTTTGTTCATTTTTTGATGTTTTTGAAGTTTCTGGCCTGAATTCGTCCCAGGGTGGGACGAATTCTAGCTGTAGAATTCGTCCTTGGGTGGGATGAGCGCTAACTAGAGTGCTTATCCTAGTAAAATATGAATTCCAGCTCAAAGGCCTATTTAAGGGCCAAAACTTGAGTTTGGGCTCATTTGTGTCAAATTTTTCTTGCAATTTGGAGCTCTGGGGAGGACGAGGTTAATTCTGTGAAGCGAAGCGCTGCCGAGATTTTCCCTGCCATCATGAGTACACAAACTGGTTCGAGCGGCAGAGCCAAGGTGAGACCCGTAAGTTCTCCCTAGAGTTTATTTTTTGTTTTTAAAACTATAATTGTGTTGTTTTTCTATACAGTTCTTTTCCATGATTTTAATTTTTTTTTTTGTTGAATTGTTTTCTTTTGTAGGTTGTTAGGAGCTGGTACCGTGTACCCATTGCTTTCACTGAGGTGCGGGGGGCACTGAATGATGCTTACTGGGAGTGGCTTGATGCCCTTGGGCTCAAGCAGGTGGCTCGCCTGGAGCCTATGGTCCCGGATTAGGCCTATCTGACGGCCCTGATCAAACTTTGGGATCCGCAGACCAACAGCTTCCATCTCCCGATAGGGGAGATGACTGTGACTCTAGAGGATGTCTATCGACTTCTTAGGATTCTGATATATGGACTACCCATTAAGACATCATCGCGTGATCAGTAGACTACTATACTGACGAGATGCTTCGGGCATGGGGAGCGGCTGGGTGTAGAGAACCCAGTGGAGACAGCCGAGGTGGACTGCTAGGTTGGCAAGATTTTGGTTGGATGGTGGTAGGAGAGGGGGGTGTTAGGAGTGAGGCACGCATTCCTAATGGGCCTCATTTCTAACATGTTATTACCTAACTCGTCAGGTGCGAGGTTCCCGTGGAACCTGCTAGATTTGGTGTGGCGGTTGGTAGAGTGCCCGATAGAGGCACCGTTGATCCTGAGATGGGGACAGACACTGCTGGCACAGCTTTATGGGGAGCTGTATGGGGTTCACTGTCGACAGTAGAAGGGGGTCAGCTACAGTTATCTACTGTAGTGCTGGGGTTGGCAGCACATAGCAGTTGAGAGGCCAATTGGGTTACCATGGATGACTCAGGCGGTAATGGAGGATAAGGAGATAGGTTATGTTATTTTATGGCGGTGGTCTACAGAGCAAGGGCAGAGTCGATGATGGGCAGGTGTCATAGGGCACTATACTAATGCCTTATCTTAGCTCACTCCAGGGGAGGTGGTTTGGCACCCTTATCAGGACTATCCAGCCTGGTCGGAGGCTGGAGAGTGGCTTCAACGGGTACGTAGGGAGCGGTGGCTGATTGGGCGGCATGGGACCGAGCATGAGTTATTCTCATATAGCCAGGTTACCAAATAGTTTGGGGTGCACAAAGGGTTTCCTAGTGAGCCCATGGTCTATCGATGCCGAGGAGATGATAGGACTCTAGATCGACCAGTCATCGTGCCACTGGGCGAGGATTTAGACACGGTGATCGACGTCCCAGACATGGATGACGTCGGGACTACCACTGAGTATGACTCGTGGTGGGTATTACGATTATGGAGAGGAGAGGGACCACTAGGAGGTGCGAAAGTGATAGCAGAGGGTGCTGAGGCACAAGGGGATGACTAGGGAGCTCCGTTGGAGGATACGGACATGGTTGAGGTGGGGGATGAGGATGTAGATTTGGGAGCTCCGGATCAGCCGAACATGCAGGACATGGAGGAGCAGTGGGAGCCAGAGCAGGCTGCTGTTCTAGAGAGTCCTATGCTTCAGGTGGATACGAAGGAGATGGAGTCTACCTTACGCACTGAGAATGCACAGTTTGCGGAGCTGCTACGGATACGAGATCAGGAGCTGGGGGATGCCCTGTGGGAGAGGGATCTCCTACGGGCTTAGCTAGCAAAGCGGGATAGGGTTTTGGCATAGCGCAATGATGCAGTAGGTTACTACCATCGACGGGAGGTAGAGTGGTTTCGACATTGGCTAGATTTAGAGAGGGAGGTCATCCACCTCGGTGGGTGGCTACCTGAGCCATCGAGAATTGGATCTTCACGCCGGACGAGGGATAGTGCTACTGAGCAGTCAACATCATCTTATCGTAGGTGATTGGATGAGGGAGGCGGTAGCAGGCGTGATGCGGGGGCTAGTAGTAGCCGCCCTACAGGTCCCATAGGACCCACACCACGGGGGGTAGTTCCCATTGCATCGATCCTACGTGATCATGGTGGTCGACGCCTTAGGGTGGGAGATTTTGTTATATGATTGCGGGGTCTGAGGACCAATTTTGTAGCCTATGGGCATTTTTTTTGATGATATATATATATATATATATATACCGGTTTTATTGTGGTTATGCATATGTGATGATTTGAGATTATGCATGATGGTTGATGACTATGGATGTATGCATGTTTATTTATTTTTATGAATGCATATGTTATGATGAATGCAAATGTTTTTTATTTATATGTGATATGCAGAAATGAAATGGATGGATGGAATTTGTGATGTTTGGCTATGGCACCATAGACTGTTTAGGACTCTGTTTATTTCATTTTTAGACGATTGCTGTGGTAAATGACTTTGTATGTATACATGTGGTTTTTCTCTCTTTTTTTGTATTTTCTGATGGTATTGCAAAGATGGAAAGTAGCGCAGTTGGTTTAGAAATGTAGCTAAGGTTTTCTGAGACTCAGACAGTTTTAACTCATTAGCCATGACTGTACTTTGTTTTACAAGACTTTTGACCAAGGTATGAATCGAACTCATTTTTGACCAAGCTATTTCAGTGCCAGATGGGCTTTCAACCGAACCTATACTGAGGATCACCTAATTAACTCCACTAACTCCTTTGTTGTATTTAGTTATATTAATATGCGATGTTATCCAGGATACCATAAGCTAGCTCATCCTTATGCAAACATTGGTCTGCATATACGCAAAGCGAATGTGACAGAAATATCATCATGCAGGTAGGATACCATCATTGCCAGATAGGCTATCAACCAAACCTATAATGAGGATCACCTAGATGGTTTTCGAATGCTGAGAATTCCAAATATTCAAGTTCATGTTGTTTGTTTGCTGAATGATTTGGGAGACTTGCCCGTCTATATAGTGATACAAATCACTGTTTATTTTTCTATTTGTTTTTCTTTTTGAGCAAGGATTTTGAATAGTGGTGATAACCACTGTTACTTGATTTTGTATTTTGAGCGGTTTGTGAGTTTGATCTTGTGAATGGCTTTGATCCTCGTGGCCTTGGGGATGACTACCCATCCTGGTTAGGGGCGAATAGTACGAATCCTTACAACTTGGAGACCAAAGGTGAATGGAAAGTGTTAGGATGATGATTTGTTGGAATTTTGTTTGTGAATGGCGTTGATCCTTTTAGGTCTTGGGGATGACTACCCATCCTTGGCAGGGATGTGTAGTACGAATCCTTACAAATTTGGGAACCAACTGTGATTGGGATTTGGTAGTGGTAAAAACCACTGTATATTAAGGTGAATGAATAGGAAAGAGCTTGTCCTTTTATCAATTCTTAGCATTATAGAACCATTCGCACAGGGGGATGAGCAAGATAACCGTTTCACTTACGGTGACCTGGATTACTATGCAGGTTTCATCTTTCATTCACACAACTTGGGAATTTTTATGTGTTTTAATTTGTGTTGGGATGTTACGTAACAAGGCGTATTTCAAGTGTAACTCTACCTTCATAAAATCTGTTTGACTCGGTACATTACATGGCTAAAGAGCAAAATGATGACTGAATTATGAAAACTCTTGATACATTAGAAGACCACTGACTTTTATTGTGGTGAAAAGTGGTAAATGGCGTTTGTTTGTTTGTTTTGTAAGATGGAAAAGTGTGGAACAGATGGACTAGCAAAATAATTATAGTCTATGGAGCCTTTGACCTTTACGACCACAAATATGCAATGTATGGATGCAATGCTTAATGCAGCTATTTATTTTTGTGTTTTTGATGGATTGATTTTTATGAATATGAAGATGAGATGCGAGAGGAGCTCTCTATTGATGAATTTGAGCATGCCTAGAAATGAGATGCAAATTATTGTTGTTTTTGATGATTTTTATTGTTTTTGAATTTTCTTGATTTTTGACCAAGCGATTGTGGAAATCCTTGGAGCATTTTGGGATTGACCAAGCAATTGCGAGAATCCTTGGAGCATTTTGGGATTGACCAAGTGATTTTGATAATCCTTGGAGCATTTTTGGGATTGACCAAGCGATTTTAGGGATCCTTGGAGCATTTTTGGGATTGACCAAGCGATTTTAGAGATCCTTGGAGCATTTTTGGGGATTGACCAAGCGATTTTAGGGATCCTTGGAGCATTTTTGGGATTGACCAAGCGATTTTAGGCATCCTTGGAGCATTTTGAGGATTTGGATCTCTGAGATATGA
This sequence comes from Wollemia nobilis, assembly GCA_028583015.1. Taxonomy (NCBI): domain Eukaryota; kingdom Viridiplantae; phylum Streptophyta; class Pinopsida; order Araucariales; family Araucariaceae; genus Wollemia; species Wollemia nobilis. The sequence continues at coordinate 299,506 of JAQPPZ010006127.1, forward strand.
AATGGGCGCAGATGACTGATGTTCAAGGGTTCTGTTTCCTTGATTCCATCAAGAGAAGCTAGCCATTATGTCCCGGGTCCTATCTTGCTATCAATGACATATGGACCTAACCAATTTGCCATGAACTTGTCCCTTAGGTGGGACGGAGAAGTAGAATTCTATTGGTTTTCCTTCAAAACCAAATCACCAACACGAAAGTCCCTAAAATGAACTTTCATGTTGTAAGCTTTCTTAAGTCACTCTTGATAAATACGTAAATGCTCGAGATCATTAACGCATCGTTCATCAAGCAACGTAAGCTGGTCTAACCGGGCCTGCCACGTAGAGTCATCATCGATGAACTCCTACATTGATATGCTCAGGGAAGGAATCTCCAACTCTAGAGGCATGACTACCTCGAAGCCATACACAAGCAAAAACAGAGTGGCCCCAGTGGGTGTCCGAATGCTAGTGCGATAGGCCCATAGGGCAAATGGGATTTGAATGTGCCAATCCTTATGACTGTCTGCGATGGTCTTTTTGAGGATGGCAACTAGCATTTTGTTTGACGCCTCTACTTGCCCATTTGCCTACGGATAATAGGGTGTCAAAAAACTATGCTAAATTTTGTACTTTGTGGTCAAAGCACACACATATTTGTTCTTGAAAGGCATCCCATTATCCGAGACTATTTTGGATGGAATACCAAAATGACATATGATGTTATGTAAAATGAACTCCATAATGCGGGGTCCCATCGTAGAAGTAAGCGGAATTTCTTCCACCCACTTGCTAAAATACTCTTTGGCCGTTATAATAAATGTGTGACAGCCTGACGACGTAGGGGAGATCTTTCCAATTAGATCGAAGCCCCACTGCAAAAATGGCCAAGCAGACTGGATTGTCTGCAAGGCCCGAGAAGGTACGTGCATCAAATTGGCATGATGTTGACACTTCACGCACTTCTTGACATAGGTGCAACAATCTCGCTCTAAAGATTAGTAGTCCCTCTAAATATTACAATCCACTTCCTCTCATTTTAGGGGCTAGGAGTGTTAGCATGTTTTTAGTTACAATCATGATTAGTAGTCCCTCTTTCGCATGCCCACATTTGAAATGGGCGGGCCAAAGTGTTGCCGCCGCTCACGATGATGAATCCTTGGTTCTTGTTGCTTCTCCTACGATCAAAGAAACAACAAAGGCGTTAGTAGCACCTGTGAAAAAAAGGATAAAGCGTTTGACTTTAGAAATCAATGAGAAATGCATGCAAAAGATTGATTAAATCAGTAAACAAAACAACTCTAAGCAACCTGCAACTTTGAAAAAAATTAGAAAACATCACCAGAGGGCCACTGCCATTGAAAAAGTCGGCCAATCTACTTTCAACTGGAATTCGTCCCTGGGCAGGACGAATTTCGACTGTTATTCATCGCCAGGTGGGATGAATTCGATTGTGTTAGAACGTCAAGTTGCTACTCGCTCCAATGTCACACCTCAAGGTCTCCAAAACACCTGTAGACAAAGGGGTTAAGTAATTGGGGCCATTTTGGGATGACCCAGATGGTCGGATTCTCCCAATTTGGCCTCTATCCTCGAGAATTCGATGTCACTACCTGCAAGTTAGTGAGAGCTACACAATCGACAAAGCATGATAATGTTTGATCAAAATCTTATGAAATCAAAATTAGAGACTACTTAAATAGCATAGCATAGAATAGAGATAAACAAATGATAACTAAAATGAAACTTAAAAGAAAAGTGTGGGGTGCCCAAATGGGCCGCCCACCGTTAGGACTTGATTTTGACGCCAATCCACTAGGGATGGGCTCAAAATCTCTTGGTTTGGGGTGTCGGCAAATTGGTGGATTCAATGTGGTCAAATGCTGGGTTTGGGTTCGAATCCATGCTTCCAAAATCCACCCAATAACCTCTCTTGCGAAAGAGATTAATGGATGTGAAAAGGTGAATCAAAAGGATGCAATAGGGTGTTCAAATGGACAGCACTTCGTTGCTTGAAAATGCCTCCAACCTATTCTTATTTGGGTGGGAAAGTCCACCATTTTATAGACCCATGGGGTCTCTTTGGAGGGGCATGTAGGGATGCCATGTGGCGGCCATGCCTTCCCAAGAGGGAGGAGACTCCTCCCTGACTTGGGCTTCCATGATCGCCCTTGTGACAGTCCACTAACTGCCAACCTATCCACCTACACGCGCATGCATGGTAGGAGGCAATAATTGACTGTCCTTGGCTGCCACTTGGTGGCATTTTTCTTTTTGCCCGTTAAACCTAGAATTCATCCTAACCAGGGACGATTTCAAAATTTGTCCCTGGGTGAGACGAATCCCAGTTAGTATTTGTCCCTGGGTGAGACGAATACTGGGCAAAGTGCCTGAATGTGCCAAATTGCTTCTTGACCTTACAAAATTACTGTGAAAGTGGTTAGGACCATTGTTTAACCTCTGAGGGCTGCCATAGGGGCTGTGTGTGTCAAAGCGATCAGTGTTTGCAGTCACATAATCGAATTGGTGTTGTTTTGGTGTCTACAGGAAAGAGTGTTCAATGCTGCTATATTTGTGGGATTTGAGTAGCTATTCTACTTGAGGTCCCATAGGTCTTGAGACCCAAATAAGATCTTCATCTGAATGATGTAGTAATCATAGTTTTTGCCATTGAAACATGAGATCTATAACTGCAATGAGATACCACTGGAAACCATTGCTTCTTATCTTCCATTAGTTGATGCTAGATCTTATACAAATTTATAAGTTTTTAAATGTCACGTGGGAAACGAAAATGGGCTGGAGAAGCCCCAGACAAGAACAAATACGGGTTGGAGCAACCGATGTTCTGGCCAATGATTTACAAATGCATACACATATTTTATGTGCAGCGAGAGCAATATGGAACACATCGTGGGTTGGAGCAAGAGAGGACCACTATGGGGTGTGACACAAAAGTTGACGTGATCTGTTAAAAAGGAAATCATGTAGGCTACTTAAAGAAAGGAATTCATAGGCTACAATGCATGAAAGAAAAATGTGTTTGTATGCCATGAGTTAATATCACTAGCACACACCTATGTGATGGAAGAATGAACGACAACACGCACGGTGTGCAATACATGCAGGATATAACAAAGTTGTTCTACATCACAACTTTTTGTGACCCATTGAGTGAAGTGTCTTTTACATATCCCGACACATTGTACGAGCGGATACAATATTCGTGGGATAGAGCACAAGTGGTAGCAAGGGAAAATAAAATAAAACTTAACTTTGCTAAGTCAATTCACCCAATATTCGAATATAACACATAAGAAAAATACATAAAGGTATTATATATTGCTTAAGATTGGAAATACATCCACATACATGAACTAGAAATACATTCACGAATATATGCAACTTGGAGATTTGCAGATTACATTCACAGAGGAATTTTTAAAGGCTACAACTTCAACTCGTGGCTTCTCTTCATGCTTTTATGTTGTGCTACTCTGAATTGTTCTTGCTCTCTTCTACTTCACTGTATTGATGATACCAGCTACTCACATATTTATAGTTGGGGATGGAGTAAAAAATTTACCAGCATTCTAACACACATTGATTTCAAAAATAGGGTGTCTATCCAATTGTCGAATAACTGCAACTGCCAGTAATAACTTCGGACACTTTAAAATATGACGATTAAAGATATAACAAAGTGTGAAATATGATTTAATTTCTAACATATATATAGAAAATGGACATTTCAATGCGTGTTTGCAGACTGCAAGGCTGATTGTAAGTGAAATTTCAGGGAGGCATCATGGCATAAGGTATAGCATTAGAGCTTGTGGGACTTGCTGTAACAGATGCACCTGTGTTCCTCTTCTTCAAAGTAAGTAAAAATTGGTAACTTTAGCAAGGCCATGAACATCTTGAATAGTTTCATCAATGACATTTTCGAGAAATTGGCAGCAAAGCTTCAATACTCGCGAGGTACACCAAAAAAATCCACAATAACATGGCGAGGAATACAGACGACTGTCAGGCTGATTTCTCCTTTTGAACTTGACAAGCATGTTGTTTTAGAGGGCACGAAGGTTGTTACCAAATTTACCAGTGCATGATATTTCATGGCATTGAAAGGACTTGTTTTCTTTTTTTTGGCTTTGGTGTGTTAGTTTATGTGGGAAGTCCTATTGGGGAAATAAACGTGTATGGTTTTTGTTATTGCTATTCAATGGATTAGGTTTTGTTGATCATGGTTAAAACCGATCTGATGAAAGATTTGACTGTTGCTTTCGCAATTCCTAAAAAGCCTAATTTCAAAGAATTATTTTTGGTTAAATAATATTCTAAGATGATAGTTTGGTTTCTTTCCATATCGTGCATTTCTTGTGATTTTGTGACTTTGTTTGAGTTGTCTTGGTCTTAAGAATTAAGTGCTTACCTTAGATGAGGCCTTGTCTATTAAAGTGATAATTGTCTCCTGATTGTTTTGCTCATGGTCATCTTCAATTCTTCTAATCAAATCTCTTGCAGGTAACATTGATTTGCTGGATGTCATTCATTCAATCCTACGGATGATTATTTAGGATATATCATAAGCCCTCCATCGATAGTGGAATTTAGTTCCACCATAATAAGTGGTGAACTTGGGAAAAATAAACCTTGCAATACCCTCATTGGTATTTCATAAGTAAAATAGATTTCAATATCATATAATTAATTATAAAAAATTCCTTTTTAAATTTATTTTTTTAATTATTAAAATATATATATTATAATATAATATTTTTAAAAATCTTTATATTTATATTTCATAAATTGTTATAATAATATTATAACAATTTACGAAAGTCCCTAAAACCAATCACAGTATTGCAAGGTTTATTTTTCCAAGTTCACCCCTTTTTATGGTGGAACGAAATTCCACTATAGGTGGACAGCTTATGATATATCCTAAATAATTGTCCCCAAGATTAAATGAACTGTAGTATTTCCTCCCATTTCCACCCAACCAATGTTACCTGCAAGAGATTTGATAAGAAGAAAAAACAATTCCCTTTCAATTTGAAGATAGATATGAGCAAAGCAATCAGGAGACAATTATCACTTTAACAAACAAGGCCTCATCCAAGGTAAGCACTTAATTCTTAAGACCAAGACAACTCAAACAAAATCACAAGAAATGCACAACCTTGAAAGAAACCAAACTACCACGTTAAAATATTATTTAAGCAAAAAACAATTATCTGAAAATTAAGCTTTCCAAAAATTGTGAAAGCAAAAATCAAACCTTCCATTGGACCAGTTTTAACCATGACCAGAAAAACCTAATCCGGGGAATAACAAAAACAAAAACCATACAAGTTTATTTCCCCAATAGGACTTCCCACATAAACTACCACACCAAAGCCAAAAAAGAGAAAAGAAAGTCCTTTCAATGCTAAGTGCACTAGTAAATTTGGTAACATCCTTTGTGCCCTCTAAAACAGCATGCTTGGCATGTTCACCAGGAAGAATCGCCTAGCAGCTGTCTGTATTTCTCGCAATGTGATTGTAGATTTTTTTGGTGTACTTCACGAGTATGGAAGCTTTGCTGGCCAATTTCTCAAAAATATCGTTAACGAAACTATTTAAGATGTTCATGGCCTTGCTCGAGATATCAGTCACCAATCAATCATTAAATAAATAAATATTTTCAGAGTAAGTAAATCCTAATAACTTCTTTATGACATGACATCAATTTTAGACAGAATGAGGCCAAAAAAAATTCTAACAGATATCTATTTCAAAGGGCATGGATCCAGGCAGGCACTCCCATGGGGGCTCATTGTTGGTGGAGTACAATGTGGGCTCATTAATCCACGCCTTGGGATCTTCCTGCCCAACAAACAAGTCTGCACATGTGATGCAGCAGTAGAGAGGGGTCAACTAAACAACACCCTCTTTTAACTGACATCTTTAAGCTATCACACAGAAAAATAGTGAGTAAAAAATCTACTTTAATTTGTAAATAGATGAATTATAAGAATAGATTACATACATACAATATAAAAAAATCTTATGTATTATTTTTATTATATTTCAACTATCATATCAAATATTAGAATTGTTCTCCATAGATAGAGAACATCACACACCTGCAAAAAAAAATTACGCATAATCTACAGACTGTCAATTTCTTCTCCTCTGCTCCCTCTTGCTCTACCTCCTACCAAAAAAAACTACACGTAGTGCACAGACTGCCAATTTCTTCTCCTCTGCTCTCTCTTGCTCTACATTATAGGTAATAAAAAGTAATGACTTGCTAATTATTTATGATGGTTAAACTGTTTGTTAGTGACAAGTGACAACTATATATTAATTTTTTTATACTAATTATGGAATACGAGCTAAGCATTCTTATCCATCCTTTTCCCATTCTTATCCATCTTTTTCCCAGCTACACGTTAATTTCAAGTGTTTTTTTCATGGAGCATTTTTTTTTTTTGGCATCCATGTGGATGCTCCCGTCTCAAAATGGAGGACGCTTTCGGCCTGGCATTGTAGAAGAAAGTGACGCTTGTGGCCAAGGCTATTCCACGCCTTTCCCTTCACCTCTACTGGATGGTTATAATTGAGGCAGGTTATTTCTGTTTACTGGATAGCGTGGGTGACGGAGGAGAATGTGTTTTCCTAATAAGAAATTACGATGGTGATGGTGGTATTACGTTTTATGCATTTTTAATCTCTTCCAAATGAGAATGTTTCAGTCTTCATTTTTGTCGGAAAAATCAGAACTGTTGCAACACGTGTTTGTCTAATTTCTGGTAACGAGTTCAACTTGTGGAAACTGTTAGAAACAGAAACTTTAACAACCAAATACAAATTGCGGAAAATGCGGAGGATCTATTGACAGGCCCTGTTACAGGCTGACAAACACAGGCGGAATAAACTAGGGTTTGTATTATTAAACAGGGGAGGGAGATTACAACTGCGGACATTGCCGCCTGAACCCAACTGCAGTGCGGACTGCTGGGCAAACAAACAGATCTGCACCGCGACAGAGAAGGGTCTGCTAAACTGCCAGGGACGGTTCTGCGCTAAGGAGCAGCAAGAACCCCCGAACCCTTTCTGTGCGTGCAACAGTGGCAAGGCTTGCCGTCGGATCTTCTCACGCAAGAATTGCCTGCATAGCAGGTGTGCAGGGAAACTGGGGCTGCTGCCCAGAATACCTAATGCGGACTCAGGGGCCGGCATTTATAGCTGCAGGGGGCGGTGCTGGCTTGGCGCGACTCCCGAGGCCAGCCTGGAGGCATACGGACTTCACCTGCTCCCTCAACTTCGCCCATACTTCCTCTGTCAGACGGGACATTCCAGCGGCGGTGACAGAGTACGGGATTTGGATTAAACAATATTTCTAACAGCCTCCCTTAATCCAAATTCCTCTAACACACAAAAAACTTCGAAAAAAATCAATCTACGCACTGCGCCCCCGAAGTCGGACTTCGGCAATTCTCCGTGCGCAGTCCGCACTGCGCAGCGACTGACGAACATCACCCGGCGACGGACTTCGGTGATAGACTTCGCACGGCGACACACTTCGCTCGGCAACAGACTTCGCACGACGACGAACTTCACGCGGCGACAGACTTCGCTCGGCGACGAACTTCGCTCGGCGATAGTCTTCGCACGGCGACAGACTTCGCGCGGCGACGAACTTCGCAGGGCGACGTCCGTTTATCGTCCTGCTCCCGGCGCAGTCCGTCCAACCGCGACTGACGGCGAGTGGAAATAAAAACATTCATTGGCTGTCGTGCGCCCTACGCAGTCCGAACTGTCGGACTTCGGCAAACCTACACGCGGCCCCCGAAAGTCCCTCGCACAAGCTTCGCCGCCGAAGTCCGATTGAGCAAGCTTCGGGACCGAAGTCCGCCGAAGCCCGGCTGCGCGAGCTTCGGGGCCGAAGCCCAACTACCAACTTCGGGGCCTAAGCCCTATTGCACCAGCTTCGAAACCTGCCGACGCTGAAACGCTCATATGCCGACCGACCAATTCCAAACTGACCAAGTCCCTTACGGCCAAACGACCGCTCCCTCTGGGGACTTCTACCAAACCCTTGCTGCCCTCCATCAGCATTTCCATGGCTGCTCTGCACGCAGCATCTCCATGGCTGCTCTCCACGCAGCATCTCCCGACATCGCCTGTTGTCACTGTCTCCTCGCTCTGATACCATGTTAGAAACAGAAACTTTAACAACCAAATACAAATTGCGGAAAATGCGGAGGATCTATTGACAGGCCCTGTTACAGGCTGACAAACATAGGTAGAATATACTAGGGTATGTATTATTAAACAGGGAGGGAGATTACAACTGCGGACATTGTCGCTTTGAACCCAAGCTGCGGTGCGGACTGTTGGGCAAACAAACAGATCTGCACCGCGACAGAGAAGGGTCTGCTAAACTGCCAGGGACGGTTCTGCGCTAAGGAGCAGCAAGAACCCCCGAACCCTTTCTGTGCGTGCAACAGCGGCAAGGCTTGCCGCCGGATCTTCTCACGCAGGAATTGCCTGCACAGCAGGTATGCAGGGAAACTGGGGCTGCTGCCCAGAATACCTAATGCGGACTCAGGGGTCGGCATTTATAGCTGCACGGGGCGGTGCTGGCTTGGTGCGACTCTCGAGGCTAGCCTGGAGGCATACGGACTTCACCTGCTCCCTCAACTTCGCCCATACTTCCTCTGTCAGACGGGACGACCCAAAGGATGCGATGACGAGTACGAGATTTGGATTAAACAATATTTCTAACAGCCTCCCTTAATCCAAATTCCTCTAACACACAAAAAAATTCAGAAAAAATCAATCTACGCACTGCGCCCCCGAAGTCGAACTTCGGCAATTCTCCGTGCGTAGTCCGCACTGCGCAGCGACTGACGAACATCACCCGACGACGAAATTCGACGACAGAATTCGCACGGTGACACACTTCGCTCGGCAACAGACTTCGCACGACGACGAACTTCGCACGACGACAGACTTTGCTCGGCGACGAACTTCGCTCGATGACGGACTTCGCACGGCGACAGACTTCGCGCGGCGACGAACTTCGCACGGCGACGTCCGTTTATCGTCCTGCTCCCGGCGCAGTCCGTCCAACCGCGACTGACGGCGAGTGGAAATAAAAACATTCATTGGCTATCGTGTGCCCTGCGCAGTCCAAACTGTCAGACTTCGGAAAACCTACATGCGGCCCCTGAAAGTCCCTCGCACAAGCTTCGCCACCGAAGTCCGATTGAGCAAGCTTCGGGACCGAAGTCCGTTAAAGCCCGTCTGCACGAGCTTCGGGGCCGAAGACCAACTACCAACTTCGGGGCCTAAGCCCTATTGCACCAGCTTCGGAACCTGCCGACGCCGAAACGCTCATACGCCGACCGACCAGTCCCAAACTGACCAAGTCCCTTACGGCCCAACGACCGCTCCCTCTGGGGACTTCTACCAAACCCTTGCTGCCCTCCATCAGCATTTCCATGGCTGCTCTGCACGCAGCATCTCCATGGCTGCTCTCCACGCAGCATCTCCCGACATCGCCTGTTGTCACTGTCTCCTCGCTCTGATACCATGTTAGAAATAGAAACTTTAACAACCAAATACAAATTGCGGAAAATGCGGAGGATCTATTGACGAGGCTGACAAACACGAGCAGAATAAACTAGGGTTTGTATTATTAAACGAGGGAGGGAGATTACAACTGCGGACATTGCCGCCTGAACCCAACTGCAGTGCGGACTGCTGGGCAAACAAATAGATCTGCACCACGACAAAGAAGGGTCTGCTAAACTGCCAGGGACGGCTCTGTGCTAAGGAGCAGCAAGAACACCCAAACCCTTTCTGTGCGTGCAACAGTGGCAAGGATTGCTGCCGGATCTTCTCATGCAGGAATTGCCTGCACAGCAGGTGTGCAGGGAAACTGGGGCTGCTGCCCAGAATACCTAATGCGGACTCAGGGGCCGGCATTTATAGCTGCAGGGGTCGGTGCTGGCTTGGCGCGACTCCCGAGAAAGGGGTAATGTAAGATAATTAATATCTATATCTATCTATCTATATATATATATATATATAATATAAGAGAAAGGGGTAAAGTAAGATAATTAATATATATATATATGTGTGTGTTATTGAGGAATTTATTTATTTTTAAATGCAAATTCATATATAACTATATATAAATATATATAGTTATATATGTAGATGTGTTAAAAACAAATAATATTTATTTTTTAAAATAAAGTAAATAAAACATTATAAACTATAAAATATTAAAATGAATAATAATAAAATAATTATTAAAGAGTTATTGCTTTTCACTTATTAAAAAGGGGCAATTTGGAAAGCAGTTGGCATGAGAAAATTATTATGGAAACTTGGGTTTTTTGAACGTGGAAGGAATATGGATTCCACATGGCATATTTTGGATTGAAGGAATCCTAAAATGAACATCACATTCAAGCTGAAAACTAGGACCTATCCTCTAAATTGGAGGAGGGATGGAAGAGAAGGCATTATGATGGTCTACATTGTCTTCTATGAAAGTGAGGAGATAGCGAAGAAGGGAGAAGGGCTTCGAAAGCATGGAAATGAAACAAGCGCTTATCAGTAAGTGAGTCTGTTTTAGCAAATATATGTGATAAATTAATGTCATGGAATAATATGTAAACTGAGTGTTAATGCATTGTATGTACTGTTGTGTATGTAAATATAAATTGATAGATGAATTGTGAATTGAAGATGAATCAAAAAATTTCTAGTGCATTTGTTGAAAATTTTGATGTGTATGAAATATACATTAATAAACATCGGTGAGCTAAAGTTGAGCAGAAACGTAATGATGCATGTGTTGAAAGAGATTGCTTTGTAAATAAAAATTAATGGATGAATAAAAATTAGAGATAATCAATATCTCATTTTGATTCTTGTGATATATTGCATACTATGTTGGGTATGAAAATATTGTATGCATGATAGAATTTAGCTGCATGTGATAATAAACTGGCCACTCTAACCATTGGAAGACACCATAAATCTGTGTCATGAAAATTGGATAACTCTGGAGATCAAAACTAGATTCTTTTGCTTGTTACCTATGTTATGAATCATCTGTGTTCAGGCATCAAATGCTACACTTAAACTAGAAAAATATTTATTATAATCTTGAGATTCTTGTAAATTTAGCTCATTGGAATGGTGAAATTTGGAGTTTTAGAAGAACAAAAAAAATGTTAATATTTTATATCTATATTTTGAAATGTGTAGGCTCAGAATATTTGTGGAATTACTTTGTGAGTCTTTTGAAACAATGAAACCAATCTTGTTGATCTCCTTTAAAAAATGTGGAATAGATAAGTGTTCAAGGTAAAATTTTCATTTCATATATGTGCTCTATCTGTAAATGTTGCATCAATTTAATATGGTGACTAACTCATGTATTTAAATTATTATATGATGGTTTCCACTACAATATGATGGATGTCTATTAAATTTTGCATGTATTTAAATATTGCAAAATAATAGTTGGGTAAGGGTGGTTATTCTACCAAAGATACAATCTGGGTTAAGCTATCCAAGAGTGCTTGTGAATGCATGATGAGAATTTTATGTTTTAAACTATTTTATCATTTTGTGAACGTATTGGTTATAATGGTCTCCATAAGCGTAAACCTAGTAATTTATGCATAGTAGAACTTGCCCTGTACATTCTTCAATTTAGGAAATAGGAATTTTGAAGAGATACTATTAAAAGATTTTCCAGTCTAGATACGTAGCCCTTCTTTAACCAGCGTTGTATGGTTGTTTAAATTATTAATGAGTGTAACTAAATAATCATGGATAATCACGGTGGTATGAGAACTATCAATCTGCATGGTGATTTATTAGATATATATACATAATATAATGCAAGAGATAAATTTATTTATTTATTTTAATTTATAAACCAAGCCTTTGTTTTAGATAAGGATGTATTGGAAATCATGAAAAGTTAAAGGGAAACCTGTAGTTAAATAAATAATGACAATATTTGTTTTCCAAATTCGAGTATGGAAGATTCAGCATAAATCCAGAAACAAAACTAGAATACTTAGATACAAAGGAATTGCTTATTGCTATATTCTCCTATGAATAAGTTGAAATAATTACAATGGAATGGTGATTAAATCGAAAGTTGTCTTCGTGTGTTAATATGTTATTAGGTTTACTTAAAATAAGAATACATGGTGGCATAATAAAGAGGTAATAGTTATTTTGGTTTGAGGTCACTTTATATGAATTAATAGATTAGTATTACTTACCTTAGTTAAAATAGTTTGAATAAAAAATCCTTTAATGCTCATTTAAATTCTATATTAGAATTAAAACATTAGAGTAGTTACAACTTTACTTAAACTTGTAAGAGTTTGTTCGCTCTATGTTGAAAAATATTATAGTGGAATTTAGAAAGAGGAAGTGATAACGTACAAATTTTAGAGTAGCTCATAATCCAATAGATATTTAAGCAAAAGGAAGTTTAATTAAAATTATTATAGGGAGTCTTTAAATTTGATAGTAATATTTTTATAACTCCTTTGTCTTCTATTGTTTCTTAATGATACATATAAATAGCCATATGGAAACTAGAGGCTTATTTTATAGTAAAACTTATGAATGATTATAAAATTGTATTCGTTTGCAAACTTTTATATAGTTAAACATTCTAAATATTCAAAACTTGGTAAAACCTTTGTTAGGAGATTCCAATATTATGGGAAATACAATCTTGACTCGTAACCTAAGGTTGTGGGTAGGACAACCTTGTCATTATTTCAAGATTGTGGGAAGGACAATCTTGTGGGACAATTACTAATGGTGCTTGCAAGAGGGCAATCATCATAATCTAAGGCTTTAATTGTACTTCTAATGAGAAAGGTGAGAACGGGAGGTAACGAAGGGATGTATGTGCATCTCTTCTAGGTTATCCCTGCTAGTATTGAGTGGTGAATTGTGTTTGACTATGTAATACCGATAACACAATGGTATGGGACATTGTGTTGGTTAATCAAGGTAAAATACTGGGTAGCTATCAGGGTATTTTTAGACCCTATACGATGCTCCAAGGAAGATGGTTAATTGTTTATCTCGAGCATGTATGCACTAGATCTTACATGACATGAGTTCTAGAGTTCATGTTAATATATGGGGAAAGTATGTGTTACACCTTTAGTTGATATGGGCCCTAGAGAAAAATAAACCCCCTGCCTAAACATGGAATCTCGGGAGAAGAGTGAAGTTCAATAGAGGCAACTATATGGGATTTGGCCAATCTTGATCTCATGAGTATTTCGACCACGATGAAATGGCACTCGTGAAGATGTTTTCAACATGCTCATATTAGAAATTAAATTATAAAATAATAAAAGAAAAGAAAAATTTCTCTTACTATGACCTCTGTTGGACAACCAAGTAGGTAGACTTGGGGTGTTTGGACAACCAAGTGAGTAGGACTTGGGTTGTTACATTTGGTATCAAAGTAAATGTTGTGAATATTTAGGCGATCAAACTTTAGGAATCCTATGTCAAATATAATTTATGTTACCAATGTGATCACCTAAACTCAAAAATTTGACAAGGCTCTTTGTTTTGTTGGGTAGGCAGTGGCATCTGGATAAAAAACTAGTTCTTCAAAAATATTTACGATGGTTAATAAAAAAAATTCTTTTTTAAATATTTTTTATTCTTTATTTATGTGAGTTATTAATTTTTTTTTCATCTTTAGATGAGATCTCTAGTACAAGGTTGATGTTCTTACAATCAAAATTTACAATTAAATCATATTGAAATATATCTTATAATTTTAAAAGCTAAATATGAACATGTTGACACAATCAGATGATGTCTAAAAAACAATCATTGAAAAACCTTAATCTTTTAGTAAGGCCTTTTAAGAAGAGTTTTAAAAATTGAATTGATTATTTTATAATTAATAAAAATAATTGTAATATATAAAATGGCATTAGATCAATTGATTAAAATTTTCAAATTTCAAAATTTTAAGTTACTGAAATATCATTATGTGAATTTGAAGTAATACAAGTGGAACCTATTTCAATTTAGTATAACCATTTAAAAAATGAATAAAAATAAAAATAAATAATTATTTAAAATTATTTAACTTATTTTTTTTAAATGTTAAGTACTCTAAAGAGCTTATAATAATATCACAAGAAAGTTACTTAGAACCAAATATCTCCACTCACACAATGAAATTTAATGCTTATAAAATATTAATACTAAAAAAATAATAATTAATAAAAATCAGCAGCTTATTTGTTAGATCTAATGTTTCAGGTGCCTTTACCTCTTCTACTATAAATTAAAAAAAAAAAAAAACATTAAAGATGTTAATTATATACCCATGTGTTGTAGGTGAGTTGAAGAGGGTAGGACAATCCTTCAAGGGAGGTCCCTAGTTCGAATCTCCACCCTACCAAATGCACATTGGGTGCCCAAAATCCAATTGATAATGTTGGTGCGATCAGGACCGAGCGTGACTCTCGGGTGATCTTGATGGTGTAGAACCCCCCGGTCATGGTTTCTCACACCAAGACGGCCTCACAAGAGGTTTTTCCCTAAGTTCACAAAAAATAAGGAAAGATGTTAGTAATATTTGTATCATAAGTATATTTATATAAAAAGATCATCCTTAATAAGAGGTTTTTCCCTAAGTTCATAAAGAAAAAAAAATGTTAATTATATATGTATCATAAATATATTTATATAAAAAGATCATCCTTAATAAATTCCATGTCAATATGAAGTGATATTTCCTTCATTTATAAGTTAACATATTTATATTCTTTATTATTTCCTTAAACCCCTTTCTCACATTTAAAAATAAAAATAGTTGATAGGCAGTTGCCTTAGTGGCTAAAGATGGTGGTTGCTTCTTAAGTGGTCTTGTGTTCAAACCCCTTGAGGGTGGTTGTTGATGTAATTTGTAAAATAAATAATATATCTTTTTAGCTAATCCTTATTTTACTATATATAAAAAAATATTATTATTTTATACTATTATATTATAATTATATAATAATATAATTAAATTAAAATTTGATAATTATACATCTCTAAGTGTTATAAAAATCATAACTTTTTAAAAAAAACTAAAAATTTAATATTCTCATTGTTATAAAATTTATTTTTTTCATATTCCTATAATAAAATTCAGTAATACCTCTTCTCTATACATTTATTTATTTTTCAATTAATTTAATATTTAGTAATGAAATTTGGGTAGAAATAAAATTCAATTCATCAAGTTTTGAAATTATTTGGCTTCTTAATAGAGTTGGTTTATTTCAATTTAATGACCACAATTTTCAATGATAAGTTTTAGGAACCGGAATTTGATTCAGTAAAAACAAATACTTTGAAAATTTAAGCATTCAAATCCCTGAGATGAATCTCAGAACAAAAATTTTTCCCAATAGATGACATAAATACTTGCATCCTTCATCTCAACCTCGTACTAGACATGATAGAAGTATAAAAATACTAATGGCATATAATCTTATATCTGGTAGAGGTACATCGACGATGTAACCTTAGCCACAAGCGATACTTTCTTCTGGAGTGCTAATCTGAATGTCTCCTCCATATGCAGACTTGGAGGATATGGTCAAGACTCCAAAATTAAGAAGAAAGGTCAAGACTCCAAAATCAAGAAGCAAGGTCAAGCAATGGTGCAATTGGAGCTCAAGAAAGAAAAGAAGAAGCTACAAAATTACAACCTTCCCTAAGATATGCTAAAATATATTTGGGGCTAGTATTGGATTAAGATAAAGGAAATAGTTATGAAATATTTCCCATTAGTAGAAAATATAACATATATATTTTTAAGTTAATTCAAGAGGTACAAAAAAATTTCACAAAGGAAAGGAGGATCTGATGGGTAAAGTGGAGCAGGTAGGGGAAATAGTCCACATTTTAATAAATAGAAGAAAATATTCATACCTGAAAATATGTTCCAAAAGATATTTCAGTTAATCAAAATTCTACTCAACATAGGTCATACATGGAAATCAACTAATTTTGGAGGAAGATGACATAATAACTACCCTTAAAGTCAGCATAGATAAGATAAAAGTCACAGTTCAAAATGTCATGGATCATAGATTTTTTTAATCAAAGAAAAAAAAATTGAGAAGTGACTTAGCCAATATCTAGACGAATAGATCACTTATGAAAGTTAGATTGATTCATTACTCAATCCTTTGGAGATGAATCAAGTCATTGTACTCTTCTATAAGCTCTCACAAAAATTAGCCTAAAAGTATAAGGATCCATCTTTTGATGGATATTTTGAATTAATAAATGTTCTTCACAAGATTAGAGCAATTTATGTTCCTATTGAGAAATCATAGAATAAGGTTTGCAAATTATTCTGTTTATGACAGATAATTCAATGGTGCAAGAAACTAGTCAATAAGGTGAAACATCTAGGGCAACAATGTAGGAAGGACAAGGTGAATGTGTTGGCACAACAACCAAGACCTCAAAGATGGGGACTATGTAAAAAAATATACATTTTTTCTTGAATTTACATGGTGGAATCGATAGTCATCATGAATTTGGTCAGGTTGTCTAGTTTTTATAGCCACCACAATAATCTGTGTTGTCTGTCCTTGAAGTTACCACATAGTTCTTCATGCAGTCTGTCCCTATAACCACCCTGCCATAATCATTTTAAACCTTTTACATCGCTAAAAGAACCAGAAAAAGGACAAGCGTTTAGTCCAACAAGACCCGAGATTTGAACCTTGGACCTCGGCTCCCCTTATGGGGTTTGGTTGAACCAATTGGTCTACACCTTGAACCTAAAAACCATACAATTGTAAAAGTAGCATTTTTGTTTCTTTTTTTCTCTATTTCCAAATAAGATAAGGCTATATGGGTTCTATGTTCTTGAAAGTAAAAATTCCTCATAAGGCACCAATAATGTGGTAGAAATAATTCACCCACATCTACAAAATCATCTCTTTAGAGAAAAAAATTGCTATTAAATCAGTTTATCTTAAGCCAAGAAGAAAAAGCATAGTCAAATGTATTGAATAGTGGTTAGGTTAAGAGAGAAGAAGTTAAAGCATAAAGACTCAACAAGCTTTTACAATGGTAAAATGCAAGATTTTACTATGTATGGAAAGCGACCAGACAATTTGAAACACTCACATCATCAACAAGCATAAAAATGATGTCTAGCATCCATTGCACTTGAGTCTGAGAAATTCGACTAAAACAAAAAAAATTAACATTTTGTTGCAACACTAAATTAAAGCTTTTATTAAGTATGAGAGGCTACAAAACCTTTTAGGGTTTTGACATCACCAAAGGTGTGAAAAAAGTCTAGCAACCAATGCATCAAAGTGAAAATTTTCAATTGTTTTCAAATGAAGATTCGATGTCGAACATCAAAGTAGTCCCTATTCAGATACAATATTTAGCTAAGTTTAAAAGATGGTATGAATTTTAAAGTTGTTGATGTCATGCATGGATGGTCCAGCGAGAAAACCATAAAAATTGGTTTGGAGATCAAAGGTGTTCATACCGAATTTGTCACCATTCAGATCGGTAAGCATATGATACAGCTAACAATACCATCTAGTTTTCAAACTGAAAGCTCAAGTGATCTCAGCAACGATCTGTCTTTCTTAGCTATACCCTTAACAGAGGAAGACAAGAGTTTTATGAAACACTTGCAATCCTTAACTGGAAGCTTATCCGCTTTGGGCAATGTCTTCTCACATTCCATTCTATCATCTTCAGGTAACTTGTACACACATGGCAAAATTGCTTCTACAACTAGATTCCCTTCAGCTGTGAGCGAATACTTCCCACCTTCAACTCTAGAATCTTCAATTACCTTGCCCGCATAAGGCAATATGTCGTCTAGATCGGATGTCTCATCCGCTTTGGGCAAAGTCTTCTCACATTCCAATTTGACATCTTCATAGAAGTTGTGTATTTCTTCTACATCAGAACTTTCATCATCCGAGGTGGCCCAAGAATTCGCATTTTCCCATATGGAACCTTCAACCAAACTTTCCTCATGTGATTCACCACGCTGATCTTGTTTTTCTGCAGTCTTGCAGATGCAGCCCTCAAAAACTTGCGTTATGACGTCAAATACTTTACGGCTTCGATCTGTCGGCACAAGCAGCCAACTCACGTCGTTTCACGTGAAACTGCTGATGGTTATGGTCGATCAAATTTTCGTTTTCGTTGTTTTTAACTTGGAACGAAAGACTGGTGTACCAATTCCCGTCAGTCATTAAGTTTTACAATGATAAATGGAGTAACAACGAAGGAATGAAAAGAGTTAACGTTGCTTTTGTCAGCTTAAATCGTTGGATTCCTCGTGGTCATGCCCATTTTTAAATTGTTCTCAGCAGCAGTTTCACGTGAAACAACGTGAGTTGGCTGCTCGTGACGATAGTTCGAAGCCGTATACTTGCGTTAGTAACACAATCAGATGTGACATTTATGCGCTGAAGCTTCCCGTCAAGGATTTCAAGAGTTGCATGAAACTCTTCATCGTCTTCCTCTGTTAAGGGTATAGCTAGGAAAGACAGAACGTAGTTGAGATCACTTGAGCTTTCATTTTGAAAACTAGATGGTATTGTTAGCTGTATCATATATTTACCGATCTGAATGGTGATAAATTCGTTATGAACACCTTTGATCTCCAAACCAATTCTTATGGTTCTCTCGCTGTTCTGGACCGTCCATACATTGATTGTTTGCTCCATTTTCATTCTAATAATAATCTAAGCTGTGTCCATGTCTTGCACTTACTCGGTGATAAAGCCAAGGCGTTCAGCAAGAGGTGCAAGACCGAGCAAACTTATAGTGAACACCCAAACCTGAAATGAATAATCGGTGACAATTCTCATGTGAAATACCAATGTCTTTTTTCTATGCTAGTGGCATTAAGAACTATGACCATTTAAATACTAAATAGTATCATGCGCTTGCCACACTACTACTTACGTTACCTAGATGAAGGCGATCGGCTACCATAGCCCCACGAACAAGAGGAAACAGGAGGCTTAATTTAGTTCCAAGCAAGACATGATGCAGGTTACACAAGAAAAGCCTCAGCCATTCATATTTGACTATCAGATATAATCTTCTGTCTCCTGATTTCAGAGATGAAGATGAACGGTTGTGTGCTGATTCAACGTCTTTATGCTCATAAATTTCTTTTCCCTTTTCTTTGCACATTGATTTTGACGCAGAGAAATTGCCAATCTCCGGACAGTTAACTGCTTTGGAAGACATACTCAACTTTATGAGGCTCAAATGCTAAAGTTTCAGGGTATCCCTGACTCAACGAGTTAAGGATAGCACATAACCTACAAGACTCACTCTTTGACTCAAGAATCAAACTCAAGGCAAGGCATTTAACTTCTCAGAACAAGAGATGAAGAGATCAATTTTAACTTCTGAGAACAAGAGATGAAGAGATCAATATGAAAGCTGTCAGAGCTTTTGTGTTGCTACCGCTACTTTCTTCAGCCAAAGCACTAGGAAGCTCCACTCTACTCCACTAAGGGCATGAGCATATGAGCATAGCTATATATAACTATAGAGAACGTGGGTTTCTGAGTTGAGAGATGTTAAGGAAATTTGATTGTATGGCTTGTCACAAAAGTTACTTGTGTATTTTTTAGAGGTGTCAGACTGTAAGCAAAAGCAAAAGCCTTATGTGATCTCCATGAACCTCTATGATAACGATAACTAATTCCACAATCTCATCGGAAATTTGGTCAACAAATCCTTATGGCAATGATATCTTCGCAGGCCTACATGGATTCCTAGCATACTAGATTCAAATGACTGTTGTAGAGATGAAAAGAGAGGACCCTAAAAACATAGACATTATTGTTCAGCTATGAATGCCTTTAAAAAAACAATTAGCCTTTGAAAAACTTTATTTACAATTGCGTGCAGATATTTATGTCCCGACAGTAAATAAGTTCTGCAAAATAAGGACAGTAAAACCTACCGCTCGCATAAGTTCTGCAAAATAAGGTTTTGTTAGCACTAGCAAAGCCTAGCGCTCGCCTCTCTTTGAATGTTAGCAGCTTTGGAAAAAAACAGTAGTACCGGAAAAAGTGAAGGACCAAAAGAACTAAGTTCAGACTTTCTGAGTAAGACTTTTGATGTGAACATCTACAGACGCCTACCCATAATTAAAAATAAAAAAATAAAACTGAGAACATCGTAGAGACGCCCGCCCTTGCTATGGTAGTTGTCGCCCTCAGAGATAACGATGTCTAAGAAATCTGGAATTTTTTTTTGCAATACAAGTGTAGATGAATGCAAATTATCACCATGGACCATTTAGTTACCTCAGAGGACTCCTCTTTTTATGCACCGTTGGGCATACATCTGTCGTAGACATGAATGAAATGTATTAGATTATAGATTATACATAAAAAAATCGTTGAAAAACAACGCTCCCCAACACCTACAGAGAATATCAAAGATTACCTCGAAAACAAGTCTTATAATCAATGGGGACTAGGTTGGTGGAGTACAGTGTGGGGTCATTGGGGTCATCAATCCACGCTTTGGGATCTTCTACTGAACAAATAAGTCTGCACATGTGATGCAGCGGTAGAGAGGGGTCAATTAAACAAGATCCTTTTTAGCTGATATCTTTAAGTCACTACACAAAAAAATAGTAATGAATCTACTTTAATTTGTAAATAGATGAATTACAAGAATTAGAAAAATACAAAATACTTCAAATGTCACATCAAAATATCATACAGCTCCTGCAAAAATTACACATAGTGCACAGTGCCAATTTCTTCTCCTCTGCTCGACTTACATCAACTTCTTATTTATAGGCATTAAAACGGAAGGACTCACTAACTATGCATAATGGTTAAACTGCTAGTAACACGTGACAACTATATATTAACTATGTATATTGGTTTAATTGTCATTACAGACAAGCATTCTTATCCATCACTTTCCCAACTACACGTTAATTTCAAGTGTTTTTTTTTAATGGAGCATTTTTTTTGGCATCCATGTGGATGCTTGTGCCTCAACATGGAGGACGCGTTCGGCCTGGCGTTGCAGAAGAAAGTGCCGCTTGTGGCCAAGGCTACTCCACGCCTTTCCCTTCACCCTCTACTAGATGGACATAGATTAGACAGGTTATTTCTGTTTACTGGATAGCGTGTGTGATGGAGGAGAATGTGTTCTTCTAATAAGAGATTACGATGGTGAGGTGGTATCCATAAGAGATTAAGCAGAACTTAATCTCTTTCAAATGAGAATGTTTCCGTCTTCATATTTGTAGGAGAAATCAGAACTGTTGCAACACGTGTTTGTCTAATTTCTAGTAATGAGCTCACTTATGGAAACATGCAATGGTTTGCAGGTTTATTTTCGTAGTAACTTATATAGCAATGACTACGACGGAATTTTCATAATATCAGCCATTTGTCAACTATAGGGGATTCCTGCCATATTTGGCCAAACAAATATCAATTTTAAATGGAAAATATTAGGGGTCACTACAGGGGAATCATCCTGGTTTTTTTTAGAGCTGTTGCCCCTAAAAAGTGGTAAACTTTGAAGCTTATTTGTTCCTCATACATGTTTTGAGAAGTTGAGAAGTTGTATGTTTTTTTTAAAGTAGATTTTGGTTTTGTTTAATAAGTAATTCGGTAAACAATGTTTTCAAGGGTTAGGTGGATTGGTAAGTGCAAGAGTGGCTGGGCAGTTACCAAGAAGAGACCTAGGTTCAAATCTTGCGGGAAGCCAACCCCGTGCAAAGGTAGTAGTTTGCTCCGAATCATTTCCAAATTTTTGGAATGTGCACCAGAAAAATAAAGATGGTACGAACTCCAACAACCAGCGGTTTCCATTTCACGTCGGGTCTTAAACCGACAATGACGGTACAAACTCCAAGCAACAGTGATCCCATCACGACTAGTCAACAACAATGGGATAGATAGATTTGTTGGGAGTAGTCCCTGCAAATACTAAAAATAGTGGTTGTAACCAACTCCCATATGTATATATAAAAAACAAAATTGGCAGACAATGATTTTACATCAAGCATTCCTTAAAATACATTAATTTATTTTTTTTGTTTGTTGATTGGTATTTTTATCATTTTTTGTGTAACTATGTCAATAGTTAGACTTATAGGGTATCTTATGGGAAAGGAGTATTTTGTAATGGCTATGTGAGTCTATAGAGATTAAGTTTGAGAATTTTATTTTATTTTTTTATTTAAGACAAATTTTGAGTGCAACCTTGCATAAGGTTAAGATGAACAGTAAGGTGTGGAGTTTTTAAGATGAAGACCATTCCAATAAAGATCATGTTTTCATTTCCTTTATTTAAAGTGACTATTAATATATAAAGTTGAGGTTTGAGCTAAGTTGAGCTACAAGTAACAAAAAGGAGAAGGTTGAAGACGTGTCTTTTATTGATGTGTAATTATAGTTTTTTTTTGTTGAACTAAATGTTTCATTTAAATGAAATTAAAATAGCACAAAGTTGTTGAGAGTGGATAAAGGGATTTGAAGCCCACACATAGAGGATGAATATTTACTAGTATTTGTATGGTTAATATTTCTTCTTTATCAATCTTATTAGATAGTAAAAGATTTTTTTGATGTAAAAGATTTAATTTTTTAAGAGTTCAAATAATAAAAATTTAAAATATTACCTAACCACACATTACTACTTATGTGTGCTCATCTTTAGTTTTTTCACCCTCCACTATTTCCTCATGTCATGCCATCCACGATGTCATCATGCATGACCTTTGCTTTCATCCTCATTGTCCAAAAATTCTTTAGAATGGATATATACCATCTTTAAAATATCATCAAGGAAAAGTAGCCTACCATAGAAGTTGATTAAGCATTCCAATGCTAGATAATAGAAATCCCTATGAAAATATCATAAATAAATCATAATTATAATTAAGGAGCTTAGAAAATGAATGAGATAACATATAATTGGCTTTAAGGCCTCAAATTCTATGATTATTGTGGTCATATGGTTACAATTGATATAAGGTGAAAAGAAACTATTTTTCATAGAAGCACTTCCCATAAACCTAAGCAGGCCAATAACTACCCTAATTGATTACACTACAAAATTATCCACATTGGATTTATTAAGGACAAATCCATTCCTAATGATACAACTAACAAGATAGTTGCAATAAGTGATAGCTATAAAATACAAGAGCTAGTGAATCCCAAAAATAAATAAAACAAGACCTAGAATTTAATTGGATAAGTTAATTTTATGTTTCAAGATTTTCTATAGTGCAATTGATTAAATTTATGTTATAAGATTATTTTTACATCAACTCTTCAAAAGACAACCACTTAATTTAATTTATTGAAATATAGAAAAAGATTTTGATTTTTATTTGATGAAATATATCCAAGTTCTTCCTTCATAGTCATTAAAAATAATAATAAAATACCTACTTTTGTTGAGTGACAAATCTACAATCGACCATAGATACCAGCATGCACTAGTTCAAGTGGTATCTTTTCCCTCCATGCTTTTCCTACTAGAAAATAATCTCTATGTTGCTTACCAAAAATACAACCTTCACAAACTTGATCATCTCATTCAATAAATGGTAATCCCTTATCCATTTTATTATGATAGAGTATTTTTAGCCATTAAAAATTTAGGTTTCTATACCTCATGTGACATAACCAAGATTCATCATATGAGACCATTTTTGTGGCTTGAGTTTCTACATATGCAAGTTTAAGAGGGAAATTTCTATTTTGTAGAATACTAACTTTTTATGCAATATGATTACTACCAATTTTATCATAGAAAACACCTTTATTGTTTTCAAAAATAGCATAATATCCCTCTTTAATATGTTGTTCTATGCTCAACAAATTATTAGCTAATCTAGGCACATATAAAATATTGCGAATAAACATTCTTTCACCTTGTTTGTTTTAATTGCAATGGTACTCTTGCTCGTGACTTAAATTTCATTGTCATCTCCAAGTCACGTAAGATTTAGCAAATGAATCCATCTTACAAAGATGTTTTTGTTGCCTTTCACAAACATAATATTTGGAAAATTCATCCATATTTACAAAGATGTTTTTGTTGCTTGTCATGTGACTACTATAATTGCTATCCAAAAGCCATACAAATATGGAGATTATTGTTGTAATATCACAAGAAAATAGTAAACTACTATGTTCTTATCCTTATTCAAAAAATTATTGTGTTGCTTCTGATTTTTTCAACAATCATTGTTCATAATGACCAAATTTTTGTAATAATAACATTGAACTTGTGACTTGTCAAGATTTTGATTACCTCCTTTGTTTTTATCGCTACCTCTTCCTCTATCATTGTTGTTGCCCATTCCCTATCAACTACTACTTCCTCTAATTGTACATCCTCTTCCTCTAATTTGTATTGTTCCCTTTTAAGATGATTCTATAAATATTTTTTCCTTGTTCTTTAAAATATTTAGCTTTTTTAAAAATTATGTTCAACAATTTTTTTAATGGATCTACACATACTCTTGAGTTTGAAGAGACCCCATAATTTTATTTACTAATAGCATAGTTAGATCCTTAGATTATTCAATAGCAACCACAACAAGAACAAAGTATGGAGGGAGGATTTAAAAAAATAATAATTCTACAATCTTTTAAACTATTAAATTTTCTTCATAAGGTGTAATTTGAGCTACTAAGCCCATCACTCAAGCTAAAAAATTGCATAGATGTATAATATTTCATGAAAAATTTTCAAAATCTCTTTTAAGCATTTTAAGTTTGATGAATTTTACCTTTTTTGTTCCTTGATATGCATTCTATGGTAGATCCCATATCTATTTTGATTTTTTTACACAATAATTATTTAAAAATTTAACTTTTTTACTACTTGTTGAAAAAAAAGGCTTTTGAGTGCTTCTTTCTATTGTACTTTAGCTAATATCATTGTTCTTGAGTCCGAGTGGTAAGAACTTATGCATATGTAAGTTTTGTATAACCATTCTCAACCAAATCCCACAAATATTCAAAAGTAAATTATGTCTTCATCTTAATGTTCCAAAAATCATAATTATTCCCATTAAATAAAGGAATCTAAGGCCAAGAGATATTTAAATTTCTACAACTATAGTCATATTATAAAAATATTTTATAATTTTAACCTTATACCAAAGTTAGAAAAAATTATATTCTTATCTCTTTTTATAATGCCCAAGCACTCTTAGTTAGTATTTAGCCAAATTAGCAACTATTTTAAAATATTACGAAAAGTAGATGGATCAATTCTTCAATGAAATCATATTCCTTTTTAAAAAGACCATAGAAATATATTTCTGATACTAGAATAAAATAATTATGATACCAGGCAAAATAATGTGCTACTAGATTCTTCTTTCTTCACAATTATGGATCTAAACTTCTATAGAGCATGACCTCCCACAAAATGGATGTACCCAAGTTTAGATAAAACAAGATTTACTTACAAAAATCACAATTCTCTCTCCTCATAGACAAACTTTTCTCTGATACCAAATGTTGATTTTTAGAAAAAATGTATAATAAATCTTAACAAAATAGAGAAGGAAAAAATTTCTATAGAAAACACATAATTTTTATTCATTTGTTAAAATTGCCAATATGATACAAGAACAATATTATTTATAGGCTTAACATAAAAAACCAATAAACTTCTATAACAAAGTGTAGCGTTAAAGAACTTAAAATTACCAATATGATGCAAAAACAATGTGTGAATGAAGTAGGTCCTAAATGGAATCAAATATTTAGTTGATAGAAATTAAAACCAAAAATTGTATTGCATTGCTCTCAACCTTTGATTTATACTTACACCTAAATACATACAATGATATGTATCTTGGTTATCTCAAGAGACTCTTGGTGTTTCACCTTATTCTCTAATTGCTTAACTTCTGTCAATCTCTTTTGAGATGTAATGTAAATGAGATAATAGTAATGTAATAATTATCTAACACAAAATAATGTAATAATTATCTAACATCCCCCCTTATTACATTATATAGTATAGCAAATATTTGAAGTTGTTGATCACAACTAAAAATGCACCTTTACAAAACATTACTACCTCGTTTTAATTTTGAGGGTTGTAAAAATAAACTTAGATGGCTCTAGGTTGGATTTTGCTCTGGCTCTAGTTCTAGCTTTGGCTTTGGATAAGGTTTTTTATGTCACAACAAAAATTTTCCATAATGGGATTGACCATTAATCTTTTATTTATTTCCTCTTACCTTTTGCATTTCACCTCAATGATGTCAATAATGATAAATGCCATGTACACTCTTGTTACAACACCAATAGAAAATGTAACACCCTTTTCAAATCAATCTTCACAAACATTAGCTTCTTTGAGAATTAATTTTAAGTAGCACGCAAGTGTAAAAAATTCTCAACCTTCATAATCTTCTTGGAGTTTAAGTGTTACATACTTTTGATCTTTAGCTTTCTTCTCTCCAACTTCTCTAGCTTCTTGAAATTCAAGATCATTATCTAATGTCATACGCTTTTGATCATTAGCTTACCTCTTGGCTTGTTTCCTCTTTTCCTTTCCAGTTTAGTCAAGTGATGTAAACATTTTTTCTTATTATCTTTGAAATTTGTATTCTTCAACACAATAATAAGGGTTTCTTATGTCCTCCAAATGGTCCTCTTTCAATATACCATCATTTTGATATACCAAATCTTTCTAAATACCCTAACCTTATATATACTTATTGCTATATGAAAGAAGCTAATCCTCTTGATATTCATGACTGTATAAGAGAGACATTAATATACATGAAAGAGAACAAAAATGAATTTCCCCTATAAATAACACCTACTTAAAAAGAAATCCTTGTACTTGGGCGTAACTTCCCTATATACTTAGAATTTCTCAATTTCAAGATTTATAGATAATGATAGTAATGAATAGGGTTGTAAATGGAGTGAAGAATTACAAATGACTAAGTATAGAGGTTGATAAATTGGTTGGACATGATTGGAACTTAGGGTGGTCCAAACATTTTGGTACATGCAAAAATAAAAAGAAAAATGGTTGAATTTTGGGAACTGTCAAAGGATTTAAAATTTACTAGAGCCTAATAAGGTACCAAATACCTGGCCTACTATGAGAGAAAACCTAATTGCAATATTTTGTGCCATAAAAATATTTGCACTCGGTCGGGACCCACCCAATTGCACACTTTATTCCCAAAGACCAAAATTCAAGAAGAGTGAATTAGAAGAAAATATTTTAGTTCTAGTGATTGTCGAATGATTTGTACCTGATCGGATCTTAGGATATTACCACATATTTTGCTTGCTATTAAAAGTTCAATTTTGGAAGCCTAGAATATTTTTGTTCGATCGAGGCTCGAAGGGGTACCAAACCTCTAGCCTGATATCAAATATTACCGGATCACAAGAAAAGAAAGTGCTTATTTAGCTAGAGGATTTGTACTCAGTTGAGATCTACCAAGGTCCTAGATACAAAATATTGTAACTTAGCAACATGTGAGTTTTGTAGCCAGCTCAATCAAATCCAACGATAGACCACTTGCATGGGGATTATCATCATCTTAGAACACCTGTTGGATAAGACCATTTATTAGAATAATATCAGTATATGGTTATGCTCATGGCCATAATGTAGGTTACAAGGTCACTCAACTAAAAGTATTCAGTAAAAAGTAATGAATCATATGCAAGCAACAAAATCAGCACTACTCAGTATGACATAGATTTTGGCCAGGTTAGTAAGTTATAATTAGGCAGTTGGAGAGGCCATTATTTTGAATATTCCAATTGATTGGCACTCCCTCTAATATAACAACAATCCATATCTAAGATAATAATATTTTGATTATATAAAGCCTATATATATACTATGAGGTAAAAGAAGAAGGATTTGGCTCTTAGGCATTTATAATTCATCTATAAATATGGATAATTTACATCTTAATACAAAGTGATTGTTGTTTGGTCTCTAGTTCAATTCATTGTAGAACATGTATGTATGGATGACCACTTATTTCTAATTTTAGCTTGTTGAATGTTCATGGTATTTACTTTGAATTTTGAATTTATGCTAGCTTCATTCACGTGTCCTAGAATTTATGGTCTGATAAGCTACATTATATTAAATTTTGAATGTTCAATAATTGATAGTAAAACTAGTTAGTCTATTAAGCAGTTGGTTCTTTAATTATATGGTTTTTCATTTTGTATGTGTCTTGATGTTACTTAATCTGCACCACTATAATTTTTAGCTTTAGCTCATTTTTATCCTTTCAACATCCTTTTCTCCCCACATTTAGGAATAGTTAGCTGGGACTTCAAGGAACTAGCCTCCTTCGGAGATTGACCGCTATAGTTTTCATAGCTTCTCGACCATTCAATATTGGTCAAGGTTTGTGGGCACACAAACCTTTCCGTTAGGTAATTCTCTAACCAACACAAATATGTTTATTGAACATTACAAATTACATCCAATAGAGGGCCAAATGAAGCAAAATAGTTGGATAGATCAATTAAATGCACTTTCTCCAAATCATCAAATGTTTGAACTAATTTTTTGCTTTCCAAAGGTGAAGGTATAGGCTATGGGATATGAAATTTGTTATAATTGATGGAATCCTATACCAAAAAAACTTTGATTGTGTACTCCTAAGGTTGTATACATCCAAATAAAGCAAAGTAAATCTTGGATGAATTTCATGCTGACTTCTTAGGTGAAAACTATTTTAGTCAATCTATAATAGTTAAAATCTTGAGGGCTAGACATTATTGGTTGACTATATTCACTGATGCTTTTAAAGCTACCAATTTTTGTGATAAATATCAAAGGTTTCTTAGGAAGAGCAAATAACCTAGCAATGCCCCTCTGTCCAATTATTGTATAAGAGCCCTTCCAACAATGGAGGTTAGATTTTATTGGGCTAGTTAATTCAAACTCTTTTTTCAAACATAAATTCATCTTGAAAGCAACTAATTATTTTACCAGGTGTTGTAAGGTAGATGCAATTAAGCATGTATATCAAGATACTATCATTAGATTTCTAGAAATACTAATTACTAGGTTTGGAATTCCATATACAATAGTCTTTGATAATGGTGGAGATTTCATAGGGGCTAAGACCATGGATTTTTCTAAAAATATGGTATATATTAGAATGCTTCCTATAACTATTACCTGTAAGGTAATGGTTTAGTAGAATTCACAAATAATAACTTGATGAAGACAATAAAAAGAAATATTGATGATAACCAAAAAATTAGGCATTTGATGTTGAATCAAGTATTTCTCTATTTTCATTCTCAATTCCCTGTTTGATTTGGTCAGCATCGTATGGGTCCAACCATCCTCCATTGTATTTTTGTTTGAGATTTGGCCTAACCCTTTTTGTAATTCCCAGTTAAAATTATTGTGGTCCACATGCTTACACCACTTCCTCTAGAAGATTTGGTTGGAACATAATAATAGGGTTTTCAAAGGAATTTCCAAAGACTCTCAATCTATCCTCTTTTGCGTCACTACCTTTACCTCTAATAATATGCGCTTGGTTTCATTGAATGGGACCCTCAAACCTAGTCTAAATATTACCTATTTGCTAGTTTCAATCTAACAAAAATGAGTTGCAGGTCCTCCTCATCTGATTGTTGATAGATCAGATATTACCTAGACATCTAATCCTATAGGGTGGTTAAAGCTCAAATTCAATGGAGTGGCTAAAGAAAATCTTGGAAGGGCTAGGAGTGAAGGCATAATCAAGGATGATAGGGTAAAATCATCGTAGCCTATGTAGAGAATATTGGAGTTCAATCCAACAACTTGGCTAAAGTGAGAGCTCTATATCAAGGCCTACTAGTCTTAGAAGGTCTTGGTTTCAACAACTTAATCATTGAAGGAGATTCTCTACTTATCATCAACTATCTCAAAGCATCTCAATCCCCTTCATGGAGCCTTTCCAACATCATTTTTGAGTGTAGGAGGTTTGATAGTAAGTACTCCAATGTTATTATCCAGTATGTGTTAAGAGAAGGAAACAAAGCTACTGACTCACTTGCTAATAGAGGCATCAAGGAAGATATCCTTCGGGTTTGGCATGCTAATTTTGTTTAGGACCTCAGGTCTACCAATCAAGATGATGACATTTGTTTACTTTAAAATTCCTTTCCATTTGGCTCACCGATTTGTCACTCACAACATGTTCCTTGGTGTCGGTTTGTGCAATGTGAGTGTTAGCCTCTCCATGGCTGAGTAGTTGTTGGTATTTATGATGTTTTTGGTTGTGGTTAAGCTTAAACTATATTAATATTGGGTTTTTTTCCTCTCTCTTATTGGTTAGAGTTGATGTTTTTGCAGATTCCTTTTTTATTTTCCTTGGGTCAATCTTGCTAATTTACCCTGTTTTGTTTTATTTTGTTTTTTAAAAGGTTTAGGGTCCCTTTCAAAACTCTTTACCATCAATAAAAAAAAAACATTATGGGTATATAGTATTGAAGTTTAAAAAGCTTTGAAAACCACCCCTTATGCTTTAGTACATGGGAAGGGAGTTGTGTTGTCAATACATCTAGAATTTATAGCCTTAATGTTCATAGATCATACAGATATATAGGCCAATTGAAATAAGGATGGCAAAATTATTATTGTTAGAGGAAAAAGGGAAGAACTGTACAATAACTTTTGCCAACACCAACTGGTGGTAAAAATATGGTTCATAGGAGAATATCACCAAATTTGTTTGAATATGATGGTTTAGTGTTGGAATAGGAGGTAAAGTAAGCTAAGATAGGAAAACATGACAAGTTAGATTTATTGTGGTCTGGAACATATCTAATATTGAGAAGGAAAGCATTAAATGCATACAATATTCAATACATGGATGGTCATATTTTACCAATTCCAATGAACAAGCAATATTTAAAACATTATTCTTAGAATCACATGCCTCTAAATTATACATATGTAAATAGTGCTACGTGTAAATATAGAAGTAGCATATGTAGTAGTTTTGAGCAAAAAAAGATGATTGGATAAAGAATATGCCTAGTAGGCACCAAATTCTAAAATTCAAGTCATTTTATAGGTTAAAAGTATGACAATATTGGAAATGTTAGGCACCTCAAATGCCCACATAAATTATCAGTTTCAATGGAATATTTCACAATAAACAATGAACACATGCAATCTTCAACATTAATATAGCAACAACTTGATCCCATGATGGGTTCTTACTATAAAAATAAGGCTATGAATACAAATTACAAAAAATAGGAGTTAGTTGTTGAAGAAGCAAAGTATCATAGAGTTGTAGAATTATTGTGTGTGAGAGCCAAAAGTGCTATATTTTTACTTGCACCTATGATCTTAGCTTGAACTTCCTGGTTTAGTAGACATGGCATGATAAAAAAGAGGGTAAAATATGTAGGAGAATACCAAAGAGCTCTAATATCGGCTAAGTGATTTTCATGACTATATTATCAAAATCAAGACAAAATTTTAAAGCTTTAGAGAAGGACCAAAAGCAAAAGGAAGAGAATACTCAGTTAAAAGACTAGAAGCAACTCTATGGAATTTACTCTTATCGTCATATATACCCAATGTTTTTCACCCTTGTCTAGAGTTGGTAAAAGCAATTTCAAGTAACTACAATCCCAAAGAATCAACAATATGGACTGTAGAAGGGCGAAGATTGTTCACTATCATGGTTGATGGCATCATGAATGCTTTTGTAGCAAGACCATACCTAGGTATAGAACCTAAGACAATTGATATTTTTTATAAAATTAATCATTTCAAGAGAGATAATATAAGAAGTTGGCTAAGTAAGCACATAGGAGAAATTGTGAAGGACTTTCCATAATAAATAATAAAACTTGGAGCATTTAGTGAATTTTTTCAAGAGGTCCTATCTATGATAGTTGTAATTCTAGGGTTACATACTAATATGTATGTATGTGACCATTATATATTTGTAGCGGAAGTGGTTTCTAATGTATAAAATTATGATAGTACTAATAAATGTGACTTCATATTATTTGATTAGGCTCAGTTTTTGAGTTCCTAAATTCATAGTTAATTAACCATCATGAAGCTCAAATAAAAGGAAATTGTTCATTATCCACCATACCAACAAGTATAAACAAGAGAAAATAATATAAAAGTCCTTCCTATACTTGATTGGACCCTCGTCCTAAGATAAACAACTTCATATATTGAATTTAATCAACTCTTCCTTGGTCCTATATTGGCATGCATCTATGGCCAAACTCCTTGACTAAGGCTTGAGGTTGTACATAATGTAGGTGGTAAACTTCATGAATTAGGGGACTAGTATTTCTTGTAATGTAATACTATCATTAGGGTCTATGATTTCCTCAAAAAACTCAATTTTCTTCCTTACTATGTCAATGATTAGGAGTTTTCCATAGAATTATGCTAGTAGATTGGTGAATTTGATGATGATTTTGGGGTTGGGACTAATAAAGCTTGCACTTACCACTTTTCTTTAAATTTTGAAGATATAAGTATGACAACCAGAGGTCAGTCAAACATTTTGGATGAGAAACGTAGTGTCTTCTAATTATCAATAGTGCCACACATATGGAACTATGATCGCAAAGGAAAATTCTAGGTTAGAGTAGCAAATTTGAATATTAAACCTCCAGCGTTTGAAAATATTCCTTGATTGAAAATTGAGTAGTTTAGGAATAAAGTAGAGGATTAAGATCTTTATCTTAATATGAATGAAATGAAAATACTACTTCCATGAAGAAAGTGTTATCCCTATAAGCATACTTATGATCTAGTGAGAAATAAAGACCAATGGATAAGTTGGAGGAAAATATTATGGAAGAGTTGGGATGGACTAAATATTTTTTTTGGAATAGTGGATTTAACTGTAATAATAGGATAAATGAAATAAGGTATTTCTCAGTCTTATAGATAAATATTTTGAAGTATAATTTGATGAAAAATATGAATTTTGGATGGAGGAGTAAAAATAAGAAAGATATCTTGACTTGATTAATGAGGGAGATAAGGAAGAGGATGCATTTTTTTATGTAGAGGTGGAAGAAACCATTCAACAAAATCCCATTATAAAGAAGCACTTGATTTCTTATGTATATTCAAAAGAAGAGTTAAGATCAGAAGAAATAATTGTACACAGGAGGCATAATAGGAATGCTAAAAATACAAGTGAGCATGAGCATGCTCTATTAATAGAAAAACTATATAAAATAAGTCATAAAGAGCAAGAAAAATAAGTTACAAGAGCTGATATAATTCAACCAATAGAGCTTGTAGAAGAAGAAGTTGTTATAACAATTATTGGTAAGGATAAGCGTCGATATGGTATACGCTAACATATTAAATATAAAATATCTAGTGATAAGGCAAAGAAAAAACATTGTCCAAGTACTTGGTAGAGGAAAACCTCAAAGACATCTAGAATATAATAGCTAGTAATGAAAGCTCAATGGATTGAGGCAATAATTTACAAATTGGAAGTAATAATTGAGAATTAGACAGAAAAAGTGAGAGGATCAATTATGGCTTCTATCCCTACTTTTATCTCTAAAATTCATCCACCACCCTCCACTACAAGAGACGTTTCTCTTGATAAAAACCCACCATCAGGTATAGATTTTACTTCTTTTGCACATGAAGGATAGCAAACCTATAAGAGACCACATTCTCACACCCCTATAAATAGTAGTATTTTATTCTTGAGACCCCATAAATATATTTTTCTATTTTTCAATATGTCAGTATTGCTTCTCCTACCCGTAGACATCAAATCCTAAAAGTCTGCTCCATAATACAACAAATTGAAGTAAACATTCAAAAATGGATATAGGATCAAGTACCTTAGAAGGATATGAAAAAAGTAAATATTAGGATGTATGATGGTATAGATCCAACTATTGGGGAGTGGCTCAAAGTAGTTGCAGTCCCAAATGTTAGCAAGTTGGCTTCAAAAATAACAATGGTAGATTATCATATTAAGATGCAAAGATATGATATCTTAAAAGTCCCTAGGGAGGATAGAGTTAGAGCTATTCATACTATAGAAAACATTTTAAACCTTCAAAAAAATCATATAAAGGTCGAATATAAAGCTATAAAGAAGAAAATTAAAAACCGAGAACATAATTTAAAAAGAGAAGTACAAAAAACACTCTAAAAAATGTGGTCTAAGACCTGAAGCTCATACTAGACAAATTATCAACTTAATATCAACTACAATAGAGAGATATGTAGACACCAAAACAGCACCAATCCGATTAAGTGACTGCAAACACTGATCGCATTGACATACACAGCTTTCAGGGCAGCCCTCAGAGGTCAAACAGTGGTCCTAGCCACTCACATAGCAGTTTAGAAGGTCGAAAAGTGAGCGAAACAAAGATGGTCGTTTTAACAAGCCTTCATCAAACAAGCCTTAGTCAAAAGCAAAGCCTCCACTAAAACAAAGTCTTAATCAAAAGTAGGATTCAAGAATTCAAAAGCAAGGATTCATCAAAAGTGGGCCTCGGCCGAAGTGTCGTGATATCACGACGTCGCGATATCGCGACACTTCGGTGCCCAATTCAAAGCTTTGCCTGAAGTGTCGCGATATCGCGACACTTCACCACCCAAGGCTTTGCATTGGCCGAAGTGTCACGATATCGCGACACTTCGGCGCTTCATCAAGCTTGCCTTGCCGAAGTGTCAGCGATATC
Source organism: Wollemia nobilis (assembly GCA_028583015.1). Taxonomy (NCBI): domain Eukaryota; kingdom Viridiplantae; phylum Streptophyta; class Pinopsida; order Araucariales; family Araucariaceae; genus Wollemia; species Wollemia nobilis. The sequence continues at coordinate 334,317 of JAQPPZ010006127.1, forward strand.
GCGAAACTTCGCGCCAAGGCTTTGCCTTGGCCAAAGTAGGATTCAGCGATATCGCGACACTCGATGCCAAGGATTTCGGGGCCTCGGCCAAAGTGTCGCGATATCGCGACACTTCGGCGCAAAGCAAGGCTTTGCCTCAAAGTGTCGCGATATCGCGACACTCGGCGCCAAGGCTTTCGGCCGAGTGTCACGATATCGCGACACTTCGGCGCCCAAGGCTTTGCCTTGGCCGAAGTGTCGCGATTTCGTGACACTTCGACGCCCAAGGCTTTGCCTTGGCCGAAGTGTCACGAATTCGTGACACTTCGGCGCCCAAGGCTTTGCCTTGGTCGAAGTGTCACGAAATCGTGACACTTCGACGCCCAAGGCCTTGCCTTGGCCGAAGTGTCACGATTTCACGACACTTCGGCGCCCAAGGCCTTGCCTTGGCCGAAGTGTCATGATTTCGTGACACTTCGGCGCCCAAGGCCTTGCCTTGGCTGAAGTGTCACGATTTCATGACACTTTAGTGCCCAAGGCAGGGCCTTGGCCGAAGTGTCGCGATATCGCGACGTCGCGATATTGTGACACTACGGTAGTTGTGACTAGGCGGACTTCAGCAGACATTTAGAGGCAAACATTCTGCCATTCAGAGGCAAACATTTCGCCATTCAAGGGCAGGCATTGACCAATCAGAGGCAGGCGTCGACCAATCAAAGGCAGGCATTAATACAACTTAATGACAAGTGGCAGCCGAAGACAGGCATTTATGACTCTTGCCTTGCATGCGCGCGTAGGTGGGTAGGTTGGCCGTTGAGCGGACTGCGATCATGGAAGCCCAAGTCGAGGTGGACTCTCCTCCCTACCGGGGAGGCATGACCGCCACGTGGCATCCCTGCGTGCTACCCTTTGAAGAGACCCCGTGGGTCTATAAAAGAGCAGACTTTCCCGCTCAGGAGGAGGTTACGGAAGCATTTGGTGAATAGAACGAAGTGCTGTTAAAACCGAGACCCGATCGTATTCCTTTGGATTTTTCAGTCTTCTGCACCTGTAATCTCTTTCACGAGGGAGGTTATTGGTGGCTTTCCAGAAGCGTAAATCTGACCTTCAGACCAGACATTCGACCACAGTGAACCATTAATTTTCCGACACTCCATAATCTTGGATTTTGGGCCAATTCCTAGTGGATTGGCGTCAAAGTCAAATTTTAATGGGGCGGCCCGCTTGGGCACCCCACGCACGTTCTTCGTTAATTTAGTATATACTATTTACGTTTTACGTTTTTGAATACATGCTGTTCTCGAATATATTACAACAACAGTCTACGTTTTATATGTTCGAATATATGCCGTCGTCGAGTGTTTTAAAACAACAGTTTACGTATTTTATTCTGTTAAAGTGTGCAGGTCACCTATATGCATTTTATTCACTGTTTCAATGATTTTAGGTATATGTCTTTCACTAATTGCAAGAAGTAAATCTCTCATTCTTGCAGCAGGTGCTACTAACAGTTTATTGTTTTCTTGAATGCAGGAAGAACAGCAGCAAGTAAGGATCCATCAGGCATAAACGACGGCAATACGTTGGCCCGCCCACTTTGCATGTGGGCATGCGGATAGCAGAAATATTAATCTTGATTGTAACCGAGACAGACTAACACTCCTAGCCCCTAAAAATGCAGGAGATGTATTGTAACCAAATGAAATTAATATAAAAAGGTTGTGCTCCTGCTTTTCTCCCTTATTTTTGGTTGATTCAAAGTTTTGTTTTCATTACATCTTAATACTGTTTTTCTTTCGAAATCTCATGTTTTCAGTGGCGATCATGGTGGGACCGTTCCCAGATTTTTAAATCACAGAAACTAATCAGATTTGTTGTGTTTTGTGCTTAACAGGTACCTTTTTTAAGCTGAAGGTCAGAAACAGCAAGTCCGGGCAAAAAAAGGAGGTAAGGAGGTAAAGTTTTAAAACTGTCCCTGTCATTTTCTGCTGTGTTATTTCTGTCTATTTTATTTGTTGATTTTTTTACTTTCATTTTTTTTTAATTATTAAAGAAAGGTAGTCAATTTTCTTGCTTTATTTAAAAAAAAAAAATTCAAATTTCTACTTGTTGTTTGCCGGTTTGTAGTGTTTTATGGCATAGGGAAAGTTTCTTTTTGCTGCTTGTTTCATTTTTATTAAAATAAACCACACACAGTGCATGTGGTAAATTAAACCAAGGATCTGGTCGTAAAACCCCAGCCCTTGAGCAAGACCAACGGTGGGTTCATCACCACCTTGGCTTAGCTTTGCATCCATTTCCCCGATTGTCACTGTTGTTAGGCGTAAATCCTGACGAAAGCTGACCGAGTGTTGTTGGGGTGATTCCCATGCACGCGAGGATAAGTATTCTATGGTAGGTGTCATTAATAGGACAATCCCCCCTTTCGTACCGCCTATGTTTCACGTATCATCTGCTCTCACGTACCTATAGTTTCCCTCTCGTAAGGGCGGGTATATAGAGAGGTTGGTATATCGGTCCGGCAATGGTATATTGAAGGGGCGACCATTTATGGGAGTCATATGAGCCAACATTATGCATTTAAACGGTCTCCAAAAATTGCAAAAACAAAACAAAACATCAAAATGCACTAAACCAGCTTTAGGACACACTATCAATCCTTAAAAGAGATAATCACGGTTTTGTGTATGTGTGTGTTCATTTCTGCTTAGTGTAAACAAAAAGATAAATCATCATAAACGAGATAAAGTTTGCTTAGAGAGTAGAGAAGCACCACAATGGTGTACACCCGTAGCCAAGCCCAATCAAGGGCAGACGCTGCGAAAGGTGCACAAAGAGAGGGCGCTAGTCGCCTTCGCTTTAGCCCTGAGCACTTGGCCATACTGCCTTGGCGGTCTGGCCTACAAGAGATTCCACATCAGGCCACATCAAAAAGGAATTATTAGGACCCTCCTCATTGGAGTATACCTATTCAACACAGCCCCTTTCAGGAAGATGCTTTGCATGTAGATCTTAATGTAAATAGGCAACCACCTCTTGAGGCTAGATCTGAGTGGCCGCAACGCGATGAAGCGCTAGAGAGGCTTAGTGTCCATGAGGAGAGACAGCATGAATATGCTACTTCTTCCTTGCCTCACATTAGAATAGAAAGACAAAATCCAGAGCGCAGGGCTCTTCACACAGGGCGAGCCAACTCCGCCCACCCCTTTCAAACCCATGAAATGGAATACGAGGAAAGCCATCGCATTCCTCGAAGACAACAAACAGTGTTGGAACCTTGCGTTTTCGCACCTGCTAGGTATCATGATCATACATCGAGGCCAGAGCCTCAAGTAAATGTCGCCTACCTCGACAGAGGGAAGCAACCCATTGAAATTTTAGATCATCAAAATCGAGGCAAACACATAGGAAAAACATTTAAGCCTCCTGAGCAAAAGAGAGCAGACCAAGTTGACTCGGCAGTCGCCAGACATGCCGCTCGCCAAGCCCGAATCTCGTAGCTTGAGCAAGGTCATCAAGAGTTAGAGTACTTATACCGCCTGAATAAAGAGCGCATGCAGCGCGAAGCGGATGAGTTGCGCTATAAACTACCTAATAGGGTGCCAACCCCTCGCACCCATAGAGAAGAACAATATGAGAGGCACAATCCTTTGGTGCAGGACAGGTCTCCGTGACCTCGTCAAGATTTGCCTCCGAGACCTTATAGACTCGAGAGGGAGGCCACTCCCCGAAACAATGATGGGTACCCTCAACGGGGACTCAATCAGGGTCACAGGTCTCACCGAGAGACTCCTCAAGAAGTTTATGAGGAGTACGAACCAAAAATAGAACGGGCCAAAATGCCCCATCAAGGCGGGAGGGCTGCCACTCGGCCACCCCCCCATAGGCCTCCAGTCTCCCATAACTCACAACGGGAGCAAACAAAAGAGGAAGAAATAAAATCTTCCGATGCATACAAGGCGCTATTAGAGCGTTTGGAGTCTTTGGAGACAAAAGCTTCTGGGCATCAAAAACCCACGTTGCGTCAACTTCGTAGTCATCCAGTGCATCCCTCAGTGTCCACACCTCTTTACCCTGAACATTTCAAGTTGCCTCAATTGGCAATTTTTAAAGGTGAAGAGGACGCACAAGAACATGTCACAAGGTTCCTAAGTCAATGCTTCAGCATCCAAGATAATGATGCATTGTTTCTTAGAACTTTCATAACCACATTCGCAGGCCCTGCCTCGGATTGGTTCACACAATTACCCAAACACAACATAAACAACCTAGATCAATTAGTAGATGCGTTTCTTGAATGCTTTGCCTTCAACACAAGAAAGAAGGCATCACTGAGTGATCTGGCCAGCCTCAGGCAATATGAGGAAGAAATAATGGCAGCATATGGGAATCGATGGAGGGCTTTGCTTTCTAAGTTACCCTACCGTCCCCCTATGTCTGATCTTACACAGATGTTTGCACGAAGTTGCTTAAAATCAATCTCTGGTCTATTGTTGCTGCAGCAATACGACAGCTTAGAAGAAACTTTGGCGCAAGCCAGAGTCATAGAAGAGATTAAAATAGGCGAAGGCGCAATCGCCAAGCCTAAAAAGAAAGAGTGGAATAAAACCACTAAGACTGGGACAACGCAATCACAACCTGCTGTGGTTAACCAAGTTGTGATAAATGCTCCCAAGCCTATGCAAGAAATGTAGCCCCAAAAGGCTAATTACCAGGCAGTGCCTCCTAGTTATGAAAGAGATAATAAGAAACAGGAGCAGAATCAGTAGGGTCGCCCTAGGCAACAATTCACCCCTTACACGGAGTCCAGGGACTCCCTATTTGACCTCTTGTTAGTGGCAAATTTAGTTACCCTTCCAGAGATCCAAATTGTAGACCCTAACGCTCCCAAGCCTAAGAGATATAAAGAGGAATTGTATTGTAGATTCCATAGGAGAAGGGGACATGATTTAAACGGATGCTAGAAATTTAAAGGATTAATCCAAGATTTAATCAACAATAAAACATTCACCGTGGACAACCCCATAGAGCCAAATAATCAACAAATGGGGGTATTCAAGGACCCTTTGCCTGCCCATGAGGCACAGGCAAAACCCCTCCAGATTAACGAGGTGCGACAGAATCTTCCCATGCAAGGATTTGTGGGAATGATTAGCATAGTGACACGGAACAAAAAGTACCCAGCAGCTGCCCCCGAGGTAGCTACGAGGGAAGTTCCAACGACGTCGCAGCCTCAGCAATGCCCTATGCAAGTACCTCCGCCTAGACCCAAGGTCACGATACGGACCAAACTCACGCAGAGTTTGCGGACCACATCGGCTAGGCTTTCCATTTACGAGCTTATTCAATAGTCAACACCTCATAGAGAAGCTCTTATGGAAATATTAAAAGCCATCGAATTACAGCCTCACGAAGCAAATTCTTTCAACAACTTCGTGGGACATGTGAAACGATGTAGGGAGTCGGTCATCACCTTCAGAGAGGATGAAGTCAAAGCAATATCGAATGACACAGCAGATCCACCCCTGCACGTTATCACGCGGGTCAACAGGATCCCGTACAAGAGAGTGCTGGTAGATACTGGCTCGTCCAGTAACATCATTACCACGGCAGCACTAAAACATTTAAAGTTGTCAGCCTCTCATATCATAGCCTCCACGTACACATTGCGAGCTTTCAATGATGCAATATGCTCGACAGTCGGCACAGTTATTCTACCTATCCATGTAGGACAAAAGACAATACCAACATTGTTCCATGTGTTGGAAGGCGATATGGCTTACAATATACTGCTAGGGCGGCCTTGGATTCGGGACATGAAGTGTGTCCCTTCCATCACTCACCAGTGCTTAAAGTATGCTTTTGAAGGAGAAATACATGTAGTCCCGATGGACTTAGAACCCTTCAAGTATTGCAATGTGGTACAATTAATGCCTCAATCGACCCTCTCTTCAACGCATTTGGATTTCCAGTTAAATCCATCTAAACAGGGTCTAATACCGCAGGCACCACTGGTGACCAAATCACCAAAATCCCAGCCAGGTGAATCCTCATCATCTTCTCCTTCATTACCAACGCCAACTGTCATGGCTAAATAGAAGGACAAGGGAAAACAAATCATGGAAGAGGCTCAGCCCCTAGAAGAGGGTTTGCCCACAATATCAATGGTATCAACAGAGGAAACACCTAGCACTACGGAAGCTGAGATTCCTAAACCACCAAACATGGAATGGACTCAGGAAGGACTCCCGTTCCCTCCCTCCCAAGCATCAACAATCATCGTTGAAATGGCCAAGACAGGCCTAGGGGAGTACTTAGTGCAGAATGTTGTGGCAACGCCTACAGTAGAATCAGTACGGGATATGGGGAGACCTTGCCTTCCCATAGGAACAGTTGTTCCTCTAGGTCACCCACCCAACCGGACAAATTTTGTGTATGGGGGCCTTGATCATGGTCTTGAAACATGCAAGCAAAAGGAAGCAGACGAAGAGCCTTTTGTTGAAAACATCAACTATCTGTCAAAACCAGACTTCGCCCTAAAATATCTCGACCAATGCAATTGGCATGGATACGGGCTAGGCAGATATGAGCAAGGGATGCGGGTCCTTTGCCAACCAAGATATCATATGCCATATGATAAGTCAGGAGTAGGGTTCAACCACCCCCCTGGCCTTAGACATCTTGGTCAAAAATATGCAAGGCCTAGAAATAGGCAACAAGGGGGGATTGGCACCAGATCTTTATGCCAACCCAAATACAGAATATACATTGGGAGACTACCTCCCATGGTCAACAAACACCCCTAAAAATAGCAGTAATCCCTCTCATTTGCTAGAGAGAGGTGAAAGTTCGAACATTAATCCTCAAAGAGAACATCAACGGCTTTCGGACATCTTTTTGAAGCTGTTCCCCTTAGAGGTTCCAGTCGAATCAATACAGTGTCAAGAGAATCCGGTCCCTCCACCAAGAGTGGAACAACCGCCATGGGACCAGATTAACTTACTAGAACAAGGAGAACCCTCAATGTCGCAAGCAACGGTTGCTGAAGAGAATGAACATTTTTGGGTCTCCGAAAGTGATTCAGAAGATGAGACTGAGATGGACTATCTCAGACATGCACGACAACATTACCACCCTATAACTCATGAAGATCTAATGGGACAAATGGGCATAAGGTTAGGGCATGAATGGTGGATAGACCCAGCGAGGTGGGACCAAGTGTTGGATCCATGGCTCCAAATTCATGATGAGCACCATCCACCCCGAGACCCTATCATGACAACAGTGCCGAGGGAAGACCCTGTCCTCCTTTCAGCACATAGGGTCGATCCGTTCGTGCCCGTTCCCCTAGAGCCAGATCCAGAGTATAGGGAGCATCTAGAAGAATCAAGTTATCACACCCGCGGTAATGGAGACCAAATTCATTCCATCCACATGATCTCCATTGATTTGATCGCACCCATCCACAATCCGGTCGATCCAACACGGTCATTGCATCTAGACATAGATGCCATCGACTAGGATCGCGTCAATTCACCTTTATCACCATCAGAGTACTGGCCTTTCGGTGAAATGCATCATTTTACCCCAGGGACAACTCAGGATATTTTTCAGGCTAAAGAGGAACCCGAGGTTCCCAATGTAGATCTAAATTCAGCTAATGATATCCATTTGATCCTGACTCCACATCAGTTGGAGGACGGATCCCACATGTCAGTCAAGGAGACGACTGATGTAGATATCGACACAGATCCAATGAATCCATAGATTCTCAAGTCGGGGGTAAGTCTTTCCCCCGAAGAGCAAGCCGACTACATTGCCCTTCTCAAAGAGAAGAAGGAGGTTTTTGCATGGTCGTACAAAGATATGCCAGGACTAGACCCACAGCTAGTCATGCATAATTTAACGCTTGATCCGACAATCAAGCCTGTAAAGCAAAAACTACGTAAGATGCACCCAACAGTAGCCTTAATGGTCAAAGATGAATTCCAAAAGTTGTTGGATGCACAGTTTGTCATCTGCATGGATTATCCTCCATGGCTGTCCAACATGGTTCCCGTCAAGAAGCCCGACGGGAGGATTCGCATATGCACCGATTTTTGAGATCTAAACAAAGTGAGTCCTAAGGATGATTTCCCCTTGCCAAGCATTGACGCATTGGTAGACGCTACAGCAGGTCACGAAATGCTCTCCCTAATGGATGGTTTCTCAGGATACAATCAAATTCATATCAATCTTGAAGACCAACTAAAAATGGCGTTCACAATGCCTTGGGGGACATTTTGTTATAAGGTCATGCCTTTTGGCCTTAAAAATGCTGGCGCTACCTACCAACGTGCCATGACATATATCTTCCATGATTACATGCACAAAACTTTGGAAGATTACATGGATGATTTGTTAGCCAAGTCTCTCTTGCGCTCAAATCATATCGATGACTTAAGCAAGATCCTCGATCGCCTCATGGAGCATAAAGTTAGACTAAACCCCAAGAAGTGCGTCTTTGGTGTCACATCTGGAAAACTCTTGGGTTTCATAGTCTCAAAGCGAGGCATCGAGGTGGACCCAAAGAAAGTCAAGGCAATCCTTCAAATGGTTCCCCCAACTACAAGCAAGCAGCTCAGAAGTCTGCAAGGAAATGTCGCGTCGATTAAATGCTTCATAGCGCAATTATCTGACAAGTGCCGACCCATGAACAAATTATTGCACAAGGGGGTTACATTTCATTGGGATGACGAGTGCCACTCGACCTTTGACGAGATCAAACAATACCTGGTTTCGTCGCCGTATTGGCACCACCTAGACCAGGAGTGTCATTCTACTTATACATCTCGACTATCGAGGTGGCACCGGGCGCCATGCTAGCCCAGAAGAATGAACTTCACAAGGAACAGGCTACATATTATCTTAGCCGCACCCTGGTCAGTTATGAACTTAACTATGCATACGTTGAGAAACTCTGCTTGGCAGTGGTGTTTGCTACCAAAAATCTACACCACTACATGCTGAGAAACACTACGTATGTTGTGTCTAAGGAGAATCCATTGCGATACATGATGAGTCGTACTTATCATAGTAGTCGCACGACGAAATGGATCATGTTGTTGACAGAATTTGACATAGAGTTTATTGGACAAAAATCTATCAAAGGACAAGTCATAGCCGATCAACTAGCAGAGGCTCCTCTTGAAGACGATCAGCCTCTGGTCATAGAACTACCCGATGATGGGGTCTTCCATGTCTCAGAATCGCTAGATTTTGATGAGCCAGAGTCACAGGCCGATATAACCCTATTCTTCGATGGTTCTAAATGTGAGCAAGGTGGTGGCACAGGAATTGTATTCTTCACACCGCAGGGTTCTCCAATGCCCCTGTCATTTAAATTAAACTTCCCATGCACCAACAATAATGCAGAGTATGAAGCCTTGCTCCTAGGTCTTCAGACAGTAATCGCCATGAACATCAAACGACTGAATATTTTTGGTGATTCGCTGTTAATAGTCAATCAAGTCAAGGGGGTATATCAATGCAAATGCCCAGTCCTGCAGGCTTATAAAGCACTTGTGGACAAATTCCTGGCAAAACTTGAGTGGTATGACATCGAGGCACTCCCTCGATCATCGAATCATTTTGCGAACACAATGGCCTCCTTGGGGTCACTAATTTCGTAAGACCTTTCTGGTGATATGACAACCATTCAAGTCAAAACCTTATCGCAATCCGCGATGAAGCGCGCAAGCTCAGACTTGACGCCAGGAATCCACATGATCCAGATTGAACCATCCTTGGATAAGTTCTCTCAAATTTGAGATCATCTGAAACACGCCAATTGGGGGTCCTTGTTCTCCCCTACTCCCATTAATAGCAACACAACGCTATTCTTACAGGTTCTATCCCATTCAGCATTTGCTAGGGATGAACTTCAAAAGGGATTGGCTGTTCATACTATCGAGGTTTCTGATCAGCAAGACTGGTATTTACCCATTAGAGACTACCTCAAGTTAGGTAATCTCCCGCTTGGATTGACTCATGCCGCAAAACGAGCACTCAAGCAGAAAGCGGCTAAGTATGTCTTGATAGGAGACATTTTGTATCGTCGCAGCCTACGAAGGAATCCTCCTTCGTTGCTTGGACCAAGCAAGAGTCCACTTGGGCGATCGCCCAAGCGCACGATGGTACATGTGGTGGCCACTTCAGTGGTATGGCCATTGCAAAGCGCATTCTTCGCATGGGCTATTATTGGCCATCTTTAGAGCGAGATTGTTGCACCTATGTCAAGAAGTGCGTGAAGTGTCAACATCATGCCAATTTGATGCATGTACCTTCTCAGGCCTTGCAGATAGTCCAGTCTGCTTGGCCGTTCTCGTAGTGGGGCTTCGATCTAATTGGAAAGATCTCCCCTGCGTCGTCAGGCCATCACACGTTTATCATAACGGCCACAGAGTATTTTATCAAGTGGGTGGAAGCAATTCCGCTTACCTCTACGACAGGACCCCGCATTGTGGAGTTCATTTTGCATAACATCATATGTCATTTTGGTATTCCATCCAAAATAGTCTCGGATAATGGGACACCTTTCAAGAACAAAGACGTGCATGCTTTGACCACAAAGTACAAGATTCAGCACAGCTTTTCGACACCCTATTATCCGCAGGCGAATGGGCAAGTAGAAGCGTCAAACAAAACGCTAGTTGCCATCCTTAAAAAGATCATCGTAGAAAGTCATAAGGATTGGCACATTCAAATCCCACTTGCCCTATGGGCCTATCGCACTAGCATCCGGACACCCACTGGGGCCACTCCATTTTCGCTTGTGTATGGCTCCGAGGCAGTCATGCCTCTAGAGTTGGAGATTCCTTCCCTCGCGCATATCAATGCAGGAGTTCATCGATGATGACTCTGCATGGCAGGCCCGGTTAGACCAGCTTACGTTGCTTGACGAACGACGCGTTAATGCTCTCGAGCATTTACGTATTTATCAAGAGCGACTTAAGAAAGCTTACAACATGAAAGTTCACCTCAGGGACTTTCGGGTTGGTGATTTGGTTTTGAAGGAAAACCAACAGAATTCCAGTTTTCCACCCCACCTAAGGGACAAGTTTGCGGCAAATTGGTTAGGTCCATATGTCATTGATAGCAAAATAGGACCCGGGACATACCGGCTAGCTTCTCTTGACGGTATCAAGGAAAAAGAACCCTTGAATATCAGTCATTTGCGACCATTTCATATCTAAGAGAGCCAAATCCCAAAAAGGCTCCAAGGATTCTTGCAATCGCTTGGTCAATCCCAAAAGGCTCCAAGGATTCTTGCAATCGCTTGGTCAATCCCAAAAGGCTCCAAGGATTATTGCAATCGCTTGGTCAATCCCAAAAGGCTCCAAGGATTCTTGCAATCGCTTGGTCAATCCCAAAAGGCTCCAAGGATTCTTGCAATCACTTGGTCAATCCCAAAATGCTCCAAGGATTTCCACAATCGCTTGGTCAAAAATCAAGAAAATTCAAAAACAACAAAAATCATCAAAAAACAACAAAATTTTGCATCTCATTTCTAGGCATACTCAAATTCATCAATAGAGAGTTCTTCTCGCACGTCATCTTCATATTCACAAAAATCAATCCATCAAAAATACAAAAATACATAGATGCATTAAAGCATTGCATCCATACATCGCATATTTGTGGTCGTATAGGTCAAAGGCACCATAGGCTGTAATTGCTCTGCTAGTCCATCTTGTTCCACACTGTTCCATTTTACAAAAACAACAAAAACACCATGCATTGTTTTTACCACACTAGAGTCAGTGGTCTTTTAATGTATCAAGAGTTTTCATGATTCAGTCATCATTTTGCTCTTTAGCCATGTAATGTATCAAGTCAGACATATTTTACGAAGGTAGAGTTACACTTGAAATACACCTTGTTACGTAACATCCCAACACAAATTAAAACACATAAAAATTCCCAAGTTGTGTGAACGAAAGATGAAACACCCGCACATGAATCCAGGTCACCATAAGCGAAACGGTTATCTTGCTCATCCCCCCGTGCGAATGACCCCAAGAATGCTGAGAGTTGGCAAAAGGACAAGCATCCTCCCTACCCAATTCCCTAAGAATCCCTAGTTCTCAACAGTTGCAAAACATCAAAAATTTGCAAAAAGTCAAAACATCAAAATTTGACATCCTACAGTGCACACATCAAAAGGCACAAACAATAGTGATTATCGTCACTCCATTTCCCCAATTCCTTGCTCAAAAGAAAAAACAAATCAAAATAAATAGTGATCTTATCACTACAAACGAGCAAGTATCCCAATACAATTGAAGAAAAGAAGGGATCTGAACTTGAATCCCTGGAACTCTCAGCATTCTAACAAGTCATGAGGCAAGCCTCGATGACCGGTTTGGTTGATAGCCTATCGGTCACTGGTGGTAAACTTCTCGCATGATGATATATCTATCACATTAACTTGTGTACAGATCAATATTTGCATGTGGATGAGCTAGCTTATGGTATCCTGGATAACACCGTAGATTAATCTAACCAAATACAACAAAGGAGTTAGTGGAGCTAATTAGGTGATCCTCAATACGAGTTCGGTTGAAAGCCCATCCGGCACTCGGCGGTATCCTCGACAAATACCACATAAATGAACTCAATTGCACACACAGGGATGTGAAATAGCTTGGTCAAAAACAAGTCCGATTCATACCTTGTTCAAAAGTCTAGTAAGATAAAGTACAGTCATGGCTAGTAAGTTAAAACCGTCTGAGTCTCAGAAAACCTTGGCTACATTTCTAAACCAACTGTGCTACTTTTCATCCTTACAATACCATCAAAAAATACAAAAAAAAAAAAAAACCACATGTATACATACAAAGTCATGCATCACAGCAATCGCCTAAAAAGACAAAATAATAGAGTTCTAAACAGTCTATGGTGCCATAGCCAAACATCACAAAGTCCATCCATCCATTTCATTTCTGCATATCACATATAAATCAAAAACATTTGCATTCATCACAACATATGCATCCATCAAAATAAATCAACATACAACAATCACATTTATCATACCATATGCATCCATCAATATAAGCATGCATCCATCAACATCAATCATTATGCATAACATAAAATCATGACATATACACAAAGAAAGAAAATCAAAACAACAAAAACATCACAAAAATGCAACACAAAAACCATAGCAATAAGCATTGCCAGACACAAGTGCTCTTGCACTTAACCTCTTGGCATAAAGAAAATCGATGTCGGGGCTCAAATTGTCACTCTCCTACTTCCCCAAGAAAGCTACCATAGCCGGACCGCTCCACGGGAAGACGGGTTTTGATGATTTCACCCCATTATGGCATCACCAAAAGGGTTAGCACCCACCAAAAATAGGTCCAAATGTCGGGAAATTGCACGTGCTTAAATGGTAAAACATCTAAAGGCACCCTAACCTAAGTCATCTTGGGTCAAGCGACTCGTCGCTTTTCTCACGAAGGTCATTCCCTCATCGATTCGTCGCTTGAGGGGGTAGTCACACTTAGTCACCAATCAACAAGCACACACCCAATCAGGGCAATGGCATGCATTCAAAGAATCATTGACAAAGACAATCACGCTCCTGCTTGGGGCAGTAAACAAGCAATCATTAAATTGATCAAACACTTGGCATTCCCGAAGCATGAACACAAGGTTCCCCCTGTGGACAAAAGGTTACGCCCTTTGCCTAATCATGACCGATCAATGTCCAAGCTCAAGTCACACCTCATCAAAATAGGTTAATACTTGAAATCAGATTCCTTAGCTCGTCAAAAGCAAGGATTCAAGAATGCATGCCCTTTCCATACTTGGGGCATCAAAAAGTTGGTTAGGTTACCAAGAAACCCTAATCATTAGTGCTTTGGTCATCTATTTTTGCTCAGCACTGCGTCACCCGCAGCGCTTCCCAAAAAGGGGCATCTGTAGACACCAAAACAGCACCAATCCGATTAAGTGACTACAAACACTGATCGCATTGACATACACAGCTTTCAGGGCAGCCCTCAGAGGTCAAACAGTGGTCCTAGCCACTCACATAGCAGTTTAGAAGGTCAAAAAGTGAGCAAAACAAAGATGGTCATTTTAACAAGCCTTCATCAAACAAGCCTTAGTCAAAAGCAAAGCCTCCACTAAAACAAAGTCTTAATAAAAAGTGGGCCTTAGCAAGCAAAGCTTTGCCTGAAGTGTCGCGATATCACGACGTCGCGATATCATGACACTTTGGTGCCCAAAGCTTTGCCTTGGCAGAAGTGTCACGATTTCGTGACACTTCGGCGCCCAAGGCTTTGCCTTGCCCGAAGTGTCGCGATTTCGTGACACTTCGGCACCCAAGGCTTTGCCTTGCCACAACGAAGTAGTCAAAAGTAGGATTTCGTGACACTTCGACGCCCAAGGCTTTGCCTTGGCTGAAGTGTCACGATATCGTGACACTTCGGCGCCCAAGGCTTTGCCTTGGCCGAAGTGTCACGATATCGCGACACTTCGGCGTCCAAGGCTTTGCCTTGGCCGAAGTGTCACGATTTCGTGACACTTCGGCGCCCAAGGCCTTGCCTTGGCTGCCGAATTGTCACGAAATTACGACACTTCGACGCCCAAGGCTTTGCCTTGGCCGAAGTGTCGCGATATCATGACACTTCGGCGCCCAAGGCCTTGCCTTGGCCGAAGTGTCACGATTTCGTGACACTTCGGTGCCCAAGGCCTTGCCTTGGCCGAAGTGTCGCGATTTCGCGACACTTCGGCGCCCAAGGTAGGGCCTTGGCCGAAGTGTCGCGATATCGCGACGTCGCGATATCGCGACGTCGAGATATCGCGAACTTCGGCGCATTGCGACTAGGCGGACTTTAGTAGACATCTAGGCAAACATTCGCCATTCAAGGGTAGGCATTGACCAATCAGAGGCAGGCATCGACCAATCAAAGGTAGGCATTAATACGACTTAATGACAAGTGGCAGCCGAAGACAGGCATTTATGACTCTTGCCTTGCATGCGCGCGTAGGTGGGTAGGTTGGTCCAGTTAGCAGGCTGATCGTAGTCACATAGGCCCAAGTCGCGGAGGACTTTCCTACCTCTCGGGCAGGCATGGCCGCCACGTGGCATCACTGCATACCCCTTTGAAGAGACCCCATGGGTCTATAAAAGAGCAGACTTTCTCACTCAGAGGAGAGGACGGAAGCATTTGGTGAATAGAACGAAGTGCTGTTAAAAAGGAGACCCGATCGTATTCCTTTGGATTTTTAGTCTTCTGCACCTGTAATATCTTTCACGAGGGAGGTTATTGGTGGCTTTCCAGAAGCGTAAATCTGACCTTCAGACCAGACATTCAACCACAGTGAACCATTAATTTTTTGACACTCCATAATCTTGGATTTTGGGCCAATTCCCAGTGGATTGGCGTCAAAGTCAAATTTTAACGAGGCGGCCCGCTTGGGCACCCCACGCACATTCTTCGTTAATTTAGTATATACTGTTTACGCTTTACGTTTTTGAATACATGTTGTTCTCGAATATATTAAAACAACAGTCTACGTTTTATATGTTCGAATATATGTCGTCGTTGAATGTTTTAAAACAACAGTTTACGTATTTTATTTTGTTAAAGCGTGCAGGTCACCTATATGCATTTTATTCACTGTTTCAATGATTTTTAGGTATATGTCTTTCACTAATTGCAAGAAGTAAATCTCTCATTCTTGCAGCAGGTGCTATTAACAGTTTATTGTTTTCTCGAATGCAGGAAGAACAGCAGCAAGTAAGGATCCATCAGGCATAAACGGCGGCAACACTTTGGCCCGCCTGATTCAAATGTGGGCATGCGGAAGAAGATCATTATTCATGATTGTAACTGAGAATGTGTAACTGAAGAGACGTATTGTAACAGAGTTTGAATCATATTAATAAAAAGGGCTGTGCTCCTACTTTTAATTTGATTATATCTATGTCATTTCATGCATCAATCTGGTTCTGCTTTCATTGCATCTTAATATTTCTTTCTTTCGGAATTTCATGCTTTCAAGATAAAAAGAATTGAAGTTTATAAGAGTAGTTAAAATAGGGTGATATAAAGTTCTAGATATAGAAAAAGAGACTGTAAGAGCTAAGTTCAAGACTCCAAAATCAAGAAGATAGCCTAACAATGGTGCAATTGGAGCTCAAGAAAGAAAAGAAGAAGCCGTAAAATCACAACCTTTCTTGAGATATGCTAAAATAGATTTGGGGTTAGTATTGGATTAGTATAAAGGATATAGTTATGAAATTTTTTCCATTAGTAGAAATGATAGCATATATTTTGAAGTTAATCCAAGAGGTAAAAAATAATTCAACAAAGGAATAGAGGACCTAATGGATAAAGTGGATTAGGTAGAGGTAATAGTCCATATTCTAAGAAATGGAGGAGAATATTCATAGTTGGAAACATGCTCTAAAAGATATTTGAGTGAATAAAATTTTTACTCAATATAGGTCATACATGGAAACCAAGTGATTTTGAAGGGAGGTGACATAATAACTACACTTAAAGTTAGCATATATAAGATAAAATTTATAGTTCAAGAGGTCACAGATCTTGGATTTTTGGGATTTTGAAGCAAAGACAATTTCTTTTAGAAGTATCTCAACTAATATCAGGATCGGTAGATCACTGATAAAAGTTAGATTTATTCATTATACAATACTTTGTAGATTAATAAATTCATTACACTATTCTATAAGCTCTCACAAGAATTAGCCTATCTATGCCAGGATCCATATTTTGATGGATATTCTGAAATAAAAAAGGCCCTTCACAATATTAGAACAAATTATATTCCCATTGAAAAATCATAGAATAAGGTTTGAAAAGTATTTTTGTGTGTGACAATTCATTCAATGGAGCAAGGAACTAGTCAACAAGGTGAAACATCTACGGCAAAAATATAGGAAGGACAAGATAAATATGCTAGCACAATAATCGAGACCTCAAAAATATGGACTATTTAAAAACATACAATTATAAAAGTAACTTTTTTATATATTCTTTACTCTATTTACTAATGATATGGCACCAATAATGTGGGTAGAAATAATTCACCCACATCTACAAATCATTATTTTAGAAAGAAATTTTACTATTAAATTATTATGTCTCAAGCCAAGAAGATAAAAGTATAATCAAATGTATTGAATGGTAGCTAGATTGAGAGAGAAGAGGTTAAAGAATGAAGACTCAACAAGATTTTATAGTGGTAAAATGTAATATTCTTCTATGTATGGAAAGTGACCGGACCATTTGAGACACTGATATCATCAACAAGCATAAAAATATCTAGCATCTATTGCAGTTGAGTCTAAGAAATTTGACTAAGGTAAAAAAATTAGCATTTTGTTGCAATGCTAAACTAAATTTTTTATTAAGTATGGAAGGCTAAAAAACCTTTTAGGGTTTTGATGTTACCAAAGGTGTAAAAAATATCTAGCACCCGTTGCATCAAAATGAAATTTTTCCTAAGTGCCCAAATGAATATTTGATGTTGAGCATCGAAGTAATCCCTAGTCAGATACAATATTTGGCTAAGTTTCAAATATGGTATGAATTTTAAAGGTGTTTATGTCATCATGAGTAGCATAAAATTTTGACACAGAGGAAATCCAAGGTCAAAGTAAAAAAAAAAAAGGTGTAAAACCTGACATACATGTCGTGGCAATCATGCCTAGTAGATGTCATAGCAAAAAGACGCCCTTTACTTGTTGGAGAGCGATTGTCAAATATACCGACCTCCTATAAGCATCATCTCTTGGTTGGACATCTCCTCTTTGCTTTTGTTCATGTCAAATATTTAGAACCTTGGCAGGTCACAGTCGGATGCAATTCTTTCAACATCTTCAAAACTCAACTTTTTTTCTCCTACATACACCAAGCCTTCGAGCTCTGATCAGGTTCTAGTTGGGTATAAATATTTTGGTATTCTTTGGGCTTTGTCATTTCTTCATCTTGCTTGTTTTGTCAACTTTCAGACTTTAGACAAGGAATTGAGATCCCACTAGATTTTGGCCAGTCACAAATGTTCTAGTTCTTTAAGAACTTGTTCAATTTTCTACCTAATATTTTGCGATGTTGTCAGTTTCTGATCAGGAATAATGGTTTTAGAATCCTCTGGACTTCACCATGTCACTAATATAGTGATGAACGAGCATTTGGAAGCTCATCAGGTCCCAGTTAGGTACAATTGTTTTGGTCTTCCCCAAATTTAGCCATTTTAATATTTTCTTCTTATGGTATCAATATGGATCTTTAACATTTTATAGAGACTCAACTACCTGTAATTGTTATAGCAATCTATAGACTTGGCCATCTTCTTTATTTTACTTCAATCAGCTTTCAGCTAGTAGATTGTGGATTAGCACTATCTCAGGTCCCATTTAGGTGCATACCCTCTAGTGCATTTGAGAGATAGTTGATTTGGGTTGAAGCTTGTATTCTAGTAGTATTTCTAAGCATGCATTTCTAAACTCTTCATGCATTAGTCACCTTATATCAACTCGATGAATATCATTGGGCCTTCAAGTCACAACTATCCCTATCTTCATGTAGCAGGTCCAACCTTTGTCTCTCCTTCGATTCCCAATTAGGCATGGATGCTTGAGCAAGTTTGAAGGCTGACCCTTTCACTCTCTTTCTACTTTGAATTGCTCTCAGCAAGGATTTTGGGCTTATGTTCACAAAATTTTTGGCAATCTCAAGTTTTATTTGCAAAAAAAACCTAACATATAGCTGTTAATACCTAGGCATGGGTAGGCACACAAAAAATACCCATATTTTTTGTGACTCAGGGAATTTTTGCTTTGCAAAAACAAGGAATCTAGGAGGTTAAAATTTTCTTACACTTAACACTTCTGAGGGAAAAGGAAGGAAAGAAAGGGCTAGAAGAAAAGTTGGCAAAAATTCAACTGATCGAGGTTGTAGAAAAAGGGGAGGTGGAGGATGATGGAGTGGAAATAATACAGTGGCACATTGTAAATAAAAATAAAATAATGGGAATAATGAGGGGAAATAGTAAGCAAAACTAGAAAACAAGAATAAAATGACACGAGATGAAAGGAGAGAAAACAAGAAACAATAGAAGAAATAGAATACAAGCTGCTAACCAAAGAGGCTAGTGATAAAAAAAAACAAAAAAAATAAAGGAAGGAGAAGGATGCAAAAAAGTAAAAACTTAAAAAGAAAGGCAATCCATGGGCTATCACATAACAACATCATAATTGGATAACTCAATCCATGGGATAGCCCCACAGATTGTATTCCAATAAATATACCCCACTGCAGCGCAACAAAATTCCAAGAGTAGATAGAACGCCAGAGACATTTTTCCATCCTGTTACAACTCTTCTTTCTGATGCAATCCAACCAAGACCTTCTTTACTTATTGTCATTCACCCTAGGGATTCTTAGCTCTAGCTACATTCTAAGACTTAAATTTCTTGAACACTTCTATAGTTGTGTATGGGGGGCCTATTTATAGAATGTTCTTCCCTACTTTGGATAGATTTGGCATGCACCAAATCACACGGAGGTCTAATTGGTGCATGAGTCTAGATCCTTTTTTCTAGGCATTTTATTTGGTAGTGATATCATGTCCATATAGGCATGGTGTATTGTCTGGCTTACACGAGTCCCAATTTTTTTATGTGATATTTGATTTCCAAGGACAACATGTAAATCCGTTTGTATTTTCTAGGCATTATCCATTGGGTTATGGGGTCACAACAAAAAAAAATGAAAAATAAGAACAAAGAAATAACAAAATAGAATAAAATGAGGAGGCAAAATAGGAAGTGTCATGATTCCAAGACATGATCTAGAAAACCTTCTTATGCTCTTCAGTTCATAGCTTTTGACGCCCTGGCCAACTAGCAATTCATTATTGGAGTGTTTTCCCTACAATTCATGAGTTGCTATACCTTCACCATAAATTTTATTTACTTATTGATTATTCACACAAAATTTTAACATACCTGGCATGTCTAGGAAATAAATGATGCAGGTCATCTTATGAACTTACAATATTTAGACTAGATGATGTCAAATTTGATTTGTTATTCATGATGATTTTGGTACTATCTACGACCGTTCTCATATCTCACAAGATACCATCTAGGTCTAGTATTATGCCTTGGAATTTGTAGATATATGTCATGACCAACCAGCAAAGGGTGGGTGCCCATCTAATTATCTTTGATGCTTGAGCTATCTGGGTAAGGGTCTTAGTACTATCTTCAACTTGAGCATATCTAATTTGAGGCCCATACCTTATTTTGATTTGCTCACATCATGTTTTGAGTTATTATCTAACCATTAATACTATCATGCATTGATTACCAATAGATTGGATAATTGACAACTGGATTTCCAAAGAGTGTTGTGGCAAGAAATATGTTATGCGGCTTGGATTGGATTGTCTAAGTTGATTGCTCCTTGTTCAATCTAGAATCATCCTTGCTCCTTGTTCTTCATTGAGGGGTAAATATATTATGGCTTGGAACCCTAATCCTAAGGGAACCTACTCGGTAGCCTATGGTTATCAGGTTCTTGATAAGAAAAAGTATGGGAGTCTTCTTGTCACTTGGTGGAAAAATGTGTGGAACAAATTTGCCTGGCCAAAATGTAACTTCTTTCTCTGGTTGGTAGCTCGTAATAAATGCCTCACTTGGGATAATGTGAGGAAGAGGGAATTTTAGGGTCCCTCTTTTTGTGTCCTTTGCAGTAAGAATGAGGATGACTCTTCTCATTTATTTTTCCAATGCTCCTTTGCTAGAGACATTTGGCATCGTTGGTGGAGCGCTTGGAACCATCCATGTTTTCATGTGTTGTCCCTGCTGGAGTTTTGGAGTAGTCTGGGCAGACCTCCAGCCAAGGCACCCTTCCTTTGGGTGGCTTGGAATTTGGGCCCTTCTTGCATCATCTGTCAAATTTGGCTTGAATGAAATCGACATATATTTCACGGTAGTTATTTGGATGTTCAACAGATATGGCAAAGGATCTTGTATATGGTTCAAGAAACCATCCATAGCAAATGTGATGTGGACCCTCTTTTGGATTCTATGGAGGAGAAGGTACAATAAGACCTTGGTCTCTTTGGGGATGGTGTGAACTCTTTTAGCCCTAGTAGGGTTCCTCAACTCAGCAAGAAGGTTAGGAGAGATGGTAGGTGGAGGCCACCCCCTAGAGGAGTTTTAAAATTAATACTAATGAATCGTCCAGGGGTAATCTTGGATATGCTGGCATTGGTGGTGTTGGGAGAGATTCTACTGGTGGTGTCAGTTTTTTCTTTTCCATTTATAAAGGTTTTCACTCCAATAATTTTATGGAAGATCTTGCAATTCTTGAGGCCTTGCAGAGGGGGTTTTCTCTTGGCTGGCATAGGATTATCTATGAGTTTGAATCTCAAATTGTGGTTAATATTTTAAACAGTAAAAGGGTGGAGGAAGTTAATTGGCATTTGGCCTCTGTAGCCGTTCAAATTCTCAAAATGAGTGAAGAGTTCAAATTTATATCCTTTGTGCACATTCCAAGGGAATAGAATGTGGTTGCTTATTACCTGGCCAAAAGGGCTTCTGAGCTGATGGATCCTTGGAGTATCAATAATTGGGAGAGTCTCCCGTATGGGGACTCTCAATGTCTGTGAGAGTTGATCCACAAGGATGTACAAACTTAATGTGGTTTTTTCTTGTTGTATTTTATGGGTGTCATTCTAGTCTAGTGGTTTTATCCTGTTTGGCTATTTATTTGAGTCCTGGTTGGAAGCTCAATTGTACTCTGTAATACATACTTTTATCAATAAATTTTTACCCCTTCATTTAAAAAAAAAATATGATTGGCTCAACCTTTGCCCATGTATTTGTAGAGAACCCATGAGCTCATCTACTGAGAGGGTTCTTAAATCTCTTGATTCTTCAATCATCATCACCACTAAGTCAAAAATGGTTGGTATGCTCCTTAGTAACTTCTCCAAAATTCTTTGGTTCTCAACATTCTCATCATTCAACCTCATCTGGTTGATTGTACCCATTGTTTGGGTAAAGAAGTCACTCATCGACTTTGACTCACTCATCTACAAGTTTTTGAACTCTCTTATTAGCATCTACAACCTTGCCAAATTTACTTTTTTGGTACCTTGAAAGGAGCTGGATAAAATTTCCCATGCCTCCTTCGATTTGGTTGTTGTTGCAATTCTTGAAAAAATAGTTTGCTCGACTACTTGCATTATGTAAATGAATACCTTCTTGTACTTATTTTGATTCTCCTTCAAAAAATATGACTTCACTTGGGAAAGAGTGTTCAACGCTGCTATATTTATGGGCTTTGAGTAGCTATTCTACTTGAGGTCCCATAGGTCTTCAGACTGAAATAATATTTTCATCTGGATGATGTAGTAATCATAGTTTTTGCCATTGAAACATGAGATCTATAACTACAATGAGATACCACTGGAAACCATTGCTTCTTATCTTCCATGAGTTGATGCTACATCTGATACAAATTTATAAGTTTTTAAATGTCACGTGGGAAACGACAATGGGTTGGAGCAGCTGCAAACAAGAACAAACGCGGGTTGGAGCAACCGATGTTCTAGTCAATGATTTACAAATGCATGCACGTATTTTATGTGCAGCGGGAGGAATTTGGAACACACCGTGGGTTGGAGCAAGGGAGGACCACTGTGGGGTGTGACACAAAAGTTGACATGATCCGTTGCAAAGGAAATCATGTAGGCTACTACAAGAAAGGAATTCGTAGGCTACAATGCATGAAATAAAAATGTGTTTGTACGCCATGAGTTAGTATCACTAGCACATACACCTATGTGATGGAAGAGTGAACTACAACATGCATGGTGTGCAATACATGCGGGATATAACAAATTTGTTCTACATTGTAGCTTTTTGTGACCCGTTGAGTGAAGTGCCTTTTATGTATCCCGACACATTGTGCGAGCGGGTACAACATTCGTGGGATAGAGCACAAGTGGTAGTAAGGTAAAATAAAATAAAACTTAACTTTGCTAAGTCAATTCACCCAATATTAGAATATAACACATAAGAAAAATACATAAAGGTATTATATATTACTTAAGATTGGAAATACATCCACATACATGAACTGGAAATACATTCACGGATATCTGCAACTTGGAGATTTGCAGATTACATTCACCTACATTCACAGAGGACTTTTTAAAGCTACAACTTTAACTCGTGGCTTCTCTTCATGCTTTTATGTTGTGCTACTCTGAAATGTTCTTGCTCTCTTCTACTTTGTTGTATTGATGATACCAGCTACTCACATATTTATAACTGGGGACGGAGGAAAAAATTTACCAGCTTTCTAACACACATTGATTTCAAAAATATGGTGTCTATCCAATCATCGAATAACTACAACTACTGGTAATAACTTCGAACACCTTTAAAATATGATGATTAAAGATCTAACATATGTGAAATATGATTTAATTTCTAACATATATATAGAAAATGGTCATGTAACTTTTTAAATGGGTGTTTGCAGACTGCAAGGCTGCTTGTAAGTGAAATTTCAAGGAAGCATCATGGCATAAGGTATAGCATTAGAGCTTGTGGGACTTGTGGGACTTGTTGTAACAGATGCAACTGTTTCAAAAAAAAAAACAGATGCAACTGTATTCCTCTTCTTCAAAGTAAGTAAAAATTGGTAACTTCAGCAAGGCCATGAACATCCTAAATAGTTTCATCAATGACATTTTTGAGAAATTGGCCAGCAAAGATTCCATACTAGCGAGGTACACCAAAAAAATCCACAATAACATGGCGAGGAATACAGACAGCTGTCCGGCTGATTCTTCCTGGTGAACTTGCCAAGCACGCGGTTTCGGAAGGCACCAAGGCTGTTACCAAATTTACCAGTGCATGATATTTCGTGCATGGAAAGTATTTGTTTTTTTTTTTTTTTTTTGGCTTTGGTGTGTTAGTTTATGTGGGAAGTCCTATTGAGGAAATAAACGTGTATGGTTTTTGTTATTGCTATTCAATGGATTAGGTTTTGTTGATCATGGTTAAAACCGATCCGATGAAAGGTTTGACTGTTACTTTCGCAATTCCTGAAAAGCCTAATTTTAGAGAATTATTTTTGGTTAAATAATATTCTAATATGGTAGTTTTGTTTCTTTCCATATCGTGCATTTCTTGTGATTTTGTGACTTCGTTTGAGTTGTCTTGGTCTTAAGAATTAAGTGCTTACCTTCAATGAGGCCTTGTTTATTAAAGTGATAATTGTCTCTGATTGTTTTGCTCATCGTCATCTTCAATTCTTCTAATCAAATCTCTTGCAGGTAACATTGATTTGCTGGATGTCGTTCATTCAATCCTATGGACGATTATTTAGGATATATCATAAGCCCTCCATCGATAGTGGAATTTTGTTCCACCATAATAAGTGGTGAACTTGGGAAAAATAAACCTTGCAATACCCTCATTGGTCTTTCACAAGTAAAATAGATTTCAATATCATATAATTAATTATAAAAATTTCTTTTTTAAATTATTAAAATATATATTATAATATAATATTTTTAAAAATCTTTATATTTATATTTCATAAATTGTTATAATAATATTATAACAATTTACGAAAGTCCCTAAAACCAATCACAGTATTGCAAGGTTTATTTTTCCAAGTTCACCCCTTTTTATGGTGGAACGAAATTCCACTATCGGGGGACAACTTATGATATATCCTAAATAATTGTCGCCAGGATTAAATGAACTGTAGTATTTCCTCCCATTTCCACCCAACCAATGTTACCTGCAAGAGATTTGATAAGAAGAAAAAACAATTCCCTTTCAATTTGAAGATGGCCATGAACAAAGCAATCAGGAGACAATTATCACTTTAACAAACAAGGCCTCATCCAAGGTAAGCACTTAATTCTTAAGACGAAGACAACTCAAACAAAATCACAAGAAATGCACGACACGGAAAGAAACCAAACTACCACGTTAAAATATTAATTAAGCAAAAAACAATTATCTGAAAATTAAGCTTTCCAAAACTTGTGAAAGCAACAATCAAACCCATCGGACCAGTTTTAACAATGACCAGGAAAACCTAATCCGGTGAATAACAAAAACAAAAACCATACAAGTTTATTTCCCCAATAGGACTTCCCACATAAACTAACACACCAAAGCCAAAAAAGAGAAAAGCAAGTCCTTTCAATGCTACCTGCACTAGTAAATTTGGTAACAGCCTTTGTGCCCTCTAAAACAGCATGCTTGGCAAGTTCACCAGGAAGAATCAGCCTAGTAGCCGTCTGTATTTCTCGCAATGTAATTGTAGATTTTTTTGGTGTACCTCGCGAGTATGGAAGCTTTGTTGGCCATTTTCTCAAAAATATCGTTGACAAAACTATTTAAGATGTTCATGGCCTTGCTCGAGATACCAGTCACCAATAAATCAATAAATAAATAAATATTTTCAAAGTAAGTAAATCGTAATAACTTCTTCATGACATGACATCAATTTTAGACAGCATGAGGCCAAAAAAAATTCTAACATATATCTCTTTCAAAGGGCATTGTTCCAGGCAGGCACTCCCATGGGGGCTAGGTTGGTGGAGTACAATGTGGGCTCATTAATCCACGCCTTGGGATCTTCCTGCCCAACAAACAAGTCTGCACATGTGATGCAGCGGTAGATAGGGGTCAACTAAACAACACCCTCTTGTTAGAAAAATTAACCCAGATTTCACGCATGTGCCCAACTGCGCTCCGAACCTTGGGCGAAACCGGATTGCGCTCCAGACATGGGCGAAGTCGGACTGCGCTGCCGCAGTCCGGGATCCCGGCAAAGGGCTGACATGACGTCGCACCTACCCTCTGACAGATGTGACGCTTGTGCGACGATTGGTCAGAAACCCTAGTTGAGGGCCCTGTCAGAACCTGTCAGAGGACAAACCCCAATCCTCCTCTTCCCGCGGCTATATAAGGAGTCTCGGGTATTTCAGATTGTAGAAGAAGAAGAAGAAGAGGAAGAAAAAGAGAAGGAGCAAGAAGGAGCAAGAGGCAAAGAAAAGTATCTCAGCGAGCAGTTTGACTCAGCTGATTAATGTCTGAGCAGCCGACTCGACATTTTGTCTGTTTAACTTATCCTGCAGTGCAGCCTGCAGATGATTGTAATTTCCTCGGTTGAGGAACTCTGTAACCCCCGTTTAATATAAATAAAGTTTGTTGTTTGTTTTCGGCATCTTTTAGGGTTTGCAGTTTGTTGCTCTCTGTTCCGGCGTCTCTCTCTTCTCATACAGGTGTTGCCAAGCCAGGCAAACCCAGCGGCAACCGCGGAAGAAGAACAAGTCTGAAGCGGCTTTCCAAGTTTGCTTCCGAAGTTCGCGGTTAAGACTGGAGCAGCTCGAGTGCACGAGAAGTCCGAAGTTGGCCTCAGCCCCTCTTCACCCCCGCACAGCTCGTTGGCTGCCCGAGTTCGAACTTCGCCCAAATTTCGGGCGAAGTCCGTCGCAGCAGCAAAGTGCGAACTTCGCCCAGTTTCGGGCGAAGTCCGTCGCGCTCGAGTGCGAACTCGCCCGGCTGGGCGAAGTCCGCCGTGCCCGAGTGCGAACTTCGCCGCTCGGGCGAAGTCCGCCGCGGCTCGAGGCGACTTCGCCCAAGTTCGGGCGAAGTCCGCCGCGTGGCCGAGGCGCACTTCGCCCAATCTCGGGCGAAGTCCGTCGGCGCGGCCGAAGTGCGCACTTCGCCCAATTTCGGGCGAAGTCCGTCGGCGCGCCGAAGTTCGAACTTCGCCCTAGTTCGGGCGAAGTCCGTCGGCGTGGCCGACGTTCGCACTTCGCCCTAGTTTGGGCGAAGTCCGTCGGGCCCCCGACTTGCGCACTGCGCTGTCCGAACAGCGCCGTGCAGACTTCGGCGTGTTTAAAAAAAAAAAAAAAAAAAAAAATTTAATTCTTCAAATTGGTATCAGAGCTGATAGTGCCGTGACACGGAGATAGAAGCATGGCTTCCGAGAGAAACTCGCTGCAGTTGCAGATCCCGCGATTTAACGGCAAGAACTACGATTACTGGAGCATCCAAATGAAGATCCTGTTCGGATCTCAGGAGCTATGGGAGTTAGTCGAGAACGGCTACCCGTAACCGGCAGATGCAAGAAGACCGGCCGCCCTCTCTCAGTGCAGACAAGGATCTGTTGAAAGAGCACAAGAAGAAGGACCGGAAGGCCCTCTTCTACATCATGCAAGCGGTTGAGGAGACCATCTTCCCACGGATTGCATCAGCCACCAAGGCCAAGCGTGCCTGGGAAACCCTAGCGAGTTCGTATCAGGGCACCGACAAAGTGAAGTTGGTGAAGCTGCAAATGCTCAGGAGACAGCTTTGAGAACCCGCAGATGAGCGAGTCCGAGTCGATGAGCGACTTCTTCACCCGGACGATCGACATTATCAACCGGATGCGGTTGAATGGAGAAAATGTCCAGAGCCGGAGAATCGTGGAGAAGATTCTCGTAAGTCTCGCCTCGCGAAGTTCGACTCGGTTGTGATAGCAATCGAAGAGTCGAGGGATCTGACAACCCTCTCGACAGACGAACTCATGGGTTCATTGCAGACCCATGAACAGAGGCTGAGCCGTTCATCTCAGACCTCTCTGGAGCAAGCGTTTCGGGCTCAAGCCTCAGTCCGAGACAACGGCAGACAAGACTCCCACCACAGCGCTTCTAGTTCTCAAGGAGGGAGAGGCAGAAGCAGGCGTGGGAGAAGTAACAAGCAAGGAGGGAGATCAAACCCTCATGACGCTGAGCCAAGTTGCAACTTTCATCAAGCAAGGAGGAAGAGGCACCGGCAGAAATCAGCAAGGAAGCTCTCAGCAGAAGAAGGACATGTCAAAGGTCCAATGCTACTACTGCAGCAAGTTCGGCCATTATGCCTCACAATGCAAGAAGAAGATGGCGAACGAGAATCAGCAGCAAGCCCATTATACGGAGGAACCCGGAAATGCGGCAGGAGGAAATGTATTGCTGACTTGCAGTATTGAAGAGGAGAGCAAGAAAAACATCTGGTATCTTGACAGTGGTTGCAGCAACCACATGACTGGGAACAGAGAGATGTTCTCACAATTGGATGAAACAATCCAGTCCGAAGTCAAGATGGGGAACAACAACAAAGTTCCTGTGATGGGGAAAGGCAAGATCCTCATCCGCACCCGGCACGGTGAAAGAAAAACAATTCAAGATGTTTTTTATGTGCCTGGGTTGAAGCACAATCTGCTAAGTGTTGGACAACTTGTGCAAAAGGGGCACACTGTACTGTTCAAAGATGGTGTCTGCTCCATCAGAGACAAAGTCCATGGACAAATTGCAACTGTGTCCATGACGAAAAACAAAATGTTTCCGCTGCAGATTCATAATGAATCATTGATGTCTCTCGAGTGCAGCTTGAGAAAGATGCTACTCGGTCGTGGCATCTCGGATTCGGTCACCTGAGCTTCAGTGGCCTGAATCAACTGCACAAGATGCGAATGGTGAAGGGTCTACCCCTGATAGAGCAACCAAACCAAGTGTGTGAAGGTTGCCTAGTCGGCAAGCAGCACAGGGATGCATTCCCTAGAGGACAGTCTTGGAGAGCATCACGGCCATTGGAGCTGGTGCACTCGTACATTTGCGGTCCGATGCGGACCACCACGTTTGCCGGCAACAAATACTTCTTGACATTCATAGATGACTTCAGCCGAAAGACTTGGATTTATGCCATCAAGCTGAAGTCAGAGGCATTTGCCAGATTCAAGGAGTTCAAGGCTCTAGTGGAGAAACAGAGTGGTTATTATGTGAAGACTCTCAGAACTGATGGAGGTGGAGAGTACATCTCCAACGAATTCCACAACTTTTGCAAGCAGCATGGAATTCGAAGGCGCTTCATCGCGATACACGCCACGACAGAATGGCGTAGCCGAGAGGAAGAACCGAACCATCATGGAAATGGCACGAAGCATGATGAAGGCGAAGGGATTGCTGCATGAATTTTGGGCAGAGGTCGTAACATGTGCGCCTACTTGTCGAACGTATGTCCCACCAAAAGCGTGAAGGACAAAATCCCTCAGAGGCCTCGGAGCGGAGTGAAGCCAAGTGTGGCTCACTTGCGTGTGTTCGGGTGCATAGCATATGCACATGTTCCGGAAGAGAAGCGGCAGAAGTTGGATGATCGAGCGGAGAAGTGCATTTTCACAGTGGTACAAGTGAGCGTGCGAAGGCATATAGGTCGTACAACCCCGTGACGAAGAAGCTCATCATCACCGTGATGTGAAATTTCTTGAAGATCAATCCCGGAACGGGAAGTCCGAGACCGGCCGCTAAAGCCGCAGAAGTTCGACTCGTTGACTTGGAAGAAGGAAGTGTGCAGCCACCAGCAACTTCCAAAGATCAACAACGGTGCAAGCAGTAGCACGACCACTCCATCACTGGTCGCCTCCACTTGTAAGCGTAATTCAAAACCCGAGGACACCTGCGAAGACTCGGAGCTTGCAAGACATTTACGAGGCAACCCAAACCCACATAGATGAAGAGCACTTCGACTTTGCATTCTTTACCGAAGTTGATCCAAAGAGAGTTCGAAGATGCAAGTCGAATCGAAGTGGGTGCAAGCGATGGATGAGGAGATAGCAGCCATTGAAAAAAATGAAACATGGCAGCTGACAGATCTTCCAGCAGGGAAGAAGACCATTGGGGTCAAGTGGGTTTATAAGACAAAGTTCAACGCCCAAGGAGACGTTGACAAGCATAAAGCCAGATTGGTGGCGAAGGGTTACAAGCGTAAGTCGTGCATCGATTACCATGAGGTATATGCACTCGTAGCCCGACTTGACACAATCAGATGATCCCGGCACTGGCAGCCCAACAAGGTTGGAAGATGTACCGGATGGATGTCAAGTCAGCCTTCCTCAACGGAGTGTTGGAGGAAGAGGTCTACATAGACCAGCCACCAGGTTACGAAATTGAAGGCCAGGAGGGCAAAGTCCTGAAGCTAAAAAAGGCCCTGTACGGTTTGAAGCAGGTGCCCCGAGCTTGGTACAGTCGGATTGACAACTATTTTCAGGAGAATGGGTTTCAGAAATGCCCATATGAGCACACCCCGTACATGAAGACAAATGCAGCAGGTGAGCTCATTATCGTCTGCCTGTATGTGGACGATCTGATTTATACTGGCAACAGCAATGTCCTGTTCGACCAGTTCAGAACAGCCATGAAGTCCGAGTTTGAGATGACGGACTTAGGGCTGATGAAGTATTTTCTCGGCATTGAAGTTGACCAATCGGCAGATGGCATCTTCATTTCTCAGTGGCAAGTATGCGAAGGATGTCCTGAAGCGCTTCAAGATGGAGGACAAGAACCTCGCCATCACACCCGCAGCCCACAGGTTTGAAGTCGAGCAAGTTGGATACAGGGAGGAATGTCGACCCAACCCTGTTCAAGAGGCTAGTTGGCAGTCCGATGTATTTGACTGCAACTCGGCCAGATCTGATGTTCGGAGTCGGTCTGATCAGCCGTTTCATGGAGACTCCGAAAGACACGCACTGGCAAGCGTGCAAGAGGATCTTGCGCTATGTCAACGGGACACGAAACCATGGCCTATTTTACGCCGTACAAGACCAGTTGGAGCTAGTGGGCTTCACGGACAATGGATCGGGTCGGGCAAGCATCGACGATCGAAAGAGCACCTCCGGGTATGCTTTCCATCTCGGATCAGGGGTAGTATCATGGGCGTCCAAGAAACAACCCATCGTTGCGTTGTCCACAGCCGAAGCAGAATATGTCGCCGCCACATCAGCCGCATGCCAGGCAGTTTGGCTGCGAAGAGTTTTGAGTGAACCGAACTTTCCTTCGGATGGTGCGACAACAATTTTCTCGTGATAACAATTCGGCCATTGCACTCTCAAAGGATCCTGTGTTCCATGGCCGGACGAAGCACATAGACATCCGGTATCATTTCATCAGAGAGCTGGTGAAATTTGGCGAAGTACAACTGCAGTTTTGCAGGTCCAAGGAGCAGCTGGCTGACATCTTCACGAAGCCTTTGAAGGAGGAAGACTTCAGCAGATTGCGAGAGCAGCTTGGAGTCAAAGCGCTCGTGAAATCAGGCTTAAAGGAGGGTGTTAGAAAAATTAACCCGTATTTCACGCATGTGCCCAACTGCGCTCCGAACCTTGGGCGAAACCGGATTGCGCTCCGGACATGGGCGAAGTCGGATCTGCACCGCCGCAGCCCGGGATCCCGGCAAAGGGCCGACATGACGTCGCACCTACCCTCTCGATGCGATGTGACGCTTGTGCGGCGATTGGTCAGAAACCCTAGTTGAGGGCCTGTCAGAACCTGTCAGAGGACAAACCCCAATCCTCCTCTTCCCGCGGCTATATAAGGCGTCTTGGGTATTTCAGATTGTAGAAGAAGAAGAAGAAGAGGAAGAAAAAGAGAGGGAGCAAGAAGGAGCAGAGGCAAAGAAAAGTATCTCAGCGAGCAGTTTGACTCAGCTGATTAATGTCTGAGCAGCCGACTCGACATTTTGTCTGTTTAACTTATCTTGCAGTGCAGCCTGCAGATGATTGTAATTTCCTCGGTTGAGGAACTCTGTAACCCCCGTTTAATATAAATAAAGTTTGTTGTTTGTTTCCGGCATCTTTTAGGGTTTGCAGTTTGTTGCTCTCTGTTCGGCGTCTCTCTCTTCTCATACAGGTGTTGCCAAGCCAGGCAAACCCAACGGCAGCCGCGGAAGAAGAACAAGTCTGAAGCGGCTTTCCAAGTTTGCTTCCGAAGTTCGCGGTTAAGACTGGAGCAGCTCGAGTGCACGAGAAGTCCGAAGTTGGCCTCAGTCCCCTCTTCACCCCGCACGCTTCGTTGGCTGCCCGAGTTCGAACTTCGCCGCATTTTGGGCGAAGTCCGTCGCAACAAGAAAGTGCGAACCTCGCCCAGCTTTCGGGCGAAGTCCGTCGCGGCTCGAGTGCGAACTTCGCCCGGTTCGGGCGAAGTCCGCCGCGGCTTCGAGTGCGAACCTCGCCGCTTCGGGCGAAGTCCGTCGCGTGCCCGAAGTGCGCACTTCGCCCAAGTTTGGGCGAAGTCCGTCGGCGCGGCCGAAGTGCGCACTTCGCCCAATTTCGGGCGAAGTCCGTCGGCGCGGCCGAAGTTCGAACTTCGCCCTAGTTCGGGCGAAGTCCGTCGGCGTGGCCGACGTTCGCACTTCGCCCTAGTTTGGGCGAAGTCCGTCGGGCCCCCGACTTGCGCACTGCGCTGTCCGAACAGCGCTGTGCAGACTTCGGCGTGTTTAAAAAAAAAAAAAAAAAAAAAAAATTTAAATTCTTCACCTCTTTTAACTGACATCTTTAACCTATCACACAGATAAATAGTGAGTATAAAATCTACTTTAATTTGTAAATAGATGAATTATAAGAATAGATTACATACCTAAAATATAAAAAAACTTATGTATTATTTTTATCGTATCAAATATTAGAATTGTTCTCCATAGATAGAGAACATCACACACCTCCTGCAAAAAAAAAAAAAGTACGCATAATCTACGGTCTGTCAATTTCTTCTCCTCTGCTCCCTCTTGCTCTACCTCCTTAAAAAAAACTACACGTAGTGCACAGACTGCCAATTTCTTCTCCTCTGCTCTCTCTTGCTCTACATTATAGATAATAAAAAGTAACGACTTGCTAATTATTTATGATGGTTAAACTGTTTGTTAGTGACAAGTGACAACTATATATTAATTTTTTTATACTAATTATGGAGTACGAGCTAAGCATTCTTATCCATCCTTTTCCCATTCTTATCCATCTTTTTCCCAGCTACACGTTAATTTCAAGTGTTTTTTTCATAGAGCATTTTATTTTTTGGCATCCATGTGGATGCTCCCGCCTCAAAATGGACGACGCGTTCGGCCTGGCATTGCAGAAGAGAGTGCCGCTTGTGGCCAAGGCTATTCCACGCCTTTCCCTTCACCTCTACTAGATGGTTATAATTGAGGCAGGTTATTTCTGTTTACTGGATAGCATGTTTGACGGAGGAGAATGTGTTTTCCTAATAAGAAATTACGATGGTGATGGTGATGGTGATGGTGATGGTGGTATTACGTTTTATGCATTTTCAATCTCTTTCAAATGAGAATGTTTCAGTCTTCATTTTTGTCAGAAAAGTCAGAACTGTTGCAACACGTGTTTGTCTAATTTCTGGTAACGAGTTCAACTTGTGGAAACATGCAATGGTTTTGCAGGTTATAATATTTATTTTTGTAAAACTTATATAGCAATGACTACGACGGAATTTGCATAATATTAACAATTTGTCAAATATAGTGGATTCCTTCCACATTTGATCAAACAAATATCAATTTTAAATGGAAAATATAAGCGGTCACTACAGGGGAATCTTCCAGGGGATTTTTAGAGCTGTTGCCCCTAAATGGGAATCACGTTGGTTTTGTCTATTAAGTAATTCAGTAAATAATGATTTTACATTAAAAACATCTATAACATTTATTAATATATATTTTATTTTATTTTATTTTATTGATTTTTTTTTTTTTTTTAATTATACTAACTTTGTTGTTAATAGTGTTAGATTTATAAGATATTTTTTGTAAAAGAAGTATTTTGTAATGGCTATGTGAATCTATAGAGCAAAGTTATGCGTAAGGATTGGTTTTTAAATGTATTTATAAAAATAAAGTAAATCAATTTTAAAATCCAAAATTTTTTACAATTTTAAAGTGAAAAGTTATCATGTTATTAGGGCTAATATTAGAGATTTAAACTTAAAATGGTTTACTTATTATAAAATTGGGACGAATCTACTCAAAAAAATTTGCACCCAAATTTTGGGCTAATGGACCCAGTTAAGGGTTTTCAATATTAACCAATTTCAAATTTCAAAACTTAAAATATTTGTTAATTAACTATGATTAGTAGCTATGCATAACCTTTCTATAGGGAATATGTTTCACTTAGTATAAGAGAAGTTTGAGAAAATTATTTTATTTTTACATTTGAAATAAATTTTGAGTGCAACCTCAATTGTTATACTAAGTGAAAAATATTCCAATAAAGACCATGTCCAATAAAGGTATGGAGTTTTTAAAATTAAGACCATGTCCAATAAAGATCATGTTATCATTTCCTTTATTTAAAGTGATTATCAATATGTAAATTTGAGGTTAGAGTTAAGTTGAGGTTAGAGCTAAATTGAGCTACAAGTAACATAAATGAGGAGGTTGAAGACGTGTCTTTTATTGATGTGTAATTATAGTTTTTCTTGTTGAACTAAATATCTAGTTTAAATGAAATTAAAATAACATAGAATTGTTGAGAGTCCATAAAGGAGTTTGAAGCTCACACATACTTTTCATGCTAAACAAGAAAGATGAAGATTTACTAGTATTTGTATGGTTAAGATTTCTTCTTGTATCAATATTATTAGATAATGTAAAGGGTTTAATTTTTTTAAGCCTTTAAATTATAAAAAATTAAAATATTACCTAACCACACATTACTACTCATGCATCCTCACCTTTACTTTTCTTACCATCCACTATTTCCTAGTTCATGCCACCCACCATTTCATCATGCCTCACCTTTGGTCTCATCCTCATTGTACAATAATTATTTAGAATGGATATAATGTCATATTTAAAAATATTATCAAGGAAAAATAGCCTACTATAGAAGTCGATTCGCATGCTAGATGTAATAATCCTCCAAAAATATACTTCATTATATACCTAATTTTTCTACAAGGATGAGATATTGCTAATGTATATGTGGATGCAGGGGACATGTACTGTTACTAGCAAGGATAATTCAAAGGAAGGATTTCTGCTCAATTGATGAAAGGATTGTCTGGTGTAAGGTAAGTATCCACCAATTGATAGGGGTAAATAACCCTATAGGTAATGCATCCACCAGCGGTCCATATAGATGTATATCATGTAGTCATATTTGTAGAAATGTTTGATGTTTGACAAATTGTGAACTTATGATGTTTGGTAGGCAATAAAAATGCTTAAATGCATGGGAGCCATAGTTTAAAGTGTTTGGTTGGCAATAAAAATGGTTAAATGCATGGGAGCCATATTTATAGAATGGGCAAAATGTAAAATAATGTTATGATTATTATTGATATAAGAACCGAAACAAAATATAAGAGAAAAGGGTAATGTAAGATAATTAATATCTATATATATGTGAAAGCACGAGATTTCGAAAGATTGAAAGGAAAACTAATGCGATGTATTCAAAACCCAAAGTTAACGCTTAAGGTCCTATAAAGTGAAATGCATGAAATGAAAGAGAAGAGACGAATTTAAATGAGATAAAAGGAAGTATAGAAAGCACATCCCTTTTTATTTATACTCTTCAAATTCAGTTACAAAGACGTCTCCTCCCTTTTAGGGGGTAGGAGCGTTAACATAGTTTCAATTACAATCATGGATTTAGTGTTCCTCCTTTCGCGTGCCCACATGTGAAATGGGTGGGCCAAAGTGTTGTCGCTGCTGGTATTGATGAATCTTTAATCCTTGTTGCTCCTCCTGCGTTCAAAGAAACAACAAATCGTTAGTAGCACCTGTGTATGATAATGAAACTCACAAATCTGAAAGAGTACTGTTAATGAATATAAAAGATAAATATAACGATGATTAAAATGAATCTAAATAGACTAAAAATTTGACAGAAGCATAAACATGTAACTAGCAAAATACTGCAAAAGAAACAGTCACCAAATTCGATACAGATCCGTATTCGTTTCGGGGTGGGACGAGTAAACCTGTAATAGTTTGGTATTCGTTTTGGGGTGAGACGAATAAACCTGCAATAAGGCAAGGGGTGCCCGAAGGCAAACCACCCATCGGTTGAGACTTTGTTTCGACACCAATCCGCTTGGGATGAGTCCGAAACCTGTTGTGATGTGTTGTCGGCAAATTGGTAAGATATTGTGGCCAAAAAAATCGGGTTTTGGGTCTTGATTCGTGCCTCCAAAAGTCACCCAATAACCTCTCTTTCGATTAAGAGATTATGGATGTAAAAGCACAAATCGTAAGTAAGTAAAAGGGCAGCACTTCGTTGCTCAAAATGCTCCTTCTCTGTATCTCCTTTTGGGTGAGGAAACTCACCATTTTATAGACCCAAGGGGTCTCTTGAATTAACATGCAAAAGTGTTACTTTGCATGAATGCTTTTTGCTGAAGAGAAGACTCTCTCCTGATCAAAATCGTCTTGCATGTGCCTCTAAGCATACGACACTCCCATGCAATGAATGGAGAGTCAAGTTGCCTCTCAATGTCTAAAAAAACTCACCTCGCACTCTCATGCAATGAAGGGGGAGCTTAGTGGTAGTTCTGAGTTATCCTATGTCGAGGTTTGACTTTTTTCCGATCAAACCTGGTATGCATCCCACCCCAGGAGCGAGCATGTACTGCAATTTGTACTTCAGTACCCATCGGGTGGGACGGAATAGTTAGCAAAGTGCCTAAAAGGTGCCAAATTGACCTTTGACCTCTAAAACTACTTTTGGGAGTGGTTAGGACCACTTTTTAACCTCTGGGGGCTGC
Organism: Wollemia nobilis; assembly: GCA_028583015.1. NCBI lineage: Eukaryota > Viridiplantae > Streptophyta > Pinopsida > Araucariales > Araucariaceae > Wollemia > Wollemia nobilis. The sequence continues at coordinate 370,944 of JAQPPZ010006127.1, forward strand.
CCTAGGGGCTGTTTGTGTCAATGCGATCAGCGCTTGTCATCACATAATCGGATTGGTGTTGTTTTGGTGTCTATAGATGCCCCTTTTTGGGAAGCGCTGTGCAAGGCACAGCGCTAAGCAAAAATAGATAACCAAAGCACTAATGATTAGGGTTTCTCAGTAACCTAACCAACTCTTGATGCCCCAAGCATGGAAAGGGCATGCATTCTTGAATCCTTGCTTCTGACGAGCTAAGGAATTTGATTTCAAGTATTAACCTATTTTGGTGAGGTGTGACTTGAGCTTGGACATTGATCAGTCATGAATAGGCAAAGGGCGCAACATTTTGTCCATGGGGGAACCTTGTGTTCATGCTTCAAGAATGCCAAGTGTTTGATCAATTTGTGATTATTGCTTGTTTACTTCCCCAAGCAGGAGCGTGATTGTCTTTGTCAATGATTCTTTGAATGCATGCCATTGCCTTGATTGGGTGTGTTTTTGTTGATTGGTGACTAAGTGTGACTACCCCCTCAAGCGACGAATCGATGAGGGAATGACCGATATGAGAAAAGCGACGAGTCACTTGACCCAAGATGACTTAGGTAAGGGTGCCTTCAGTTGTTTACCATTGAATGTGCATGCAGTTGCCTAATTTTTGAACCTATTTTTGGGGGGTTGAAACCCTTTTGGGGATGCATTATGGGGATGAAATCCTTGAAAATCCATCATCCCGTGGAGCGGTCCGGCTATGATAGCCTTCTTAGGGAGTAGGATAGCGAGGATTTGTGACCCCGACATCGGTTTTGCATGCCCGGAATGTCAAGTGCAAAAGCACTCTCATTGGACAGTTTTATTGTTGTTTTTGAAATGTTTGTTTATGATGATGTATGCATGTGGGATTATGATTGCGATGTTGCTAATGAGATGATGTATGCATATGGGATGAAATGCAATGATGTGTTGATAACTGTGTTTGTGTAGTTTGCATTTTTTTTTTTTTGGAAGGTGATGTATGAAATGAAATGGATCAGTTGTTTGTGAAATGTAGTTAAGCTTTTCTGAGATTCAGATATTTTAACTAACTAGCCAAGACTGTACATTTATCTCACAAGACTTTTGAACAAGGTATAAATCCAACTTGGAGGTTAACCAAGTTATTTCACATCCCTGTGTGTGCAATTGAGTTCATTTATGTGGTATTTGTCAGGATACCGCTAGTGCCAGAGAGGCTATCAACCAAACCTGTACTGAGGATCACCTAACTAGCTCCACTAACTCCGTTGTTGTATTTAGCAAGATTAATCCACGGGAAAATCTAAGGTACCATAAGCTAGCTCATCCACATGCAAACATTGGTCTGCTCACACGCAAAGCTAATGTGACAGACATATCATCATGCGGGTAGGATACCGCCATTGCCAGGTAGGTGGTACACCAAACCTATAATGAGGATCACCTAGATGGTTTTTGAATACTGAGAATTCCAGGGATTCAAGTTCAGGATTTTGATTGGCTCAATGGTTTAGGATATTTGCTCGTATACAAAGTGATGAAAATCACTGTTTATTTTGTTCTTATTTTTTTTTTGTGTTCTTTTGAGCAAGGATTTTGAATAGTGGTGATAACCACTGTTATTTGATTTGGCTTTTGAGCTTTGTAATAACATTGATCCTTTTAGGCCTTGGGGATGACTACCCATCCTTGGCAGGGACGTGTAGTATGAATCCTTACGACTTTGGGAACCAACGGGTAGTATGGAGATTAGGAAGTGAGGGTATGGATCTTTTTAGGCCTTGGGGATGACTACCCATCCTTGGTAGGGACGTGTAGTACGAATCCTTACAACCTTAGGAACCAATGGTGATTTTTGAATTTTTGTTAGTGATGAAAACCACTGTTGATTAGAGGGAATGGATGGGGAAGAGCTTGTCCTTTTATCAATTCCCAGCATTCTAGAACCATTCGCATAGGGGGATGAACAGGCTAATCTTTCACCGATGGTACCCTAGACTGCTTTGTAGGTTTCTCTTGCGTTCACACAACTTAGGAATTATTTTATGTGTGTAAATTTGTGTAGGGATATTACATAACGAGGCGTGACCCAAGTAAAATTTTCCCGTGTAAAAATCTATTTAACTTTGTACAATTTTTGGCTAGAAATTTAAAGACAACTGAATGACGAAAACCCTAAATACATTAGGAGACAACTGACTTTGCTAAAAATGAATATGGTGTGATGTGGGATGTATGCATTGATAAAATTGATTTGATGTGAAAAATGATGGGATTGCCAAGTAATGACAGTCTATGGTGCTTTTGACTTGTATAACCAGCAAATATGCAATGTATGAATGTGATGCCTAATGCAACCTATATTTTTGTATTTTTGATGTTTTATGAGTATGCATGGAATGGAGATGCAATGTTTTTATTATTTTTGATGATTTTATTATTTTTGTTTATTTTTGAATATTTGTTTTGACCAAGCGGTTATGGTAACTCTTGGAGCTTTTTGGTTTGACCAAAGGGTTTATGGACACCTTTGGGGCATTTTGGGATTGACCAAGCGATGGTGGAAATCCTTGGAGCTTTTGGGTTGACCAAAGGGGTTATGGACACCTTTGGGGCATTTTGGGATTGACCAAGCGATTGTGGAAATCCTTGGAGCTTTTGGGGTGACCAAAGGGTTTATGGAAACCTTTGGGGCATTTTGGGATGGACCAAGCGATTGTGAAAATCCTTGGAGCTTTTGGTTTGACCAAAGGGTTTGTGGACACCTTTGGGGCATTTTGGGATTGACCAAGCGATTGTGGAAATCCTTGGAGCTTTTGGTTTGACCAAAGGGTTTATGGACACCTTTGGGGCATTTTGGGATGGACCAAGCGATTGTGGAAATCCTTGGAGCTTTTGGTTGGATTATGGCTCTCTAAATGTGGAATGGCCGCAAATGAATGATGTTCAAGGGTTTAAGCTCCTTTATTCCCTCAAGAGAAGAAAGCCGATAAGTTCCAGGTCCTATTCGACTATAAATCACATAAGGACCTAACCAGTTTGCTGCAAACTTGTCCCTCAACTGGGATAGTAAATTATAATTCTGCTGGTTCTCCTTTAAGACCAAATCTCCAATCGAAAAATCCCTTAAATGAACCTTCATGTTATATGCTCTCTTAAGTCGCTCTTGATAGATACACAAATGCTCAAGAGCATTTACGCGTCATTTGTCAAGCAACGTAAGTTGGTCTAACCGGGCTTGTCGCACAGTGTCATCATCGATGAACTCTTGCATTGATATGCGCAGCGAAGGGATTTCCAACTCAAGAGGCATGATAGCCTCAGAGACATACACCAACAAAAATGGAGTTGCCCCAGTGGGCGTCCGAATGCTAGTGCAATAAGCCCATAGGGAAAGTGGGATCTGAATGTGCCAATCCTTATGATTATCTGTGATAGTCTTTTTGAGGATGGCAATTAGCATTTTGTTAGATGCCCCTGCTTGCCCATTTGCCTGTGGATAATAGGGTGTTGAAAAGCTATGCTGAATTTTGTACTTTGTGGTCAAAGCATGCACATCTTTATTCTTGAATGGTGTCCCATTATCTGACAGGAGCTTGGATGGAATACCAAAATGACATATGATATTATGCAAAATAAACTCCTCAATGCGGGGTCCAATCATAGAGGTTAACGAAATTGCTTCCACCCACTTGGTAAAATAATCTGTGGTTGTAATGATAAATGTGTGATGACCCGAGGATGTAGGGGAGATCTTTTCGATTAGATCAAAGCCCCACTACGAAAAAATGCCAAGCCGATTGGATCGGTTGCAAGGCCTGAGAAGGTATGTGTGTCAAATTGGCATGATGTTGACACTTCACGCACTTATTCACATATGCACAACAATCTCACTCTAAATATGGCCAATAATAACCCATGCGGAGAATGCACTTTACGATGGCCATGCCACTGAAATGGCCACCACATGTACCATCGTGGGCTTGGGTGATCGCCCAAGCGGACTCCTGTTGGTCCAAGCAACGAAGGAGGATTCCTTCATAGCTCCGATGATACAAAATGTCTCCTAACAAGACATGTTTTGCCGCTTTCTGTTTGAATGATATTTTCATGGCTTGTGTCAATCCAAGTGGGAGAGTACCTAGCTTGAGGTAATCCCTTATGGGTGTGTACCAATCTTGCTGATCAGAAACCTCGATGGTATGAACAACCAATCCCTCTTGAAGTTCATCCCGAGCAAAAGCTGAGAGGAAAGAACTTGTAAAAATAGCGTTGTATTGCTATTAAGAGGGGTAGGGGAGAACAAGGACCCCTAGTTGGCTTGAGTCAAACAATCTTGGATTCAAGAAAACCTATCCGTAGATGGTTCAATTTGGATCAAGTGGATTCCTGGCGTGAGGTCAGAGCTTGCACGCTCCATCGCAGGTTGCGATAATGTCTTGACCTGAATGGTTGTCATCTCACCGGAAGGGTCTTGCGGGATTAGGGACCCCAAGGAGGCCATAGTATCCACAAAATGATTCGATGATCGAGGGAGTGCCTCGATGTCATACCATTCAAGTTGTGCCAGGAATTTGTCCACAAGGGCTTTATAGGCCTGCAAAACTAGACATTTACATTGGAATATCCCCTTTACTTGATTGACAATTAAAAATGAATCACCAAAGATGTTCAATCGTTTAATGTTCATGGTGATTCTTGTCTGAAGATCGATGAGCAAGGCTTCGTATTCTGCATTGTTATTGGTGCACGGGAAGGCTAATTTAAATGACAAAGGCATTGGAGCCCCTTGTGGAGTGAAGAATACAATTCCCGCACCACCCCCTTGCTCACACTTAGAACCATCGAAGAATAGGGTTATGTCAGCCTGTGACTCAGGCTCATCAGAATCTGACGATTCTGAAACATGGAAGACCCCATCATCAGGTAGTTCTAAGGTCAGAGTCTGATCCTCTTCAAGAGGAGCCTCGCATAAGTTGGGCTTTTGGGACCCCGAGATCTTGGTTTCTATCGACTCTAAGTGCTCTAATGCTTTGCATATATCGGGGGATTTGGGCTCCTCCTCTTTGGTTGGTTCCTATTGAGGAATGTGGGGCCTATGGAGGGGTAGCCGGATAGCACCCCCCCTGCCTTGGTATTGCATTTTAGTCCACTCTTTTTCTTGCTCAGATTCCTTAGAGGCTTCTTGAGGGATTTTTGAGGGTGGCCCATGAACCCGGGTGGGTGCTTGAGGAATCGGGGGAGTAACCTCCCGCTCCTGTCTAGGAGGCATTGGGGGTAGTGCTTGAGAAGGTCACGGTGACCTATCTCGCATCGAGGGGTTGTGTCCCTCATAATGTTTTGTCTTATGCGTGCGAAGGGTTGGAGTCCTTGCCTGCATAGTGTGTTGGAACAACTCATCCTTCGGGTGCTGAATGCACTCTTTATTTAGAAGATACCGCTGCTCTAACTGTTGTTGTTCTAGCTCAAGTAGCGTGAGTTGCATCCGACGTGTGATATGCTTGGCAGATTCTAAGATAGTTGGTCCTGTTATCTCATATCTAGAAGGCCTAGATGCCTCTCCTAGATATCTATCTCGATCATGGTGATCCGAGATCTCTATAGGCCGCCTCCCTCTGTTGGGGGTAGCGGCATTCCCCCAAGGCCTTGGCCTCAGTAAGTGATCCTGATAGCTAGCAGTTGTGGAGGCGTATTGCTCCCACGATGTATATTGCTCTTGAGGAAGGTAAGGGTTTTCCTCGTGCTCTCTTTCATAAGTGAAAAAGGAATGGGCAGAGTTGGCTCGCCCCACCTGAGGAGCCTTGTGCTCTGGATTTGTCCTTGTAGTCCTGACAACTAGAGGGGGTGAAGGAGGGATAGTGTAATCATGTGGTTCCTCCCGTCGAACCCTATGTTGACCTAGCGCTTCATCGCGCGGTGACCACTCATAGCGAGCATCTAAGGGAGCTCTCCTACGGATGTACCCCTCATGGAAGGGTGTGTGCTGGGTGCTATGCTGAATAGGAATGCCCCTAGAAGAGGTGCCCCTATAGTCCCTTTCCATTAAGGTGTGGAGGGGACTGCCTTGTGTGTCAGGTCGCCAAGGTGGTATGACCAAATCCTTGGGACTGTAACGGAGGTGACTCGTGCCTCCTTGGACATTCTTCGTAGCGTCTGCCCGTGAGTGGGCTTGAATGTAGGTGAATACCATGGTAATGACTCTCTACAAGCTACGTAGATTTTTATCTTTTGTTTATGATTTTCTGATTTTTTTTTTGTTACACGAAGTAGAAAAGAACATACACACACAAGCAATGATTATCTCTTTTAAAGATTAAAAGTGTGCCCTAAATCTGGTTTAGTGTGTTTTGTTGTTTTTTTTTTTGAAAGATTTTTGTGAAAACCGTTTAAATGCAATTATGAAGGCTCTTATGACTCCCATAAATGGTCGCCCCTTCAATATACCATTGTCGGACCGATATACCAACCTCTCTATATACCCGCCCTTACGTGAGGGAGACTATAGGTATGTGAGAGCAGATGATACGTGGAACATAGGCGGTACGGAAGGGGAATCACTCTGTTTATGACACCTACCATAGAAGACTTATCCTCATGCGCTAGGAATCACCCTAGCTACACTTGGTCAGCTTTCATCAGGATTTACGTCTAGCAATAGTGCGATCGGGGTAATGTATGCAAATATCCAAGCCAACGTGGTGATGAAATCCACCGTTGGTCTTGCTCAAGGGTTGGGGTTTTATGACCAGCTCCTTGGTTTAATGTAACCACGTGATGTGTGGGGTTCATTTTAATTTGCAAAAAAATGAAACAGGCAAACAAAAAGGAAACTTTCCCTAAGCCATACAAAAACTGAAAATAAAAAAATAGAAAACAGAAATTTGACAGAGGCTTGTTAAAAACCCCTACCTCTTCTCTACCCAAAAGGATGTTTCTGATTTGCTACTCTAAAAAATGCACAGAACGCTATTCGTCCCTGGGTGAGACGAATATCAGAACCGTATTCGTTCCAGGGTAGGACGAATGCCTATTCGCCCCTGGGTGAGACGAATCCCAATTCTGTAATCGTCGTTGATCGAAACGAATAATAGTCTAATGACTAAAAAATAGGTACCTATAATCAAAACAAGCAATTTCAGATCAAAAATCTAACCTAAAAAAAAAACAGAGGACAGAGGTCCCACCGTGATCGCCATTGAAAGCACGAGATTCCAGAAGATTGAAAGGAAAACTAATGCGATGTATTCAAAACCCAAAGTTAACGCTTAAGGTCCTATAAAGTGAAATGCATGAAATGAAAGAAAAGAGACGAATTTAAATGAGATAAAAGGAAGTATAGAAAGCATAGCCCTTTTTATTTATACTCTTCCAATTCGGTTACAAAGACGTCTCCTCCCTTTTAGGGGGTAGGAGCATTAACATAGTTTCAATTACAATCATGGATTTAGTGTTCCTCCTTCCACGTGCCCACATGTGAAATGGGCGGGCCAAAGTGTTGTTGCCGCTGGTATTGATGAATCTTTAATCCTTGTTGCTCCTCCTACGTTCAAAGAAACAACAAATCGTCAGTAGCACCTGTGTATGATAATGAAACTCACAAATCTGAAAGAGTATTGTTAATGAATATAAAAGATAAATATAACGATGATTAAAATGAATCTAAATAGACTAAAAATTTGACAGAAGCATAAACATGTAACTAGAAAAATACTGCAAAAGAAACAGTCACCAAATTCGATACAGATCCGTATTCATTTCGGGGTGGGACGAATAAACCTGCAATAGTTTGGTATTCATTCTGGGGTGAGACGAATAAACCTGCAATAAGGCAGGGGGTGCCCGAAGGCAAACCACCCACCGGTTGAGACTTTGTTTTGACACCAATCCGCTTGGGATGAGTCCAAAACCTATTGTGATGTGTTGTCGGCAAATTGGTAGGATATTGTGGCCAAAAAAATCAGGTTTTGGGTCTTGATTCGTGCCTCCAAAAGTCACCCAATAACCTCTCTTTCGATTAAGATATTATGGATGTAAAAGCACAAATCGTAAGTAAGTAAAAGGGCAGCACTTCGTTGCTCAAAATGCTCCTTCTCTCTGTCTCTCCTTTTGGGTGAGGAAACTCACCATTTTATAGACCCAAGGGGTCTCTTGAATTAACATGCAAAAGTGCTATTTTGCATGAATGCTTTTTTCTGTGAAGAGAAGACTTCTCCCTAATCAAGGACTTCATAACTGCTTCTGTAACTACTTCTGCATGCTCAAAAGAACTCACTCACACTCCCATGCAATGAATGGAGAGTCAAGTGGTAGATCTGAGTTTTCAAAATAAATCACTCGTATTCTTATGCCATGAAGGGGGAGCTTAGTGGCAGTTTTGAGTTGTCCTGTGCCGAGGTTTGACTTTTTGCTGGTCAAACTTGGTATTCGTCCCACCCCGGAATGAGTGCTGTAATTCGTCCCTGGGTGGAATGAGTACCAGTATGTACTCATTCTAGGGTGGAGTGAATAATTAGCAAAGTGCCTAAAAGGTTCCAAATTGACCTTTGACCTCTAAAACTACTTTTGGGAGTGGTTAGGACCACTGTTTAACCTCTGGGGGCTGCCCTAGAGGCTTTCTGTGTCAATGCGATCAACGCTTGTCGTCACATAATCGGATTGGTGCTATTTTGGTGTCTACAATATGCGTGTGTGTGTTATTGAGGAATTTATTTACTTTGAAATGCAAATTCATATATAACTATATATATATATATATATATATATATATATATATATATATATATATATATGTAGATGTGTTAAAACAAATAATATTTATTTTTTAAAAATAAAGTAAATAAAACATTATAAACTATAAAATATTAAAATGAATAATAATAAAATAATTATTAAAGAGTTATTGCTTTTCACTTATTAAAAAGGGGCAATTTGGAAAGCAGTCGGCATTAGGAAATTATTATGGAAACTTGGGTTTGTTGATCGTGGAAGGAATGTGGATTCCACATGGTATATTTTGGATTGAAGAAATCCTAAAATGGACATCACATGCAAGCTGAAAACTAGGACTTATCCTCTAAGTTGGAGGAGGGATGGAAGAGAAGGCATTATGATGGTCTACATTGTCTTCTGGGAAAGTGAGGAGAGAGCGAAGAAGGGAGAAGGGCTTCGAAAGCAAGGAAAGGAAACAAGCGCTTATCAATAAGTGAGTCTGATTTAGCAAATCTATGTGATAAATTAATGTCATGGAATAATATGTAAATTGAATGTTAATGCATTTTATGTACTGTTGTGTATGTAAATATAAATTGATAGATGAATTGTGAATTGAAGATGAATCAAAAACTTTCTAGTGCATTTGTTGAAAATTTTGATGTGTATGAAATATACATTGATAAACATTGATGACCTAAAGTTGAGCAGAAACGTAATGATGCATGTGTTGAAAGAGATTGCTTTGTAAATAAAAATTAATGGATGAATAAAAATCAGAGATAATCAATATCTCATTTTGATGTTTGTGATATATTGCATACTATGTTGGGTGTGAAAATATTGTATGCATGATAGAATTTAGCTGCATGTCATATTAGACTAGCCACTCTAATCCTTGGAAGACACCAAAAATCTGTGTCATGAAAATTGGAGAACTCTGGAGATCAAAACCAGATTCTTTTTCTTGTTACCTATGTTATGTATCATCTATGTTCAGGCATCAAACACTGCACTTAAACTAGAAAAATATTTATTATAATCTTGAGATTCTTGTAAATTTAGCTCATTTGAATGGTGAAATTTGGAGTTTTAGAAGAACAAAAAAAAATGTTAATAGTTTATATCTATATTTTGAAATACGTAGGCTTAAAATATTTGCATGGAATTACTTTGTGAGTCTTTTGAAACAATGAAACCAATATTGTTGATCTCCTTTAAAAAATGTGGAATAGATAAGTGTTCAAGGTAAAATTTTCATTTCATATATGTGCTCTATCTGTAAATGTTGCATCAATTTAATATGGTGACTAAATCATGTATTTAAATTATTATATGATGTTTTCCACTACAATGTGATGGACGTATATTAAATTATGCATGTATTTAAATATTGCAAAAGAATAGCCAGGTAAGGGTGATTATTCTACCAAAGATACAATCTGGGTTAAGCTCTCCAAGAGTGCTTGTGAATGAAGATAATTTTATGTTTTAAACTATTTTATCATTTTGTGAACGTATTGGTTGATAATGGTCTCCATAAGTGTAAACCTAGTAATTTATGCATAGTAGAACTTACCTTGTACATTCTTCAGTTTAGGAAATAGGAATTTTCAAGAGATACTATTTTAAACAAAATATTTTCCAGTCTAGAGACGTAACCCTTCTTTAACTAGCATTGTATGGTTTTTTAAATTATTAGCGAGGGTAACTAAATAATCATGGATAATCACAGTGGTATGAGAACTATCAATCTACATGGTGATATATTAGATATATATACATAATATAATGCAAGAGATAAATATATTTATTTATTTTAATTTATAAACCAAGCCTTTATTTTAGAGAAGGATGTATTGGAAATCATGAAAAGTTCATGGGAAACTTGTAGTTAAATAAATAATGACAATATTTGTTTTCCAAATCCGAGTATGGAAGATTCAGCATAAATCCAGAAACAAAACTAGAATACTTAGATCAAAGGAATTACTTAATGCTATATTCTCCTATGAATAAGTTGAAATAATTACAATGGAATGGTGATTAAATCGAAAGTTGTCTTCGTGTGTTAATATGTTGGCATAATAAAGAGGTAATAGTTATTTTGGTTTGAGGTCACTTTATATGAATTAATATATTAGTATTACTTACCTTAGTTAAAGTAGTTTGAATAAAAAATTCCTTAATGCTCATTTAAATTCTATATTAAAACTAAAACATTAGAGTAGATACAAATTTACTTAAACTTGTAAGATTTTTTTCACTCTATTTCATGGCCATAGGGGTATTTCATGGCCATACAAATTTAATTAAAATTATTATAGGGAGTCTTTAAATTCGATAGTAATATTTTTATAACTCCTTTGTTTTCTATTCTTTCTTAATGATAAACATATAAATAGCCATATGGAAACTAGAAGCTTGTTTTATAGTAAAACTTATGAATGATTATAAAATTGTATTTGTTTGCAAACTTTTATATAGTTAAATTTTCTAAATATTCAAAACTTGGTAAAACCTTTGTTAGGAGATTCCAATATTATGGGAAATACAATCTTGACTAGCAACCTAAGGTTTTAGTAGGACAACCTTGTCATTATTTCAAGATTGTGGAAACGACAATCTTGTGGGACAATTACTAATGGTGCTTGCAAGAGGGTAATCATCATAATCTAAGGCTTTAATTATACTTCTAACGAGAAATGTGAGAATGGGAGGTAACGAAGGGATGTATGTGCATCTCTTCTAGGTTATCCCTACTAGTATTGAGTGGTGAATTGTGTTTGACTATGTAATATCGATAACACAATGGTATGGGACATTGTGTTGATTAATCAAGGTAAAAAACTGGGTAGCTATCAGGGTATTGGTAGACCCTACACGATGCTCCAAGGAAGATGGTTAATTGTTTATCTCGAGCATGTATGCGCTAGATATTACATGACATGAGTTCTAGAGTTCATGTTAAGATATGGGGAAAGTATGTGTTACACCTCTAGTTGATATGGGCCCTAGAGGAAAATAAACCTCCTACCTAAACTTGGAATCTCGAAAGGAGAGTGAAGTTCAGTAGAGGCAACTATATGGGATTTGGCCAATCTTGATCTCATGAGTATTTCGACCACGGTGAAATGACACTCATGAAGATGTTTTCAACATGCTCATATTAAAAATTAAATTATAAAATAATAAAAGAAAAGAAAATTTTCTCTTACTGTGACCTCTGATGTTGGAAAACCAAGTAGGTGGGCTTGGGGTGTTTGGACAACCAAGTGAGTAGGACTTGGGTTGTTACATTGGGTATCAAAACAAATGTTGTGAATATTTAGGCGATAAAACTTTAGGAATCCTATGTCAAATATAATTTATGTTACCAATGTGATAACCTAAACTCAAAAATTTGACAAGGCTCTTTGTTTTTTTGGGTAGGCAGTGGCATCTGGATAAAAAACTAGTTCTTCAAAAATATTTGCGATGATTAATAAAAAAAATTCTTTTTAAATAGTTTTTATTCTTTGTTTATGAGTGTTATTAATTTTTTGTCATCTTTAGATGAGATCTCTAGTACAACGTTGATGTTCTTACAATCAAAATTTACAATTAAATCATATTGAAATATATCTTATAATTTTAAAAGCTAAATATGAACATGTTGACACAATCAAATGATGTCTAGAAAACAATCAATTGAAAAACCTTAATCTTTTAGTAAGGCCTTTTAAGAAGAGTTTTAAAAATTGAATTGATTATTTTATAATTAATAAAAAGAATTGTAATATATAAAATGGCATTAGATTAATTGATTAAATTTTTCAAATTTCAAAATTTTAAGTTATTGAAATATCATTATGTGAATTTGAAGTAATACCACTGAACCTATTTCAATTTAGTATAACCATTTAAAAAATGAATAAAAATAAAAATAAATAATTATTTAAAATTATTTAACTCAATTTTTTTTTAAATGTTAAGGACTCTAAAGAGCTTATAATAATATCACAAGAAATTTACTTAGAACCAAATATCTCCACTCACACAAAGAAATTTAATGCTTATAAAATCTTAATACTAAAAAAATAATAATTGATAAAATCAGCAACTTATTTGTTAGATCTAAGGTTTGAAGTGCCTTTCAAAACATGCTTGTAATAGGTTTGAGGTCCCTTTAAAAACCTCTTCTACTATAAATTAAAAAAAAAAACATTAAAGATGTTAATTATATACCCACATGTTATAGGTGAGTTGAAGAGGGTAGGACAATCATCAAGGGAGGACCCTAGTTCGAATCTCCACCCTACCAAATGCACATTGGGTGCCCAAAATCTAATTGATAATGTTGGTGCAGTTAGGACCGGGCGTGACTCTCGGGTGATTTTGATGGTGTAGAACCCCCTGGTCATGGTTTCTCACACCAACGCGGCCCCACAAGAAGTTTTTCCATAAGTTCACAAAAAATAAAAAAATATGTTAGTAATATTTGTATTATAAGTATATTTATATAAAAATATTGTCCTTAATAAGAGGTTTTCCCCTAAGTTCACAAAGAAAAAAATAAAATATGTTAGTTATATTTGTATCATAAGTATATTTATATAAAAAGATCATCCTTAATAAATTCCATGTCAATATGAAGTGATATTTCCTTCATTTATAAGTTAACATATTTCTATTCTTCATTATTTCCTTAAACCCCTTTCACACATTTAAAAATAAAAATAGTCAATAGACAGTTGCCCTAGTGGCTAAAGATGGTGGTTGTTTCTTAAGCGGTCTTGTGTTTAAACCCCTTGAGGGTGGTTGTTGATGTAATTTGTAAACGTTCTCTTGAAAAAACAAATAAATAATATATCTTTTTAGGTAATCCTTATTTTATTATAAAAATATATATATTATTATTTTATACTATTATATTATAATTATATAATTATATAATTAAATTAAAATTTGATAATTATACATCTCTAAGTGTTATTAAAATCAGAACTTTTAAAAAAAAAACTAAAAATTTAATATTCTCATTGTTATAAAATTTATTTGTTTCTCGTTGCATATTCCTATAATAAAATTCAATAATACCTCTTCTCTATACATTTATTTATTTTTCAATTAATTTAATATTTATTAATGAAATTTGGGCAAAAATAAAATTCAATTTATCAAGTTTTGAACTTATTTGGCTTCTTAATAAAGTTGGTTTATTTCAATTTAATGACCACAATTTTCAACGATAGGTTTTAGGAACCGGACTTTGATTCAGTAAAAACAAATACTTTGAAAATTTAAGCATTCAAATCCCTGAGATGAATCTCAGAACAAATTTTTTTTCCAATAGATGACATAAATACTTGCAGCCTTCATCTCAACTTCGTACTAGACATGATAGAAGTGTAAAACTACTAATGGCAGATAATATTATATCTGGTGGAGGTACATCGACGATGTAACCTTAGCCACAAGCAATACTTTCTTCTGTAGTGCCAATATGAATGTCTCCTCTATATGCAGACTTGGAGGATATGGTAGACTCCAAAATCAAGAAGAAAGGTCAAGACTCCAAAATCAAGAAGAAAGGTCAAGCAATGGTGCAATTGGAGCTCAAGAAAGAAAAGAAGAAGCTACAAACTTACAACCTTCCTTGAGATATGCTAAAATAGATTTGGGGCTAGTATTGGATTAAGATAAAGGAAATAGTTATGAAGTATTTCCCAGTAGTAGAAAAGATAATATATATTTTTAAGTTAATTCAAGAGGTACAAAAAAATTTCACAAAGGAAGGGAGGATCTGATGGGTAAAGTGGAGCAGGTAGGGGCAATAGTTCACATTTTAATAAATAGAAGAAAATATTCATACCTGAAAATATGTTCCAAAAGATATTTAAGTTAATAAAAATTCTACTCAACATAGGTCATACATGGAAATCAACTAATTTTGGAGGAAGATGACATACTAACTACCCTTAAAGTTAGCATAGATAAGATAAAAGTCACAATTCAAAACGTCATGGATCATGGATTTTTTGAATCAAAGAAAAAAAAATTGAGAAGTGGCTTAGCCAATATCTAGACGAATAGATCACTTATGAAAGTTAGATTGATTCATTATCCAATCCTTTGGAGATGAATCAAGTCAGTGTACTCTTCTATAAGCTCTCACAAAAATTAGCCTAAAAGTATAAGGATCCATATTTTGATGGATATTTTGAATTAATAAATGTTCTTCACAAGATTAGAGCAATTTATGTTCCTATTGAGAAATCATAGAATAAGGTTTGCAAATTATTCTGTTTATGACAAATCATTCAATGGTGCAAGGAACTAGTCAATAATGTGACACATCTAGGGCAACAATGTAGGAAGGACAAGGTGAATGTGTTGGCATAACAACCAAGACCTCAAAGATCTATGTAAAAAAATATACATTTTTTCTTGAATTTACATGGTGGAATCGATAGTCATCATGAATTTGGACAGGTTGTCTAGTTTTTATAGCCACCATAATATTTTGTGTTGTTTGTCCTTGAAGTTACCACATAGTTCTTCATGCAGTCTGTCCCTATAACCACCCAGCCATAATCATTTTAAACCTTTTACATCACTGAAAGCACCAGAAAAGGGACAAGCGTTTAGTCCAACAAGACCCGAGATTTGAACCTTGGACGTCGGATCCCATTATGGGGTTTGGTTGAACCAATTGGTCTACATATCGAACATAAAAAGCATGCAATTGTAAAAGTAGCCTTTTTGTTTCTGAGGCTTTATGGGTTTTATGTTTTTGAAAGTAAAAATTTCTCAAAAGGCACCAATAATGTGGTAGAAATAATTCACCCACATCTACAAATCATATCTTTAGAGAAAAATTTTGCTATTAAATTAATTTATCTCAAGCCAAGAAGATAAAAGCATAGTCAAATGTATTGAATAGTAGTTAGGTTGAGAGAGAAGTTAAAGCATAAAAACTAAACAAGCTTTTACAGTGGTAAAATGTAAGATTTTGCTATATACGGAAAGCGATCAGACACTATGAAACACTCACATCATCAACAAGCATAAAAATGTCTAGCATCCATTGCACCTGAGTCTAAGAAAATTGAATTAAAACAAAAAAATTTAGCATT
The DNA here is from genome assembly GCA_028583015.1 of Wollemia nobilis. Classification (NCBI taxonomy): domain Eukaryota; kingdom Viridiplantae; phylum Streptophyta; class Pinopsida; order Araucariales; family Araucariaceae; genus Wollemia; species Wollemia nobilis. The sequence goes on from JAQPPZ010006127.1 coordinate 386,762, forward strand.
TTGTTGCAACACTAAATTAAAGTTTTTATTAAGTATGGGAGGCTACAGAACCTTTTAGGGTGTTGACATCACCAAAGGTGTGAAAAAAGTCTAGCACCCAATTCATCAAAATGAAAATTTTCATTTAGCTAAGTTTTAAAGATGGTATGAATTTTAAAGTTGATGTCATCATGAGTAGCATAAAATGAAGCAAACAATCAATGCATGGATGGTCCATCTAGAAGACCATAAGAATTGGTTTGGAGATGAAAGGTGTTCATACCGAATTTCTCACCATTCAGAAATGATTTATCTTTCCTAGCTATACCCTTAACAGAGGAAGACAAAAGTAGTGTTTCGAAACCCGCAACTCGCTATAAACTCGGGAGCCTAATTTTCGAGAGTTATCGGCAACTCACAATAAGCTCGAAAAAAAAACAATCCTGGTTGCAGCTGCAGGGCCTTTGTATTTTTAGCACTTCGAGTTCAAACCTCTCACGGCAAAGAGCATCTCTCCCTCTTCATCCTGGCATGGTTAAATGTATACAGCTTATGTTCTTCTTTTGTTGCATTTTAAGATGTCTTATTGATCTAATTTTTATTTGATTTAGATATAGAACGCCAAGCCAGTGGAAGCGAAAAAAAATATAAATGGGCAGTTTCATAGCTGTGTCTTGTTCATCTCCAAATCACATGGGCAGTTCCATAGATGTGTTTTGTTTATCACCAAATCACAAGCCAAAATTGCAGAGCATAAAGAAAAAATAAATTAACATATACTGTTTCTGTTTCAATGATGCAAATATAGTTATTACAACAATATTTTTAAAATATTTAATTAAAATTTATTTGTATGCCTTTCCTGCCTAGATCCCTACCATAACAATATTTTTAAAATATTTAATTAAAATTTATTTGTATGCCTTTCCTGCCTCGATCCCTACCATGCCTCTTATTTATCTCTCCCCTTCTCTTCTCTATCTTTTCCATACATGGGAGAGAGAGAAGAGGCAGGAGAAGGATGGAGGCAGAAAAGACATTCAAATAAATTTTAATTAAATATTTTAAAAATATTGTTGTAATAACAACATTTGCACCATCGAAAAAGTATATGCTAATCTTTTTTTCTCTATGCTCTGCAATTTTGGCTTGTGATTTAGAGATAAACAAGAAACACCTATGAAACAATGTCCATTTATATTTTTTTCGCTTCCACTGGCTTGGCGTTCTATATCTTCTATATCTAAATCAAATAAAAATTACGTCAACAACTCTCAGAAAGACATCTTAAAAAGCAACAAAAAAGAACATAAGATGTGCATTTAACCATGCCCGAAAGAAGAGGGGAGATGGTGACCTTCATAGACTGATGCTCTTTGGCGTGAGATGTTTGAACTCCAAGTGCTAAAAATACAAAGGCCCTGCAGCAGCTGCAACTATGATTGTTTTTTTCCCGAGTTTATCACGAGTTGCCGAGAACTCGCGAAAATTAGGCTCCCGAGTTTATAGCGAGTTGCGAGTTTCGAAACCCTGTCTCCATGAACCTCTATGATAACGATTACTAATTCCACAATCTCATCGGATATTTGGTCAACAAATCCTTATGGCAATGATATCTTCGCAGGCCTACATGGATTCCTAGCATACTAGATGCAAATGACTGTTGTAGAGGGAAAAGAGAGGACCCTAAAAACATACACATTATTGCTCAGCTATGAATGCCTTTAAAAAAAAAATTAGCCTTTACCCTCGTTTGAAAAACATTATTTACAGTTGCGTGCAGATATTTATGTCCCGGCAGTATATAAGTTCTGCAAAGTAAGGACAGTAAAACCTACCGCTCGCATAAGTTCTACAAAATAAGTACAGTAAATAAGTCCTGCAAAATAAGGTTTTATTAGCACTAGCAAAGCCTACCGCTCGCCTCTCTGTGAATGTTAGCAGCTTTGGAAAAAAACAGTAGTACCGGAAAAAGTGAAGGACCAAAAAGAACTAAGTTCAGACTTTCTGAGTAAGACTTTTGATGTGAACATCTAGAGACGCCCACCCATAATTAAAAATAAAAAAATAAAACTGAGAACATCGTAGAGACGCCCGCCCTTGCTATGGTAGTTGTCGCCCTCAGACATCACGATGTCTAAGAAATCCCGAATTTTTTTTGCAATACAAGTGTAGATGAATGCAAATTATCACCATGGACCATTTAGTTCCCTTATCACCATGGACCATTTAGTTACCTCAGAGGACTCCTCTTTTTCTGCACCGTTGGGCATACATCTGTCGTAGACATGAATGAAATGTATTAGATTATAGATTATACATAAAAAAAATTGTTGAAAAACAACGCTCCCCAACACCTACAGAGAATATCAAATATTACCTCGAAAACAAGTCCTATAATCCATGGGGACTAGGTTGGTGGAATAGGTAATATTAGTCATCACATAATAAGGATGACTATCTCCAAGTTGGAGAAGATGATGTTGAGTGGGCTGCCCGTATACTCATTATGATGGCCAACTCTCAATCTGATTTCGTATTACCACCAAAATCTGGCTTTCATAGCGAACTCCTAGAGAAGAAGCCAAACAAGTCAAAGAAGTTGTCAGATGTTAGATATAATGTCGAGTATGAGGCGGTGGAGGTGGAGGTCGCAAACAAGAGCTATGAATGCAGGAGTTGCAGTAAGAAGTTCAGTTCATTTCGAGCTCTTGGCGGTCATAGAGCGAGCTGCCACACAGCCAAATTCAAATCCGACATTGAGGAAGTCGGGGGTGGTGCGAGGATGAAGAGATTGAAGGGACATGAATGTTCAGTGTGTCACAGAGTTTTTTCCAGCTTTCAAGCCTTGTGCGGTCATAAGAGGAGCCATTCTACTCCCTCTTTTATTACTTGTAGTCTTTCTGATTCAAGCAACCACCAGCACAGCCCTTCGCCACAAAGGCCTCGCAAAATGGAGCTCATTATAGATCTGAACCTGCCTCCTCCTCCAGCAGCAGAAGAAGATTATTGCTGTATTGAGAAGAAGATTATTGCTGTATTGAAATGGAGGATTCGATAGTTCCCTACAGCCTAAGTGAGAAATTAGACTACTCCACTTTGCCTTCTCTGCAAAATTTGACTACAAGTGCGGTCAACGAGTAGAGCAACTAAGGACATCAACACATTCAGTAACGCAGTATCGAGTCAGTGAGATTATCAGGAAATGGCAGTAATGAAGGCATGAGATAGGGTGTTTGATGACGTAGACACCCAACATGATCCAATTAGTGGTATACCGCCACATCGAAGGAATGACATCTACCGTGATTTTCAGTCAAATGATGAGTAATTTTCATTATAATATTTATACAGACAAAGAGGAGTAATCAAGCAAAACTTATGTCAATTGGTACCAAGCGTATGCAAAGGTAGAAAAAATTACCTTAATTATGGAGAAGATGACTATCTCCAAGTTGGAGAAGATGATAGGAATAACATCCAGGACTGTACTTGTAGTCAAATTTTGCACGGGAAGGCAAAGTGGAGTAGTCTAATTTCTCACTTAGGCTGTAGGGAACTATCGAATCCTCCATTTCAATACAGCAATAATCTTCTTCTGCTGCTGGAGGAGGAGGCAGGTTCAGATCTATAATGAGCTCCATTTTGCGAGGCCTTTGTGGCGAAGGGCTGTGCTGGTGGTTGCTTGAATCAGAAAGACTACAAGTAGCAAAAGAGGGAGTAGAATGGCTCCTCTTATGACCGCCCAAGGCTTGACCGCTGGAAAAAACTCTGTGACACACTGAACATTCATGTCCCTTCAATCTCTTCATCCTCGCACCACCCCCGACTTCGTCAATGCCGGATTTGAATTTGGCAGTGTGGCAGCTCGCTCTATGACCGCCAAGAGCTCGAAATGAACTGAACTTCTTAATGCAATTCCTACATTCATAGCTCTTGTTTGCGACCTCCACCTCCACCTCCACCTCCACCGCCTCATACTCGACATTATATCTAACATCTGACAACTTCTTTGACTTGTTTGGCTTCTTCTCTAGGAGTCGCTATGAAAGCCAGATTTTGGTGGTAATACGAAATCAGATTGAGAGTTGGCCATCATAATGAGTATACGGGCAGCCCACTCAACATCATCTTCTCCAACTTGGGGACTAGGTTGGGGACTAGGTAATATTTCGAATCTGGATAAGTTGTCTGGTTTTTATAGCTACCACAATATTATGTGTTCTCCGTTCTGAAAGTTGCCACACAGTTCTTCGTGGAGTTTGCCCTTATTACCACCCTGCCACAATCATTTTAAACCTTTTACATCACTGAAAGCACTAGGAAAATAACAAGCGTTTAGTCCGACAAGACACGAGATTTGAATCTTGGACCTCGGCTCCCCTTATGGGGTTTGGTCAAACCAATTGGTCTACATCTCGAACATAAAAAGCATACAATTGTAAAAGTAGCCTTTTTGTTTAGGAGGCTTTATGGGTTTTATGTTTTTGAAAGTAAAAATTCCTCATAAGGCACCAATAATGTGGTAGAAATAATTCACCCACATCTACAAATCATCTCTTTAGAGAAAAATTTTGCTATTAAATTAATTTGTCTCAAGACAAGAAGATAAAAGCATAGTCAATTGTATTGAATACTAGTTAGGTTGAGAGAGAAGTTAAAGCATAAAAACTAAACAAGCTTTTACAGTGGTAAAATGCAAGATTTTGCTATATATGGAAAGCGATCAGACAGTTTGAAACACTCATATCATCAACAAGCATAAAAATGTCTAGCATCCATTGCACTTGAGTCTAAGAAAATTCGATTAAAACAAAAAAATTTAGCATTTTGTTGCAACACTAAATTAAAGTTTTTATTAAGTATGGGAGGCTATAGAACCTGTTAGGGTGTTGACATCACCAAAGCTGTAAAAAAAGTCTAGCACCCAATGCATCAAAATGAAAATTTTCATTTAGCTAAGTTTTAAAGATGGTATGAATTTTAAAGTTGTTGATGTCATCATGAGTAGCATAAAATGAAGCAAACAATCAATGCATGGATGGTTCACCTAGAAAACCATAAGAATTGGTTTGGATATGAAAGGTGTTCATACCAAATTTGTCACCATTCAGAAATTATTTGTCTTTCTTAACTATACCCTTAACAGAGGAAGACAAGAGTAGTGTTTCGAAACTCGCAACTCGCTATAAACTCGGGAGCCTAATTTTTCGAGAGTTATTGGCAACTCACAATAAGCTCGAAAAAAACAATCGTGCTTGCAGCTGCAGGGCCTTTGTATTTTTAGCACTTCGAGTTCAAACATCTCACGGAAAAGAGCATCTCTCCCTCTTCATCCTGGCATAGTTAAATGTATACAGCTTATGTTCTTTTTTGTTGCTTTTTAAGATGTCTTATTGACCTAATTTTTATTTGATTTAGAAATAGAACGCCAAGCCAGTGGAAGCGAAAAAAATATAAATGAGCAGTTTCATAGCTGTGTCTTGTTCATCTCCAAATCACAAGCCAAAATTGCAGAGCATAAAGAAAAAATAAATTAGCATATACTGTTTTTGTTTCGATGGTGCAAATATAGTTATTACAACAATATTTTTAAAATATTTAATTAAAATTTATTTGTATGCCTTTCCTGCGTCGATCCCTCCCATGCCTCTTCTTTATCTCTCCCCTGCCTATTCTCTATATTTTCCATACATGGGAGAGAGAGAAGAGGCAAGAGAAGGATGGAGGCAGAAAAGGCATTCAAATAAATTTTAATTAAATATTTTAAAAATATTGTTGTAATAACTACATTTGCACCATCGAAACAGTATATGCTAATCTTTTTTTCTCTATGCTCTGCAATTTTGGCTTATGATTTAGAGATAAACAAGAAACAGCTATAAACCAATGTCCATTTATATTTTTTTCGTTTCCACTGGCTTGGCATTCTATATCTAAATCAAATAAAAATTACGTCAACAACTCTCAGAAAGACATCTTAAAAAGCAACAAAAAAAAATGGCATTCTATATCTAAATCAAATAAAAATTAGGTCAACTACTCTCAGAAAGACATCTTAAAAAGCAACAAAAAAAAAAAAAAAAAAAATATAAGATGTGCATTTAACCATGCCAGGAAGAAGAGGGGAGATGGTGACCTTCATAGACTGATGCTCTTTGGCGTGAGATGTTTGAACTCCAAGTGCTAAAAATACAAAGGCCCTGCAGCAGCTGCAACCATGATTGTTTTTTTTCCGAGTTTTTGCCGAGTTTATCACGAGTTGCCGAGAACTCGCGAAAATTAGGCTCCCGAGTTTATAGCGAGTTGCGAGTTTCGAAACCCTGTCTCCATGAACCTCTATGATAACGATTACTAATTCCACAATCTCATCGGATATTGGGTCAACAGATCCTTATGGCAATGATATCTTCGCAGGCCTACATGGATTCCTAGCATACTAGATGCAAATGACTGTTGTAGAGGGAAAAGAGAGGACCCTAAAAACATACACATTATTGTTCAGCTATGAATGCCTTTAAAAAAAAAATTAGCCTTTACCCTCGTTTGAAAAACATTATTTACAGTTGCGTGCAGATATTTATCTCCCGGCAGTAAATAAGTTCTGCAAAGTAAGGACAGTAAAACCTACCGCTCGCATAAGTTCTGCAAAATAAGTACAGTAAATAAGTTCTGCAAAATAAGGTTTTATTAGCACTAGCAAAGCCTACCGCTCGCCTCTCTGTGAATGTTAGCAGCTTCGGGGACCAAAAAGAACTAAGTTCAGACTTTCTGAGTAAGACTTTTGATGTGAACATCTAGAGACGCCCACCCATAATTAAAAATTAAAAATAAAAAATAAAACTGAGAACATCGTAGAGACGCCTGCCCTTGCTATGGTAGTTGTCGCCCTCAGAGATCACGATGTCTAAGAAATCCGGAATTTTTTTTGCAATACAAGTTTATCACCATGGACCATTTAGTTACCTCAGAGGACTCCTCTTTTTCTGCACCGTTGGGCATACATCTGTCGTAGACATGAATGAAATGTATTAGATTATAGATTATACATAAAAAAAAATCGTTGAAAAACAACGCTCTCCAACACCTACAGAGAATATCAAAGATTACCTTGAAAACAAGTCCTATAATCAATGGGGACTAGGTTGGTGGAGTACAGTGTGGGGTCATTGGGGTCATTAATCCAGGATCTTCTGCTGAACAAACAAGTCTGCACATGTGATGCAGCGGTAGAGAGGGGTCAATTAAACAAGACCCTTTTTAGCTGACATCTTTAAGTCACTACACAAAAAAAAATAGTAATGAATCTACTTTAATGTGTAAATAGATGAATTACAAGAATTAGAAAAATACAAAATACTTCAAATGTCACATCTAAATATCATACACCTCCTGCAAAAATTACACATAGTGCATAGTGCCAATTTCTTCTCCTCTGCTCGACTTACATTAACTTCTTATTTATAGGCATTAAAACCGAAGGACTCACTAACTATGCATAATGGTTAAGCTGCTAGTAACACGTGACAACTATATATTAACTATGTATATTGGTTTAATTGTCATTACAGATAAGCATTCTTATCCATCCCTTTCCCAACTACACGTTAATTTCAAGTGTTTTTTTTTTAATGGAGCATTTTTTTTTTGGCATCCATGTGGATGCTTGTGCCTCAACATGGAGGACGCGTTCGGCCTGGCGTTGCAGAAGAAAGTGCCGCTTGTGGCCAAGGCTACTCCACGCCTTTCCCTTCACCCTCTACTGGATGGACATAGATTAGACAGGTTATTTCTGTTTACTGGATAGCGTGTGTGATGGAGGAGAATGTGTTTTTCTAATAAGAGATTACGATGGTGAGGTGGTATTCATAAGAGATTATGCATTTTTAATATCTTTCAAATGAGAATGTTTCCGTCTTCATATTTGTCGGAGAAATCAGAACTGTTGCAACACGTGTTTGTCTAATTTCTAGTAATGAGCTCACTTGTGGAAACATGCAATGGTTTGCAGGTTATAATATTTATTTTCGTAGTAACTTATATAGCAATGACTACGACGGAATTTTCATAATATCAGCCATTTGTCAAATATAGGGGATTCCTGCCATATTTGGCCAAACAAATATAAATTTTAAATGGAAAATATTAGGGGTCACTACAGGGGAATCATCCTGGTTTTTTTTAGAGCTGTTGCCCCTAAAAAGTGGTAAACTTTGAAGCTTATTTGTTCCTCATACATATTTTGAGAAGTTGAGAAGTTTTATGTTTTATTTAAAGTAGATTTTGGTTTTGTTTAATAAGTAATTCGGTAAACAATGTTTCCAAGGGTTAGGTGGATTGGTAAGTGCAAGAGTGGTTGGGCAGTTACCAAGAAGAGACCTAGGTTCAAATCTTGCGGGAAGCCAATCCTGTGCAAAGGTAATAGTTTGCTCTGAATCCTTTTCAAATTTTTGGAATGTGCACCAGAAAAACAATGATGGTACGAACTCCAATGACCAGTGGTTCCCATTTCATGTCGGGTCTTAGACTGACAATGACGGTACAAACTCCAAGCAACCAGTGATCCCCATCATGATGAGTCAACAACAATGGGATAGATAGATTTGTTGGGAGTAGTCCCTGCATATACTAAAAATAGTGGTGGTAACCAACTCCCATATGTATATATATAAAAAATAGTGGTTGTAACCAACTCCCATATGTATATATAAAAAACAAAATTGACATGCAATGATTTTACATCATGAGCATCTATAAATGTGTAACAAGCATTCCTTAAAATACATTAATTTGTTTTTTTGTTTGTTGGTATTTTTAGCATTTTTGGTGTAACTATGTCAATAGTTAGACTTATAGGGTATTTTATGGGAAAGGAGTGTTTTGTAATGGCTATGTGAGTATATAGAGATTAAGTTTGAGAATTTTATTTTATTTTATTTTATTTTTTTATTTAAGATAAATTTTGAGTGCAACCTTGCATAAGGCTAAGATGAACAGTAAGGTATGGAGTTTTTAAGATGAAGACCATTCCAATAAATATCATGTTTTCATTTCCTTTATTTAAAGTGACTATTAATATATAAATTTGAGGTTTGAGCTAAGTTGAGCTACAAGTAACAAAAAGGAAAAGGTTGAAGACATGTCTTTTATTGATGTGTAATTATAGTTTTTTTTGTTGAACTAAATGTTTCGTTTAAATGAAATTAAAATAGTACAAAGTTGTTGAGAGTGGATAAAGGGATTTGAAGCCCACACATAGAGGATGAAGATTTACTAGTATTTGTATGGTTAATATTTCTTCTTTATCAATCTTATTAGATAGTAAAAGATTTTTTTGATGTAAAAGATTTAATTTTTTAAGACTTCAAATAATAAAAATTTAAAATATTACCTAACCATACATTACTACTTATGTGTGCTCATATTTAGTTTTTTCACCCTCCACTATTTCCTCGTGTCATTCCATCCACGATGTCATCATGCCTAATATTTGCTTTCATCCTCATTGTCCAAAAATTCTTTAGAATGGATATATACCATATTTAAAATATCATCAAGGAAAAGTAGCCTACCATAGAAGTTGATTAAGCATTCCAATGCTATATAATAGAAATCCCTATGAAAATATCATAAATAAATCATAATTATAATTAAGGAGCTTAGAAAATGAATGAGATAACGTATAATTGGCTTTAAGGCCTCAACTTCTATGATTATTGTGGTCATATGGTTACAATTGGTATAAGGTGAAAAGAAACTATTTTTCATAGAAGCACTTCCCATAAACCTAAGCAGGCCAATAACTACCCTAATTGATTACACTACAAAATTATCCACATTGGATTTATTAAGGACAAATCCATTCCAAATGATACAACTAACAAGATAGTTGCAATAAGTGATAGCTATAAAATACAAGAGCTAGTGAATCCCAAAAATAAATAAAACAAGACCTAGAATTTAATTGGATAAGTTAATTTTATGTTTCAAGATTTTCTATAGTGCAATTGATTAAATTTATGCTATAATATTATTTTTACATCAACTCTTCAAAAGACAACCACTTAATTTAATTTATTGAAATATAGAAAAAGCTTTTGATTTTTATTTGATGAAATATATCCAAGTTCTTCCTTCATAGTCATTAAAAAAAATAATAAAATACCTACTTTTGTTGAGCGACAAATCTTCAATGGACCATAGATACCAGCAGGCACTAGTTCAAGTGGTATCTTTTCCCTCCATTATTTTCCTACTAGAAAATAATCTCTATGTTGTTTACCAAAAATACAACCTTCACAAACTTGATCATCTCATTCAATAAATGTTAATCCCTTATCCATTTGATTATGATAGAGTATTTTTAGCCATTAAAAATCTAGGTTTCTATACCTCATGTTACATAACCAAGATTCATCATATGAGACCATTTTTGTGTATTGAGTTTCTACATATGAAAGTTTAAGAGGGAAATTTCTATTTTGTAGAACACTAAATTTTTATACAATATGATTACTACCAATTTTATGATAGAAAACACCTTTATTGTTTTCAAAAATAGCATAATATACCTCTTTAATATGTTGTTCTATACTCAACAAATTATTAGCTAATCTAGGCACATATAAAATATCGCGAATAAAATTTATTTCACCTTGTTTGTCTTAATTGCAATGGTGCTCTTGCTCGTGACTTAAACTTCCTTGTCATCTCCAAGTCACGTAAGATTTAGCAAATGCATCCATCTTACAAAGATGTTTTTGTTGCCTTTCACAAACATAATATTTGGAAAATTCATCCATATTTACAAAGATGTTTTTGTTGCTTGTCATGTGACTACTATAATTGCTATCCAAAAGCCATACAACTATGGAGATTATTGTTGTAATATCACAAGAAAATAGTAAACTACTATGTTCTTATCCTTATTCAAAAAATTATTGTGTTGCTTCTGATTTTTTCAACAATCATTGTTCATAATGTCCAAACTTTTTGTAATAATAACATTGAACTTGTGACTTGTCAAGATTTTGATTACCTCCTTTGTTTTTATCGCTACCTCTTCCTCTATCATTGTTGTTGCCCATTCCCTATCAAATACTACTTCCTCTAATTGTACATCCTCTTCCTCTAATTTGTATTGTTCCCTTTTAAGATGATTCTATAAATATTTTTTCCTTGTTCTTTAAAATATTAAGCTTTTTTGAAAATTATGTTCAAATTTTTTTTTAATGGATCTACACATACTCTTGAGTTTGAAGATACCCCATAAGTTTATTTACTAATAGCATAGTTAGATCCTTAGATTATTCAATAGCAACCACAACAAGAACAAAGTATGGAGGGAGGATTTAAAAAAATAATAATTCTACAATCTTTTAAACTATTAAATTTTCTTCATAAGGTGTAATTTGAGTTACTAAGCCCATCACTCAAGCTAAAAAATTGCATAGATGTATAATATTTCATGAAAATTTTTCAAAATCTCTTTTAAGCACTTTAAGTTTGATGAATTTTACCTTTTTTGTTCCTTGATATGCATTCTATGGTAGATCCCATATCTATTTTGATTTTTTTACACAATAATTATTTAAAAATTTAACTTTTTTACTACTTGTTGAAAAAAAAGGCTTTTGAGTGCTTCTTTCTATTGTCCTTTAGCTAATATCATTGTGCTTGAGTCTGAGTGGTAAGAACTTATGCATATGTAAGTTTTGTATAACCATTCTCAACCAAATCCCACAAATATTCAAAAGTAAATTATGTCTTCATCTTAATGTTCCAAAAATCATAATTATTCCCATTAAATAGAGGAATCTAAGGCCAAGATATATTTAAATTTCTACAACTATAGTCATATTATAAAAATATTTTATAATTTTAACCTGATACCAAAGTTAGAAAAATTTATATTCTTATCTCTTTTTATAATGCCCAAGCACTCTTAGTTAGTATTTAGCCAAATTAGCAACTATTTTAAAATATTACGAAAAGTAGATGGATCAATTCTTCAATGAAATCATATTCCTTTTTAAAAAGACCATAGAAATATATTTCTGATACTAGAATAAAATAATTATGATACCAGGCAAAATAATGTGCTACTAGATTCTTCTTTCTTCACAATTATGGATCTAAACTTCTATAGAGCATGACCTCCCACAAAATGGATGTACCCAAGTTTAGATAAAACAAGATTTACTTACAAAAATCACAATTCTCTCTCCTCATAGATAAACTTTTCTCTGATACCAAATGTTGATTTTTAGAAAAAAATTGTATAATAAATATTAACAAAATAGAGAAGGAAAAATTTTCTATAGAAAACACATAATTTTTATTCATTTATTAAAATTGCCAATATGATACAAGAACAATATTATTTATAGGCTTAACATAAAAAACCAATAAGCTTCTATAACAAAGTGTAGTTGTAGACACCAAAACAGCACCAATCCGATTATGTGACTGCAAACACTGATCGCTTTGGCAAACACAGCCCCCAGGGCAGCCTCAGAGGTTAAACAGTGGTCCTAACCACTTTCATAGCAATTTTGTAAGGTCAAGAAGCAATTTGGCACACTTGGACACTTTGCCCAATACTCGTCTCACCCCGGGACGAATTCAAAATAGAATCCGTCCCACCCCAGGACGAATTCTGAATCCGTCCCTGGGTGGGACGAATTCTAAGCTTAACGGGCAAAAAGGCAAATGGTGCCAAGTGGCAGCCCAGAACAGTCAGTTAAGGGCTCCTACCTTGCACGCATGTGTAAGTGGACAGAGGGGCCGTTAGAGGACTGTTACAAGAAGCATTTATCAAAGTTCAAGTCAATGGAGGACTCCCCTCCCTCATGGGAAGACAAGACTGCCACATGGCGCCCATGGCCAACACTTGGCTTTTGTGCTTCCCTCCCAAAAGAGACCCCTTGGGTCTATAAAAGGTGGGAATTTTCTCACCCAAAACAGACAGGTGGAAGGAGTGTTCAAGCAACGAAGTGTTGCCGAATCGAAGACTCATTTGCATCCCCCTTTGTTCACCTTCCTACATCCATCAATCTCTTTTGCAAGGGAGGTTGTTGGGTGGCCTTTGGAAGCTCGAACCTTACTCAAATCCGACGCATGGACATCTAAACCTACCAATTCGCCGACCCCCCAATCCTAAAAGGTTTTGGGCCCATCCTTGGTGGATTGGCTCCAAAATCGAGGGCCAACGGTGGGAGGCCCACTTGGGCACCCCCGCACCCCCAAGTTCTAATTTTAGTTTTTGAGCACTTTAGATTATTTTTTAGATTGCATTCTGTGTTACTAGGTCTGATTAGTCCATAATTGCAATTTTGTAGCTTTTGGTCAGAGTTTAGGGTGTTTTGTATTGCTTTGTCGTTTCGCTAACTTGCAGGTGTCAAGGTCAAATTCCCGAGGGAGGAGGCCAAATTGGGAAAATCCGACCATCTGGGTCGTCCCAAAATGGCCCCAATTACCTAACCCCCTGTTTGTAGGAGTTTTGCAGGTCCCGGGATCCGACATTGGAGCAGCAGCAGGTCGATTTCTCCTATTCAGAAGAATTCGTCCCACCCAGGGACGAATTACAGTCAGAATTCGTCCTGCCCAGGGACGAATTCCAGTTTAAGGTGGATTGGCCAGCTGCCTCAGTGGCAGTGGCCTTCTGGTGACTATTCTTACCTTCTGTCAGATTTTGAAGCAATTTGGATTCACTGTTTTCACGGTTTCAGGCAAATATTCGTATGCATATTTTGTTAGTTTTAGAGAGAGAATGCTTTTCATTTGCAGCAGGTGCTACTAACGTCTTGATCATTTCTTTGTTTGCAGGAGAAGCAACAGAGGCGAAGAACCCATCAACATCAGCGGCGGCATCATCTTAGCCCGCCCAGTGCAATCGTGGGCACGCGGAAGGAGGAACCATTCAACGATTGTAATCAAACCCTATTTGCGCTCCTAGCCCCTGAAAAGGGAGGAGGCATTATTGTAACAGAGATCGAAAGAAATTAATGAAAGGGCTGTTTTTCTTTATCTTATTGCGTCTCTTCCAACGTGTCTCTTTTCTTTTCATGCAATGTACATTCCTAGGACTTAGGCGTGCTTAACTTTGAATGCAATTGCACTTGGTGTTTCCTTTGACCGGAATCTCGTGCTTTCAGTGGCGATCACGGTGGGACTCTGTTCCCTGGTTTTTGAAATCATAGAAACTGATCAAAGTTTTGTGTTTGTGCTTGACAGGTACATATTTTTTTGTTGCAGATCGCTATTCATCTCTCGACGAGGACGAATCCTTTTCCGCAATTCGTCCGACCCCGGGACGAATTCAAATTCGTCTCCGGGTGGGACGAATTCGTTCTGCAATTCGTCTCCCGAGGGACGAATTCCTCGTCTCACGGATTTTCGAGCAGAAATTCGGAGACAACGAGAGCGAGCGAGAGAAGAGGTAGGGATTTTCATGATCTCTTTTATTCCCTAGAATTCTATTTTCCCAAAAAAGTCAGTTTTCGGGGCCAAATTCCATCATCTAGTGCCCCGAAATTAGGTTTTAAAATTGGGCACGCAATTCTATGCACTTTTTGAGCTGTTCGGATGTCAATATCTCCTAATGTATTTAGAGCTAGGACTTGAAACTTCATTTTTGTCTTATCTACTATAAGAGGGATGCGCACACCAATTTTGGGCCCCATCCGACTCATTTTCAATTTTAGGGCTTTTTAGAGAGACATCGTCATGGTGCTAACCCGTAGCCAAGCCCAATCACGGGCGAAGGCTATGGGGAATATCCAAGGAGGAACGAGTCACCTCCGTTACAATCCCAAGGATTTGGTCATACCACCTTGGCGACCTAACACACAAGGCAGTCCCCTCCACACCTTAAAGGAAAGAGACTACAGGGACACCTCTTCGAGGAGCACTCCTGTTCAACATAGCACTCATCACACACCCTTCCATGAGGGGTACAGTCATAGGAGAGCTCCCTTAGATGATCGCTATGAGCGGTCACCGCGCGATGAAGCGCTAGGTCAACATAGGGTTCGACGGGAGGAACCACATCATTACACTACCCGTCCTTCACCCCCTCTAGTTGTCAGGACTACAAAGACAAATCCAGAGCACAAGGCTCCTCAGGCGGGGCAGGCCAACTCCACCCGTTCCTTTTTCATTTATGAAAGAGAGCACGAGGAAGACCTCTACCTTCCTCGAGAGCAATATACAGTGCGAGAGCAATATGCCTCCGCACCTGCTATCTATCAGGAACACTCACTGAGGCCAAAGCCTCGAGGGAATGTTGTTACCCCCAATAGAGGGAGGTCGCCTATAGAGATCTTGGATCACTACGACCGAGATAGATATCTAGAAGAGGCATCTAGGCCTTCTAGACATGAAGCAATGAGAGCTCCCTTAGATGCTCGCTATGAGCGGTCATCGCGCGATGAAATGCTAAGTCAACATAGGGTTCGATGGGAGGAACCACATGATTACATTATCCCTCCTTCACCCCCTCTAGTTGCTAGAACTACAAAGACAAATCCAGAGCACAAGGCTCTTTGGGCAGGGCGAGATAGCTCCGTCCATCCCTTTTTCACTTATGAAAGAGAGCACGAGGAAGACCTCTACCTTCCTCGAGAGCAATATACAGTGCGAGAGCAATACGCCTTCACACCTGCTATCTATCAGGACCACTCATTGAGGCCAAAGCCCCGAGAGAATGTTGCTACCCCTAATAGAGGGATGTGTCCTATAGAGATCTTGGATCACTACGACCAAGATTTTTATCTAAGAGAGGCGTCTAGGCCTTCTAGACATGAGGCGGTGGGACCAACTATCGTAGAATCTGCCGAATATATCACACATCTCAAGCAACTCACGCAACTTGAGCTCGAACGACTACCGTTAGAGGAACCGTACCATATTAATGAAGAGCACCTTCAGCGCCAGAAGGATGAGCTGTTCCAACACACTATGCAAGAAAGGACTCCAACCCCTCACATGCATAAGACAAAATATTTTGAGTGGCACAACCCATGGGGGGAAGATAGGTCATCGCGACCTCATCAAAAGCTACCCCCAACACCTCCTAGACAGGAGCGGGAAGCTACTCTCCCGATTCCTGAAGCACCACCCCCGATGCCTCCTAGACATGAATGGGAGGCCGCTCCTATAACCAATGACGGGTGCCTTCCTCAGACATCCACCCAGGCTTATGAGCCACCCTTAGAAATTCATCAAGAAGCCTCTAAGGAATCAGAGCGCGAAGAAGAGCGGGATGAAAATCCCCACCAAGGCATGGGGATGCCATCTGGCCACCCCTCCATAAGCCCCAAGTTCCTCAACAAGAACCAACCAAAGAGGAGGAGTTCAAATCTCCCAATACATGCAAAGCACTAGAGCACTTAGAGTTGGTAGAGACCAAGATTTTGGAGCTCCCAAGGCCCAACTTACATAAGGCTCCTTTCGAAGAGGATCAACCTTTAACCATAGGGCTACCTGATGATGCAGTCCTCCATGTCTCAGAATCTCCAGATTTTGATGAGCTATACACATTGTTCGAAGGTGAGGATGAAACAGAGATAGCCCACAGCAATCACATGCGACAACATCGGCATCCCATAAAATTTGAAGAAGCATGTCAACAGATAAACATAATACTAGGGCATGAGTGGCGTGTTAACCCACCGCAGTGGGACCAAGCATTACATCCACAACTTTGGGCACACAAAGAGCAACTTCCACCAAGAGACATCATAGCAACATCAGTGCCGCGGGTGGACCCTGTCCTCATCTTCGTGCATAGGGCTGATCCATTCATGCCCATACCTCTAGAGCCAGATCCGGAGTGCAAAGACCATCAAGCTGGGGGTACCTCTATCCCCTGAAGAACCATAATCCAAACCAAAAATCTCCAAGGATTATCGCAATCCCTTGGTCACCCAAAAAGCTCCAAGGATTATCGCAATCACTTGGTCAAAACCAAAAAGCTCCAAGGATTATCGCAATCTCTTGGTCACTCCAAAAGCTCCAAGGATTATCGCAATCCCTTGGTCACCCAAAAAGCTCCAAGGATTATCGCAATCTCTTGGTCAACCCAAAAAGCTCCAAGGATTATCGTAATCTCTTGGTCAACCCAAAAAGCTCCAAGGATTATCGCAATCTCTTGGTCACCCAAAAAGCTCCAAGGATTATCGCAATCTCTTGGTCAACCCAAAAAGCTCCAAGGATTATCGTAATCTCTTGGTCACCCAAAAAGCTCCAAGGATTATCGCAATCTCTTGGTCACAAAAACCCAGGATAGACCAAACTCCAAGGATTACGCACCTTGGTCACCCAAAGCTCCAAGGATTATCGCACCTTGGTCACCAAAAAGCTCCAAGGATTATCGCAATCTCTTGGTCAACCCAAAAAGCTCCAAGGATTATCGCAATCTCTTGGTCAATACAAAAAGCTCCAAGGATTATCGCAATCTCTTGGTCAAACCCAAAAAGCTCCAACGATTATCGCAATCGCTTGGTCAAAAAAAAATCAAGAAATTCAAAAAAAACAAAACAACAAAAATCATCAAAAACAACAAAGATTTGCATCTCAATTCTAGGCATACTCAAATTCATCATAAAATTCATATTCTCGCACCTCATCTTCAACTTCACCAAAAACAATCCATCAAAATTACAAAAATATGTAGTTGCATTAAGCATTGCATCCATACATTGCATATTTGTAGTCATACAGGTCAAAGGTACCATAGGCTGCAATAGCTCTGATAGTCCATCTTGTTCCGCATTGTCTCATGTTACAAAAACAACAAAAACACCATGCATAAATTTTACCACACTACAGTCAGTGGTCTGGGAATGTACTAAGAGTTTCAGTGATTCAGTCATCATTTTCCTCTTTAGCCATGTAGTGTACCAAGTCGAACGGATTTTACAAAGGTAGAGTCATACTTGAAATACACCTTGTTACGTAACATCCCAACACAAATCAAAACACTAAAATTCCCAAAATTGTGTGAACGAAAGACGAAACCTGCAAAATAATCTAGGTCACCACAAGCGAAACGGTTATCTTGCTCATCCCCCGGTGCGAATGACCCCTAGAATGCTGAGAGTTGGCAAAAGGACAAGCATCCTCCCTACCCAATTCCCTAAGAATCCCTAAAGTTCTCAATAGTTGCAAAACACAAAAAATTTGCAAAATGTCAAAACTCCAAATTTGACAAACTACAGTGCACACATCAAAAGGCACAAACAACAGTGATTTTCATCACTCCATATCCCCAATCCCTTGCTCAAAAAAAAAAACAAATCAAAATAAACAGTGATCTCATCACTACAATGAGCAAGTATCCCAATACAATTGAAAAAAAGAAGGGAGTTGACCTTGAATCCCTGGAACTCTCAACATTCTGTAGGTCATAAGGCAAGCTTCAGTACCAATTTGGTTGATAGCCTATCGGTAATGTAGTAAACCTCCCGCATGACGATATATCTCGTCACATTAACTTGCGTACGGATCAATGTTTGCATGTGGATGAGCTAGCTTATGGCATCCTGGATTACACCGCAGATTAATCTTAGTACATACAACAAAGGAATTCGTGGAGCTAATTAGGTGATCCTCGATACGAGGTTCGGTTGAAAGCCCATCTGGCACTGGCGGTATCCTAACAAATACCACTAAATGAACTCAATTGCACACACAGGGATGTGAAATAGCTCGGTCAAAAACAAGTCCGATTCATACCTTGTTCAAAAGTCTTGTAAGATAAAGTACAGTCGTGGCTAGTGAGCTAAAACCGTCTGAGTCTCAGAAAACCTTAGCTACATTTCTAAACCAACTGCGCTACTTTTCATCTTTGCAAATACCATCAAAAAATACAAAAAGAGAAAAACCACATGTATACATGTAGAGGCATACATCACAACAATCACCTAAAAACAAAATAACAGAGCTCTAAACAGTCTATGGTGCCATAGCCAAACATCACAAACCCCATTCATACATTTCATATCTGCATATCACATATAAATCAAAACCGTTTGCATTCATCATAGCATATGCATCCATCAAAATAAATCAACATGCATACATCCATATTCATCAACCATCATGCACAAGATCAAAGAAAATCAAAACAACAAAAACAACAAATAAATGCAACACAAAAACAAAAAGCAATAAACATTGCCAGACACAAGTGCTCTTGCACTTAACCTCTTGGCATAGAAAAACTGATGTCGGGGTCTACATTGTCACTATCCTACTCCCTAAGAAGGCTACCATAGCCGGACCGCTCCACGGGAAGATGGATTTTCGACAATTTCATCCCCAAATGACATCACAAAAGGGTCAAAGCCCACTCAAAAACAACAAGAAAATCAAAGCAACACAAAAATAACAATAAACATTGCCAGACAAAAGTGCTCTTGCACTTAACCTCTTGGCATAGCAAAATTGATGTCGAGGTTTACATTGTCACTATCCTACTCCCGAAGAAGGCTACCATAGCCGGACCGCTCCACGGGAAGACAGATTTTTGACAATTTAATCCCAAAATGGTGTCACAAAAAAACAACAAAACAACAAAAAATGCAACACAAAACAAACAATAAACATTGCCAGACACAAGTGCTCTTGCACTTAACCTCTTGGCATAGCAAAATTGATGTCGGGGTTTGCATTGTCACTATCCTACTCCCGAAGAAGGCTACCATAGCCGGACCGCTCCACGGGAGGACGGATTGCCGACAATTCAATCACCAAATGGTGTCACAAAAACAACAAAAACAAGTACAAAATTCAACAAAAACACAACAAAAACATTGCCGGGCATAAGTGCTCATGCACTTAACCTCTAGGCAAAGAAAATCGATGTCGAGGTCCAAATTATCGCTCTCCTAGTTCCCCAAGAAGGCTATCATAGCCGGACCGCTCCACGGGAAATAGGTTTTCGACGATTTCACCTCATTATGACATCACCAAAAGGGTTAACACCCACCAAAAATAGGTCCATATGTTGGAAAAATTGCACACGCTTAACGGTAAACCCTCTAAAGGCAACCTTGCACAAGTCATCTTGGGTCAAGCGACTCGTCGCTTCTCTCACGAAGGTCATTCCCTCATCGATTCGTCGCTTGAGGGGGTAGTCACACTTAGTCACCAACCAACAATCACACACCCAATTAAGGAAAACGACATGCATTCAAAGAATCATTGACAAAGACAATCACGCTCCTGCTTGGGGCAGTAAACAAGCAACAATCAAATCAATCAAACACTTGGCATTTCGTGAATCATGAACACAAGGTTCCCCCTGAGGATAAAAATGCCCTTCACTTGTTCATGACTGATCAATGTCTAAGTTCAAGATTTCGTGAATCATGAACACAAGGTTCCCCCTGAGGATAAAAACGCCCTTCACTTGTTCATGACTGATCGATGTCTGAGTTCAAGTCACACCTCACCAAAACAGGGTTAATACTTGAAATCAAATTCCTTAGCTCGTCGAAGCAAGGATTCAAGAATGCATGCCCTTTCCATACTTGGGGCATCAAAAGTTGGTTAGGTTACCAAGAAACCCTAATCATTAGTGCTTTGGTTATCTATTTTTGCTCAAGATCTGCGTCACCTGCAGCGCTTCCCAAAAAGGGGCATCTGTAGACACCAAAACAACACCAATCCGATTATGTGACTGCAAACACTGATCGCTTTGGCAAACACAGCCCCCAGGGCAGCCCTCAGAGGTTAAACAGTGGTCCTAACCACTTTCATAGCAATTTTGTAAGGTCAAGAAGCAATTTGGCACACTTGGACACTTTGCCCAGTACTCGTCTCACCCCGGGACGAATTCAAAATAGAATCCGTCCCACCCCAGGACGAATTCTGAATCCGTCCCTGGGTGGGACGAATTCTAAGCTTAACGGGCAAAAAGGCAAATGGTGCCAAGTGGCAGCCTAGAACAGTCAGTTAAGGGCTCCTACCTTGCACGCATGTGTAAGTGGACAGAGGGGCCGTTAGAGGACTGTTACAAGAAGCATTTATCAAAGTTCAAGTCAATGGAGGACTCCCCTCCCTCATGGGAAGACAAGACTGCCACATGGCGCCCATGGCCAACACTTGGCTTTTGTGCTTCCCTCCCAAAAGAGACCCCTTGGGTCTATAAAAGGTGGGAATTTTCTCACCCAAAATAGACAGGTGGAAGGAGTGTTCAAGCAACGAAGTGCTGCCGAATCGAAGACTCATTTGCATCCCCCTTTGTTCACCTTCCTACATCCATCAATCTCTTTTGCAAGGGAGGTTGTTGGGTGGCCTTTGGAAGCTCGAACCTTACTCAAATCCGACGCATGGACATCTGAACCTACCAATTCGCCGACCCCCCAATCCTAAAAGGTTTTGGGCCCATCCTTGGTGGATTGGCTCCAAAATCGAGGGCCAACGGTGGGAGGCCCACTTGGGCACCCCCGCACCTCCCAAGTTCTAATTTTAGTTTTTGAGCACTTTAGATTATTTTTTAGATTGCATTCTGTGTTACTAGGTCTGATTAGTCTATAATTGCAATTTTGTAGCTTTTGGTCAGAGTTTAGGGTGTTTTGTATTGCTTTGTCGTTTCGCTAACTTGCAGGTGTCAAGGTCAAATTCCCGAGGGAGGAGGCCAAATTGGGAAAATCCGACCATCCGGGTCGTCCCAAAATGGCCCCAATTACCTAACCCCCTGTTTGCGGGAGTTTTGCAGGTCCCGGGATCCGACATTGGAGCAACGACAGGTCGATTTCTCCTATTCGAAGAATTCGTCCCACCCGGGGACGAATTACGATCGAATTCGTCCTGCCCAGGGATGAATTCCAGTTTAAGGTGGATTGGCCAGCTGCCTCAGTGGCAGTGGCCTTCTGGTGACTATTCTTACCTTCGCTTAGATTTTGAAGCAATTTGGATTCACTGTTTTCATGGTTTCAGGCAAATATTCGTATGCATATTTTGTTAGTTTTAGAGAGAGAATGCTTTTCATTTGCAGCAGGTGCTACTAACGTCTTGATCATTTCTTTGTTTGCAGGAGAAGAAGCAGAGGCGAAGAACCCATCAACATCAGCGGCGGCATCATCTTAGCCCGCCCAGTGCAATCGTGGGCACGCGGAAGGAGGAACCATTCAGCGATTGTAATCAAACCCTATTTGCGCTCCTAGCCCCTGAAAAGGGAGGAGGCATTATTGTAACAGAGATCGAAAGAAATTAATGAAAGGGCTATTTTTCTTTATCTGATTGCGTCTCTTCCAACATGTCTCTTTTTCGTTTCATGCAATTTACATTCCTAGGACTTAAGCGTGCTTAATTTTGAATGCAATTGCACTTGGTGTTTCCTTTGACCGGAATCTCGTGCTTTCAGTAGCGTTGAAAAAATTAAAATTACCAATATGATACAAGAACAATGTGTGAATGAAGTAGGTCCTAAATGGAATCAAATATTTAGTTGATAGAAATTAAAACCAAAAATTGTATTGCATTGCTCTCAACCTTCGATTTATACTTACACATAAATACATACAATGATATGTATCTTGGTTATCTCAAGAGACTCTTGGTGTTTCATCTTATTCTCTAATTGCTTAGATTCTTTCAATCTCTTTTGAGATGTAATGTAAATGAGATAATAGTAATGTAATAATTATCTAACACAAAATAATGTAATAAGTATCTAACATCCCCCCTTATTAAATTATATAGTATAGCAAATATTTGAAGTTGTTGATCACAACTAAAAATACACCTTTACAAAACATTACTACCTCATTTTAATTTTGAGGGTAGTATAAAACATTACTATAATCAAGTATGATAGGGTAAAATCATCATAGCCTATGTAGAGAATATCGAAGTTCAATCCAACGACTTGGCTAAAGCGAGATCTCTGTATCAAGGCCTACTAGTCTTAGAAGGTCTTGGTTTCAACAACTTAATAATTGAAGGAGATTCCCTACTTATCATCAACTATCTCAAAGCATCTCAATCCCCTTCATGGAGCCTTTCCAACATCATTTTTGAGTGTAGGAGGCTTGCTAGTAAGTACTCTAATGTTATTATCCAGTATGTGTTAAGAGAAGGAAACAAAGCTACTGACTCACTTGCTAATAGAGGCATCAAGGAAGATATCCTTCGGGTTTGGCATGCTAATTTTTTTTAGGACCTCAGGTCTACCAATCAAGATGATGACATTTATTTACATTGAAATTCCTCTCCATTTGGCTCACTGATTTGTCACTTACAACATGTTCCTTGGTGTCAATTTGTGCAATGTGAGTGTTAGCCTCTCTATGGTTGATTAGTTTTTGGTATTTATGATGTTTTTGGTTGTGGTTAAGATTATACTATATTAATATTGGGTTTTTTTCATCTCTCTTATTGGTTAGAGT
Organism: Wollemia nobilis; assembly: GCA_028583015.1. NCBI lineage: Eukaryota > Viridiplantae > Streptophyta > Pinopsida > Araucariales > Araucariaceae > Wollemia > Wollemia nobilis. The sequence goes on from JAQPPZ010006127.1 coordinate 410,140, forward strand.
TGATGTTTTTGCAGATTCCTTTTTTATTTTCCTTGGGTCAATATTGGTGATTTACCCTGTTTTGCTTTATTTTGCTTTTTAAAAGGTTTAGGGTCCCTTTCAAAACTCTTTCCCATCAATAATAAAAAAAACATTATGGGTATATAGTATTGTAGTTTAAAAATCTTTGAAAACCACCCCTTATACTTTAGTCCATGGGAAGGGAGTTGTTTTGTCAATACATCTAGAATTTATAGCCTTAAAGTTCATAGATCATACAGATATATAGACCAATTGAAATAAGGATGGCAAAATTATTATTGTTAGAGGAAAAAGGGAAGAATTGTACAATAACTTTTGCCAACACCAACTGGTGGTAAAAATATGGTTCATAGGAGAATATCTCTAAAGTTGTTTGAATATGATGGTTTATTGCTGGAATAGGATGTAAAGTAAGCTAAGATAGGAAAACATGACAAGTTAGATTTATTGTGGTCTGGACCATATCTAATCTTGAGAAGGAAAGCATTAAATGCATACAATATTCAATACATGGATGGTCATATTTTACCAATTCCAATGAGCAAACAACATTTAAAATATTATGCTTAGAATCACATGCCTCTAAGTTAGACATATGTAAATAGTGCTACGTGTAAATATAGAAGTAGCATATGTAGTAGTTTTGAGCAGCAAAAAATGATAGGATAAATAATATGCCTAGTAGGCACCAAATTCTAAAATTCAAGTCATTTTATAGGTTAAAATTATGACAATATTAGATATGTTAGGAACCTCAAATGCCCACATAAATTATCAGTTTCAAGGGAATATTTCACAAAAAAAAAATGAACGCATGTAATCTTCAGCATTAATATAGCAACAACTTGATCCCATGATGGGTTCTTACTATAAAAATAAGACTATGAAAACAAATTACACAAAAGAGGAGTTAGTTGTTGAAGAAGCAAAGTATCATAGAGTTGTAGAATTATTGTGTGTGAGAGCCAAAAGTGATATATTTTTACTTACACCTATGATATTAGCTTGAACTTCCTGGTTTAGTAGACATGGCATGATAAAAAAGAGGGTAAAATATGTAGGAGAATACCAAAGAGCTCTAATATCGGCTAAGTGATGTTCATGACTCTATTATCAAAATCAAGACAAAATTTTAAAGCTTTAGAGAAGGACCAAAAGCAAAAGGAAGAGAATACTCAGTTAAAAGACTAGAAGCAACTCTATGGAATTTACTCTTATCGTCATATATACCCAATGTTTTTCACCCTTGTCTAGAGTTGGTAAAAGCAATTGCAAGTAACTACAATCCCAAAGCATCAACAATATGGACTGTAGAAGGGCAAATATTTTTCACTATCATGGTTGATGGCATCATGAATGCTTTTGTAGAAAGACCATACCTAGGTATAGAACCTAAGACAATTGATAATTTTTATAAAATTAATCTTTTCAAGAGAGATAATATAAGAAGTTGGCTAAGTAAGCACATAGGAGAAATTGTGAAGGACTTTCCATAATAAATAATAAAACTTGGAGGATTTAGTGAATTTTTCAAGAGGTCCTATCTAGGATAGTTGTAATTCTAGGGTTACATACTAATATGTATGTATGTGACCATTATATATTTGTAGCGGACGTGGTTTCCAATGTATAAAATTATGATAGTACTAATAAATGTGACTTCATATTATTTGATTGGTCTCAATTTTTGAGGTCCCAAATTCATAGTTAATTAGCCACCATGAAGCTCAGATAAAAGGAAATTGTTCATTATCCACCATACCAATAAGTCTAAACAAGAGAAAATAATAGAAAAGTCCTTCCTATACTTGATTGGACCCTTGTCCTAAGATAAACAACTTCATATATTGAATTTAATCAACTCTTCCTTGGTCCTATATTGGCATCTATATTGGCATGCATCTATGGCCAAACTCCTTGACTAAGGCTTGAGGTTGTACATAATGTAGGTAGTAAACTTCATGAATTAGGGGACTAGTATTTCTTGCAATGTAATACTATCATTAGAGACTATGATTTCCTCAAAAAACTCAATTTTCTTCCTTACTATGTCACTGATTAGGAGTTTTCCATAGAATTATGCTAGTAGATTGATGAATCTGATGATTTTTTGGGGTTGGGACTAAGAAAGCTTACACTTACAACTTTTCTTTAAATTTTGAAGATATAAGTATGACAACCAAAGGTCAGTAAAACATTTTGGATGAGAAACTTAGTGTCCTCTAATTATCAATAGTGTCACACATATGGAAATATGATCCCAAAGTAAAATCCTAGGTTAGAGTAGCAAATTTGAATATTAAACCTCCAACATTTGAAAATCTTCCTCGATTGAAAATTGAGTAGTTTAGGAATAAAGTAGAGGATCAAGATCTTTATCTTAATATGAATGAAATGAAAAGACTACTTCCATGGAGAAAGTGTTATCCCTATAAGCATACTTATGATCTAGTGAGAAATAAATACTAATGGATAAGTTGGAGGAAAATATTATGGAAGAGTTGGGATTGACTAAAGATTTTTTTTTGGAATAGTGGATTTAACTGTGATAATAAGATAAATAAAATAAGGTATTCCTCAGTCTTATAGATAAATATTTTGAAGTAGAATTTGATGAAAAATATGAATTTTGGATGGAGGAGTAAAAATAAGAAAGATATCTTGACTTGATTAATGAGGGAGATAAGGAAGAGGATGCATTTTTTTATGTAGATGTGGAAGAAACCATTCAACAAAATCCCATTAGAAAGGAGCACTTGATTTCTTATGTATATTCAAAAGAAGAGTTAAGATCAGAAGAAATAATTGTACACAGGAGGCATAATAGGAATGCTAAAAATACAAGTGAGCATGAGCATGCTCTATTAATAGAAAAACTATAGAAAACAAGTCATAAAGAGTAAGTAAAATAAGTTACAAGAGCTGATATAATTCAAGCAATAGAGATTGTAGAAGAAGAAGTTGTTAAAACAATTCTTGGTAAGGATAAGCATCGATATGGTATACGCTAACATATTCAATATAAAATATCTAGTGATAAGGCAAAGAGAAAATATTCTCCAAGTAATTGGTAGAGGGAAACCTCAAAGAAATCTAGAATATAATAGCTAGTAATGAAAGCTCAATGGATTGAGGTAATAATTTACAAATTGGAAATAATAATTGAGAATTAGAAGGAAAAAGTGAGAGGATCAATTATGGCTTCTATCCCTACTTTTATATCTAAAATTCATCCACCACCTCCACTACAAGATATGTTTCTCTTGATAAACCCAGCATAAGGTATAGATTTTACTTCTTTTGCACATGAAGGATAGCAAACCTATAAGAGACCACATTCTCACACCCCTATAAATAGTAGCATTTTATTCTTGAGACCCCATAAATATATTTTTCTCCTTTTCAATATGTCAGTATTGCTTCTTCTACCCATAGACATCAAATCCTAAAATTCTGCTCCATAATACAACAAATTGAAGTAAACATTCAAAAACGGGTATAGGATCAAGTACCTTAGAAGGATATGACAAAAGTAAATATTAGGATGTATGATGGTATAGATCCAATTATTGGGGAGTGGGTCAAAGTAGTTGCAGTCCCAAATGTTAGCAAGTTGGCTTCAAAAATAACAATGGTAGATTATCATATTACGATGCAAAGATATGATATCTTAAAAGTCCCTAGGGAGGATAGAGTTAGAGCTATTCATACTATAGCAAAAATTTTAAACCTTCAAAACAATCAAATGAAGGTCGAATATAAAGCTATAAAGAAGAAAATTAAAAACTGAGAACATAATTTAAAAAGAGAAGTAAAAAAAACACTCTAAAAAATGTGGTCTAAGACCTGAAGCTCATACTAGAAATACCCTCAACTTAAGATCAACTACAATATAGAGATAAAAAGAATTTAAGTTTATAAGAGTAGTTAAAATAGAGTGATATACAGTTCTAGATATAGAAAAATAGACTATAAGAGCTAAGGTCAAGACTCCAAAATCAAGAAGATAGCCTAACAATGGTGCAATTGGAGCTCAAGAAAGAAAAGAAGCCATAAAATCACAACCTTTCTTGAGATATGCTAAAATAGATTTGGGGTTAGTATTGGATTAGTATAAAGGATATAGTTATGAAATTTTTTCCATTACTAGAAATGATAGCATATATTTTGAAGTTAATCCAAGAGGTAAAAAATAATTCAACAAAGGAATAGAGGACCTGATGGATAAAGTGGAGTAGGTAGAGGTAATAGTCCATATTCTAAGAAATGGAGGAGAATATTCATACTTGGAAACATGCTCTAAAAGATATTTGAGTGAATAAAAATTCTACTCAATATAGGTCATACATGGAAACCAAGTGATTTTGGAGGGAGGTGACATAATAACTACACTTAAATTTAGCATATATGAGATAAAAATTCTAGTTCAAGAGGTCATGGATCTTGGATTTTTGGGATTTTGAAACAAAGACAATTTCTTTTGGAAGTATCTTAACTAATAATAGGATCGATAGATCACTGATAAAAGTTAGATTGATTCATTACACAATACTTTGTAGATTAATAAATTCATTACACTATTCTATAAGCTCTCACAAAAATTAGCCTATTTATACAAGGATCCATATTTTGATGGATATTCTAAAATAAAAAAGGCCCTTCACAATATTAGAGTAGATTATATTCCCATTGAGAAATCATATAATAAGGTTTGAAAAGTATTTTTGCGTGTGAAAATTCATTCAATGGAGCAAGGAACTAGTCAACAAGGTGAAACATATAGGGCAACAATATAGGAAGGACAAGATAAATATGCTAGCACAATAATCGAGACCTGAAAGATATGGACTATTTAAAAACATACAATTGTAAAAGTAACCTTTTTATATCTTCTTTACTCTATTTCCTAATGAGATGGCACCAATAATGTGGGTAGAAATAATTCACCCACATCTACAAATCATCATTTTAGAGAGAAACTTTACTATTAAATTATTATGTCTCAAGCCAAGAAGACAAAAGTATAGTCAAATGTATTGAATGGTAGCTAGATTGAGAGAGAAGAGGTTAAATAATGAAGACTCAACAAGCTTTTATAGTGGTAAAATACAATATTATTCTATGTATGGAAAGTGACCAGACCATTTGAGACACTAATATAATCAACAAGCATAAAAATATCTAGCATCTATTGCAGTTGAGTCTAAGAAATTTGACTAAGGTTAACAAATTAGCATTTTTTTGCAATGCTAAACTAAATTTTTTATTAAGTATGGGAGGCTACAGAACCTTTTAGGGTTTTGATGTTGCCAAAGGTATAAAAAATGTCTAGCACCCGATGCATCAAAATGAAATTTTTCCTAAGTGCCCAAATGAAGATTTGATGTTGAGCATTGAAGTAATCCATAGTCAGATACAATATTTGTCTAAGTTTCAAATATGGTATGAATTTTAAATGTGTTGATGTCATCATGAGTAGCATAAAAGTTTGACACAGAGGAAATCCAAGGTCAAACTGTTAAAAAATTAAGGCATAAAACTTGACATACAAAGATGAAGAATTTTGAAATAGAAGCACGACATATGGTAGCATACATCACTAAAGAAAAGTGTAGAAGGTGGATAGACTCTTAAATACCATGACATCATCAAGCGAGAGTAAAAGTCAATAATTTGATAAAGAAAATAAAAAGTTTGGCTATGTGTTGAGATGAAGAGTCAAATCGATTATTAGGATGATGTCATACAAGTAGAGGAAAAATCCTTGCACTTGGAAATCTAGAGCTAGATTGATTTTAGCTAAAGAAATATGAATCTGGTAGAGTGCCAAAAATTCAAGTCCTGCTCACGGTAATCACAACCTACTATAAAATAATATCAACCACTAGATACTATTATATTCAACACCTATCCTTATCCAACTAGGTCAATGTGCAATATGGGATAAAGCTAATATATCAAATGATCTCATGGATTAGTTTAAGACATGTAAGACACCACCTCCTTAAAATAAATTAAACCAAGCCACATCAACATGATGGTGTCATTATAGTTGCACTAGAATGAGCTAGAAATGGATGGACATGTGTTATATCAATATAATAGGAGTATATTTAGTTTTAAAAGTAATCATGATGAGGTAATTAAAAAAATGTCATATTATATATACTTGAATGTAACCCATTTTAAAGGTTGGATATTTAGCATTTATAATTACATAAACTAAATTATGAATGTAATGTGTGCCTTTGAATAAAAGTTAGGTTATTGTTTAGCCTCTCTCTGAAATTATTGTAGATCATGTATGCATGCTAAACCGATTATTAAGTATTTATATTAAAGTTATATGAATGGTTTATTATGTCAAAGTTATTCTACTATATAGATTTTTTTCTAGATTACTGTTCATCTAGTCTCTGGAATGCTTTGTAATATATATGCTTAATTTGATCAAATGCTCTATAATATTAAATGAAATATTGTTTGTTAGGTAGTTTTATTTAGTTTAGAGTGTGATACTCTCATGCCTTATATTGTTTGATATTGTTGAATCCCAATTACTTTAAGTTCTAGCTTCTAACTTTGTGCATCTTTTTCTTTACTCTATAACCCCCTTTAGTTAGTTTGGCTAATTTCACAAGAACTAGCCTACTCTGTAGATTGATCTAGAAGCTATTATGGGTCTTCCAATATTCGCCAAGGTCTTGAGGGTGCAACTCATCCTTTGGAAGCTGATCTAGAAGCTATTTTGGGTCTTCCAAACTTGGTTGAGGTCTTGAGGGTGCAACAAATTTTGAACCAAGAAGGACTTGGTTCAATGTTCAAATTCTAGCTACACCAAAAGGATTGTAGAGAGTGATATAACTAATTGATGTGATCTATTATAGTAAGAAAGATATTTGAGGAGTATTTTATAACTAGTTTGAGGACCTAGTCAAAATTTCATTCTTTTACCATAAACTAAATGTGTGTATTAATTGTGTTGTCCATAATAATTTTTGTCTTAATTATTTTATTTTATCAAATTAATTGTGTTATCTACCTGTAAAGTAAGATATATTATTTGTGAACACTTAAAACTATGAACATATTAATTTTTAATTGGTTATGTGGAATTAAAATAAGAATTATTGTATTACAAATTTATTAAAGTAACTTACATTTTTTATTAATTTTTATCTTATACTTATAAAGAGTCAAAAAAATCTTTATTAGTAAAAAAATATATATTTTATATTTTTTTATTCTTTATTTATGTGATTTGTTATTTTTATTTTCATTTTTAGATGAGAGATATGGTACAAGGTTGATTTTCTTACAATCAAAATTTACAATTAAATCATATTGAAATTTATCTTATAATTTTAAAAGCTAAATATGAACATGTTGACACAATCAAATGATGTCTAGAAAAAAATATATTGAAAAACCTTAATATTTTAGTAAGGCCTTTTAAGAAGAGTTTAAAAAATTAAATTGATTATTTTATAGTTAATTAAAATAATTCTAATATATATAAAATAGCATTAAATCAATTGATTAGATTTCTCTACTTTCAAAGACAAGACATACATCATTTTAAGTTATTGAAATATCACTATGTAAATATAAAATAATACAATAAAACCTATTTCAATATAGAACATATTTCAGTTTCGTATAATCATTTAAAAATTAAATAAAAATAAAATTAATTAATTATTTGAAAATATTAAACTCAAAATTTATTATTTTAAAATATTAACAATTCTAAAGAGATTATAATAATATCACACTTAAAACCAAATATCCCCTTATAAAACTTAATACTAAAAAAACACTCAATATCTTAATAATATCTGCACCATAAGTATATTTATAATAAAAAACATCTTTAATAAAATCCATGTCCATATGAAATGATATCTTCTTGATTTATAAGTTAGCATCTTTATATTCTTCATTATCCTTTAAACCCTTTTCTCACATGTAATATATATTTTTATTGATCTTACTTTATTATAAAAATAATATAATATTATATTATATTATTATATTATAATTATATAATAATATATTAAATTAACATCTCAGTGTACTCCAACATGGCAATCCCCATGCGAGTGCCCGCGCAAATCTGCCTGCCTGCCTCGGATAGAATCAGCTCAAAAGTTGTTTCCAGGCGAATCCATCTTGGAACCCACGACCCTGCCAGGATTGAACTCCTTGCGCTTTTCGCCTGGGGACTCGCATGGGGACTACGTTGGTGGAGTACAGTGTGGGGTCATTGATCCACGCCTTCGGATCTGCCTTTCCGACAAACAAGTCTGCACATGTAAACAACACCCTCTTTTAGCTGTTGAAACATCTTTAAGCTATTACATAGAAAAATAGTAATTGAAAACCTACTTTAATATCTAAAATAGAAGAACATAACATATGAAACCCAAAAATTAAAATACTGTTTTTATTATATTTAAACTGTTAAATTAAATATTATACAATTACTTTTACACTACACAAAAATGCTTGCCCTCCTCTACTCCCTATACACGATGATTAAACTGTTAGTGACTCCCTAGACACGATGATTAAACTATTAGTGACAAGTGAGGACATTAGCTTCTTTTATGCTAGTTATGTCTGGAGGACGCGTTCAGCTTGGCGTTGCAGAAGAAAGTGCCACTTGTGGAGGACTGACCATGGAATTGGGATATTATTTCTAGGCACTTATCTTCTTGAATAGTAATTCACTCCCTTGTGTTTCAAGGTTGTCACTCCAAACCTTATCTCTCATAAATCATCACCAGTTTATTGCCATCAGGTGTAAAAGCCACCTGGTTATATCTAGAGGAGTCTCTAACTCCTTTGTCAATAGATATACCTCTTCCGTTCCAGCTTCGACATCCAAAACATACATTCGATAATCAATGTTTACAGCTATCATTTGTTTAGTGTTTGGACACCACCTGCAGATACCCAAGTTCGCCACCATTGTGGCCGTTTTTGGTGCATTTTCGAGTTTCTACATTCCAAATCTTGACAATCACACCATCACCATAGGTAAGCAGCAGTTCATCGTCATGGCTCCAATCAACACCTAATACTCCTTTAAGGTGTCCAACTAATTTTTGTTTCATAGACAAATAAGCAGCTCTCCCATATTATTCCATTGCAGTCACCGGATCCAGAAGGCAAGTACTTATCATTATGAATATCATCAGGGCCAATATTTTTATACACTGATGATAAATGTGGACGAGTCCATATTCCCACTGTCACAATACAGTACTGGATTTACATAATGATGAAGTAGATTGTGTTGAATTTTCACATAATGATAAGTACTTGCCTTCTGGATCCGGTGACTGCACTGGAATAATATGGGAGAGCTATTTATTTGTTTATGAAACAAAAATTAGTTGGACACCTTAAAGGAGTATTAGGTGTTGATTGAAACCATAACGATGAACTGCTGTTTACCTATGATAATGGTGAGGTTGTCAAGATTTGGAATGTAGAAACTGGGGAATGCACGAAAACCTGCGACAATGGTGGCGAACATGGGTATTTGCTCTGCAGTTGGTGGCCAAACAGTAACTAAATGATAGTTGTAGACATTGATTATCTAATGTATGTTTTGGATGTGGAAGCTGGAACAGAAGAGGAATATCTATAACTAAGGTGGCTTTTACACACGGGAGTGAATTACTATTCCAAGAAGATAAGTGCCTAGAAATAATTTCCCTTGCATTTTTTTTTCGCATGGACTGACCATGTGGATGCTCCCGCCTCAACATGGAGGACGCGTTCGGCCTCGCGTTGCAGAAGAAAGTGACGCTTGTGGCCAAGGCGCTGCAAAAAGCTAACATCTTTCTATTCTTCATTATTCCTTTAAACCCCTTTCTCACATTTAAAAAATAATAATTAATATATTTTATCTTATTTTATATAGTATAATTTTATATTATAATATTATATTATAACTATACAATAATATAACTAAATTAAAATTTGATAGTTAACCTCTTTTTAAAAACGAAATATTTAACATTTTCATTGTTATACAATTGATTTATTTGAAGCTGCATATTCCTACAATAATACCTCTTCTCTGCATATACATTTATTGGTCCTTTGATTACGTAAGTATTATCAACCAGTGTTTTAATTTAGAGATTGTACTTAAAGAAATGAATTTGATTTCTGTTTTGTTTTTTAAATTTAAATGCAGATGCAAGATGTTTAGCAGAACTCTGGAATGAATCCAAACGTGTTACTCAACTTTTCGGACTCATTATTTTCTACCATAAAAGCCTCCAAATGGTCCGAGGGCTGCCATCGATTCCTGGCCAAGTGTGCAGAGGCCCAGAATATCAATGCGTGTTACACCCTCGGCATGGTAAGATTGCCTTGTTCTCCTCTCCTCAACTATGTTATTGTGTTACTGTACACTTAGAGTTGGCTTTGGATTTTTTTATTATGTATAGTTATACTTACATCCATCTCTTTTCACACATATTTCCTCAATTTAAATTTTAGATATAAAATTGTTTTGAAATTTAAATTGATGTAAGGCTTTGAATTTCATTTGATCTATTTTTGAATAGAGAATACGTAATAATATATATTTTATTTTATATGTTCAAAGTTAACTTTTATATTTAAAATATATAAAATATTATATTCATCAGGTTTTGTTGTATTTAAAATGTATTTATTTATTTGTCAGATAGCACAACTTTTGGAGTTTGGATATTTTTTTATAAAGGTTTAAGGTTCAAATAGCAGCATATGGTGTTAATTTCTTATTGATAAGCTTAGCTCTCAACCTTGGAGTCAATGGCTGGCCCTAAGCATTGGTTGTAGATGTTTTTTTTTTTTTTTTGGTAAGTAAGAGAAAATTATAATTAACACCGGGTTTTAACTGGTTGACCCAAAACCATTTTACAAAATAGGGTTCACTGACCAACTGGACAAAGGCCAAGCCCTAAAAGTTTAAACTGACAACAAAAAGGGCCAAGACCTACTCTTCCAACAGAATACGACCAAACTAAACTATTTGGAAGCCTAATATTATGGCCATCAGAAAAGAAAGACGCAAAATAGAACTAACAAAGACAAAAACTAATCATGCAAGCACCATGCAGAGTAGCTTGTGCCCATATAAAAATAATAGAATATGGTCAAAAAGACATCCCATAGAATGGACAGCCAAGAGGCCAAGCAGTCTTCCTTGTAGTCCTCATCTAACTTCTTATCATCCTCCTTGCCATCATCTTTAGATTTTGCCATCATCTTTAGATGTTTTTCAATCCAAGGATGGAATGGAAATGCTTAACCTTAAATGTTGAAAATAAGAATTTTTTACACAATAGAAATTAAAAAATATAACAATGATAAGAAATTTTTACATTATCCAAATAAAAAATCCAGAAACTTTGGTGTATTAAAGAAAGGAAAACCTATTTAATATATAAAAATTTATGAACTGCATAGACAAATTACATGGAAATATAACATATGAAACACACAAAAATATAAAATATTATTTTTATTATATTTCAACTTCACATTAAACATTGCATAATTACTCATAATTACTCGTCAAAGAAATGAAGGGCATTACATACCTCAACACTACATAGAATGCTAATTTTTCTGCTTTGCCTTCTTCTACTCCCTCGTACTCTACATTAACTTCTTATTTATAAAAATACTTGCTAACTATACACAATAGTTAAATTGTTAGCGACAAGTGACAGCTAACTATACACGATGGTTAAACTGTTAGTCACAAGTGACAACTATACATAAGCTTCTTTTAATGATGGTTAAATTGTCAACAGCAGCTAAGCATTATTCTTATGCATCCTTTTCCCAGCTACACGTTAATTTACAGTGTTTTTTTCTTCCTTGGAGCATTCTTTTTTTTTGCATTGACTGCCCATGTGGATGCTCCCGCCTCGCGTTGCAGAAGAAAGTGCCGCTTGTGGCCAAGGCTACTCCACGCCTTTCCCTTCACCTCTACTAGATGGACATAGATTCGACAGGTTATTTCTGTTTACTGGATAGCGTGTGTGACGGAGGAGAATAAGTGTGTGATGGTGATGGTGGTATCTAAGTTTTATGCACTTTTAATTTTATTAAATGAGAGCCATCGAAAGTTGTTTCAGTCTTCATATTTGTCTATTCCTGTTTAGTGGATAGCGTGTGTGACGGAGGAGAATAAGTGTGTGATGGTGATGGTATCTAAGTTTTATGCACTTTTAATTTTATTAAATGAGAGCCATCGAAAGTTGTTTTAGTCTTCATATTTGTCGGACAAATCAGAACTGTTGCAACATGTGTTTGTCTAATTTTTTGTAACCAGCTCACTTGTGGAAACATGCAATGGTTTGGAGGTTATAATATTTATTTTCGTAGTAACTTATATAGCAATGACTACCACGGAATTTTCATAATATCAGCCATTTGTCAAATATTGCGGATTCCTGCCATATTTGGCCAAACAAATATCAATTTTAAATGGAAATCCTCGGGTTTTTTTAGAGTTGTTGCCACTAAAAAGTGGTAAATTTTAAAGCTCATTTCTTCCTCATAGGTGGTGAATAATTTGACAATTAAAGTAGATATTGGTTTTGTCTAATTAGTAATTCTGCAAACAATGATTTTACATCATATTAATAAGTGGCAAGCATTCATTAACATATTTTATTGTTTTTTATATTTTTATTATTTTTATGTAATTATACTAACTTTGTCGTCAATATTGTTAGACTCATAGGTACTTTATGTAAAATAAGTGTTTTGTGATGATTATGTGAATCTATAGAGACTATGTTTCACTTAGTGTGAAAGAAGTTTGAGATAAATTTTGAATGCAACCTGGAAGAACGCTAAGATGAATAGTAAGACATGAATTTTTTTAGATCAAAACCATGTCCAATAAAGATCATGTTTTCATTTCCTTTATAAAGTGATTATCAATATATGTAGTTGAGGTTAGAGTTAAGTTGAGTTACAAGTAACATAAAGGAGTAGGTTGAAGACATGCCTTTTATTGATGTGTAATTATAGTTATTTATTCTTGAATTAAATGTCATGTTTAAATGTACTTAAAATAACATGGAGCTGTCGAGAATGGATAAAGGGATTAGAAACTCATAGATACTTTTCATGCTAAACAAGAAGGATGAAGATTTACTAGTATTTGTATGGTTAAGATTTTTTCTTGTATCAATCTTATTAGATAGTAAAATAATTTTTTAATGTAGAGGATTTATTTTTTTAAACCTTTAAATAATAAAAAAATTAAAATATTACCTCACCATACATTACTACTCATGCGTCCTCACCTTTACTTTTCTCACCATCCACTATTTCTTGGTTTATGACACCCACCATGTCATAATGCTTTGCTCTCATTCTCATTGTCGAACAATTCTTTAGAATGGATATAATGTCATCTTTAAAAATATCACCAAGGAAAATTAGCCTACCATAGAAGTTGATTAGGCATTCTCATGCTAGATAATAGAAAGCCTTAGGAAAACATCATACAAATCATAATTATAATGAAGGAGCTTAGAAAACAAATGAGACAAAATAACTTTGGCTTTAAGGTCTCAACTTCTATGATTTCTATGGTCCTATAGTCAAATTGGTAGAAGGTGGAAAGAAAATATTTTTCATAGAAGCACTCCCCATAAACCTAAGTAGGCCAAAAACTATCCTAGCTGATTACACTACAAAGTTATCCACATTGGATTTATCAAGGACAAATCCATTACAAATTATACAACTAACAAGATAGTTGTAATAAGTAATATCTATAAAATACAATAGCTACTGAAGCCAAAAAATAAATAAAACAAGGCCTAGACTTTTATGGTATAAGTTAATTTTATGCTTCAAGATTTTGTATAGTGCAATTGATTATAATTATGTTATAAGACCTATTTTACATCAACTCTTCAACATTAGCTTTAATTTGTTGAAACATATAAAAAGCTTTTGACTTTTCTTTGATGAAATATATCAAAGTTCTTCCTTCATAGTCATTAACAAAAATAACAAAATACCTACTTTTGTTCAGTGAAAATATCTACAATGGACCATAGATACTAGAATGCACTAATTCAAGTGGTGTATTTTTCCTCAATGCTTTTCCTACTAGAAAATAATCTTGATGTTGCTTACCAAAAATACAACCTTCACAAAATTGATCACCTTATTCAATAAATGGTAATCCCTTCTCTATTTGCTTCTAATAGAGTAGTTTTACCCATCAAAAATTTAGATGTCTATACCTTATGTTCCATAACCAAGATTCATAATATAAGATCATTTTTGTGGCTTGAGGTTCTACTTATGCAAGTCTAAGAGTGAAATTTTTATTTTATAGAATACTAACTTTTGCTACAATATTATAACCACCATTTTTATCATAGAAAACACATTCATTGTTTTCATAAATAGCATAATATCCCTCTTCAATATTATGTTTTATGCTCAACAAATTATGAGCTAATCTAGACACATAAAATCTCATGAATAAACTTTATCTCACCTTGTTTTGTCCTAACTGCAATGGTGCTCTTGCTCGTGACCTAAAATTCCTTGTCAGCTTAAGTCATATAAGATTTCAAAAATTCATCCATCTTAAAAAGATATTTTTATTGCTTGTCATATGACTACTACAATTGCTATCCAAAAGCTATACAACTTTGGATATTTCTATTGTAATATCACAAGAAAAAAGTGTTTTTTTTGCTTGTCATATGACTTCTATAATTGCTATCCAAAAGCTATACAACTTTAGATATTTCTATTGTAATATCACAAGAAAAAATTATTTTTTTTGCTTGTCATCTGACTATTAACATTGAGCTTATTACTTGTTAAGATTTTGATAACCTTCATTATTTTTATCACTAACTCTTCCTCTATCATTGTTGTTGTTACCTCTTTCTCATCAACTACTACTTCCTCTAATTACACATAGTTCCCTTGTAAGATGATTCTACAAATATTTTTTCCTCATTCTTTAAAATATTAATATTTGTTTGAAAATCATGTTCAACAATTTATTAATGGATCTATTCATCCTCTACTTGTGAGTTTGAAGAGACCCCATAAGATTATTTACTAATAACATAGTTATATCCTTAGATTTCTTCAATAGCAACCACAAAAATAACAAAATATGTAAGGAGGATTTAAAAAAAAAAAACTGCAATCTTTTGATCTATTGAATTCTCTCCATATATCTAATTTGAGTTACTAAGCTCATCACTCAAGTTAAAAAAATTACATAGATGTAGAGTCTCTCATGAAAAAAATTCAAAATATCTTTTAAGCATTTGAAGTTTGATGATTTTTACCTTTTTTTTTTCCTTGATATGCATCATATAGTATATCCCATGTCTAATTTGATTTTTTAGAAAACAATTCTTTAAAAAAATTAACTCTTTTATTGCTTGTTAAAAAAAATGGCTTTTGAGTCCTTCTTTCTATTCTCCATTAGCTAATCTCATTGTGCTTGAGTCCAAGTAGTAAGAACTTATACATATGTAGGTTTTGTATAACCATTCTCAACCAAATAACACAAATATTAAAAAGTAAAGGATATCTTCATCGTAGTGTTCTTAAAATCATAATTCTTCCTAAAAGCATGAAATTTCAGAAATAAAATGAAAACTATAGCTATGCAATGTAAGACAAAATATAATGCTTTAATCCTATGCCTTTGAAATGCACGAAACAAAGAAAGGAGATAAATCGAAAATGAAAGAGAGATGTATGGAAAGCACAACCCTTTTTATTCAATTTTCTTATCCTCGGTTACAAAGACGTCTCCTCCATTTTTAGGGGCTAGGAGCGTTAAATAGATCTTGGTTACAATTGTGACTTAGTCTTCCTCCTTCCGCATGCCCACATGCAAAATGGGCGGGCCAAAGTGTTGTCGTCGCTGATGTTGATGAGTCCTTGGTTCTTGCTACTCCTCCTGCGTTCAAAGAAACAAGAAAGGCGTTAGTAGCACCTACTGCAAATAGGAAAGTTTGTTCCTTGAAATTAATGAAAAGATGCATGTAAAAGATTATCGAAAACAGTGAATAAAATGAGTCTAAATGACCTGCAAATCTGACAGGGACCAAAAGACCTTACCAAAGGGCCACTGCCATTGAAACAGTTGGCCAATATGCTTTCAACTGGAATTCATCCCTAGGTAGGATGAATTTTGCTGTTATTCGTCCTCGGGTGGGACGAATTCTACTATGATGAAAAGTTGACTTGATGCCACTCCAATTTCACACCTTAGGATCTCCAAAACACCTACAGGCAAAGGGGTTAAGTAATTGGGGCCATTTTGGGACGACCCAGATGGTCGGATTCTCCCAATTTGACCTCCATCATCGAGAATTTGATCTTGTTACCTGCAAGTTAGTGGGACAACAAAGCGACAAAAAACATGATGAAATCTGATCAAAACGTTATGGAATTGAAGCTATGAATTATCTAGACAGCATAACATGAAATGCAATATGAACAAATAATCTAGAATTTTTTAGAATGAAACATAGAAAATGAGGGGTGCCCGAGTGGGCTTCCCACCATTGGCACTTGATTTCGGCGCCAATCCACTAGGGATGGGCCCAAAATCTCTTAGGAGTGTGTTGTCAGAAAATTGGTGGTTTAAGGTGGTCAAATGTTGGATTTGAGTTTGGATCCACGCTTCCAAAATCCACCCAATAACCTCTCTTGCAAAATATATTAATGGATGGGAAAAGGTGAATAAAAAAGGATGCAATAGGGTGTTCAATTGGGCAGCACTTCGTTGCTTGAAAATGCCTCCAAAATTGTCCTCTTTGGGTGGGAAAGTCCACCATTTTATAGACCCATGGGGTCTCTTTGGAGGGGCATGCAGGGATGCCATGTGGCGGCCATGCCTTCCCAAGAGGGAGGAGACTCCTCCCTGACTTGGGCTTCCATGATTGCCCTTGTGATAGTCCACTAACTGCCAACCTACCCACCTACACACGCATGCACGACAGGAGGCAATAATTGATTGTCTTTGGCTGCCACTTGGCAACATTTTTCTTTTTGCCCGTTAAACCTGGAATTCATCCTGACCAGGGACGATTTTAGAATTCGTCCCTGGGTGAGACGAATCCAAGTTAGTATTCGTCCCTGGGTGAGACGAATCCAAGTTAGTATTCGTCCCTGGGTGAGACGAATACTGGGCAAAGTGCCTGAATGTGCCAAATTGCTTCTTGACCTTACAAAATTTCTATGAAAGTGGTTAGGACCACTGTTTAACCTCTGAGGGCTGCCCTAAGGGCTGTGTGTGTCAAAGTGATCAGTGTTTGCAGTCACATAATCGGATTGGTGCCGTTTTGGTGTCTACAGATGCCCCTTTTTGGGATGCACTGTGCATGGCGTAGCATCGAGCAAAAATAGATAACCAAAGCACTAATGATTAGGGTTTCTTGGTAACCTAACCAAATTTTGATGCCCCAAGCATGGAAAGGGCATGCATTCTTGAATCCTTGCTTCTGATGAGCTAAGGAATTTGATTTCAAGTATTAACCTATTTTGGTGAGGTGTGAATTGAGCTTGGACATTGATTAGTCATGATTAGGCAAAGGGCGCAACCTTTTGTCCACAGGGGAACCTTGTGTTCATGCTTCGGGAATGCCAAGTGTTTGATCAATTTGATTGTTGCTTGTTTATTGCCCCAAGCAGGAGCGTAATTGTCTTTGTTAATGATTCTTTGAATGCATGTCATTTTCCTTAATTGGGTGTGTGCTTGTTGATTGGTGACTAAGTGTGACTACCCCCTCAAGCGACAAATCGATGAGGGAATGACCTTCATGAGAAAAGCGACGAGTCGCTTGACCCAAGATGACTTGTGCAAGGGTGCCTTATATGGTTTATCGTTAAGCATGTGTAATTTTCCCAACATTTAGACCTATTTTTGGTGGGTGGTAACCCTTTTGGTGATGCCATAATGGGGTGAAAGTGTCAAAATTTCGTCTTCCCGTGGAGCGGTCCGGCTATGGTAGCCTTCTTGGGGAAGTAGGAGAGTGAAAATTTGAGCCCCGACATCGATTTTCTATGCCAAGAGGTTAAGTGCAAGAGCACTTGTGTCCGGAAATGCTTATTGCTGTTTGTTTGTGTTGCATTTTTTCTTTGTTTTTTTTTTTATTTTTATTGTATTTGGTGGTTTGTTGTTTTATTGTTTTTGAGTGGGTTTTGACCCTTTTGGGACGTCGTTTGGGGGTGAAATTGTTGAAAATCCGTCTTCCTATGCAGTAGTCCGGCTATGGTAGCCTTCTTAGGGAGTAGGATAGTGACAATGTAAACCCCGACATCAGTTTTGCTATGCCAAGAGGTTAAGTGCAAGAGCACTTGTGTCTGACAATTTTTATTGATGTTTGTTTGTGTTGCTTTTTTTTGTTGTTTTTTTGCGACACCATTTGGGGATTAAATTGTCGAAAATTCGTCTTCCCATGGAGCGGTCCGGCTATGGTAGCCTTCTTAGGGAGTAGGATAGTGATAATTTGTGACCCCGATATTGGTTTTGTATGCCATTGAATGTCAGGCACAAAGGTGCCTTTGTTTGGCAATTTTATTGTTTGTCGTCTGTGGATATTTGTTGTTTTTATTGTTTTGATTTTCTTACTTTGTGTATATGTCATTATTTTATGTTATGCACAATGATCGATGTTGATGGATGCATGCTTATGTTAATGGATGTATATGGTATGATAAATGCAAATGTTTTTGATGTATATGTGATATGCAAAATGTAATGGATGAAATGAATTTGTGTTGTTTGGTTAGGGCACCATAGACTGTTTAGGACTTTGTGATTTTGTTTTTATGCAATTGCTGTGGTAGATGAATTTGTATGTATACATGTGATTTTTCTCTTTTTTTTTGTATTTTTTGATGGTATTGCAAAGATGAAAAGTAGCGCAGTTGGTTTAGAAATGTTGCTAAGGTTTTCTGAGACTCAAACGGTTTTAACTCACTAGCCATGACTGTACTTTATCTTACAAGACTTTTGGCCAAGGTATGAATCGAACTCATTTTTGAACAAGCTATTTCACATCCCTGTGTGTGCAATTGAGTTCATTTATGTGGTATTTGTTAGGATACCGCCAGTGCCAGGTGGGCTTTCAACCGAACCTATACTGAGGATCACCTAATTAGCTCCACTAACTCCTTTGTTGTATTTAGTCAGATTAATCTATGGTGTTATCCAGGATACCATAAGCTAGCTCATCCTAATGCGAACATTGGTCTACATATACGCAAAGTGAGTGTGACAGACATATCGTCATGCGGGTAGGATACCACCATTGCCAGATAAGCTATCAACCAAACCTGTAATGAGGATCACCTAGATGGTTTTTGAATGCTGAGAATTACAAAGATTCAAGTTCAGGTTATTTATTGGCTGAATGATTTGGGAGACTTGCTTGTCTATATAGTGATGCAAATCACTGTTTATTTTTCTATTTATTTTTCTTTTTGAGCAAGGATTTTGACTAGTGGTGATAACCACTGTTACTTGATTTTGTACTTTGAGCAGTGTGAGTTTGAACTTGTGAATGGCTTTGATCCTCATGGCCTTGGGGATGACTACCCATCCTAGTTAGGGGCGAATAGTACGAATCCTTACGACGTTGGGGACCAAGGGGATGATGGAGATTATGAAGTAGGGGCATTGATCTTTTAGGCCTTGGGGACGACTACCCATCTTGGTTAGGGGCGGATAGTACGAATCCTTACAACTTGGAGACCAAAGGTGAATTGAAAGGGTTAGGATGATGATTTGTTGGAATTTTGTTCATGAATGGCGTTGATCCTTTTAGGTCTTGGGGATGACTACCCATCCTTGGCAGGGACGTGTAGTATGAATCCTTACAACTTTGGGAACCAACTATGATTGGGATTTGGTAGTGGTAAAAACCACTGTATATTAAGGTGAATGAATAGGGAAGAGCTCGTCCTTTTATCAATTCTCAGCATTCTAGAAACATTCACACAAGGGGATGAGCAAGATAACCGTTTCCCTTATGGTAACCTGGATTACTATGTAGGTTTCATCTTTTGTTCACACAACTTGGGAATTTTTATGTGTTTTAATTTGTGTTGGGATGTTACGTAACAAGGTGTATTTCAAGTGTAACTCTACCTTCGTAAAATCTGTCTAACTCGGTACATTATGTGGCTAAAGAGCAAAATGATGACTGAATTACGAAAACTCTTGATACATTATAAGACCACTGACTCTATTGTGGTAAGCAACAGTGAATGGTGTTTGTTTGCTGTTTTGTAAAATGGAAAAGTGTGGAACGAGATGGACTCAATAGAATAATTATAGTTTATGGTGCCTTTGACCTTTACGACCACAAATATGCGATGTATGGGTGCGATGCTTAATGCAGCTACATATTTTTGTATTTTTGATGGATTTATTTTTGTGAATATGAAGATGAGATGCGAGAAAAGCTCTCTATTGATGAATTTGAGCATGCCTAGAAATGAGATGCAAATTTTTGTTGTTTTTGATGATTTTTTTTTTGTTTTTTGAATTTTCTTGATTTTTGACCAAGCGATTGTGGAAATCCTTGGAGCATTTTGGGGTTGACCAAGTGATTTATAGAGATCCTTGGAGCATTTTGGGATTGACCAAGAGATTGTGATAATCCTTGGAGCGTTTTGGGATGACCAAGTGATTGCGATAATCCTTGGGGCATTTTGGGTTTGACCAAGCGATTGTGGAAATCCTTGGAGCCTTTGGGATGACCAAGCGATTGCGATAATCCTTGGAGCTTTTGGGGTGACCAAGTGATTCTGATAATTCTTGGAGCTTTTGGGTTTTGACTAAGCGATTGTGATAATCCTTGGAGCCTTTGTGATGACCAAGTGATTGCGATAATCCTTGGAGATTTTGGGGTGACCAAGAGATTGCGATAATCCTTGGAGAATTTTGGGATTGACCAAGCAATTTTGATAATCCTTGGAGCCTTTGGGATGACCAAGTGATTGCGATAATCCTTGGAGCATTTTGGGATTGACCAAGCGATTTTGATAATCCTTGGAGCCTTTGGGATGACCAAGTGATTACGATAATCCTTGGAGCCTTTGGGATGACCAAGTGATTGCGATAATCCTTGGAGATTTTGGGGTGACCAAGTGATTGTGATAATCCTTGGAGCCTTTGGGATGACCAAGTGATTACGATAATCCTTGGAGATTTTGGGGTGACCAAGCGATTGCGATAATCCTTGGAGAATTTTGGGATTGACCAAGCGATTGTGATAATCCTTGGAGCCTTTGGGATGACCAAGTGATTGCGATAATCCTTGGAGCCTTTGGGATGACCAAGTGATTGCGATAATCCTTGGAGCTTTTGGGGTGACCAAGCGATTGCAATAATCCTTGGAGCATTTTGGGATTGACCAAGTGATTTTGATAATCCTTGGAGCTTTTGGGATGACCAAGTGATTGCGATAATCCTTGGAGCCTTTGGGATGACCAAGTGATTGCGATAATTCTTGGAGATTTTTGGATGACCAAGCGATTATGATAATCCTTGGAGCATTTTGGGATTGACCAAGTGATTTTGATAATCCTTGGAGCCTTTAGGATGACCAAGTGATTGTGATAATCCTTGGAGTCTTTGGGATGACCAAGTGATTACGATAATCCTTGGAGCTTTTGGGGTGACCAAGTGATTGCGATAATCCTTGGAGCATTTTGGGATTGACCAAGTGATTTTGATAATCCTTGGAGCCTTTGGGATGACCAAGTGATTGCGATAATCCTTAGATCCTTTGGGATGACCAAGCGATTGTGATAATCCTTGGAGCTTTTTGGTTTGGACTATGGTTCTTCAGGGGATAGAGGTACCCCTAGCTTGATGGTCTTTGCACTCCGGATCTGGCTCTGTAGGGATTGGCACGAATGGATCGGCCCTATGCACGGATAGGAGGACAGGGTCTACCCTTGGTACTGATATTGCTATGAGGTCTTTGGGTGAAATTTGATCTTTGTATTCCCAAAGTGGTGGATGTAACGCTTGGTCCCACTGTGGTGGGTTAACGTGCCACTCATGCCCTAGTATTATGTTTAGCTATTGAATTTCTTCATTGATATTTATGGGATGTCGATGCTATCGCATGTGATTATTATGGACTATCTCTGTTTTATCCTCACCTTCGGCCAGTGAGTATAGCTCATCAAAATCTGAAGATTCTAAGACATGGAGGACTGCATCATCAGGTAGCCCTATGGTTAAAGGTTGATCCTCTTCGAAAGGAGCCTCATGTAAGTTGGGCCTTGGGAGCTCCAAAATCTTGGTCTCTATTGACTCTAAGTGCTCTAGCGCTTTGCATGTATCAGGATATTTCAGCTCCTCCTCTTTGGTTGGTTCTTGTTGAGGAACTTGGGGACTATGGAGGGCTAGCTAGATAGCACCCCCCATGCCTTGGTAGGGCATTTCATCCCGCTCTTTTTCTCGCTCTGATTCCTCGGAGGCTTCTTGATGAATTTCTAAGGGTGGCCCATAAACCTGAGTGGGTTCCTGAGGAAGGTGCCCGTCATTGGTTATAGGAGTGGCCTCCCGCTCATGTCTAGGAGGCATCGGGGTGATTCTTGATGAGGTCACGGAGACTTGTCTCGCACCCGGGGGTTGTGCCTCTCATAATGTTTTGTCTTATGCGTGTGAGGGGTTGGAGTCCTCTCTTGCATAGTGTGTTGGAACAACTCATCCTTCTGGTGTAGAAGGTGCTCTTTATTTAGAAGATACCATTGCTCTAACTATTTTCGTTCTAGCTCAAGTTGCATGAGTTGCATCCGATGTGCAAAATGCTTGACAGATTCTAAGATAGTTGGTCCTACCGCCTCATGTCTAGAAGGCCTAGATGCCTCTCCTAGATATCTATCTCGGTCATAGTGATCCAAGATCTCTATAGGCTGCCTCCCTCTATTGGAGGTAGTGGCATTTATCCAAGGCTTTGGCCTCAGTAGGTGATCCTAATAGTTAACATTTGTAGAGCCGTATTGCTCCCGCGATGTATATTGCTCTTGAGGAAGGTAAGGGTTTTCCTCATGCTCTCTTTCATAAGTTAAAAAGGGATAGGTAGAGTTGGCTCGCCTCGCCTGAGGAGCCTTGTGCTCTAGATTTGTCCTTGTAGTCCTGACAACTAGAGGGGGTGAAGGAGGGATAGTGTAATCATGTGGTTCCTCCCATCGAACCCTATGTTGACCTAGCGCTTCATCGCACGATGACCACTCATAGCGAGCATCTAAGGGAGCTCTCCTATGGATATACCCCTCATGGAAGGGTGTGTGTTGGGTGCTATACTGAACATAAGTGCTCCTAGAAGGGGTGCCCCTATAGTCCCTATCCGTTAAGGTGTGGAGGGGTCTGCCTTGTGTGTTAGGCCGCCAAGGTGGTATGACCAAATCCTTGGGGCTATATCAAAGGTGACTTGTGCCTCCTTGGATATTCCCCACAGTGTTCACCTGTGATTGGGCTTGGCTGTGGGTGAGCACCATGATGATGTCTCTCTAAAAACCCTAAAAATTGAAATGAGTCAGATGGGGCCCAAAATTGGGGTGCACATCCCTCTTACCATAGACAAGATAAAAATGAAGTTTCAAGTCCTAACTCTAAATACATTAGGATATATTGACCTCCGAACAGCTCAAAAAGCATAAAAAATTAGCCAAGTAATTTTAAAACCTAATTTCGGGGCACTAGATGATGGAATTTGGCCCCGAAAACTAGTTTTCTGGGGAAATACAACTCTAGGGAAGATGCACCAAAATTTAGGGAAAAATATAAGATTTCCCATATTTTTTTGGATGGTCCTGCATCACTTATGGGCACCTTTGGGGTGCTTTTGGGTTGACCAAAGGGTTCATGGACACATTTGGGGCCTTTTGGGGATGACCAAGCGATTGCGGGAATCCTTGGAGCTTTTGGAGTGAGTGACAAAATGCATAGATTTTTATCTTTTGTTTATGATTTTTCTTATTTTTTTGTTACACTAAGCAAAAATGAACACACACATGCACAAATGGTGATTATCTCTTTTAAAGATTTAATGGTGTGTCCTAAACTGGTTTAGTGCATTTTGATGTTTTGTTTTGTTTTTGCAAGTTTTGAAGAACATTTAAATGCATAATGTTGGCTCATATGACTCCCATAAATGGTCGCCCCTTCAATATACCATTGCCGGACCGATATACCAACCTCTCTATATACCCGCCCTTACGAGAGGGAAACTATAGGTACATGAGAGCAGATGGTACGTGGAACATAGGCGATACGGAAGGGGGATTGTCTTGTTAATGACACCTACCATAGAAGACTTATCCTTGCGTGCATGGGAATCACCCCGACGACACTCGGTCAGCTTTCGTCAGGATTTACGCCTAACAACAGTGATAATCGGGGAAATGGATGCAAAGCTAAGCCAAGGTGGTGATGAACCCACCGTTGGTCTTGCTCAAGGGATGGGGTCTTATGACCAGCTCCTTGGTTTAAAACGTGCCACGTGATGTGTGTGTGGTTTATTTTACTTAAAATTGAAACATGCAAGCAACCACTATTTTCTTTAAGCACGCAAGAATTGACAGAAAATGAAAGCAAAAAATCAAAAAATGACAAAGACAGTTTTGGAACCTTACCTCTTTTTTGCCCGGACTTGTTGTTTCTGATCCTCGGCTCTAAAAATTTACAGACAGAAATTCGTCCCTCTATGAGATGAATTACAAAATAGAATCCGTCCCTGCCAGAGATGAATTTTAAATTCGTCTCAGGGTCAGATGAATTACAGTATAGTATTCGTCATAGTCAGAGATGAATAACAGTCTACTTTTAAAAAAATTTGTACCTGTCAAGCACAAAACATAGAAATGGATTAGTTATTTGATCTTAAAACCAGGGGACAGAGTCCCACCATGATCGCCACAAAAAGCATGAGATTTCGGAAATAAAAGGAAAACTATAGCTATGCAATGTAAGACAAAATATAACGCTTTAATCCTATGCCTTTGAAATGCACGAAACAAAGAAAGGAGATAAATCAAAAATGAAAGAAATATGTATGTAAAGCACAGCCCTTTTTATTCAATTTTCTTATCCTCGGTTACAAAGACGTCTCCTCCCTTTTTAGGGGCTAGGAGCGTTAAACTTGGTTACAATTGTGATTTAGTCTTCCTCCTTCTGCATGCCCACATGCAAAATGGGTGGGCCAAAGTGTTGCCGCCGCTGATGTTGATGAGTCCTTGGTTATCGCTACTCCTGCATTCAAAGAAACAGGAAAGGCATTAGTAGCACCTGCTACAAATAGGAAGGTTTGTTCCTTGAAATTAACAAAAATATGCATGTAAAAGATTATCAAAAACAGTGAATAAAATGAGTCTAAATGACCTGCAAATCTGACAGGGACCAAAAGACCTTACCAGAGGGCCACTGCCATTGAAACATTTGGCCAATATTCTTTCAACTGGAATTCGTCCCTGGGTAGGACGAATTCTGATGTTATTCATCCTCGGGTGGGACGAATTCTACTATGATGAAAAGCCGAGTTGATGCCGCTCCAATGTCACACCTCGGGATCTCCAAAACACCTGTAGGCAAATGGGTTAAGTAATTGGGGCCATTTTGGGATGACCCAGATGGTCGGATTCTCCCAATTTGACCTCCATCATCGAGAATTTGATGTTGTTACTTGCAAGTTAGTGGGACAACAAAGCAACAAAAAACATGATGAAATCTGATCAAAACATTATGGAATTGAAGCTATGAATTATCTAGATAGCATAACATGAAATGCAATATGAACAAATGATCTAGAATATTTTAGAATGAAACTTAGAAAATGTGGGGTGCTCGAGTGGGCCTCCCACTTTTGGCACTTGATTTCGGTGCCAATCCACTAGGGATGGGCCCAAAATATTTTGTGAGTGTGTTGTCGACAAATTGGTGGTTTAAGGTGGTCAAATTTTGGATTTGATTTTGGATCCACGCTTCCAAAATCCACCCAATAACCTCTCTTGTGAAAGAGATTAATGGATGGGAAAAGGTGAATAAAAAAGGATCCAATAGGGTGTTCAATTGGGCAGCACTTCATTGCTTGAAAATGCCTCCAAACTTGTCCTCTTTGGGTGGGAAAGTCCATCATTTTAAAGACCCATGGGGTCTATTTGGAGGGGCATGCAGGGATGCCATGTGGCGGCCATGCCTTCCCAAGAGGGAGGAGACTCCTCCTGACTTGGGCTTCCATGACTGCCCTTGTGACAGTCTACTAACTACCAACCTACCCACCTACACGCACATGCACGGTAGGAGGCAATAATTGATTTTCCTTGGCTGCCACTTGGCGACATTTTTCTTTTTGCTCGTTAAACTTGGAATTCGTCCTGACTAGGGACAATTTCAGAATTTGTCCCTGGGTGAGATGAATCCCAGTTAGTATTCGTCCCTGGGTGAGACGAATACTGGGCAAAGTGCTTGAATGTGCCAAATTTCTTCTTGACCTTACAAAATTGCTATGAAAGTGGTTAGGACCACTGTTCAACCTCTGAGGGCTGCCCTAGGGGCTGTGTGTGTCAAAGCAATCAGTGTTTGCAGTCACATAATCGGATTGGTGCCGTTTTGGTGTCTACATTTCCCACTAAATAGGGGAATCTAAGGCCGAGAGAGATTTAAATTGCTACATCTATAGTCATATTATAAATATATTTTATAATTTTAACTTGATATCAAAGTTAGAAAAAATAATATTCTTATCTCTTTATAATTCCCAAGCACTCTTAGCCAATCTTTAGCCAAATTGAAAATTCTCTTAAAATATCACCAATATTAGATGAATAAATTCTTAAATGAAATCATATTCCTTTTTAAAATGACTATAGAAATGTATTTGTGATACTAGGACAAAATAATTATGATACTAGGAACAAAATATTCTACTAGATTCTTCTTTCTTCAAAATTCTCGATCTAAACTTCTATAGATAATGTCCTCTCACAAAATGGATGCAACCAGGTTTGGACCAAAAAATATCTACTTAAAAAAACATAAACCTCTCTCCTCATATACAAACCTTCCTCTAATACCAAAAGTTGAGTTTTAGAAAAAATGCATAATAAATCTTAACAAAATGGAGAAGGCAAAAATTTCTATAGAAAGACACATAATTTTTATTTATTAATTAAAATTTCCAATATGATATAAGAAAAATATTAATTATAGGCTTAACATAAAAAAAATAAGCTTCTATAACAAAGTGTAGCAATGAAAAACAAACTCGAAGTAATCTGATTTTTTAATGTATGAAGTAGTGGATGCTAAAATCTCAGACATAGTGATTCTTGAAATATTGGACGTTAAACATTATCCATATCATCATCAACCTCCAATAATACTCCAATGGAAATTTATGGTTCTTGTTTAACATAATCTGAGGTACATACAAAGCAAGGAGAGTCTTGTTGGTTAGATAATCTATCTAATGGAAAGGTTTGTGTGCCCACAAACCTTGACCACCATTGAATGACCAAGGAGCTATGAAAATTGTAGCAATCAATATTTGAAGAAGGTCGGTTCCTTGAAGTCCTAGTTAACTATTCCTAAATGTGGTGGGGGAAGGGCATGAAAGAAACAAAATGAGATAGAGCCACATCAAGACATATGCATATTTGGAGACTACATGACCAAACTAAGAAATTACCTAAAAAACTATCCAATTTGATTACCACTCGTAAAGCAATTAGTCACAATGTTTTGTATCTAATCAAAACTACAAATTCCAGAACCAATAAATGAACATGAGCACACATTAAAGATTTAGAGTAAGTCCTATGAGTATTCAACAGACCTAAATTGAAAAATAATAATTATCATACATACAAGTTGTGCAAATTAAATAAACCATAAGCCAAACAACAACCCTTTTGTATTGATATGCAAAAATCTCCTCATTACAAATGAAATGTAAAATCCTAAGATCTGATAAGTATTCATTTTACATCCTAGTATATATAGACTTTTCACATTGCTACAGTTATTAAATCATGATTACCTTCAAAGTGGATTGTTGTTATGTTAGAGATTCTGCCAATCCACTAGACTTCTCTGAAGTATGGTTGCTCCAACTACCAAAACGTGGTTTGTTGATGTGGTTGGGATCTATGTCTCCTCGATTCATGCCTAGATTTCTAGTTGCATTTGGTCCTTTGATCTTGTTGATATTATCAACTCATCCATCCTATCATCCACGTGATGGCCTTTGATCGGTAATATCCTTTGACATGGAATCATGCCCAGTAGATGTCAGCAAAAAGACCCCATTTACTTGTTGGAGAGCATTTGTCAAATATTCTACGTGTCTAAGGAGCACCTCTTCATCACTAAAATACCTTCATGTCATATATCGACCTCCTAGAAGCATCATCTCTTGGTTGTACATCTCCTATTTGCTTTTGTTCATGTCAAATCTTTAGAACCTTGGTAGGCCCCAGTCGGGTGCAATTCTTTCAACATCTTCCAAACTCATTTTATTTTTTTCTCCTACATACACCAAGCCTTCAAGCTCTAATCAGGTTCTAGTTGGGTATAAATATTTTGGTATTATTTGGGCTTTGTATTTTCTTCATCTTGCTCATTTTGTCAACTTTCAGACTCTAGAAAAGGAATTGAGATCCCACCAAATTTTGGCTAGTCACAAATGTTCTAGTTCTTTAAGAACTTGGTCAATTTTCTACCTAAGCTTTTGGGATGTTGTCAGATTTTGATCAGGCGTAATGGTTTTAGAATCCTTTGGACTTCACCATATCACTACTCTAGTGATGAACGAGCATTTGGAAGCTCATCAGGTCCTAGTTAGGTACAATTATTTTAGTCTTCCCCAAATTTAGTCATTTTAATCTTCTTTTCTTCTTATGGTATCAAGATGGATCTTTAAAATTTTATAGAGACTCAACTATCTGTAATTGTTCTAGCACTCTACAGAATTGGCCATCTTCTTGATTTTACTTCTATCAGCTTTCAGCTAGTAGACTATGGATCAGCACTATCCCAGGTCCCATTTAGGTGCATACCCTCTAGTGCATTTGAGAGATAGTTAATTTGGGTTGAATCTTGTCTTCTAGTAGTAGTTCTAAGCATGCATTTCTAAACTCTGCATGCATTAGTCACCTTATATTAACTCGGTGAATATCATTGGTCCTTCAAGTCACAACTATCTCTATCTTCATGTAGCAGGTCCAACATTTGCCTCTCCTTCGATTCCCAGTTAGGCATGAATGCTTGAGCAAGTTTTAAGGCTGACCCTTTCACTCTCTTTCTACTTTTAATTTCTCTCAGCAAGGATTTTGGGCTTATGCTCACAAAATTTTTGGCAAACTCTTGTTTTATTTGCAAAAAAAACATAACATATAGTTGTTAATACCTAGGCATGGGTAGGAACACAAAAAATACCCATATTTTTTTGTGACTCATAGGGGATTTTTGCTTTGAAAAAACAAGGAATCTAGGAGGTTAAAATTTTCTTAGACTAAACACTTCTGAGGGAAAAGGAAGGAAATAAAGGGCTAGAGAAAAAGTTGGAAAAAATGCAACCGATCGAGGTTGTAGAAAAAGGGGAGGTGGAGGATGATGGAGTGGAAATAATACAATGGAACATTGTAAAGAAAAATAAAATAAGGGGGATAACGAGGGGAAATAGTAAGCAAAACTAGAAAACCAAAATAATATGACACAAGAGGAAAGGAGAGAAAACAAGAAACAATAGAAGAAATAGAATAGAAGTTGCTAACCAAAAAGGCTAGTGATAAAAAATAACAAAAAAAATAAAGGAAGGAGAAGGATGCAAAAAAGTAAAAACTTAAAAAGAAAGGCAATCCAGGGGCTATCACATAACAACATCAAAATTGGATAACTCAATCCATGGGACAGCCCCACAGATTGTATTCCAATAAATATATCCCACTGTAGCCCAACAAAATTCCAAGAGTAGATAGAATGCCAGAGACATTTGTCCATCCTGTTACAACTTTTATTTTTGATGCAATCCAACCAAGACCTTCTTTACTTATTGCCATTCACCCTAGGGATTCTCAGCTCCAGCTACATTCTAAGACCTAAATTTCTTGAACACTTCTATAGTTGTGTATGGGGGGCCTATTTATAAAATGTTCTTCCCTACTTTGGATATATTTGGCATGCACCAAATCACATGGAGGTCTAATTGATGCATGAGTCTAGATCCTTTTTTCTAGGCATTTTCTTTGCCAGTGATATCATGTCCATACAGGCATGGTGTATTGTCTGGCTTACACGAGTCCCAATTTTTTTATGTGATATTTGATTTCCAAGGACAACATGTAAATCCCTTTGTATTTTCTAGGCATTATCCATTGGGTTATGGGGTCACAACAACAAAAAATAAAAAATAAGAACAAAGAAAGAACAAAATAGAATAAAATGAGGAGGCAAAATAGGAAGTGTCATGATTCCAAGACATGATCTAGGAAACCTTCTTATGCTCTTCATTTCATAGCTTTTGATGCCCTGGCCAACTAGAAATTCATTATTGGAGTGTTTTCCCTACAATTTGTGAGTGGCTATACCTTCACCATAAATTTTATTTACTTATTGATTATTCACACAAAATTTTAACATACCTGGCATGTCTAGGAAATAAATGATGCAGGTCATCCTATGAAATTACAATGTTTAGACTATATGATGTCAAATTTGATTTTTTATTCATGCTGATTTTGGTACTATCTATGACCATTCTCATATATCACAAGATACCATCTAGGTACAGTATTATGCCTTGGAATCAGTAGATATATGTAATGACCAACCAGCAAAGGGTGGGTGCCCATCCAATTATCTTTGATGCTTGAGCTATCTGGGTAAGGGTGTTAGTACTATCTCCAACTTGAGCATATCTAATTTGAGGCCTATACCTTATTTTGATTTTCTCACATCATGTTTTGAGTTATTATTTAACCATTAATATTATCACGCATTGATTACCAATAGGTTGGATAATTGACAACTAGATTTCCAAAGAGTGTTGTGGCAAGAAATATGCCATGCAGCTTGGGTTGGAGTGTCTAAGCTGATTGCTCCTTGTTCAATCTAGAATCATCTTGAAATCCAATTTTTTGAAGTGAAGGTCCTTTGAGTAGGTCATAGAAGAATGTCATTTTTTTCTCTTTTTACTCAGGTTCATAAATCAAGAATGATGGCCTCTGGATTTCCATTTGACTTTGTTGATTCATGGGAAAGTTTGGTAGATGTGAAGGCACTAGTTCCCAAGTACTCATGTTCTACGTTGGCCTAGATAAAACTATTGTACTAATATTTTGCTCATAATAAAAGGTCATCTAGTGCACATCCTCCTTTGTGAGAGTTCGAGTCTTTGCCAACACTTATCATTCTATCATGAGTTTGCTTTAATAATAATTGACAAGGAGGGTGTTCCCCATAGTCTGGACAAGGTCTGATGTATATTCTTCAGGGGTTGGAACTAGGGATGTTTCTAACAATGTTTGACATAAAGAAAGGACATCCTTGGGATGCAACTTTCCCACTTGAATTAACATATTTTTAACTCGTATAGCCTCTTTATAAATATTTTGGAACATATTTTCTCCATATTGATGAATAATGAGGCTTATATCTAAGAAAAAATATAGGTTATAATACAGATGTGCTTGAGCAGGGGATGGTTGAAATTCACAGGGAATCCTTTTCCATGTTCTTTTAAATCAAATGTTAAATTCAATGATATTATCTTGTGGATCATGTTTGATGCATGATAATTGGTTGAATAGAAGAAAATGATTTCCTACATCATCAAACGTGTCAATGAGTGCTCCCACCAAATCATCCCATGTACAAATACTTCCATCCTCCAAGAATTTATACCATAGAAGGGCCCTTCCTTTGAGAGAGAGAACAAGGAATTTGAGCATTACATATTTATGTGTGATATTATGAATAATTGTTAGAGAAGCAATGTCGTGATAATATTTAAATGTAGTTTTGCCTATCCCATCAAAAGTTGTCAAAGACTTCAAGGCAGCCTTGGGAATATCATGAAGATTCTGAATATTCAAAGGGCCTATGAAATTCTAACAAGGATATTTGAACTAAGACATTGATGTAGCTATGGGAATTTGGAGTCATTAAATGAGCATAACTTCTCTTCTAGTAAAGTCAAGGCTACTCATCAAATATTGATTCCTCTAGGAGATAAAACTTTGAGAATGATAAAGAAGGAAAACCAAACATGAACCTTTATTAAATCCCCAGTAGAGTTGCCAAGTCAATAGGATGCAAAGTATAGTCAAACTCTATATATATTTTAGAGGCAATCGATCATATGGGTCATTATTTAGAGGAGTCACCAAGTGATAGAAATTATAGACAAAATAGAGTATCACCAAGCTCTATTCATGTTTAAAAGGTAATTGGTCATAGAAAATAGGACTCTAGATCTGAGTGGAGTCGCCAGGTGAATTTGGTAAAATCTGATAATAGATGGCATCACTGATCCTATACTATAGCAGATCTAGGTCCACACAGTAGTATCACTCACTCTCAAACTACACTCCTATCCCAGTTCAATATGCTTATAGATATGGTCATGGCTATGTGATTGTTCCTCTCCCCCTAAAATCCTTGACTTGATGCCTAGGTTAACTTAAGATTTTTTGATTGGGTTTATGTTCCAAACACTTCTAGATAGGGGAGGGACTCATTTTTAGGTGGCTGAAACTTATTATTTTATTTTGACCATTAGTTACGTAAACTGATTCAGTTTATTCAGTCAATCAGTTATGTAAACTATTATTAATTTATTCTGTCCATTAGTTATGTAAACTGTATATTGTTCTCTTGGATTCCCACTCTATTTTGATAGGGATAATTTTATTTGGATTATGGCATTAGCCACGTGGTGTGTTTATCTTCCTCTTATTTTTTTGTAAAAACATTTTTTTTCATTCTTTAATATAATGCTTTTTACATAAAAAACAAATTCCACATAAAGTATTATATATGCATTTCTTCTTCCAAATTAATTTAATTGCAACTGATTTGCTTATCCAGACTTACAAATTTCATCTTTCAAAAAGAATTTACAAATTGAAAATTTGTCACTACCCTTGTTCTAGATGGCTGACTTCAAAATATTGTATCTTCCTCAATACTACTTAGATTTCTTTATATGACCACTCATTTTAAAGATCTTAAAATTTCACACAATATGATCCAAGAATCATCTAAATTGGATAAAATTTCACAAAGATATGGCTCCTGAAAGATGATATTTTTTTCCAAAAAAAAATTGCCCTCATGCAACTTAGGGTTTTATGAGCTAGGGTTTCATAGAAATATATCTCCCCACTGATTTGAAGCTAAAATTCCACATAGACAACTAGATTTGTAATTTTTCTTCCAACAAAATAAATTGTAACTGATTTGCTTACCCGAGTTGACAAATTTCATCTTCCAAAAAAATCACAACTTGAAAATTTATCACTGCCCTTATTTCATATGGCTGATTTCAAAAGGTCATATATCCCTCAATACTACTCAGATTTATTCATATGACCACTCATTTTAAAGCTCTTCAAATTTTGCACAAATTTATCCAAGAATCACCTAAATAGGATAAAATTTCACAAAGATATGGCTCCTGAAAGATGAGATATTGTTTCCAAAAAATAAAATCTACCCTAATTCTGCAATTCTAAAAAAAATCCCCACTTTGCCAAAATCGTTGCTCTTATACCACTTGTTGTGAAATTTTGTTCTCACTAACAAAAATCATTCACCAATATGTAAAAATATCAAATCATTCATCCACAAATAATTATTCACAATAACAATCCATAAATGAGAGAGAGAGAGAGAGAGAGATAATACCCTTAAGGTAGGAAAACACCAATAATAATCCTTAAGGAAGGAATAACTCCACAAGATCTTCCAATTTGAAGGAGCCATTTAAGGAGGGTAAAGTCCCATAAGCCACTTCATGGGCAAATGCAATTACATATGATTGATCTCATGATGATTACAATGACAAATATCTCTTCTTTATATATTCATCTTCTCATTCTACTTTGGGGAGCCTACTACTAATATAATATTATAATACAATCAAACTTGGGCTATGTGTGGCCCATGCCAACCCTTATACAATATAATAATATTTCTCCAAATATCTATTCCTAGGTACCCTAACATCAAGACATATGCATATTTAGAGACTGTATGACCAAACTAAGAAATTACCTATTAGACTAGCCAATTCGATTACCATTTGCAAAATAATTAGTCATAATGTTTCGTTTCTAATCAACTACAAATTCTAGAACCATTAAATGAACATGAGCACAAATTTAGGATTCAAAGTAAGTCCTACGAGCATTCAACATACCTAAATTAGAAATAAGTAGTTATCATACATACATGTTCTACCAATGAAATAAACTAGAAGCCAAACAACAACCCCTTTGTATTGATATGCAAAAATATCAACATTACAAATGAATTGTAAAAGCTTAAGAGTCGATAAGTTTTCACTTTGCCAACACCAACTGGTGGTAAAAATATGGTTCATAGGAGAATATCTCCAAAGTTGTTTGAATATGATGGTTTAGTGTTGGAATAGGATGTAAAGTAAGCTAAGATAGGAAAACATGAAAAATTAAATTTATTGTGGTCTAAACCATATCTAATCTTGAGAAGGAAAGCATTAAATGCATACAATATTCAATACATGGATGGTCATATTTTACCAATTCCAATGAACAAACAACATTTAAAACATTATGCTTAGAATCACATGCCTCTAAGTTATACATATGTAAATAGTGCTACGTGTAAATATAGAAGTAGCAGATGTAGTAGTTTCGAGCAACAAAAAATGATTGGATAAATAATATGCCTAGTAGGCACCAAATTCTAAAATTCAAGTCATTTTATAGGTTAAAAGTATGACAATATTGGAAATTTTAGGCACCTCAAATGCCCACATAAATTATTAGTTTCAAGGGAATATTTCACAATAAAAAATGAACACATGCAATCTTCAGCATTAATATAGCAACAACTTGATCACATGATGGGTTCTTACTATAAAAATAAGGCTATGAATACAAATTACACAAAAGATGAGTTAGTTGTTGAAGAAGCAAAGTATCATAGAGTTGTAGAATTATTGTGTGTGAGAGCCAAAAGTGCTATATTTTTACTTGCACGTATGATCTTAGCTTGAACTTCCTGGTTTAGTAGACATGACATGATAAAAAAGAGGGTAAAATACGTAGGAGAATACCAAAGAGCTCTAATATCGGCTATGTGATGTTCATGACTCTATTATCAAAATCAAGACAAAATTTTAAAGCTTTAGAGAAGGACCAAAAGCAAAAGGAAGAGAATACTCAGTTAAAATACTAGAAGTAACTCTATGGAATTTAATCTTATCTTCATATATACCCAATGTTTTTCACCCTTGTCTAGAGTTGGTAAAAGCAATTGCAAGTAACTACAATCCCAAAGCATCAACAATATGGACTGTAGAAGGGCGAATATTTTTCACTATCATGGTTGATGGCATCATGAATGCTTTTGTAGCAAGACCATACCTAGGTATATAACCTAAGAAAATTGATAATTTTTATAAAATTAATCATTTCAAGAGAGATAATATAAGAAGTTGGCTAAGTAAGCACATAGGAGAAATTGTGAAGGACTTTCCATAATAAATAATAAAACTTGGAGGATTTAGTGAATTTTTTCAAGAGGTCCTATCTAGGATAGTTGTAATTCTAGGGTTACATACTAATATGTATGTATGTGACCATTATATATTTGTAGCGGACGTGGTTTCCAATGTATAAAATTATGATAGTACTAATAAATTTGACTTCATATTATTTGATTGCGCTCAATTTTTGAGTTCCAAAATTCATAGTTAATTAACCACCATGAAGCTTAGATAAAAGGAATTTGTTCATTATCCACCATACCAACAAGTCTAAACAAGAGAAAATAATAGAAAAGTCCTTCCTATACTTAATTGGACCCTCATCCTAAGATAAAAAACTTCATATATTGAATTTAATCAACTCTTCCTTGGTCCTATATTGCCATGCATCTATGGCCAAACTCCTTGACTAAGGCTTGAGGTTGTACATAATGTAGGTGGTAAACTTCATGAATTAGGGGACTAGTATTTCTTGCAATGTAATACTATCATTAGAGTCTATGATTTCCTCAAAAAACTCAATTTTCTTCCTTACTATGTCACTTATTATGAGTTTTCCATAGAATTATGTTAGTAGATTGATGAATCTGATGATTATTTTGGGGTTGGGACTAAGAAAGCTTGCACTTACCACTTTTTTTTAAATTTTGAAGATATAAGTATGACAACCAGATGTCACTCAAACATTTTGGATGAAAAACTTAGTGTCCTCTAATTATCAATAGTGCCACACATATGGAACTATGATCCCAAAGGAAAATTCTAGGTTAGAGTAGCAAATTTGAATATTAAACCTCCAGCATTTGAAAATATTCCACAATTGAAAATTGAGTAGTTTAGGAATAAATTAGAGGATTAAGATCTTTATCTTAATATGAATGAAATGAAAAGACTACTTCCATGGAGAAAGATTTATCCCTATAAGCATACTTACGATCTAGTGAGAAATAAAGACCAATGAATAAGTTGGAGGAAAATATTATGGAAGAGTTGGGATGGACTAAAGATTTTTTTTGGAATAGTGGATTTAATTGTGATAATAGGATAAATAAAATAAGGTATTCCTCAGTCTTATAGATAAATATTTTGAAGTAGAATTTGATGAAAAATATGAATTTTGGATGGAGGAGTAAAAATAAGAAAGATATCTTGACTTGATTAATGAGGGAGATAAAGAAGAGGATGCATTTTTTTATGTAGAGGTGGAAGAAACCATTCAACAAAATCCCATTAGAAAGGAGCAATTGATTTCTTATGTAGACTGAAAAGAAGAGTTAAGATCAGAAGAAATAATTGTACACAGGAGGCATAATAGGAATGCTAAAAATACAAGTGAGCATGAGCATGCTCTATTAATAGAAAAACTATAGAAAACAAGTCAAAAAGAGCAAACAAAATAAGTTACAAGAGCTGATATAATTCAAGCAATAGAGCTTGTAGAAGAAGAAGTTGTTACAACAATTCTTGGTAAGGATAAACGTCGATATGGTATACGCTAACATATTTAATATAAAATATCTAGTGATAACAAAAAGAGAAAATATTCTCCAAGTACTTGGTAGAGAGAAAATATCTAGTAATGAAAGCTCAATGGATTGAGGGAATAATTTACAAATTGGAAGTAATAATTGAGAATTAGATGGAAAAAGTGAGAGGATCAATTATGTCTTCTATCCCTACTTTTATCTCTAAAATTCATCCACCACCCTCCACTACAAGAGATGTTTCTCTTGATAAAAACCCACCATCATGTATAGATTTTACTTCTTTTGCACATGAAGGATAGCAAACCTATAAGAGACCACATTCTCACACCCCTATAAATAGTAGCATTTTATTCTTAAGACCCCATAAATATATTTTTCTCCTCTTCAATATGTCAGTATTGCTTCTCCTACCCATAGACATCAAATCCTAAAAGTTTGCTCCATAATACAACAAATTGAAGTAAACATTCAAAAATGGGTATAGGATCAAGTACCTTAGAAGAATATGACAAAAGTAAATATTAGGATGTATGATGGTATAGATCTAATTATTGGGGAGTGGGTCAAAGTAGTTGCAGTCCCAAATATTAGCAAGTTGACTTCAAAAATAACAATGGTAGATTATCATATTAAGATGCAAAGATATGATATCTTAAAAGTCCCTAGGGAGGATAGAGTTAGAGTTATTCATAATATAGCAAACATTTTAAACCTTCAAAACAATCAGATGAAGGTCGAATATAAATCTATAAAGAAGAAAATTAAAAACCGAGAACATAATTTAAAGAGAGAAGTACAAAAACACTCTAAAAATTGTGATCTAAGACCTAAAGCTCATACTAGACAAATCCTCAACTTAAGATCAACTACAATAAAGAGTTAAAAAGAATTGAATTTTAGAAGAGTAGTTAAAATAGGGTGATATAAATTTCTAGATATAGAAAAAGAGACTGTAAGAGCTAAGGTCAAGACTCCAAAATCAAGAAGATAGCCTAACAATGGTGCAATTGGAGCTCAAGAAAAAAAAAAAAATCCGTAAAATCACAACATTTCTTGAGATATGCTAAAATAGATTTGGGGTTAGTATTGGATTAGTATAAAGGATATAGTTATGAAATTTTTTCCATTAGTAGAAATGATAGCATATATTTTGAAGTTAATCCAAGAGGTAAAAAATAATTCAACAAAGGAATAGAGGACCTGATGGATAAAGTGGAGTAGGTAGAGGTAATAGTCCATATTCTAAGAAATGGAGGAGAATATTCATACTTGGAAACATGCTCTAAAAGATATTTGAGTGAATAAAAATTCTACTCAATATAGGTCATACATGGAAACCAAGTGATTTTGGATGGAGGTGACATAATAACTACACTTAAATTTAGCATATATAAGGATAAAGTTATAGTTCAAGAGGTCATGGATCTTGGATTTTTGGGATTTTGAAGCAAAGACAATTTCTTTTAGAAGTATCTCAACTAATAACAGGATCGGTAGATCACTGATAAAAGTTAGATTGATTCATTACCCAATACTTTGTAGATTAATAAATTCATTACACTATTCTATAAGCTCTCACAAAAATTAGCCTATCTATACAAGGATCCATATTTTGATGGATATTCTGAAATAAAAAATGCCCTTCACAATATTAGAGTAGATTATATTCCCATTGAGAAATCATAGAATAATATTTGAAAAGTTTTTTTGCGTGTGAAAATTCATTCAATGGAGCAAGGAACTAGTCAACAAGGTGAAACATCTAGGGCAACAATATAGGAAGGACAAGAAAAATATGCTAGCACAATAATCGAGACCTCAAATATATGGACTATTTAAAAACATACAATTGTAAAAGTAACTTTTTTATATCTTCTTTACTCTATTTCCTAATGAGATGGCACCAATAATGTGGATAGAAATAATTCATCTACATCTACAAATCATTATTTTAGAGAGAAATTTTACTATTAAATTATTATATCTTAAGCCAAGAAGATAAAAGTATTATCAAATGTATTGAATGGTAGCTAGATTGAGAGAGAAGAGGTTAAAGAACGAAGACTCAACAAGCTTTTATAGTGGTAAAATGTAATATTGTTCTATGTATGGAAAGTGACCAGACCATTTGAGACACTGATATCATCAACAAGCATAAAAATATCTAGCATCTATTGCAGTTGAGTCTAAGAAATTCGACTAAGGTAAAAAAATTAGCATTTTATTGCAATGCTAAACTAAAGTTTTTATTAAGTATGGGAGGCTACAAAACCTTTTAGGTTTTTGATGTTACCAAAGGTGTAAAAAATATCTAGCACCCGTTGCATCAAAATGATTTTTTTCCTAAGTGCCCAAATGAATATTTGATGTTGAGCATCGAAGTAATCCCTAGTCAGATACAATATTTGGC
Organism: Wollemia nobilis; assembly: GCA_028583015.1. Lineage (NCBI taxonomy): Eukaryota > Viridiplantae > Streptophyta > Pinopsida > Araucariales > Araucariaceae > Wollemia > Wollemia nobilis. Next base: position 449,868 of record JAQPPZ010006127.1, read on the forward strand.
TAAGTTTCAAATATGGTTTTAATTTTAAAGGTGTTGATGTCATCATGAGTAGCATAAAAGTTTGACACAGAGGAAATCCAAGGTCAAAGTAAAAAAAAATTAAGGCGTAAAACCTGACATACAAATATGAAGAATTTTGAAATAGAAGCACGACATATGGTAGCATACATCACTAAAAAAAAATGTAGAAGGCGGATAGACTCTTAAAGACCATGACATCATCAATGGAGAGTAAAAGTCTATAATTTGATAAAGAAAATAAAAAATTTGGCTATGTGTTGAGATGAAGAGTCAGATCAATTATTAGGATGATGTCATACGAGTAGAGGAAAAATCCTTGCACTTGGAAATCTAGAGCTAGATTGATTTTAGCTAAAGAAATATGAATCTAGTAGAGTGCCAAAAATTCAAGACCTGCTCATGGTAATCACAACCTACTATAAAATAATTTCAACCACTAGATACTATTATATTCAACACCTATCCTTATCCAACTAGGTCAGTCAATGTGCAATATGGGATAAAGCTAATATATCAAATGATCTCATGGATTAGTTAAAGACATGTAAGACACCACCTCCTTAAAATAAATTAAACCAAGCCACATCAACATGATGGAGTCATTATAGTTGCACTATAATGAGTTGGAAAGGGATGGACGTGTGTTATATCAATATAATAGGAGTATAATTAGTTTTAAAAGTAATCATGATGAGGTAATTAAAAAAATGTCATATTATATATACTTGAATGTGACCCATTTTAAAGGTTGGATATTTAGCATTTATAATTACATAAACTAATGCAAATATAGTTGAGGATGAAATGCATTACAAAAAAAAAAGGTCCGAGGTGTAGACCAATTGGTTCATCCAAAGCCCATAAGGGGGGCGGAGGTCCAAGGTTCAAATCTCGGGCCTCGTCGGACTGAACGCTTGTCCCTTTCCTAGTTCTTTCAATGGCGTAAAAGGTTTAAAATGATTGTGGCATGGTGGTTATAGGGGCGGATTGCACAAAGATATGTGTGGCAGCTTCTAGGGTGGACAACGTAGAATACTGTGGTGGCCATAAAAGTTGGACAACCTGCCCGGATTCGTGGCGGCTACCGATTCCACCATGTAAATTCAAAAAAAAAAACAAATAAAAACAAATAATTACATAAATTAAATTATGAATGTAATGTGTGCCTTTGAATAAAAGTTAGATTATTGTTTAGCCTCTCTCTGAAATTATTGTAGTTCATTTATGCATGCTAAACCGATTATTAAGAATTTATATTAAAGTTATATGAATGGTTTATTATGTTAAATTTATTCTACTATATAGATTTTTTTCTAGATTACTGTTCGTCTAGTCTTTGGAATGCTTTGTAATATATATGCTTAATTTGATCAAATGCTCTATAATATTAAATGAAATATTGTTTGTTAGGTAGTTTTATTTAGTTTAGAGTGTGATACTCTCATGCCTTATATTGTTTGATATTGTTGAATCCCAATTACTTTAAGTTCTAGCTTCTAAATTTGCGCATCTTTTTATTTACTCTATAACCCCCTTTAGTTAGTTTAGCTAATTTCACAAGAACTAGCCTACTCTGGAGATTGATCTAGAAGCTATTATGGATCTTCCAATCTTTGCCAAGGTCTTGAGGGTGCAAATCATCCTTTGGAAGCTGATCTAGAAGCTATTTTGGGTCTTGCAAACTTGGTTGAGGTCTTGAGGGTGCAACAAATTTTGAACCAAGAAGGACTTGGTTCAATGTTCAAATTCTAGATACAGCAAAAGGATTGTAGAGCATGATATAACTAATTGATGTGATCTTTTATAGTAAGAAAGATATTTGAGGAGTATTTTATAACTAGTTTGAGGACCTAGTCAAAATTTCATTCTTTTACCATAAACTAAATGTGTGTATCAATTGTGTTGTCCATAATAATTTTTGTCTTAATTATTTTATTTTATCAAATTAATTGTGTTATCTACGTGTAAAGTAAGATATATTCTTTGTGAACACTTAAAACTATGGACATATTAATTTTTAATTGGTTATGTGGAATTAAAATAAGAATTATTGTATTACAAATTTATTAAAGTAACTTACATTTTTTATTAATTTTTATCTTATACTTATAAAGAGTCAAAAAATCTTTATTAGTAAACAATATTTCTTTTTTAATATTTTTTTATTCTTTATTTATGTGAGTTGTTATTTTTATTTTCATCTTTAGATGAGATATTTGGTACAAGGTTGATTTTCTTACAATCAAAATTTACAATTAAATCATATTGAAATTTATCTTATAATTTTAAAAGCTAAATATGAACATGTTGACACAATCAAATGATGTCTAGAAAAAATAATTGAAAAACCTTAATATTTTAGTAAGGCCTTTTAAGAAGAGTTTAAAAAATTAAATTGATTATTTTATAGTTAATTAAAATAATTCTAATATATATATATAATAGCATTAAATCAATTGATTAGATTTCTCAACTTTCAAGGACAAGACATACGTCATTTTAAGTTATTGAAATATGACTATGTGAATATAATGTAATACCAGTAAAACCTATTTCAATTTAAAACATATTTCAATTTCATATAACCATTTAAAAATTAAATAAAAATAAAATTAATTAATTATTTGAAAATATTAAACTCAAAATTTATTATTTTAAAATTTTAATAATTCTAAAGAGCTTATAATAATATCACAAAAAGTCACTTAGAACCAAATATCCCTTATAAAACTTAATACTACAAAAAACACTCAATATCTTAATAATATCTTCACCATAAGTATAATTATAATAAAAAACATCTTTAATAAAATCCATGTCCATATGAAATGATATCTTCTTGATTTATAAGTTAGCATCTTTCTATTCTTCATTATCCTTTAAACCCTTTTCTCACATGTTATATATATTTTTATTGATCTTACTTTATTATAAAAATATTATATTATTATATTATAATTATATAATAATATATTAAATTAACATCTCAGTGTACTCCAACATGGCAATCCATGCGAGCCCGCGCAAATCTGCCTGCCTGCCTGCCTCGGATAGAATCAGCTGTTTCCAGGCGAATCCATCTTGGAACCCACGACCCTGCCAGGATTGAACTCCTCGCGCTTTTCGCCTGGGGACTACGTTGGTGGAGTACAGTGTGGGGTCATTGATCCACGCCTTCGGATCTGCCTTTCCGACAAACAAGTCTGCACATGTAAACAACACCCTCTTTTAGCTGTTGAGACATCTTTAAGCTATTACATAGAAAAATAGTAAATGAAAACCACTTGAATATCTAAAAATAGAAGAACATAACATATGAAACCCAAAAATTAAAATACTGTTTTTATTATATTTAAACTGTTCAATTAAATATTATACAATTACTTTTACACTACACAAAAATGCTTGCCCTCCTCTACTCCCTATACACGATGATTAAACTGTTAGTGACAAGTGATAACCATACATTAGCTTATTTTATGCTAGTTATGCCTGAGGACGCGTTCAGCTTGGCATCGCAGAAGAAAGTGCCACTTGTGACGGACTGACCATGGAATTGGGATATTATTTCTAGGCACTTATCTTCTTTGAATAGTAATTCACTCCCTTGTGTTTCAAGGTTGTCACTCCAAACCTTATCTCTCATAAATCATCACCAGTTTATTGCCATCAGTTGTAAAAGCCACCTCGGTTATATCTAGAGGAGTCTCCGACTCCTTTATCAATAGATATACCTCTTTCGTTCCAGCTTCGACATCCAAAACATACATTCGATAATCAATGTTTACTACTATCATTTGTTTAGTGTTTGGACATCACCTGCAGAACAGATACCCAAGTTCGTCACCATTGTGGCAGGTTTTTGGTGCATTTTCGAGTTTCTACATTTCAAAACTTGACAACCACACCATCACCATAGGTAAGCAGCAGTTCATCGTCATGGCTCCAATCAACACCTAATACTCCTGTAAGGTGTCCAACTAGTTTTTGTTTCATAGACAAATAAGCAGCTCTCCCATATTATTATAGTGCAATCACCGGATCCAGAAGACAAGTACTTATCATTATGTGAAAATTCAACACAATCTACTTCATCATTATGTAAATCCAGTACTATATTGTGACAGTGGGAATATGGAATCGTCCACATTTATCATCAGTGTATAAAGATATTGGCCCTAATGATCCACATGGACGAGTCCATATTTCCATTGTCATAATACAGGTACTAGATTCACATAATGATGAAGTACATTGAATTGAATTTTCACATAATGGTAAGTTTTTGGCTTGTGGATCCAGTGAATGCACTGTAATAATATGGGAGAGAGCAGAGAGTGGTGCTTATTTGTCTATGAAACAAAAATTAGTTGGACACCTTAAAGGAGTATTAGATGTTGATTGGAACCATGACGATGAACTGCTGCTTACCTATGGTGATGGTGAGGTTGTCAAGATTTGGAATGTAGAAACTGGGGAATGCATAAACTTGCCACAGTAGTGGCGAACATTGGTATATGAAGCCCGACTTGACACAGTAAGGATGATTCTGGGACTAGCAGGTCAAAAGGGATGGAGCATGTACCAGATGGATGTCAAGTCTGCCTTCCTGAACGAAGTGTTGGAAGAAGAGGTCTACATAGACCAGCCACCTGGTTATGAAGTACAAGGACAAGAGGACAAGGTCCTAAAGCTGAAGAAGGCCCTGTATGGGTTGAAGCAAGCACCTCGGGCATGGTACAACCGAATTGATGGCTAATTTCAAGAAAATGGGTTTTAAAAATGCCCATATGAGCACACCCTATATCTGAAGACAAACGCAGAGGGTGAGATGATAATCATCTTCTTGTACGTGAACGATCTGATAAATACTGGCAATAGTAGCAGCCTATTCACACAGTTCATAATAGCCATGAAGTCCAAGTTTGAAATGACAGACATGGGGCTAATGAAATATTTTCTTGGTATTGAAGTTGACCAATCAGCAGATGGCATCTTCATTTCTCAGGGCAAGTATGCAAAGGATGTCCTGAAGCATTTTAAGATGGAGGACAACAAGCCTACCATCACTCCGACAGCCACTAGCATCAAGCTGATAAAGACTGACAATAGTAGAAGTATTGATCCAACTCTCTATAAAATGTTAGTTGGAAGCTTGATGTACTTGACAGCAACTAGGCCAGATTTAATGTATGCCGTGAGTTTAATTAGTCGGTTCATGGAGTCGCCCAAAGACACTCACTGGCAAGCAGGCAAAAGAATCCTACGATATGTCAATGGCATGAGGAACCATGGACTCCACTATGCCAGAAAGGACCAGCTGGAGTTAATTGGCTACACCGACGGCGATTGGGTGCAGTAGCGTAGATGACAAGAAGAGCACTTCGGGGAATGCCTTCCATTTTGGATACAGAGTCATCTCTTGGTCCTCGAAGAAGCAGCCAATTGTGGCTTTATCTATAGTAGAGGCAGAGTATGTTGCTGCCACCTCAGCATCCTGCTAGGCAGTCTGGCTGAGAAGAGTTCTGAGTGAACTATAGCATCCGTCGAAAGCAACAACAACAATATTTTGCGACAACAACTCTACCATCGCGCTCTCGAAGGATCCAGTCTTCCATGGCCGAACGAAGCACATAGACATCCAATATCATTTCATTAGAGAGCTGGTAAAATTTAGCAAAGTACAGTTGTAGTTCTGTAGGTCGAAGGAGCAGCTGGCTGACATCTTCACGAAGCCCTTGAAGGAGGAGGACTTCGCCAGACTGCGAGATATGTTGGGCGTCAGAGAACGTGTGAAGTTTGATTTAAAGGAGGGTGTTAGAAAAATTAAATCTAACTTCACGCCCAAAGGAGATTCGACGCGAAGCACTTCCGAAACACCTTCAAAAAATGCTTCGATGCGAAGGACATTTCGGCAGCCCCCGAAACACATTTCGGCCCGAAGCAAATTTGACTCGGTCGTTGAAAGCACTTCGTCGTGAAACAATGTCATTCTGCCTTCTGAAGCGAAAATCTGACGAAGTAGAAACTAAGAACGGGAATCGACGCATTAAATTCCCAAGCATGCGGGTAGCTGGGGTTGTTCGACAGTTGGTCGAAAAGCCATTTTGGCATTTAAAGTTTGTCAGCGGGTTGGTGAAATTATCCCGCCTTTTGTCCTCATCCCCCGCCTATAAATACTAGGACATTTTGTCATTTAGAAGCAATAGGAGCGTAAGAGGAAGTTGGAGAGGAGAGAAGAGAAGTAGTTTGGAGAGCCCAAAACAGCCACACAGCTAGGGTTTCATCTAGCAGAGCAGCAGAACGGTAGAAGCAGTAGCAGTCCCAAAGATTTATTTATGTTTTTATCCTACAGATGTTTATCTGGCAAAAGTCTGTAATCGCTTTAGAAGGAAGCCCTTTGTAAATCCGGCAATATATTTAATATATAAAATATATTTTGGGTCTTTGCGTATTTGGTTTTTGCCTCGAAGTATTATTTTGCTGCAAACATTCTAGACCCAGGGTTTTCCCCGTAGTGGCAAAACACCCGCTCAATCTAGAAAGGAGCCTGGTTAGTTGTTAGTGCTGAAGCACATTACGACATTAGGGTTTGTCGAAGTAGCCACGGGCTGCCGAAATTCGCAGCATTCCCAAAGTATTTTTGCTTTGACTATTTTTCCCCTGAAGTACCAACTTCAAGAGTACTTTACCCGAAGTAGATTTACTTCAGAAGTATCCTCCCTCAAAACTCTCTGTCCCTAGAAATTTCCCCGAACCTCACTCCCTCGCCGAAGTTCCTCCCCGAAGTAAAAATTGCCGAAGCATTTTTTATGCGACCCGAATAGTTTTCTAACACGATTTAATTCGTGATTGGGAATTTAATCTTCTTAATTCCCTCAAATTGGTATCAGAGTAGTGTTGCCATGACACAGAGATAAAAGCATGGATTTCAAGAGAAACTCACTGCAGTTGCAGATCCCACAATTTAACGACAAGAACTACGATTATTGGAGCATCCAGATGAAGATCCTCTTCGGGTCTCAGGATTTGTGGGACTTGGTCGAGAATGGATACCCAGAGTCGGTAGATGCAGCAGCACAGCCTGCCCTCTCTCAAGCCGACAAAGATCTTCTGAAGGAGAATCAGAAGAAATATCAGAAAGCCCTATTTTATATCATGCAAGCGGTTGAGGAGACCATCAGCCACCAAGGCAAAGCAGGCCTGGGAAATTCTGGCAAGTTCATACCAGGGCACCAACAAAGTCAAGTTGGTAAAATTGTAGATGCTTAGGAGGTAGTTCGAGAACCTGCAGATGAGCGAGTCAGAGTCAATGAGTGACTTCTTCACCCAAACGATAGATGTCATCAACCAAATGCGGTTGAATGGTGAAATTGTGCAGAATCAAAGGATTATGGAGAAAATTCTACGAAGTCTGCCAGCGAAGTTTGACTCTATGGTAATTGCAATTGAGGAGTCAAGGGATTTGACGATCCTCTCTGTGGATGAACTGATGGGTTCTCTGTAGACACATGAGCAGAGGCTGAGCCACTCAACTCAGTCCTCTTTGGAGCAAGCCTTCAAAGCAAAAGTCTTAGTTCGAGACAGTGGTAGACAAGACTCCCACCACAACGCTTATAGTTCTCATGGAGGAAGAGGCAAAAGAAGATGTGGGAGAAGTAACAAGAAAGGAGGGAGGTCAAACCCTCATGACAGTGAGCCCAGTTGCAACTTTCATCAGCATGGAGGAAGAGGCACTGGTAGAAATCAACAAGGAAGCTCTCAGTAGAAGAAGGACATGTCAAAGGTCCAATGCTACTACTACAATAAGTTTGGCCATTATGCCTCACAGTGCAAGAAGAAGATGGCGAACGAGAATCAGCAACAAGCCCATTATATGGAGGAAACCAAAAATGCAGCAGGAGGAAACGTGCTGCTGACTTGCAGTGTTGAGGAGGAGAGTAAGAAAAATATTTGGTATCTTGACAGTGGGTGTAGCAACCACATGACTAGGAACAGGGAGATGTTCTCACAGTTGGATGGAACAGTCCAATATGAAGTCAATATGGGGAACAATAGCAAAGTTCCCGTGATGGGGAAAGGAAAAATCTCCATCCGCACCCAACACGGTGAAAGAAATACAATTCAAAATGTTTATTATGTGCCTGGGTTGAAGCACAATCTGCTAAGTTTTGGACAACTTGTGCAGAATGGGCACACTGTTCAGTTTAAAGATGGTGTCTGTTCCATCAGAGAAAAGTGCATGGACAAATCGCAACCGTGTCCATGATGAAAAACAAGATGTTTCTACTACAGATTCAGAATGAATTAGTGATGTCTCTGAGTGTAGTTGTGAAATATGCTACCTGGCTATGGCATCTCAGATTCGGTCACCTGAGCTTCAATGGCATGAATCTGCTGCACAAGAAGCAGATGGTGAAGGGCTCACCCCTCATTGAGCAACCGAACCAAGTTTGTGAAGGTTGCCTTGTCGACAAGCAACACAGGGATGCATTCTCTGTAGGACAGTCTTGGAGAGCATCACGGCCATTGGAGCTAGTGCATTCAGACATTTGTGGTTCCATGCAGACCACCTCATATGCCGACAACAAATTGTTCCTGACTTTCATTGATGACTTCAGTTGGAAGACCTAGATTTATCCCATCAAGTTGAAGTCAGAGGCATTTGCAAAGTTTAAGGAGTTCAAGGCTCTGGTTGAGAAACAGAGCGAATATTATGTGAAGACTCTCAGAACTGATGGAGGTGGAGAATACATCTCCAACGAATTCCACAACTTCTACAAGCAGCATGGAATTCGGAGGCAGTTCACTGCTAGATACACACCGCAGCAGAATGGTGTAGCTGAGAGGAAGAACAAAACAATCATGGAGATGGCACGGAGCATGTTGAAGGCAAAAAATTTGCCACATGAGTTCTGGGTAGAAGCTGTAAGTTGTGTAGTTTATCTGTTGAACCGATGTCCCACCAAGAGTGTGAGAGACAAAATACCACAGGAAGCCTGGAGCAATATGAAGCCAAGTGTGGCTCATTTGTGAGTTTTCGAGTGCATAGCATATGCACATGTTCCAGATGAGAAAATGTAGAAGCTGGATGACAAAGCTGAAAGATGCATCTTCATAGGGTACAACGAACCAGCAAAGGCATACAGGTTGTACAATCCTATGACAAAGAAACTTGTCATTAGCCGTGATGTGAAGTTCCTAGAGAACGAAGCCTGGAACTAGAATTCAAATACTGGTCAGCCTGAACTAGCAACTGTTGAACCTATAAACTTGGAGGAAGATAGTGCACAACCACTTGTACCTTCAAGCAGCAACAATGGTGCGAGCAGCAACACAGCCTCATCATCACGATCACCTTCACTTGCAAGCAAAATTAAAAATTTGAGAACACCTGTGAAGACTTAGAGCTTGCAAGATATTTATGAGGTAACCCGTAATTAGATGGATGAAGATTATTTTGACTTTGCCCTATTTATGGAGTGTGATCCAGTGGAGTTTGAAGAGGCAAGTCAGAATCACAAATGGGTGAATGTGATGGATGAGGAGATAGCAACCATTGAGAAGAATGAGACATGGTAGCTGACAAATCTTCTAGTAGGAAAGAAGACCATTGGGGTCAAGTGGGTGTATAAGACGAAGTTCAACGCCCAAGGAGAAGTTGACAGGCATAAATCCAGATTAGTGACGAAAGGCTACAAGCAGAAGTTAGGAGTTGACTATCATGAAGTGTACGCACCTGTAGCCCAACTTGACACAGTCAGGATGATTCTGGGACTAGAAGCTCAAAAGGGATGGAGCGTGTACCAGATGGATGTCAAATCTACCTTCCTGAATGGAGTGTTGGAAGAAGAGGTCTACATATACTAGCCACCCATTTATGAAGTACAAGGACAAGAGGACATGGTCCTGAAGCTGAAGAAGGCCCTTTATGGGTTGAAGCAAGCACCTTGGTTATGGTACAGCCGAATTTATGGCTACTTTCAAGAAAATGGGTTTTAGAAATGCCCATATGAGCACACCCTATATCTGAAGACAAACTCAGAGGGTGAGATGATAATCGTCTGCTTGTACGTGGATGATCTAATATATACTGGCAATAGCAGCAGCCTATTCACGCAGTTCAGAATAGCCATGAAGTCCGAGTTTGAAATGACAGACATGGGGCTGATGAAATATTTTCTTGGTATTGAAGTTGACCAATCAGTAGATGGCATCTTCATTTCTTAGGGCAAGTATGCAAAGGATGTCCTGAAGCATTTTAATATGGAGGACAGCAAGCCTGCCATCACTCCGACAGCCACTGGCATCAAGCTGAGCAAGACTGACAACAGCAGAAGTATTGACCCAACTCTCCATAAAAGGTTAGTTGGAAGCTTGATGTACTTGATAGCAACTAGGCCAGATTTGATGTATGCCATGAGTTTAATCAGTCGGTTCATGGAGTCACCCAAAGACACTCACTGTCAAGCATGCAAGAGAATCCTGCAATATGTCAATGGCACGAGGAACCATGGACTCCACTATGCCAGAAAGGACCAGTTGGAGTTAATTGGCTACACCGACAGCGATTGGGCTGGTAGCATAGATGACAGGAAGAGCACTTCGGGGAATGCCTTCCATTTGGATCCAGAGTCATCTCTTGGTCCTCGAAGAAGCAGCTAATTGTGGATCTATCTACAACAGAGGTAGAGTATGTTGCTGCCACCTCAGCAGCCTGCCAAGTAGTCTGGCTGAGAAGAGTTCTGAGTGAACTACAACATCTGTCAAAAGTAGCAACAAAAATATTTTGTGACAACAACTCTGCCATCGCGCTCTCGAAGGACCCAGTCTTCCATGGCCAGACGAAGCACATAGACATCCGGTATCATTTCATCAGAGAGCTGGTAAAATTTGATGAAGTACAGTTGTAGTTCTGTAGGTCGAAGGAGCAGCTGGCTGACATCTTCATGAAGCCCTTGAAGGAGGAGGACTTTGCCAGACTGCGAGATATGTTGGGCGTCAGAGAACGTGTGAAGTTTGATTTAAAGGAGGGTGTTAGAAAAATTAAATCTAACTTCATGCCCAAAGGAGATTCGGCGCGAAGCACTTCCGAAACACCTTCGAAAAATGCTTCGACATGAAGGACATTTTGGCAGCCCTCGAAACACGTTTCGGCCCGAAGCAAATTTGACTCGGTCGTTGAAAGCACTTTGCCGTGAAACAATGTCATTCTACCTTTCGAAGCGAAAATTTGTCGAAATAGAAACGAAGCACGGGAATTGACGCATTAAATTCCCAAGCGTGCGGGTAGCTGGGGTTGTCCGACAGTTGGTCTAAAAGCCATTTCAACATTTAAAGTTTGTCAACAGGTTGGTGAAATTATCTCGCCTTTTGTCCTCATCCCCTACCTATAAATACTAGGGCATTTTGTCATTTATAAGCGAGAGGAGCGTAAGAGGAAGTTGGAGACGAGAGAAGAGAAGAAGCAGTTTGGAGAGCCTAGAACAGCCGCAGAGATAGGGTTTCATCCAGCAGAGCAAAAGAACGGCAGAAGCAGCAGCAGCCATTAGCTAAAGAGTGGAGAAGCAGCCCCCGAGATTTATTTGTGTTTTTATCCTGCAGATGTTTATCTGGCAGAAGTCTGTAAATGCTTTAGAAGGAAGCCCTTTGTAAATCTAGCAATATATTTAATATATAAAATATATTTTGAGTCTTTGCGTATTTGGTTTTTGCCTCGAAGTATTGTTTTGCTGCAGACATTCCAGAGCCAAGGTTTGCCCCGCACTGGCAAAACACCTGCTCAATCCAGAAAGGAGCTGGGTTAGTTGTTAGTGCCGAAGCACATTGCGACATTAGGGTTTGCCGAAGTAGCTGCGGGCTGCTGAACTTCGCAGCCTTCCCGAAGTATTTTTGCTTCGACTATTTTTCCCCCGAAGTACCAACTTCGGGAGTACTTTACTCGAAGTAGATTTACTTCAGAAGTCTCCTCCCCCGAAACTCTCTCTCGCTGGAAATTTTCCCGAACCTCACTCCCTCGCCGAAGTTCCTTCCCGAAGTAAAAATTGCCGAAGCATTTTTTAGACGACCCGAATAATTTTCTGACGCGATTTAATTCGTGATTGGGAATTTAATCTTCTTAATTCTCTCAAAATATCTATTGACAGAGGAATATCTATAACTAAGGTGGCTTTTACACCTGATGGCAATGAACTGGTGATGATTTATGAAAGAGATATGGTTTGGAGTCACAACTTTGAAACACACGGGAGTGAATTACTATTCCAAGAAGATAAGTGCCTAGAAATAATTTTCCTTGCATTTTTTTTTCGCATGGACTGACCATGTGGATGCGCCCGCCTCAACACAAAGGGCGCGTTCGGCCTCGCGTTGCAGAAGAAAGTGACGCTTGTGGCCAAGGCGCTGCAAAAAGCTAACATCTTTCTATTCTTCATTATTCCTTTAAACCCCTTTCTCACATTTAAAAAATAATAATTAATATATCATGTTAATTGATCTTATTTTATATAGTATGATTTTATATTATAACTATACAATAATATAACTAAATTAAAATTTGATAGTTAACCTCTTTTTTAAAACTAAAAATTTAAAATTTTCATTGTTATACAATTTATTTATTTGAAGCTGCATATTCCTACAATAATACCTCTTCTCTGCATATACATTTATTGGTCCTTTGATTACGTGAGTATTATCAACCAGTGTTTTAATTTAGAGATTGTACTTAAAGAAATGAATTTGATTTCTGTTTTGTTTTTTAAATTTAAATGCAGATGCAAGATGTTTAGCGGAACTCTGGAATGAATCCAAATGTGTTACTCAACTTTTCGGACTCATTATTTTCTACCATAAAAGCCTCCAAATGGTCCGAGGGCTGCCATCGATTCCTGGCCAAGTGTGCAGAGGCCCGGAATATCAATGCATCAATTAGTTCTATTAACCTATTAATTTAATTATTTGATTGAGTTATTCAATCGGGTCATAAAAGGGTGACATCTGCACCCCATAATTAGCAGGGAAGAACTATACGTTCCATTGTTTGTTGACTTATGAAAAGAGTAAGATTATTAAAATTATTTTGAATTGATCAGATTACTGAACCCACGTGGCTGTTGAGAGGATCCTCTTATCCTAAAAACCCATCCGTGGCATGGTAAGATTGCCTTGTTCTCCTCTCCTCAACTATGTTATTGTGTTACTGTACACTTAGAGTTGGCTTCGAATTTTTTTTATTATGTATAGTTATACTTACATCCTATCTTTTTTTTACACATATTCTTCCACTTTAAATTTTAGATATAAAATTGTTTTAAAATTTAAATTGATGTAAAGGCTTTGAATTTCATTTGATTTATTTTTGAATAGAGAATAGTTAATAATGCATATTTTATTTTATATGTTCAAAGTTAACTTTTATATTTAAAATATATAAAATATTATATTCATCAGGTTTTGTTGTATTTAAAATGTATTTATTTATTGGTCAGATGGTACAACTTTTGGAGTTTGGATTCTTTTTATAAAGGTTTAAGGTTCAAATAGCAGCATGTGGTGTTAATCTCTTATTGATAAGCTTAGCTCTCAACCTTGGAGTCAATGGCTGGTCCTAAGCATTGGTTGTAGAGGTTTTCAATCAAGGATCATTGTTGGAATGGAATTGCTTAACTTTAAATATTGAAAATAAAAGTTTTTTACACAATAGAAATTAAAAAATATAACAATGATAAGAAATTTTTACAATGTCCAAATAAAAAATCCAGAAACTTTGGTGTATTAAAGTAAGGAAAACTTATTTAATATATAAAAATTTATAAACTACAAAGAAAAATTACATGGAAACACAAAAAATATAAAATAATATTTTTATTATATTTCAACTTCACATTAAACATTGCATAATTACTCGCCAAAGAAATGAAGGGCATTACATACCTCAACACTACATAGAATGCTAATTTTTCTGCTTTGCCTTCTACTCCCTCGTACTCTACATTAACTTCTTATTTATAAAGATACTTGCTAACTATACACAATAGTTAAATTGTTAGTGACAAGTGACAACTAACTATACACGATGGTTAAACTGTTAGTCACAAGTGACAACTATACATTAGCTTCTTTTAATGATGGTTAAATTGTCAACAGCAGCTAAGCATTATTCCCAGCTACACGTTAATTTACAGTGTTTTTTTCGTCCTTGAGCATTCTTTTTTTTTTGCATTGACTGCCCATGTGGATGCTCCCGCCTCAACATGGACGACTGCCCATGTGGATGCTCCCGCCTGGCGTTGCAGAAGAAAGTGTCCCTTGTGGCCAAGGCTACTCCACGCCTTTCCCTTCACCTCTACTAGATGGACATAGATTCGACAGGTTATTTCTGTTTACTGGATAGCGTGTGTGACGGAGGAGAATAAGTGTGATGGTGATGGTGGTATCTAAGTTTTATGCACTTTTAATTTTATTAAATGAGAGCCATCGAAAGTTGTTTCAGTCTTCATATTTGTCGGACAAATCAGAACTTTTGCAACATGTGTTTGTCTAATTTTTGGTAACCAGCTCACTTGTGGAAACATGGAATGGTTTGGAGGTTATAATATTTATTTTCATAATAACTTATATAGCAATGACTACCACGGAATTTTCATAATATCAGCCATTTGTCAAATATTGTGGATTCCTGCCATATTTGGCCAAACAAATATCAATTTTAAATGGAAATCCTCGGGTTTTTTCTTAGAGTTGTTGCCACTAAAAAGTAGTAAATTTTAAAGCTTATTTCTTCCTCATAGGTGGTGAATAATTTGACAAGTTGTATGTTTTATTTAAAGTAGATGTTGGGTTTGTCTAATTAGTAATTCTGCAAACAATGATTTTACATCATAAGGCATATATTAATAAGTGGCAAGCATTCATTAACATATTTTAATTTTTTAATTTTAATTTTATTGTTTTTTATATTTTTATTATTTTTATGTAATTATACTAACTTTGTGGTCAATAGTGTTAGACTCATAGGTACTTTATGTAAAATAAGTGTTTTGTGATGGTTATGTGAATCTATAGAGACTATGTTTCACTTAGTGTGAAAGAATTTTGAGATAAATTTTGAATGCAACCTGGAAGAAGGCTAAGATGAACCGTAAGGCATGGATTTTTTTAGATCAAAACCATGTCCAATAAAAGATCATGTTTTCATTTCCTTTATAAAGTGATTATCAATATATATAGTTGAGGTTAGATTTAAGTTGAGTTACAAGTAACATAAAGGAGTAGGTTGAAGACATGCCTTTTATTGATGTGTAATTATAGTTATTTATTCTTGAATTAAATGTCTTGTTTAAATCAAATTAAAATAACATGGAGTTGTTGAGAATAGATAAAGGGATTAGAAACTCATAGATACTTTTCATGCTAAACAAGAAGGATGAAGATTTACTAGTATTTGTATGGTTAAGATTTCTTATTGTATCAATCTTATTAGATAGTAAAATAATTTTTCAATGTAGAGGATTTATTTTTTTAAACCTTTAAATAATAAAAAAATTAAAATATTACCTCACCATACATTACTACTCACCATCCACTATTTCTTGGTTTATGACACCCACCATGTCATAATGCTTTGCTCTCATTCTCATTGTCGAACAATTCTTTAGAATGGATATAATGTCATCTTTAAAAATATCACCAAGGAAAATTAGCCTACCATAGAAGTTGACAAGGCATTGTCATGCTAGATAATAGAAAGCCTTAGGAAAACATCATAAAAATCATAATTATAATGAAGGAGCTTAGAAAACAAATGTGACAAAATATCATTCGCTTTAAGGTCTTAACTTCTATGATTTCTATGGTCCTATGGTCATAATTGGTAGAAGGTGGAAAGAAAATATTTTTCATAGAAGCACTGCCCATAAACCTAAGTAGGCCAACAACTACCCTAGATGATTACACTACAAAGTTATCCACATTGGATTTATCAAGGAAAAATTCATTCCAAATTATACAAGTAACAAGATAGTTGCAATAAGTAATATCTATAAAATACAATAGCTACTGAAGCCAAAAAATAAATAAAACAAGGCCTAGACTTTTATGGTATAAGTTAATTTTATGCTTCAAGATTTTCTATAGTGCAATTGATTATATTTATGTTATAAGACCTATTTTACATCAACTCTTCAACATTAGCTTTAATTTGTTGAAAGATAGAAAAATATTTTGACTTTTCTTTGATGAAATATATCAAAAGTTCTTCCTTCATAGTCATTAACAAAAATAATAAAATACCTAATTTTGTTGAGTGAAAAGATCTACAATGGACCATAGATACTAGAATGCACTAATTCAAGTGGTGTATTTTTCCTCAATGCTTTTCCTACTAGAAAATAATCTTGATGTTGCTTACCAAAAATACAACCTTCACAAAATTGATCACCTCATTAAATAAATGGTAATCCCTTCTCTATTTGCTTCTAATAGAGCAGTTTTAGCCATAAAAAACATAGATGTCTATACCTTATGTTCCATAACCAAGATTCATAATATAAGATCATTTTTGTGTCTTGAGGTTCTACTTATGCAAGTCTAAGAGTGAAAAATTTATTTTATAGAATACTAACTTTGGCTACAATATTATAACCACCATTTTTATCATAGAAAATACATTCATTGTTTTCAAAAATAACATAATATCCCTCTTCAATATTATGTTTTATGCTCAACAAATTATGAGCTAATCTAGACACATATAAAATCTCATGAATAAACTTTATCTCACCTTGTTTTGTCCTAACTGCAATGGTGCTCTTGCTTGTGACCTAAAATTCCTTGTCAACTTAAGTCATATAAGATTTCAAAAATTCATCCATCTTAAAAAGATATTTTTATTGCTTGTCATATGACTACTACAATTGCTATCCAAAAGCTATACAACTTTGGATATTTCTATTGTAATATCACAAGCAAAAAGTATTTTTTTTCTTGTCATATGACTTCTAAAATTGCTATCCAAAAGCTATACAACTTTAGATATCTCTATTGTAATATCACAAGAAAAATTTATTTTTGTTGCTTGTCATCTGACTATTAACATTGAACTTATGACTTGTTAAGATTTTGATAACCTTCATTATTTTTATCACTAACTCTTCCTCTATCATTGTTGTTGTTACCTCTTTCTCATCAACTACTACTTCTTCTAATTACACATAGTTCCCTTGTAAGATGATTCTACAAATATTTTTTCGTCATTCTTTAAAATATTAATATTTGTTTGAAAATCATGTTCAACAATTTATTAGTGGATCTATTCATCCTCTACTTGTGAGTTTGAAGAGACTCCATAAGCTTATTTACTAATCACATAGTTAGATCCTTAGATTATTCAATAGCAACCACAACAAGAACAAAATATGTAAGGAGGATTTTAAAAAAAAACTGCAATCTTTTGATCTATTGAATTCTCTCCATATATCTAATTTGAGTTATTAAGCTCATCACTCAAGTTAAAAAAATTACATAGATGTAGAGTCTCTCATGAAAAAAATTCAAAATCTCTTTTAAGAATTTGAAGTTTGATGATTTTTACATTTTTTTTTTCCTTGATATGCATCATATAGTATATCCCTTGTCTATTTTGATTTTTTAGAAAACAATTCTTTAAACAAATTAACTCTTTTACTGCTTGTTGAAAAAAATGGCTTTTGAGTCCTTATTTCTATTATCCATTAGATAATCTCATTGTGCTTGAGTCCAAGTGGTAAGAAATTATACATATGTAGGTTTTGTATAACCATTCTCAACCAAATCCCACAAATCTTGAAAAGTAAAGGATATCTTCATCGTAGTGTTCCAAAAATCATAATTCTTCGCATTAAATAGAGGAATATAAGGCCAAGAGAGATTTAAATTGCTACATCTATAGTCATATTATAAATATATTTTATAATTTTAACTTGATATCAAAGTTAGAAAAAATAATATTCTTATCTCTTTATAATGCCCAAGCACTCTTAGCCAATCTTTAGCCAAATTGAAAACTCTCTTAAATTATCACCAATAGTAGATGAATAAATTCTTAAATGAAATCATATTCCTTTTTAAAATGACTATAGAAATGTATTTGTGATACTAGGACAAAATAATTATGATACTAGGAACAAAATGTTCTACTAGATTCTTCTTTCTTCACAATTCTCGATCTAATCTTCTATAGATAATGACCTCTCACAAAATGGATGCAACCATGTTTGGACCAAACAAGCTATACTTAAAAAAACATAAACCTCTCTCCTCATATACAAACCTTGCTCTGATACCAAAATTTGAGTTTTAGAAAAAATGCATAATAAATCTTAAGAAAATGGAGAAGGCAAAAATTTATAATATGATATAAGAAAAATATTAATTATAGGCTTAACATAAAAAACAATAAGCTTCTATAACAAAGTGTAGTGATGAAGAACAAACTAGAAGTAATCTGATTTTTTAATGTATGAAGTAGTGGATGCTAAAATCTCAGACATAGTGATTCTTGAAATAGTGGACGTTAAACATTATCCATATCATCATCAACCTCCAATGAGGCTCCAATGGAAATTTATGGTTCTTGTTTAACATAATCTGAGGTACATACTGAAAACATGAGATTTCGAAAGTTTGAAAGGAAAACTAATGCGATATATCCGAAACAAAACTAACGCTTAAATCCTACAAATTGCAATGCATGAAATGAGGAAAAGAAACGAATCAAAATGAGATAAAAATAAGCATAGAAAGCATGGCCCTCTTTATTTATACTCTTTTAACATCAGTTACAAAGACGTCTCCTCAAAGATGTCTCCTCCCTTTTCAGGGGCTAGGAGCGTTAGCATGTTTTAGTTACAATAGTTACTAGTGATCCTCCTTTCGCGTGCCCACATATAGA
Organism: Wollemia nobilis; assembly: GCA_028583015.1. NCBI lineage: Eukaryota > Viridiplantae > Streptophyta > Pinopsida > Araucariales > Araucariaceae > Wollemia > Wollemia nobilis. Next base: position 468,820 of record JAQPPZ010006127.1, read on the forward strand.
ATGGGCGGGCCCGCTTAGTGTTGATGAGTCCTTGATCCTCGCTGCTCCCCCTGCATTCAAAGAAACAACAAATCGTTAGTAGCACCTGTGACAAATATTGAAATGTTTGATCTCTAAAACAAAATGAAAGATGCACGCAAAATATTAACTGAATCGATAAACAACATGACTCCAAATAACCTGTAGATTTGACAGGAACCAGGGAACATTACCAGAGAGGCATTGCCATTAAAACAATCAGGAAACTCGTTGTTGTCTGCTAATCGTTCCAGGAAGGGATGAATAAACCTGCAAAAATTAGAATTCATTCTGGATAGGGATGAATAAACCTGTAGAGAATTGGGATTCTTTCTGGGCAGGGATGAATAAACCTATAAAGAATTGGGATTCGTTATGGGCAGGGACGAATAAACCTGCAACTAAAAAGGGTTAATGGCACTGTCCAAAATGTCTCATCTCTGAGCATCCAAGTGACCTGCAAGGTTAGGGCTTAGATAAATAGGGGTGTTTTGAGAAGACCCAGAAGGTCGGATTGCCCCAATTTGGCCTCAATCACTGGAGATCTGACAAAGTTGCCTGCATGTTAGTGAAGACAAGATATAAAATAAACATGATGGAAAGTGCTTGAAATCAACTGAAACTTGGAATTTGATCTATTTAACCAGCATAAAACAAGATGCAAAAATAACAGTAGCATCGGATTCACACTTCCAATAACCACCCAATGACCTCCTTTGCAAAAGAGATCAAGGATGTAGAAGAGGTGAATCAAAGATAAATGTGTGGTGATAAATTGGCAGCACTTCGTTGCTCCAAATGCTCCTAACCTTCTCCTCCTTTGGGTGAGGAAGCTCACCAATTTATAGACCCAAGGGGTCTCTTTGGATGGGCATGTAAGGGTGCCACATGGGGGCCATGCTTTCTCATGAGTGGAGGAGATTCCCCTCTGACCTGGGCCTCCATGTCTGCCATTATGGCAATTTTCTAATGTCCACTTTGCCCACCTATGCGCGCATGCCAGACAGGGACTGTCTTCCACTACCATTTGTCATGATTGCGCTTTTTGCCCGTTGAACATGGAATTTGTCCCACCCAGGAGCGAATTGGTAATCGTCCCCGGGTGGGACAGAATTGGTAATCGTCCCAGGGTAGGACGGATTCTAGTTGGTACTCGTCCCGGGGAGGGACGAATTTGGAGCAGATTGCTTGCATGTGCCAAATTGCTTTTTGACCTTATAAAATTGTTGTGTGAGTGGCTAGGACCATTGTTTGACCTCTGAAGGCTGCCCTGGGGGCTGTGTGTGTCAATGCGATCAGTGTTTGCAGTCACATAATTGGATTGGTGCTATTTTGGTGTCTACACATACAAACCAAGGAGAGTCTTGTTGGTTAGAGAATCTATCTAATGGAAAGGTTTGTGTGCCCACAAATCGTGAACAACATTGAATGACCAAGGAGCTATGAAAATTGTAGCAATCAATATTTGAAGAAGGTCGGTTCCTTGAAGTCCTAGTTAACTATTCCTAAATGTGGGGGGGAAGGGCATGAAAGAAACAAAATGAGATAGAGCCACATCAAGACATATGCATATTTGGAGACTACATGACCAAACCAATAAATTACCTAAAAAACTATCCAATTTGATTACCACTCGTAAAGCAATTAGTCACAATGTTTTGTATCTAATCAAAACTATAAATTCCAGAACCAATAAATGAACATGAGCACACATTAAATATTTAGAGTAAGTCCCATGAGTATTCAACAGACCTAAATTAAAAAATAGTAATTATCATACATACAAGTTCTGCAAATTGAATAAACCATAAGCCAAACAACAACCCTTTTGTATTGATATGCGAAAATCTCCTCATTACAAATGAAATGTAAAATCCTAAGAGCCGATAATTATTTGTTTTACATGCTAGTATATATAGAATTTTCACATTGCTACATTTATTAAATCATGATTACCTTCAAAGTGGATTGCTGTTATGTTAGAGATTCTGCCAATCCACTGGACTTATCTGAAGTATGGTTGCTCCAACTACCAAAACGTAGTTTGTTGATGTTGTGGGGATCTATGTCTCCTCGATTCATGCCTAGATTTCTAGTTGCATTTGGTCCTTTAATATTTTTTGATATTATCTACTCATCCACCCTATCATCCATGTGATGGCCTTTTAATGTTAATATCCTTTGACATGGAATCATGCCTAGTAGATGTCATGGCAAAAATACCCCCTTTACTTATTGGAGAGCAATTGTCAAATATTCTACGTGTATAAGGAGCACCTCTTTATCACTCATATACCTTCATATCATATACTGACCTCCTATAAGCATCATCTCTTGGTTGGACATCTCCTATTTGCTTTTGTTCATGTCAAATATTTAGAACCTTGGCAGGCCGTAGTCGGATGCAATTCTTTCAACATCTTCAAAATTCAATTTATTTTTTTCTCCTACATACACCAAGCCTTCGAGCTCTGATCAGGTTCTAGTTGGGTATAAATATTTTGGTATTATTTGGTCTTTGTAATTTCTTCATCTTGCTCATTTTGTCAACTTTCAGACTCTAGACAAGGGATTGAGATCCCACCAGATTTTGGCCAGTCACAAATGTTCTAGTTCTTTAAGAACTTGGTCAATTTTCTACCTAAGCTTTTGGGATTTTGTCATTTTGTGATCAGGCATAATGGTTTTAGAATCCTATGGACTTCACCATGTCACTAATCTAGTGATGAACGAGCATTTGGAAGCTCATCAGGTCCCAATTAGGTATAATAGTTTTGGTCTTCCCCAAATTTACCCATTTTAATATTTTCTTCTTATGGTATCAATATGGATCTTTAAAATTTTATAGAGACTCAACTATCTATAATTGTTCTAGCACTCTACAGACTTGGCCATCTTCTTGATTTTACTTCTATCAGCTTTCAGCTAGTAGACTGTGGATTAGCACTATCCCAGATCCCATTTAGGTGCATACCCTCTAGTGCATTTGAGAGATAGTTGATTTGGGTTGAAGCTTGTCCTCTAGTAGTAGTTCTAAGCATGCATTTATAAACTCTTCATGCATTAGTCATCTTATATCAACTCGGTGAATATCATTGGGCATTCAAGTCACAACTGCCTCTATATTCATGTAGCAGGTCCAACCTTTGCCTCTCCTTCGATTCCAGTTAGGCATGGATGCTTGAGCAAGTTTGAAGGTTGACCCTTTCACTTTATTTCTACTTTTAATTTCTCTCAGCAAGGATTTTAGGCTTATGCTTGAAATTTTTTTGGCAATCTCATGTTTTATTTGCAAAAAAAACCTAACATATAGCTGTTAATACTTAGGCATGGGTAGGCACACAAAAAATACCCATATTTTTTGTGACTCATAGGGGATTTTTGCTTTGCAAAAACAAGGAATCTAGGAGGTTAAAATTTTCTTAGAGTTAACACTTCTGAGGAAAAATGAAAGAAAGAAAGGGCTAGAAGAAAAGTTGGCAAAAATGCAACCGATCGAGGTTGTAGAAAAATGGGAGATGGAGGATGATGGAGTGGAAATAATACAGTGGCACATTGTAAAGAAAAATAAAATAATGGGGATAACGAGGGGAAATAGTAAGCAAAAATAGAAAACCATAATAAAATGACATGAGAGGAAAGGAGAGAAAACAAGAAACAATAGAAGAAATACAATAGAAGCTGCTAACCAAAGAGGCTAGTGATAAAAAACAACAAAAAAAAATAAAGGAAGGAGAAGGATGCAAAAAAGTAAAAACTTAAAAAGAAAGGCAATCCAGGGGCTATCACATAAAAACATCAAAATTGGATAACTCAATCCATGGGACACCCCCATAGATTGCATTCCCATAAATATATCCCACTATAGCCCAACAAAATTCCAAGAGTAGATAGAATGCCAGAGACATTTGTCCATCTTGTTACAACTTTTATTTTTGATGCAATCCAACCAAGACATTCTTTACTTATTGTCATTCACCCTAGGGATTCTCAGCTCTAGCTACATTCTAAGACCTGAATTTCTTGAACACTTCTATAGTTGTGTATGGGGGACCTATTTATAGAATGTTCTTCCCTACTTTGGATAGATTTGGCATGCACCAAATCACACAGAGGTCTAAATGGTGAATGAGTCTAGATCCATTTTTCTCTGCATTTTATTTGCCAGTGATATCATGTCCATACAGGCATGGTGTATTGTCTGGCTTACACGAGTCCCAAATTTTTTTATGTGATATTTGATTTCCAAGGACAATATGTAAATCCCTTTGTATTTTCTAGGCATTATCCATTGGGTTATGGGGTCACAACAACAAAAAATGAAAAATAAGAACAAAGAAAGAAAAAAATAGAATAAAATCAGAGGCAAAATAGGAAGTGTCATGATTCCAATACATGATCTAGAAAACCTTCTTATTCTCTTCAGTTCATAGTTTTTGATGCCCTGGCCAACTAGCAATTCATTATTGGAGTTCGTGAGTGGCTATACCTTCACCATAACTTTTATTTACTTATTGATTATTCACACAAAATTTTAACATACCTGGCATGTCTAGAAAATAAATGATGCAGGTCATCCTATGAACTTATAATGTTTAGACTAGATGATGTCAAATTTGATTTGTTATTCATACTGATTTTTTTACTATCTACGACCATTATCATATCTCACAAAATACCATCTAGGTCTAGTATTATGCCTTGGAATCAGTAGATATATGTCATGACCAACCAACAAAGGGTGGATGCCCATCCAATTATCTTTGATGCTTGAGCTATCTGGGTAAGGGTGTTAGTACTATCTTCAACTTGAGCATATCTAATTTGAGGCCCATACATTATTTTGATTTGTTCACATCATGTTTTGAGTTATTATCTAACCATTAATATTATCATGCATTGATTACCAATAGGTTGGATAATTGACAACTGGATTTCCAAAGAGTGTTGTGGCAAGAAATATGCTATGCGGCTTGGGTTGGAGTGTCTAAGTTGATTGCTCCTTGTTCAATCTAGAATAATCCTGAAATCCAATTTTTTGAAGTGAAGGTCCTTTGAGTAGGTCATAGAAGAATGTCAATATTTTCTCTTTTTACTTAGGTTCATAAATAAAGAATGATGGCCTCTGGATTTCCATTAAACTTTGTTGATTCATGGGAAATTTTGGTAGATGTGAAGGCACTAGTTCCCAAGTACTCATGTTCTACATTGGCCTAGGTAAAACTATTGTACTAGTATTTTTCTCATAATAAAAAGTCATCTAGTGTGCATCCTCCTTTGTAAGAGTTGAAGTCTTTGCAAACACTTATCATTCTATCATGGGTTTGCTTTAATAATAATTGACAAGGAGGGTGTTCCCCCTAGTCTGGACAAGGCTTGATGTATATTCTTCAGGGGTTGGAACCAATGATGTTTCTAACAAGGTTTGACATAAAGAAAGGACATCCCTGGGATGCAACTTTCCCACTTGAATTAACATATTTTTAACTTTTATAGCCTCTTTATAAATATTTTGGAACATATTTTCTCCATATTGATGAATAATTAGGCTTATATCTAAGAAAAAATATAGGGTATAATACAGATGTGCTTGAGCAGGGGATGGCTGAAATTCATAGGGGACCCTTTTCCATGTTCTTTTAAATCAAATGTTAAATTCAATGATATTATCTTGTGGATCATGTTTGATGCATGATAATTGGTTGAACAGAAGAAAAGGATTTCCTACATCATCAAACGTGTCAATGAGGGCTCCCACCAAATCATCCCATGTACAAATACTTCCATCCTCCAAGAATTTATACCATAGAAGGGCCCTTCCTTTGAGAGAGAGAACAAGGAATTTGAGCATTACATATTTATGTGTGATATTATGAATCATTGTTAGAGAAGCAATGTCCTGGTAATGTTTAAATGCAGTTTTGCCTATCCCATAAAAAGTTGTCAAAGACTTCAAGGAAGCCTTGGGAATATCATGAATATTCTGAATATTCAAAGGGCCTACGAAATTCTAACAAGGATATTTGAACTGAGACATTGATGTAGCTATGGGAATTTGGAGTCATTAAATGAGCATAGCTTCTCTTCTAGTGAAGTCAAGGCTACTCATCAAATATTGATTCCTTTAGGAGATAAAACTTTGAGAACGATAAAGAAGGAAAACCAAACATAAACCTTTATTAAATCCCCAATAGAGTTGCCAAGTCAATAGGATGTAGATTATAGTCAAACTCTATATATATATTAGAGGAAATCGATCATATGGGTCATTATTTAGAGGAGTCACCAGGTGATAGAAATTATGGACAAAATAGAGTATCACCAAGCTCTATTCATGTTTAAAAGGTAATTGGTCATAGAATATAGGACTCTAGATCTGAGTGGAGTCGCCAGGTGAATTTGGTAAAATCTGATAATAGATGGAATCACTGATCCTATACTATCCAAATACAAGACCCTAGGGTCCCACCAGGAATGCCAAAAACTATTAGTAGGATAATCTATCTAATGGAAAGGTTTGTGTGCCCAGATACATTGACCAACATTGAATGATTAAGGAGCTATAAAAACTACAATGGTCAATCTCTAGAGGAGGCCGATTCCATGAAGTCCTAGCTAACTATACCTAAATATGAGGGGAAAGGGTGTTGAAAGAAGCAAAATTATCTAAATCTAAAACTTAAAATTGTGCAAATTAAGCCACATCAAGTGTTGCATAAATTTATTCTTAATAACATAAATCATTCACCATTATGCAAAAATATCAATTCATTCATCCATAGTTAATATCCACAATAACAATCCATAAATGAGAGAGAGAGATAATACCCTTAAGTTAGGAAAACACCAATAATACTCCTTAAATAAGGAATCACTTCATAAGATATCCCAATATAAGAGAACCACATAAGGAGGGCAAAGTCCCATAATCCACTTCATGGGAAAAGATGATTACATATGATTTATCTTCATGATGATTACAATGATAAATATATCTTCTTTATATATCCATCTTCTCATTCTAATTTGGGAGCCTACTACAAATATAATATAATATAATATTATAATACAATCAACCTTGGGTTACGTGTGGTCCATGCTAACCCTTATACAATATAATAATATATCCCCAAATATCTATTCTTAGGTATCCTAACATTCCACCCTCCTTACAAATATTTTGTCCTCGAAACATGTGAAGAAACTATATAATATGATTTGCTAAGCAATGTTAGTAACTGGTGCCTACCTCGATCATCCATCCATCCAAGTGAAACACATTGATGTTGGTCAATGGTAATAATAACCTGTGCCTTTTGAATATTTTCATGAACCTGCAAAATAGACTTCTTGGATCCAAACAAATCATTTTGTCCATTTTTTAATTTATCTTCTACCAAAGATATGGTTTCCTTTGTTTGCATACTAGCATCTTTTTTATCTTCTACCACTTCTTTAAAATTGTCTAGATCTCTTTTTACTTCCTTTTGTTCTTTTTGAAGCATATTTATTTCTTATTCATATCCTTTGATGGTGGCCTACAAACTAGATATCCTTTTATATGGGTCCCATTTACTAAAGAATGCATATCTCATTTCCTCCCAACTGAAGTTAGATTTATTAGAACTATTATACCAGGATAGAGTTGCTCCTCTTATATAGTGAGGAAGAAGTTGGTTCCAAGTAAAATTATAATTATTATAATACAAGTCTCTAAATAGTTTCCACCACTCTCTAACATCAATATCATATTCTCCATAAAATAATTGTAGCTCCATAAGTTCACACCTCAAGATAATACAAATCTAGCGTTTCATGAAAATATATAACATTCCCTAATGCAAACTAGGGTTTTATAATATATATATATATATATCCATTGGTTTGAAGCTCCTCGATCATGTCTCATGAAGTATGTATCTTGGAATATTAGGCATTTGATAGATCTTGTGTGCAAGTACATAGTGCATCAGGGTCTATATGATTTCAAGTTAAAAAATGGTAATAATGATATCGTTTACCTTCAGGAACTCAAAGTCACTAATTTTATGTTGTCAAGTACTTGATCCTTTCTCTGGCCTCAAGGCCACACCTTTCATACTATGCATAACATGGGTAAAGGAGGGAAAATAATTTATCTTTTAGAATCTTATCATTCTAAAATGATCTCTTGGGGTTTTGACCCTTTGAATCATGTTGTTTGGGTTGTGATGGACATTTATGGCCATATTATTGGTGTGCTCAACATCTATGCTCCTAACGATGCCAATGATAATTGTGTGTTGTGGTGGTGGACATCACTCTCTCTTCCCCCTGCTATTTGGTTGCTCTGTGGTAACTTCAATATGATCGAATTCCCACATGATAATGTGGGTCTTCTTCCCATGAGGTGGGCAGCAATGGAAAGAGAAGCATGGACTTTCATGAAAGAAAATTTGGGGCTCTCTGATCCCAATAGCTACTTTTTACCCTCTTCATTCCTAGCTAGTGCTTGGTTCACATGGTCTAACAATCAACAAGGTGAGAATCGTGTTTTGAAAATATTGGATAGATTCATGCTCTCAAATTTTGATATTTTCTCCTTCGAGCGGCCCTCATATTCTTCTCCCTTTATCTCTATCCATCCCGAGCTCTACTTTTCTAACCATTATCCCATTTTATTTTCCATATTTGTTTCTTCTACTCGCCCTTCTATTTCTCATTCGTAATTTTACCTTAATACATCCATTTTGCACCACCCCATATTGAGGGCCTATGTTATCATAATTTGGAATCTTATCCCTAGATCAAAATATGCCTCCATATGGATTGATTGGTGGAATGCTACTATCCTGCACACTGCCCGCTTTCTACGTTCGCTCGGGTGTAAGATTACTAAGTTTCATCATCACTCCAATACTTTTCTTAAGTGAGAGTTTGAAGTGACCTCTTCTCAGCTTCAGTCCAATCCTTTCAATCATGAGCTTCAGAGACACCTCACTATGGTTAAACACCAACTTCTTTTGGCAGAGCACTATGATGCCAAAGGAGCTCAAATCAAAGCGATATTGCATTGGCTCAAATTTGGATATAGGGTTACCAAGGAGTTCTTTCAATACTTGCATCCTCGTAATAAATTTTTGGGTATTAAGGCCCTTAAAATTAATGGAGAGCGTGTTTCTAATATTATTAGTATTCTCTCTGCTTTTGAATAGCATTACCAATATATTTTTATGGCTCAGGCCCGCTCCCTATAGCATTATGATGCCCTTAAATCCTACCTTTATGTGGTTCCAAAATGGCTTTATGAGTCTCAAAGAGTTACCTGTGATAAGGCCCTATATTTGAAGGATTTGGAGTAAGCTCTTTCTCATATGTCCAATGATAAATACCCTAGTCTCGATGGATTCCCTTGTGAATTCTACAAATCTCTTTGGGACACTATAGGGCTTGATATTCTCAAAAACCATAAAGAGACCTTCGCTAATGGTTCGTTAGGCACTAATATTAATCAAGGGATTATTAAATTTATCCCCAATTCTTGTGATCCTAAAATCATCACCAATTGGAGACCTATTACTCTCCTTAATGTCTCTTATAATATCATTGCCAAAGCCCTAGCTTTATGCATCCGCCATCTCCTTCCTATTATCATGTGCCCTGAGAAAACTAGATTCATTCGGGGAAGATACATCCTTGAAACTATTATTAATCTCTGGGAAGGTATGGAGTGGCCTTGTAATTCTAACCAATAGTATGTGTTAATAAAAATTAACTTTGAGAAAGCATATGATAGGATTGATTGGTCCTTCATTCTAGACATACTTAAAGCTCTTGGTTTTGGGCCCTGCTTCATTAGTTCTATGGAAATGTTGTTTGCTAAGGATTCAATTGTTTTGTCCATTAAAAGACACAAGTCCTCAGCCATTGATCTATTTCAATACATTAGACAAGGTTTCCCTTTAGCTCCTTCCATTTATATCCTTGTTGCTGAAGGGCTTGGCAATTTACTAGCTCATCGCTACTCAGGGTTCTATTCAAGGAATTTCTCTCCTCGGAGGTCAGACTCAATTGATCAATGGTCATTTTGTTGAGGAATCTTTCCTCACTCTTATTGATGAATAATGTGTCATTCAAAAAGCACTTGCTTGCCTAGACACTTTTTGTCTAGCTTCTAGATCCTCCATTCAATGGAGAAATACCCAATGTTGTAGGCAATCTCTCAACCCAATACCCCACTAGCTTAATCAATATCAATGGAAGATCATCCAAGAGGGGGAAATTTTTTGTTTTTAGGCATTCCTTTAACATTTAACAGGTCATTTCCAGAGTTATGGAAATATGTTTTTAGCAGGGTGGAATAGAAACTTACCTACTGGTCCACTAAGAAACTCTCCCATGCTGGTAAATTTCAAATTTGCACTAAATTCCTTGCAGCCACCCATTTTTATTATTCTTCCTACTGGATCCCATCCAAAATTTGTTATAAGAAGCTTGATAAGATTTTGCAAGACTTCTTATGGCCCTCCTCTAATAATGCTTCAGGATTCCACTGTGTTTCCTGGGAGTATTGTTGTCTTCCCAGAAGCCATGGTGGACTTGGCATTATTAATACCCAACATTAAGGTTCGACCCTTTGTGTTAAGTGGGTCATAAGATCCCTCATAGTCAATGAGGTCTGGAAGATTCTTATTTGATACTGTATTAGTGAAGATTCCCCTTTTGGGCATAATATTTGGAAGGGTATGGGGTTACCTTTCTTCCTTGTTGCTCATGTGTCTATCAAAGTGTTAGGATACTTCATCATTAAGAGCATTTGGAAAACTTTGGAGAGTGTTAAAACTTGGCTTATATGGAATGGACAGAGATTTTGGCATGTCCTATCCATCAACCAAATGAATGTTTGGTGGTCACCTGTGATCACCTACTAGGATTTCCCGCTTGCGCAGGTTCCTTGGGTTCATGCACTAAGATTGTTTTGTAAAGGTGTGTGTTGCATCACTAATTTTTTTTCATCCTACCAGGGATTGGCTCCCTTTGGATTATTTTAGAGATAAATTTAGGCTTAATCACTATAACAAGGATACCTTTGAGGCTGTCAAGGTTGCTCTCCCTGACTCCATGTTACACAAGATTTATGTGCTTTCTTAGTGACCTTGGTGGAAGGACTAGAAGTGGTATCTAAACACTCCATTACAAAATTATAAGGCCTGATTAGGGTATGTATGACTCTCTCCTTACCTCCCCATGATTGAGAAGCTCAATCAATGATGGAATATCTCATCCCCTCGACCTGTTTGGTTGTGTAGGTTCCAAACAGCTTGGGCTCCTTTATTGGAGCCCAAAATTTCTTGTTTTGCTTGGAGTATTTTGCATCAAGGGCTTCCAGTTAGGGAGCGTCTACAAAATTTAGGCATCCCCAACACTTATTTCCATTTCTATCTTTAATCTGAAGACTTTTTCTATCTTTTTTGGGTTTGTGCTCGTGCTTATTCCCTTTGGGAGTAGCTTTTTTTCTTTTTTAGACCCTTTTCCTTTGCCATGTTTGAGTGGAAGCATATCATTTTGGGAGATCCCCCGCCATTACCAACTATTTTTTTTGAAGTGTATTTTGGGGATCCACTGTGTCCCAACTGGGTACAATGGTTCCAATATTCCTTGAACTTAGCCATTTTACTCTTCTTTTCTTCTTCTCGGATTAGAATGGATCTTTGACATTTTATCAAGCCTCAACTATTTGTAATTGTTTTGGCACTCTACAGACTTGGTCATCTTCTTGATTTTGCTTCTATCAGCTTTTGTCTAGTGGACGGTGGATTGACATTATCCCAAGTCCCGATCAAGTGCATACCCTTCAGCACCTTCAAGAGATAGTTAATTTGGGTCAAATCTTATCTTCTAGTAGTAGGACCAAGCATGCATTTTTTAATGCTTCATGCCTTAGTCACCTTATAGCAACCTAACAAATATAATCAGGCATTAAATTCAAATTATCTCTGTCTTCATATAGTAGGCCTAGCCTTTGCCCCTCCTCTGAGTCTGGGTTAGGCATGGATTTTTGAGCGATTTTGAAGGTTGGACTTTGAACTCTCTTTCCACTTTTAATTACTCCCAGTAGGGTTTTTGGGCTGGTGCTGGAAAAAGTTTGGTAATCTCTAGTTTTATTTACAAAATCAAACCTAACATATAGCTGCGAATAGCTAGGCATGGGTAGGCACACAAAAAATACCTATAAATATGCATAGTAATACTTATTTAAGCATAACATCCATTTTCTATGCCCTTGTTTATTAGTTATGGGATCTCGACATTGAGAATGCAATGCAACTATATAAAAACCCAACAAGTCCATCAATCCATTAATGACTATAATGGTGATTGGTCATATTGGTTGGCTATGTCATTTGTAAATCAAGGTTATGCATAAGGGGTTCGACTTACAATGTACTTGTAAAAAAATGGTAAATCCTAATTGAAATCAAGGCAAATCAAGGTGAATTCTAAGCAAATAAAATCAATCATCTTCACACCAAAATTTGAGGTATTTGAAGCCCTAAAAATTAAGGTCATATTTGGGGTAAATTTTGACCTATTAAATCACCTTATAACTTCATAAAAACACCACCATTAGATCAAGCTCAAAAATATATTTCCAACGAGTATAAATATGCCTATGTTTGGATATATATTGTGGCAAATTGACCCTAAGAAAATATTGGTCTGAAAAATTTTAGCGAATGGGCCGACATTGAGGGTCCTCATATTCGCCAATTTTCAATTTTGGAAATCCTAGTATTCACCCAATTTGTGAATATTCACCACTGTGCATAACTCTAGTGTAAATGTATTTATAATATATTGGATACAATTCCAATCAATTGGTTAATTTTTATATAATCTTATCATTTTAAAACCACAAAGTTCTTTTTTTAATGACTATGGATTGGGGGACCCAAGACTATAGAGTGGGTCTATTGGTAAGACTTTTATAGAGTATATTTAATGGTAATATTTTGGAACTCTATATAAGAGTTCTATGGTTCATATTTAGTGGGGATGTTATTGTTTGTGTTATTATCCATCTAAGTTTAGTTGAATAAAAACATATTGTATAAACAACATAAATAATGTGCTAGGTTTGAGGTGTAGACCAATTGGTTCCTCCAAATTCCATAAGGGTGATGCAGGTCCAAGGTTTAAATTTTGGGCCTCACCATAATGAATGCTTGTCCCTTTCTTGGTGCTTTCAGCGATGTAAAAGGTTTTAAATTATTATGGCATGGTGGTCATAGGGTTAGACTACGCGAAGATCTGTGTGGCAACTTCCAGGGAGGATAGTGCAGAATACTATGACAGCCATAAAAGTTGGACATCCTACCTGGATTTATGGCAGCTACTAATTCCACCATGTAAAATAAATTAAAAAAACATAAATAATGTTTTCTATAAGGATCATCTCATATGATCTAGTCTTATGAACACTAAAAACTACTTTACCTTTACCTTTTTTAAAAGACAAGAATCATTTCATATGACCTATAATCTCATGAATATTTTAAATTATTTTAGTTTTTACATTATCAAAAAATAGGAAATGCCTTTACTTACCATTCTACTAAAAATAACTCTTAATCCTTTTTGGTATTAATAAAAAAGGGGGTTGAAGGACCTCGACCCTTTACAAAGATCTTGAAATATGTACAAGAAAAAAATAAGAGAAGATCATACAAATGCAAGATAGCCCTGTCTTTGTAAAACAAACAAACATGGGCTAAAATTGTTGATGGAGAAGCTAAAATAATATTTATCCCATTATCCTTCTATTTGACAAGGCTTATGCTATGCTCAATGCTTTACATAACTGATAAGAAACTTCTAACAACAATATAATTTAGTGTGCTCAAATCCTTCATCACATGATCCCAATCTTTATCTACTAGCTTTATTATCAATTCTTATAATCTATTTCTATTTTATCGATAACATTGTTTCCCTCTCTATAAATATGTTTAATTTGATTTTCTTCTAGTTTCCAAAAATAGTCCTCGTATCTATAATTATTTGGGAAATGCTAGAATTATTTAGCTCCCCTTTTTGAAGGTATGTTATAATATTCTTGGAATACACCTCGAGAACAATTCTCCTAAAACCCAAATTCATCATAATTTGAAGGCCCGTAAGCATCACCCTTGATTTAGCTTGGTTATTTGTGGTAATTCTTATATCCTCGATATATGCAGACATTACCTAACCTCTATCATTACAGATGAGGCCCCCACCACCAACATGACTTGGGTTACCTTTCACAACCCCATCGAAGTTAATTTTTACCTAGTCTTTGTGAGGATGTTCCCATCTAGTATCTAGTCTCACCTTATTGATTTTTTCCATATTTAAGATATTTTTTTCTTTAGAGAGGATCATTGCAAGATTTTTCTAGCTCACGATGTTTTTAATGCAATCCTCCAAGAGGGTTGTGTTGGAAATTTTGAGTAGGTCATTGATGTCAAGAGTCAGTGTCAGTGATGTCAAAAGTCAGTGCAAGGGATAGAAAAAAGGAGGGTTAAAATATTTATATTTTAAGCCCAAGAGATTTGGTTTAAAGCTTCATATGATTGGTCAAAAGGTTGGCTAAATACACTAAAGGAAGGAGATACCTAGGCCTAAAGAAAATAATATTATAATATTTATTATTATAATATTAAAGGTTAAAATAAAAACCTAAGGTTACTTATAAATTAATCATAATATTTATATTATAATTAATTTATAATATAAATTAATTATAACCCTATATAAGGTTTGAGCGCAAAATATTTACTTTAATATTTATCCCCACCGAATTTTGAGCAAGGAAGGAATATGGTATTTATACCATATGGTTTGAAGACATTAAGCAAGTCTCCGATATTACATATGCAAAGGGCTAACAAATTATTCGATGTGATTTTCATGAGCAAGGCATAGACAAAGCTTTTTATTTTTAAATAGCTTAAGGTGGACTATGGATGAATAAAAGGAGAAGAGTGTGCATCCTTGTTACCAACCACATGGTTGGGCTAGTGGCAAGGCTTGGCAGCGTAAGGCATTGGTGAAACAGAGGTCCCACGTTCGATTCCCGACATCAATAGAGGGAAGAGTTATTGTTTGAATGTTTTTGGATCCTACATAGGACATAAAATGTGGTGAACGTATGGTGGTGGTTATGTGCGCACGTACCCCATGTGGCAGTCTAGCCATGACTAAGGCACTAGACAGGCGGTGAATGTGAGTTCAATTTGTTTGGAGTGCATGTTAGTGCTTGAGGCACGCAAAATATTTTTTATTAAATTGGCTAAGGTATGATTAAATTTTTATTTATTTTTTGCCATATGTTGATTAAGAATTGGATATTATAAGGTGTGTGTGAGGATTTTTTTTGGTGTAATTGGGTACATATGTTGATTAAGAATTAGTGAGTATGAGGTATA
Organism: Wollemia nobilis; assembly: GCA_028583015.1. Classification (NCBI taxonomy): domain Eukaryota; kingdom Viridiplantae; phylum Streptophyta; class Pinopsida; order Araucariales; family Araucariaceae; genus Wollemia; species Wollemia nobilis. Next base: position 484,287 of record JAQPPZ010006127.1, read on the forward strand.
TTCAAAGGACTTTATTATTGTAATTTGAAATTTATTTTGAGTTAGAATATTAAAGTGTTTGGAAGGTTGAAATTTGGATTGAAATATTTTATGTTGAGTTGGAGTTAAAAGTATTTATAGGGATATTGCCATTTTTCTTGATTAAGTGAATGATCTATTGATTGGATTTATTTTTAAGGAATGAGTAATAAGGTATTTTTGAGTCTTGACATTTTATTGTATTTTTTGTATGGTGAAATATTTGTTGAGGTCAAATATTCCTGTGGATATTTTGAGATAGACTATTTCTATCTAACCTATAATTGGCAAAAGAATTTGGTTTTGAGTAAAATAGGTTTTGAAGACATATATCCATCAAAACAAAAAGGTATGTGCACATCATCTTTTAATTGAAGTTTTGTTGGATTGAATGTTGTGAAATATAAGGTGGAGTGAAAAGGATTGATTTATAGTATTGTTGGAAATATTTGAGTGAGTTTTTATATGAATGATTGGTGAATGTTTAGAGAACATTGAAGATAGATATTGAAGATTATTTGAGTTAGGTTTTGTGAGCCACATTGTACTTTTTATTTTGATAAGTATGAAAAAACTTGTTTAGGTTTTGTGAGCAAGTTGTGTTTCATTGATTGAATGATTGAGTGAAACTTCTTGAGCATTGGTTTTGAGTGATATTAAAAGTGAATATGCAAAAATTAGAAATTAGATTTGTGAAAGCGACATACTTAATGATTGAGTAGAACATATTAAGTTTTTTATAGAGTACATCATTCTTTATATGTTCTAGAGGTTAAACAAATTATGAATATAATATGTCTAAACTACTTCAAGTTAAAGAAATTACTTTGAATATTAGACAAAGCAACTTATAGCATTGTATACAAGATTTGAGATTGATTGAGCATATCTTGTGAGTTGTATTGAGAATGTGTTTGAGAAGATTTGAGTAAGATTTTGTTAAATATTAAGGACAACTTTGAGTAAGCTTTTGTGAAAGCTTAAGGATAGAGTTGAAGCAAGATTTTGTGAAAGCTTGTAGGTAGATTTGAGCAAGTCTTGGTGAATACTTGAGAGTAGATTGAGCAAGTTATTGAGAGGAATTGTGGTCAGATTTGAGGTAATTTTTTGTGAAGAGTTGAGAGAAGATTGAGCAAGTTCTTGAGAGGACTTGAGGGCATATTTGAGGTAAGTCTTTGTGAATACTTGAGAGAAGAGTTGATTGATTTATTTTTTCAAGCTTTGTGTTAAGTCTTGGGGCAAATCCAAGCAGAGTTGATTTGTGATTGGATCAAGCTTTGTGTTAAGTCTTGAGAATATATTTGAGGACAAATTTTGGTGCAAGTTTGAGATCATATTTGTGCTAGAACTGAGAAAGAGTTAGAGAATATTTTTACTATACTTGGGACAAAGTTTGGTATAAATCAGAGATAGATTTGATAGTAAGCTTTGGAGGTGACAAAGTAGAGGACAGTAGTCTCCAGTGGATAAAGAGCCATTAGCTAGGGTAGTGAGGACAAAGGTCTTTTGAGTGAGAAAAAAGATCTTCTGTGGAGAGATATCCACAAGCGAGTGAATTGAGGGCAATAGTCTTTTATAAGATCACCAACCAAAGTAAAGGGGAAATAGTTCTCCTGTGGATAGAGATCCATGAACCAAAGCAAGGGAAAATAGTTCTCCTATGGAGTGTGATCCATGAAGTAGCTAGGAATATAGAGTTCTTCTATGGAGAGAGATCCATAAACTAGTTGAGGAGAAAGAGTTCTCCTGGGTCAAGTTCCACGAACCAGAGAAAAGGGGAAAGGTTTCTCCTATGGAGAGAGATCCACAAATCAGAGCATTAGGGGATTGGTGTCTCCTTTGGAAAAAGGTCCATAAACATTGTAATAGGAAAGTGATTCCCAAGATATTTTTTGGGAAAATTTTAGTGAAATATTTTCTCAGTGGAGTAGCCCACATTGGGTGAACCATGTTAAATTGGTGTCTCTATTGTGTGTTATAATTTTTGCACTACTTTGATTACTATTTTTTATATTACCATTGATTATATTGGATAATAATATTTATGAAATAAAATTAAAAGTTGGTCTTATACTATTCACCCCCCTCTCACTATAAGCTTGTGTTCTTCAATTGGTATCATATTGGGTTCTTTTGAAAGAGTTTAACAGCTTGAAGAAAAATTATATAGGAACACAAATGGCATCTCAGAGTGGATCTTCAACAAATAAGGCACCATTGTTTGATGGGAATAATTATGCATTTTGGAGTATAAGAATGAATATTTACCTAATGGCACGAGGAAATGAGATATGGTAAAAATTTGAGGATGGGTACACACCGCTAGCTACTCCTCCTACAAATAAGGATGGTAAGATATTACACCTGCATAACTCAAATGTAATTAATGTAATCTTAAGTGGTTTACATGAAGCAAAGTTTTTTAAAATTTTTGCATTGCACATCAATAAAGGAGATTTGAGAAAAGTTGAAGAAAACATATGAGGGAGACAAAAAGGTTAAGATGGCAAAATTGCAAAATCACAAGAAAACATTTGAAGACTTGAATATGAAGGATGACGAAGAAATTGCTCCATACTTACTTTGTGTGGATGAGATTGTCAAATCCATGCAAGAAATTGGGTTTAAATTGCAAGAATCAGATGTTTTTCAAAATGTTTTAAGGTCACTTCCTATGAGATATAGTGAAAATGTTTTAGTCATATAAGAAACAAGAGATATTGAAACTTTGACTAGGGATGAGTTACATGGAACTCTCATAGCTTTTGAGATGAAAATAGGAAAGGATCTTATCCCCAAGATAGAGGTAGCCTTCAAAGTAGCAAATAAGACAAAGGATAAGAAGTTAGATTCAAGTGATGAGTCATCTAGTGATGAAGAATTAAACTATGGCAAAAGGAACAAGGAATCAAGAAATAAAAAAGGTATAAAAATAGTTTTGTGGTAAATATGTTCACTATGCATCTAACTATCCAGAAGCTAGAAGTAGCAATGGTGAAGAAAAACATGATCATAAGAACAGGGAAGCAAAAAAATCTAAGTATCAAAAGAAAAATAGGTATGGATAAAATAAGCATGAAAATAAGTTTTTCCAAAGGCATAAGAATAGTTTCTATGTATATAAGACATGCAAGAGTTCAAGTGATAATGATGGAAGATCCATAGATAATGAAGAAGAAAATTTTCTATTTGTGGTAGTAGAAAAAAAAATTGAAAAGGAAGTTAAAAGGGAACCAAAAATACTCAAATATTTTAGGTGTGGTAACTTTGGTCATCTTAAAAACCATTGTACAAGGAATTAGTTTAGTGAAAGTGAATAGGAATATAAATATTCTCTTGAGGATCTAGAGGAAGACTCAAAAAATGAAGGTATAGTTGATATAGAAGCAAAACTTGTTGTTGCTCTTAAAGAATTAAAAAATGTTAGGAAGCAAAATTCAAGATTGAAGGATCAAGTTCAAGAAGATGAGAAAATAAAATCAAGGCTTATACAAGATCTCAATGACTTGAGAGTTAAAATTGAAAAGAAAAAAGAAGTTGAAGAAGACATGATTGAAAAATTAAAGATAAAAGAGCAAGAATGTGAAATACTAAAACATGAAGCTGACATTCTAAGGAAAGGACTTGAAAAGTTTAATAATAAGATATATCAGTTCAAGAAAATCTCAAAATATTTGGATGATATTATCAAAACACAGAGATATCCATTCATGAGGATAGGACTTGGTTTTGAAGAGGAACAAAGAGAACAAGGAGAGGAGTCAAACTCAAGCTCCAAATAAGAAGAAGCTTCAAAAGAAGAGAGTGAAGGAGAAAGTGAGACTTATGAGGATAAGTTGAAAACATCAGGTTCAACAGGGAAAGAAACAATGCACAAATGAGGAACAACAAACATCGTAGGGAAGAAAGGACTAAGAGACCAATGGAGTCAAGGCAAAACATCTTCAATGAATGTTGCTTCTCATGTCATATATTTGGTCACAAGGCTATGTAGTGCAGGACACATGAAAAGAAGGAATATAGTTTTGGTGTTGGTTTTACCAAGAGAAATTTTAGAAATGGGTATCTCTTTCAAGGGTATTGTCACTCTTGTAATCATTTTGGTCATAAAGCAATTCATTGTAGTTTTCATGACAGAAATGGATATGGCTTCACCAAGAGGAACTTCAAGATATTTGCACCTTCAAGGAATCACAAAATTAAGCTTTATAAGTGCAATAATGTTGGGAATATGTCTAATTGGTGTAGAAAAAATTTCCAAAGACAAGTAGGAACAAGAATATTCAAAAGAATCAAAAGGATCAGTTGAGTAATAATGTAGAAAAAAAAAAAGAGCAATGTATTTTGGGAGTAGAGATACTCCCATCCCAAAAATTAACTACCTCAAGGAGAGGAAGTGAGGATGGGGTTGAGATAAGAGTCTTATATTTAGCCCCAAAGGTGTTCCTTTTCCATTGATGTCAAAGGGGGAGAGATTTGAGTTAGGGGGAGAGCATTTAGTTAGGGGGAGCATAATTAGAGAAAGAAAAAAGGAATGGTTAAATAGAAAGGGTTGCCATCAATGAAAAAGAGGGAGATTTTTGGAAATTTTGATTAGTTATGTTGTCATTGATGTTAAGAGTCAGTGTCAGTGATATCAAAAGTCAGTGCAAGGGATTGAAAAAAGGAGGGTTAAAATATTTATATTTTAATCCCAAGAGACTTGGTTTAAAGCTTCACATGATTGGTCAAAAGGTTGGCTAAATACCCTCAAGGAAGGAGATACCTAGGTCTAAAGGAAATAATATTATAATATTTATTATTATAATATTAAAGGTGTTAAGATAAGGCCTAAGGTTAAAAAGAAAAAATACCTAGGACCAAAGGAAATAATATTATAATATTTATTATTATAATATTAAAGGTTAAAAGAAAAGCCTAAGGTTACTTATACATTAATCATAATATTTATATTATAATTAGTTTATAATATAAATTAATTATAACCCTAAGTAAGGTTTGGGCGCAAAATATTTAGTTTAATATTTATCCTTGTTGATGTTCGAGCAAGGAAGGAATATGGTAATTATACCATATGGTTTGAAAACATTAAGGTCTCTGATATTACATATGCGAAGGGCTAGCAAATTATTTGATGTGATTTTTGTGAGCAAGGCATAGACAAAGTTTTTTATTTTTAAAAAGCTTAATGTGGACTATGGATGAATAGAAGGAGAAGAGTGTGCATCTCTATTACCAACCACATGGTTGGGCTAGTGGCAAGGCTTGTTTTTAGAGCCTGCATAGGATATAAAATGCAGTGAATGCATTATGGTGGTTGTGTAGGCATGTAGCCCAAGTGGTAACCTAGCCATGGCTAAGGTGCTAGTCAACTAGGTTCACGTGGAGTGCATGTTAGTGCTTGAGGAACGCAAAATATTTTTGATTAAAGTGGCTAAGGTATGATTAATTTTTTTTTTGCCATATGTTGATTAAGAATTGGATATTATAAGGTGTGTGTGAGGAGTTTTGTTGGTGTAATTGGGTACATATGTTGATTAATAATTAGAGAGTATAAAGTGTATTCAAAGGATTTTATTATTGTAATTTGAAATTTATTTTGAGTTAGAATATTAAAGTGTTTGGAAGGTTGAAATTTGGATTGAAATATTCTATGTTGAGTTGGAATTAAAAGGAGTTATAGGGATATTGTCATTTTACTTGATTGAGTGAATGATCTATTGACTGGAGTTATTTTTAAGGAAGGAGTAATAAGGTGTATTTGAGTCTTGATATTTTATTGTATTTTTTGTATGGTTAAATATTTGTTAAGGTTAAATATTCTTGTGGAGATTTTGAGATAGACTGTTGCTATCTAACATAGAATTGGCAAAATAATTTGGTTGTGAGTAAAATAGGTTTTGAAGATATATCTCTATCAAAACAAAAATGTATGGGCACATCGTATTTTAATTGAAGTGTTGTTGGATTTAATGTTGTAAAATATAAGGTGGAGTGAAAAGGATTGATTTATAGTATTGTTGGAAATATTTGAGTTAGTTTTCATATGCATGATTTGTGAATGTTTAGAGAACATTGAAGATAGAGATTGAAGATTATTTGAGTTAGGTATTGAGACCCACATTGTGATTTTTGTTTCAAGAAGTATGAAAACACTTGGTTAGCGTTTGTGAGCAAGTTGTATTTAATTTTTTGAATGATTGAGTGAAACTTCTTAAGAATTGGTTTTGAGTGATATTGAAAGTGAATGTGCAAACATTAGAAATTAGATTTGTGAAAGTGAAAAAATTAATGATTGAGTAGAACATATTGAGTTTTTGATAGAGTACATCATTATCTATATGTTCCAGAGGTTAAACGAATTCTGAATAGAATATTTCTAAACTGCTTGAAGTTAAAGGAATTACTTTTAAGATTAGACAAAGCAATTGATAGCATTGTATGCAAGATTTGAGATTGATTGGGCATATCTTGTGAGTTATATTGAGCATGTATTTGAGCATATTTGAGTAAGTTTTTGTTAAATCTTAAGGATAGATTTGAGTAAGCTTTTGTGAAAGCTTAAGAACAGAGTTGAAGTAAGCTTTTGTGAAAGCTTGTAGGCATATTTGAGCAAGTCTTGGTGAAGACTTGAGATCATATTGAGCAAGTTCTTGAGAGGACTTGTGGACATATTTGAGGTAAGTCTTGGTGAAGACTTGATAGCAGATTGAGCAAGTTCTTGAGAGGACTTGAGGGCAAATTTGAGGTAAGTCTTTGTGAAGTATTGAGATCAGAGTTGATTAATTGACTTTTTTAAGCTTTGTGTTAAGGATTGGGGAAAATCCAAAAAAAATTGATTTGTGATTGGATCAAGATTTGTGTTAAGGCTTGAAGACATATTTGAGGACATATTTTGGTGCAGATTTGAGAGCAGATTTATGCTAAAATTGAGACAATTCTAGAGCATATTTGTACTACACTTGGGATAGAGTTTGGTATAGATCTAAGAAAGATTTGAGAGCAAGCTTTGGAGGTGATATAGTAGAGGATAATAGTATCTAGTGGATAGATATCCATTAGCCAATGTAGTGAGGACAAAGGTCTTCTGAGTGAGGACAAAGGTCTTTTGTGGAGAGAGATCCACAAGCCAATGCAGTAGGGGTAGTAGTCTTCTAGAAGATTACCAACCAGAGCAAAGGGAAAAGAGTTCTCCTGTGGATAGAGATCCATAAACTAGAGCAAGAGGAAATATTTCTCCTATGGAGTGTGATCCATGAATCAGCTGGAAAGATAGAGTTATTCAGTGGAGAGAGATCCACAAACTAGTTGAGGAGAAAGAGTTCTCCTCGATCAAGTTCCACGAACTAGAGAAAAGGGGAAAGTTTTCTCCTATGGAGAGAGATCCACAATTTAGGGCATTAGGGTATTGGTTTCTCCTTTGGATAGAGGTATAAACATTGTAATAGGGAAGTGATTTCCAAGAGATTTGTTGAGAAAATATTAGTGAAATATTTTCTCCGTGGAGTAGCCCACATTGGGTGAGCCATGTTAAATTTGTATCTCTATTGTGTGTGATAATGTATGCACTGGTTTTATTATTGTTGTTTATATTACCATTGATTATATTGGATAATATTGTTTGGAAAAGAAAAGTAAAATTTGGTCTTATACTATTCACCCCTTCTCTCAGTACAAGCTTATGTTATTTGGGTTTTTTGTATCTTGGCATAAACCTGTTAGAATTAGAGTATATTACATCATTTGGATCATGTAAATGTACCATATTTGGTACATAGTTATATTAGGAGATTACTTTATGGGGAAGTTAGCTACTCACTTCAAGCAATGTAATAAATGCACAAGTATCAATATGCAAGTCATAATGTGCAAGGTGTCCCCTTCTACAACAAGGTAGAGTGTTGGCCAAGGAATCTATCTTCCTATATAAAAGGCCTCATAGTGATAGTTCATATAAATTTCATATCAAGCATATCAAGTGCATTATATTAGAGTGTAGTAGATAATGGTCGAATTTATGTATGGAGTACAATATAGTTCTTTAGATTATAGTAATGGAGTGACCATCACCTCCATAATACATTATATTTTTACCACATTCTATTTATAGTATATTTTAGTCATATTGCAGAATTACTTTCTTTCATATTTTTCGTATTTTATTAGAACCTGTGATAGATCTCTCCCATGACATATATCCTCAAAAGCTAATAGTGGTATCATGGCCATGGTGAATCAAGATAGGAATACATCCATCATAGTTCCTCTTTGTGCTTTTGTAAACTAGACTCACCATTGTGCACTTCCACTTACAAAATTCATCATAAGATAAGTCAAGTAGATCAATAGGAATAGGGAGATTCACAAGTGAGGACTAAAATAAATCTCAATTACAAAAATTCTAATATTACATTTGGCTAGAGTATTTTCACAAAGTTGCAAAAAAACTAGTGAAGACTAGGACTCAACATTCATACCACTAGATTGACAAATCAACTAGTGAAGATTATTATCTCCAGAATTATAAATTCTTCCATTCTAGTTTCTAACAATTTTTTTTAGGAAAAGGAGATTCAGAAAAAGGTTGAGAAGCTTTATACAAGAGGTCTAGAAATAATATCTTCTTAGAATTATTCTAGCACATGCAATAACAAGGAGAAGACTAAAGATTTCAAAGGCCTCAAAAAAAAAGGTCTCATTACAAGATTTGCAATCCTATAGATTGCAGAAGAGAATAAAAGGTCATAATAGCCTTATTGTACACTCAATGAACAAGATACTCTAGAAGATTATTCAAGGAGGAGATTATATATTGTTGATCTTCATTCAAAATCAATACTTACAAAGTGTAGAAGCATAAAATACCATAGAAGCATTGATCCAAAACAAAGGGCCACAGAAGCCTTAATTCTAAAGAAGAATTCAAATAAGAGTTCTTGATTCATAAGAAGACTCCATAGAAGAGTTCTTGATCTAATTCAAAATAAGACTCTAGAGAAGAGTTATTGAAGAAGACTCTATAGAAGAGTCCACAAAATAGGATATTGGTAATCTCCATTAAAGCTTACAAATTACAAAATAAAATAAGGACCGGCAAGGTCCCATTCTAGAATCTAGAAGTAGTAGATTTCAGGGATACGAGAAGAAGATCTCATCACCACCACTTCTAGAATCAAAAGGTTGAAAGAAAGGTCTAATTTGGAATACCATAGAAGTTGCAATATTGAAGACCTTGGATAGGTCTCGAGGAGAAACAAGAAGAAGGCTTGGAGAGCCTAGTTGTAGAGCTCATATAAGCATCATCGAAAGAGTTCCTAGAAATCATTGGAGAAATTTTCTACCAAGGATAAGCTCCTGATAGTGAAGGAATTGGGATAATTATCACCATCTAATAACAAGCCCAAGAGAAGAAGAATCTGGTAAAGAGTTCCAAATCCTAAAGAAGAATCCAGTGAATATCTCAAGACATTCATAATATTAAGAGGAAGATCTTTTTTGAATTCAGAATTCAACAAGAATTTTGAAGGAGTATTTTGATAGAAGAAGCCTACCAAATCAAAGAGATTTGAAGATTACCTCTCACCATAAGAAGACATAGTTAAAATATAATAGTTCTCTAAATTTACAACATGAAAATAAAATATCACTGGAAGGATCAAGCCACCAAACCCTAGGATCATGATAGAATATTTGATGCCACAGTTTGGTGAAGCAAGAAGCTATTTTGGACAACAAACAAGAAGTTGTGAATTCATCCATTACAAGGTAGCAACTTGGTGAATCAAAACACCAAGATCTACATCTACTACAAAAGCCATTAAAAGGTAAGCAACTTGGGTGTAATTAGTTGAACTTCAAATAAGGGTTCATTATCAAATTTTATTAAGCACCATATTTAGATTAGAGTTGCAAATAAAAATGGATTATATTATAGTCTTCAAGAAAGTGCAAAAAGGAGAGTTCAATTTAAAGATATATTTGCACATTATATAGGAGTTGGATATTTTTTGAAAGAAATAAAATTATCACCTACCTATTATCTATCTAGAAAGCAATAATACTACATCCTACAATATTGATTGTAGTAAAAATTGTATATTATTCATTAAGGGTTATTTACATATTACTCTTAAAATTTGTAGATATTATTAAGTGCATTTGAAATTATTTTGAGATTTTATTTATAGGAGCAATAATGTGAGATTATTTTTACCATTAAAGTGTATTATTAGTCCATTAGCACTATACTAGTTGATCTTTAACTAGTTACTCTCAAAAAGGTTAGTTTGTGTTTGTTGATTGTTAAATATCAAGGGCATAAAACCAACAAATTATCAAAGTGTCTAGAGACACTATTTTGTGCATAGAACCACAACATTTTATGGCCCAAATAAGCCATCAAAATAAAATCATATTCCTCCAATGAGTGGATAAGAAAGCCACCATCAAAATTAGTAAAATAATCTAAAAATCGAGACTTAGTGAGTCTCATATTTGAGAGTGCACTGAGGGCTATTTAAAAAAAAAGTAGTGCAAAAATTAATTCTATGAAAGCTTTCTATCTACATGGTTATTAGCTTGGGTTTATTACCAAAGTAACCAAGCAAATGAGATAGGTGTCTAGCAAAGGATACGATGTCAAATCAGCCCTTACCTACAAGAAATACGCCATTAAAACCAACAAAAAAGAGTGCAAAAAGAAGGTATTTTATTTACAAGTTTATTTGCATTATCTTGCACCATAATATTCTATCCTACATAGGAAAAAGGACAAGGTATAAGTGTCATAAAGACACATTCTTCATAAGGAAGAAACATTTCCAAGCGGTCGTAGAAAAGCACTATCCAAGCAAGGTAAGAAGGGACCTTCAAGGATCACAAATCATCTATAGTTTGGACAGCCACAAAAAACAACCTACACATCTGTAATAACCCTCTAAAAATCTAATCTATTATATGCCTAAATTTTTGGCAAGGATGAGGTACTGCTAATGTATTTGTGGATGTAGAAGATAGGTATTGTACGAAAAGGACCATGCAAAAGAAGGATGTCTTCTTAATGGACCGCAGGATTGTTCGGTGCAAGGTAATTCAGGGAAATGATGAACGGCGATGTATTCGTTGATTGATAGAGATTGAGAACCCTTTAGGCAATGCATTTGCCAACAATGCATGTAGATGCATAACATGTAGTTGCATTTGTAGGACTATTTGATGCTTGTTAAACTATGATTTTTGGTTGACAATGAAAATGCTAATATGCATGGGAGCCATAGTTTTGAATGATAAATGAAGATAGATAAGTAATATGACTATTTTTGTGTCATGATTCAAAAAATAAAATAAGTAATGAGGCAAAGTAAAATAATTTTTAATCACATGTGTATGTATAACTTTGTGTTTGTTTTTCTAAGGAATTTATTTAATTTATGAAAATAATCTATAATATAGTTATTGTAGACACCAAAACAGTACCAATCCGATTATGTGACTGCAAACACTGATCGCTTTGACAAACACAACCCCCAGGGCAGCCCTTAGAGGTCAAACAGTGGTCCTAACCACTTTCATAGCAATTTTGTAAGGTCAAGAGGCAATTTGGTACATTTAGACACTTTGCTCAGTATTCATCTCACCCAGGGACGAATTCAAAATGGAATCTGTCTCACCCAGAGACGAATTCTGAATTCATCTCTAGTAGGGACGATTTCTGAGTTTAATGGGAAAAAAGAAGAATGGCGCCAAGTGGTAGCCCAAGACAGCCAGTTGATGACTCCTGCCTCGCACGCATGTGTGGGTGGACAGAGAGGCCGTTAGAGGACTGTCACAAGGGCAGTTATGAAAGCCCAAGTCATGGAGGACTCCCCTCCCTCATGGGAAGACTTGACTGCCACATGGCACCTATGACCAACACATGGCGCTTATGCTTCCCTCTCAAAAGAGACCCCATGGGTCTATAAAAGGTGGGACTTTTCTCACCCAAAAGAACAGATGGGAGGCGATTTCAAGCAACAAAGTGTTGTCCGATTGATTACCCACTTGCATCCCTTTGATTCACCTTCTCACATCCACTAATCTCTTTCGCAAGGGAGGTTATTGGGTGGCTTTTGGAAGTGTGGATCCAACCCAAACCCAACATTTGACCACCTCACACCACCAATTTGCAGACATCCCAATCCTAAGAGGTTTTGGACCCATCCCTAGTGGATTGGCACCGAAATCAAGTGCCAACGGTGGGAGGCCCACTTGGGCACCCCCGCATTTTCCAAGTTTTGTTTTAAAAGCATTCTAGATTATTGTTTCAGGTTGCATCTCATGTTATTCTATTTTATTAACTCATAGCTTCAATTTCATAACATTTTGATCAAATTTTATCATGCCTTTTGTCGCTTTGTTGTCCTACTAACTTGCAGGTGGCGATATCGAATTCTCGAGGATAGAGGCCAAATTGGGAGAATCCAACCATCTGGGTCGTCCCAAAATGGCCCCAATTACATAACCCCTCTATTTGCAGGTGTTTTGGAGGTCTCGGGAGTCGACATTGGAGCAGCATCACCTCGGCTTTTCCAACACAGAAGAATTCGTCCCACCCAGGGACGAATTGCAGTCAGAATTCGTCCTGCCTAGGGACGAATTCTAGGTGAAGGTAGATTGGCCGACTGTCTCAGTGGCAATGGCCTTCTGGTAATATCTTCTGTCTTCTGTCAGGTTTTCAGGTCATTTGGACTCACTTTATTCACTGTTTCAGACAAATGTTTGTATGCATCTTTTGGCGATTTTAGAGAACAAACACTTCTTATGTGCAGCAGGTGCTACTGACATATTCGCTGTTTCTTTGTTCGCAGGAGGAGCAGCAGAGGTCAAGGACTCATCAACATCAGCTGCGGCATCATCTTGGCCCGCCCATCTCAAGTGTGGGCACGCGAAAAAAGGGACACTGAGTCTTGATTGTAATCAAATTCTTTTAACGCTCCTAGCCCCTGAAGAGGGAGGAGGCATCTTTGTAACAGAGATCAAGAGAGTTTAATGAAAGGGCTATGTTTTCTCCATTTTCTTGTATCTCATTTCAATGCGTCTCTTTCATTTCATGCATTCTACATTTTTAGGACTTAAGCGTATTTGATTTTGAATGCATCGCAAGTAGTGTTTCCTTCGCCCGAAATCTCGTGCTTCCAGTGGTGATCACGGTGGGACCCCGTTCCCTAGTTTTTAAGATCACATAAACTAATTAATTTTTTATGTTTTGTGCTTGACAGGTACATTTTTTTGTTGCAGACTGTTATTCGTCTCTGACTATGACGAATTCTTTACTGTAATTCGTCTGACCCTGAGACGAATTCAAATTTGTCTCTGGCAGGGATGAATTTTGTTCTGAAATTCATCTCACAGAGGGATGAATTCCTTCCTATAGATTTTCAGAGCAGAAATTCAGAAGCAACCGGTCCAGGCAGAGAAGAGGTAGGGATTTTTATAATCTCTGTTAAATTTTTCTGTTTCTGTTCTTATTCCTTTGATTGTTTTCATTTTATCCTGCATGCTTAGGGAAAGTCATTTATGCTTGTTTCATTTTCGCTAAATAAAATGAATCCCACACACTTCACGCAATAACTTTAAACCAAGGAGCTGGTCGTAAGACCCCAGCCCTTGAGCAAGACCAACGGTGGGTTCATCACCACCTTGGCTTAGCTTTGCATCCATTTCCTCGATTGTCACTGTTGTTAGGTGTAAATCCTGACGAAAGCTGACCGAGTGTCGCTGGGGTGATTCCCATGCGCACGAGGATAAGTCTTCTATGGTAGGTGTCATTAATAGGATAATCCCCCTTTTGTACCGCCTACGTACCATGTACCTTCTGCTCTCACGTACCTATAGTCTCCCTCTCGTAAGGGCGGGTATATAGAGAGGTTGGTATATCGGCCTGGTTGGTATATTGAAGGGGCGACCATTTTGGGAGTTATATGAGCCTTCATTATGCATTTAAACGTTTTTCAAAAACATTCAAAAAACAAAACAAAACATCAAAATGCACTAAACCAGTTTAGGACACACCATTAATCCTTAAAAGAGATAATCACGATTTTTGTATGTGTGTGTTCATTTTTGCTTAGTGTAGACAAAAAGAAAATCATCATAAACGAGATAAAAATCTACTTAGATAGTAGAGAAGCACCGCAATGGTGTACACCCGTAGCCAAGCCCAATCAAGGGTAGAAGCTCCGGAAGGTACACAAGAAGTAGGCACAAGTCGCCTTCGCTTCAGTCCTGAGGACTTGGTCATACCGCCTTATCGGTCTGGCCTACAAAAGAATCCATGTCAGAATCCTCGGTGGGGTATGCCCATTCAAAATAGCCCCTTTCGGGAAGACGCTTTACATGTAGACCTTGATGTAAACAGAGAATCGCCTTCTGAGGTTAGACATGAGTGGCCACAGTGCGATGAAATGCTAGAGAGGCACACTATCCATTTGGAGGGACAACATGGATATGGCGTCCCTTCTTTACCTCCCATCAGGACAGAAAGACAAAATCCAGAGGGCCGGGCTCCTTACACAGGGCGAGCTAACTCCGCTCGCCCCTTTCAAACCAATGAAAGGGAGTACGAGGAAAGCCATTGCATTCCTCGAGGACAACAAACAGAGCGGGAACCTTGCATTTCTACCCTTGCTAGGTATCATGATCATACATCGAGGCTAGAGCCTCGAGTAAATGTCGCCTACCTCGACAGAGGGAAGCGACCCATTGAAATTTTAGATCATCAAGATCGAGGCAAACACATAGGAGAAACATTCCAACCTCCTGAGAAAAATAGGGTAGACCAAATTGACCCGATAGTCGCCAGACATGCCACCCGTCAAGCCCAAATCACGCGGCTTAAACAAAGTCATTAGGAGATAGAGTATCGACACCGCTTGGATAGAGAGCACATGCAACACGAAGCGGATGAGTTACGCTATGAACTACCTAAGAGGGGGCCAACCCCTCGCACCCAAAGAGCCGAACAATATGAGAGGCATAATCCGTTGGTGCAGGACAGGTCTCCACGACCTCGTCAATCTTTGCCTCCGAGACCTTATAGACCCGAGAGGGAGGCCACTCCCCGAAACAATGATGGGTACCCTTAGTAGGGATTCAATCAGGGTCATAGGTCTCACCCAGAGACTCCTCAAGAATTTTATGAGGAGTACGAACCAGAAATAGAATGGGCCGAAACACCCCATCAAGGTGGGAGGGCTGCCAATCGACCACCCCTCCATAGGCCTCCAGTCTTCCATAACGCACAACGGGAGCAAACAAAAGAGGAGGAGATAAAATCTTCAGATGCATACAAAGCGCTATTAGAGCATTTGGAGTCTGTGGAGACAAAAACTTTTGGGCATCAAAAGCCCATGTTACGTCAACTCCGCAGTCATCCAGTGCATCCCTCAGTGCCAACACCTCTTTACCCCGAACACTTCAAGTTGCCTCAATTGGCAATCTTTAAAGGTGAAGAGGATGCACAAGAACATGTCACAAGGTTCCTAAGTCAATGCTTCGGCATCCAAGATAATGACGCATTGTTGCTTAGGACATTCATAACCACATTCGCAGGCCCCTGCCTTGGATTGGTTCACACAATTACCCAAACACAACGTAAGCAACCTAGATCAATTAGTAGATGCGTTTCTTGAACGCTTTGCCTTCAACACAAGGAAGAAGGCATCACTGAGTGATCTGGCTAGCCTCAGGAAATTTGAGGAAGAAATAATGGCAGCATACGAGAATCGATGGAGAGCTTTGCTTTCTAAGTTACCTTACCATCCCCCTATGTCTGATCTCACATAGATGTTCGCAAAAAGTTTCTTGAAATCGATCTCTGGGCTATTGCAGCTGTAGCAATACGCCAGCTTAGAAGAAGCTTTGGCACAAGCCAGAGTTATAGAAGAGATCAAAATAGGTGAAGGCCCAATCGCAAAGCCTAAAAAGAAAGAGTGGAATAAAACCACTAAGACCGGGACAACGCAATCACAACACGCTACGGCTAACCAAGTTGCAATAAATGTTCCTGTGCCTGTGCAAGAAATGCAGCCCCAAAAGGCTAATTACCAGGCAGTGCCTCCTGGTTATGAAAGAGATAATAGAAGGCAGGAGTAGAATCAGTAGCATCACCCTAGGCGACAATTCACCCCTTACACGGAGTCCAGGGACTCCCTATTTGACCGCTTGTCAGCGGCAAATTTAGTCACTCTGCCATAAATCCAAACTATAGACCCTAACGCTCCTAAGCCTAGGGGATATAGAGAGGAATTGTATTGTAGATTCCATAGGCGCAGAGGACACGACTTGAATGGATGCTGGAAATTCAAAGAATTAATCCAAGATTTGATCGACAATAGAACATTGGCCATGGACAACCCCATAGCGCCAAATAATCAACAAATGGGGGTATTCAAGGACCCTTTGCCTGCCCACGAAGCACAGGCAAAACCTCTCCAGATTAACGAGGTGTGACAGAATCTTCCCATGCAAGGATTTGTGGGAATGATTAGTATAGTGACAAGGAACAAAAAGTACCCAGCAGTTGCCCCCGAGGTAGCTACGAGGGAAGTTTCGACAACATCGCAGCCTCAACAACGCCCAACGTAGTTGCCTCCGCCTAGACCCGAGGTCACGATACGGACCAAACTCACACAGAGTTTGTGGACCACATCGGCTAGGCTGTCCATTTACGAGCTTATTCAACAGTCAGCACCCCATAGGGAAGCTCTTATGGACATTTTAAAAGCCATCGAATTACAACCTCACGAAGCAAATTCTTTCAACAACTTCGTGGGACATGTGAAACGATGTACGGAGCCGGTCATCACCTTCGGAGAAGATGAAGTCAAAACAATATCGAATGACATGGCAGATCCACCCCCGCACGTTATCGCGCGGGTCAACGGGATCCCGTACAAGAGAGTGTTGGTAGATACCGGCTCGTCCAAGGAACATCATTACCACCGTAGCCTTAAAACATTTGAAGCCGCCGACCTCTCACATCATAGCCTCCACGTACACACCGCGAGCTTTCAATGATGCAATATGCTCGACAATCGGCACAGCTTGTTCTACCTGTCCGGGTAGGACAAAAGACAATACCTACATTGTGCCATGTGTTGGAAGGCGAGATGGCTTATAATATACTGCTAGGGCGGCCTTGGATCAGGGACATGAAGTGTGTCCCTTCGATCGCTCACCAGTGCTTAAAGTATGCTTTTGAAGGAGAAATACATGTAGTCCCAATGGACTTAGAGCCCTTCAAGTATTGCAATGCGATACAATTCATGCCTCAATCGACCCTCCCTTCAACGCATTTGGATTTCCAGCTAAATCCATCTAAACAGGGTCCAATACCGCAGGCACCACTGGTGACCAAATCAACAAAATCCCAGCCATGTGAGTCTTCATCATCTGCTCCTTCATTATCAACGCCACTTGCCATGGCCAAACAGAAGGACAAGGGAAAACAGATCATGGAAGAGGCTAAGCCCCTAGAAGAGGGGTTGCCCATAATTTCAACGGTATCAACAGAAGAAACACCTCACATAGTAGAAGTAGAGACTCCTAAAATGCCGAACATGGAATGGACTCAGGAAGGACTCCCGTTTCCTCCCACCCAATCATCAACAATCACTATTGAAATGGCCAATACGGGCCTGGGGGAGTATTTAGTGCAAAATGTTGTGGCAACCCCCGCATTGGAGTCGAGTACAGGACATGGGAAGACCTCGCCTTCCCATAGGGACAATTGTTCCTCTAGGCTACCCACCAAACCAGATGAATTTTGTGTATGGGGGCCTTGATCATGGTCTTGAACCATGCAAACAAAAGGAAGCAGACGAAGAGCCTTTTGTTGAAAATATCAACTATCTGTCAAACCCGAAATTCGCTCTAAGATATCTCGACCAATGCAATTGGCATGGATACGGGCTAGGCATATATGAGCAAGGGATGCGTGTCCTTTGCCAACCAAGATACCAGATGCCATATGATAAGTCAGGAGTAGGGTTCAACCACCCCCTCCCTTAGACATCTTGGTCAAAAATATGCAAGGCCTAGAAATAGGCAACAAGGGGGGATTGGCACCAGATCCTTATGCCAACCCAAATACAGAATATACCTTGGGAGATTACCTCCCATGGTCAACAAACACCCTTGGCAATAGCAGTAATCCCTCTCCTTTGCTAGAGAGAGGTGAAAGTTCAGAGATTAATCCTCAAAGAGAACATCAACGACTTTCGGACATCTTTTTGAAGCTATTCCCCTTAGAAGTTCCAGTTGAATCAATACAGTGTCAAGAGAATCAGGTCCCTCCACCAAGAGTGGAACAACCACAATGGGACCAGATTAACTTGCTGGAACAAGGAGAGCCCTCAACGTCGCAAGCAATAGTTGCTGAAGAGAATGAACATTTTTGGGTCTCCGAAAGTGATTCAGAAGACGAGACTGAGATGATCTATCTCAGACATGCGCGATGGAATTATCGCCCTTTAACTCATGAAGATCTAATGGGACAAATGGGCATACGGCTAGGGCATGAATGGTGGGTAGACCCAGCAAGGTGGGACCAAGTGTTGGATCCATGGCTCCAAATTCAAGATGAGCACCGTCCACCCCGAGACCCTATCATGACAACAGTACCAAGGGAAGACCCCGTCTTCCTATCAACACATAGGGCCGATCCGTTCATGCCCGTCCCTACAGAACCAGATCCAGAGTATAGGGAGCATCTAGAAGAATCAAGTTATCACACCCACGGTAATGGAGACCAAATTCATTCCATCCACATGATCTCCATTGATTTGACCGCACCCATCCGCAATCCGGCCGATCCAACATGGTCATTGCATCTAGACATAGATGCCATCGACTGGGATCACGTCAATTCACCTTTATCACCATCAGAGTACTGGCATTTCGGTGAAATGCCTCATTTGACCCCAAGGACAACTCAAGATATTTTTTAGGCTGAAGAGGGACCCGAGGTTCCAAACACAGATTTAAACTCAGCCAATGATATCCATTTGATCCCGACTCCACATCAGTTGGAGGAAGGATCCCACATGTCAGTCGAGGAAACGACTGACGTAGACATCGGCTTAGACCCAATGAATCCATAGATTCTCAAGCTGGGGGTAAGTCTTTCCCCTGAAGAGCAAGCCGACTACATTGCCCTTCTCAAAGAGAAGAAGGAGGTTTTTGCATGGTCATACCGAGACATGCCGGGACTAGACCCGTAGCTAGTCACGCACAATTTAACGCTTGATCCGACAATCAAGCCTGTAAAGCAAAAACTACGTAAGATGCACCCAACAAGTGGCCTTGATGGTCAAAGATGAATTGCAAAAGCTGTTGGATG
Organism: Wollemia nobilis; assembly: GCA_028583015.1. Taxonomy (NCBI): domain Eukaryota; kingdom Viridiplantae; phylum Streptophyta; class Pinopsida; order Araucariales; family Araucariaceae; genus Wollemia; species Wollemia nobilis. Next base: position 503,683 of record JAQPPZ010006127.1, read on the forward strand.
CACAGCTTGTCATCTGCGTGGATTATCCGCCATGGCTGTCCAACATGGTTCCCGTCAAGAAGCCCGACGGGAGGATTCGCATATGCACCAATTTTTGAGACCTAAACAAAGCGAGTCCTAAGGATGATTTCCCCTTGCCAAGCATCGACGCGCTAGTAGACGCTATAGCAGGTCATGAAATGCTCTCCCTAATGGATGGCTTCTCAGGATACAATCAAATTCGTATCAATCCTGAGGATCAACTTAAAACGGCGTTCACAATGCCTTGGGGGACATTTTGTTATAAGGTCATGCCTTTTGGCCTTAAAAATGCTGGCGCCACCTACCAACGTGCCATGACGTATATCTTCCATGATTACATGCACAAAACTTTGGAAGATTACATGGATGATTTGTTAGCCAAGTCTCTTTTGCGCTCGGATCATCTCGATGACTTAAGCAAGATTCTCGATCACCTCATAGAGCATAAGGTCGACCGAATCCCAAGAAGTGCGTATTTGGCATCACATCTGGAAAACTCTTGGGTTTTATAGTCTCAAAGCGAGGCATCGAAGTGGACCCAAACAAAGTCAAGGCAATCCTTGAAATGGCTCCCCCAACCACTATCAAGCAGCTCAAAATTCTGCAAGGAAAGGTCACGTCGATTAAACGCTTCATAGCGCAATTATCTGACAAGTGTCGACCAATGAACAAATTATTGCACAAGGGGGTTACATTTCACTGGGATGACGAGTGCCAGTTAGCCTTTGATGAAATCAAACAATACCTGGCTTCGCCACCAGTATTGGCACCACCTAGACCAGGAGTGCCGTTCTACTTATACATCTCAGCTTATCGAGGTGGCACTGGGCGCCATGCTAGCCCAAAAGAATGAACTTCACAAAGAACAAGCTACTTACTATCTTAGCCGCACCCTGGTCAGTTATGAACTTAACTATGCATACGTTGAGAAACTCTGCTTGGTAGTGGTGTTTGCTACCAAAAAGCTATGCCACTACATGCTGAGCAACACTACGTATGTTGTGTCTAAGGAGAATCCATTGCGATACATGATGAGTCGCACTTATCATAGTAGTCGCACGGCGAAATGGATCATGTTGTTGACGAAATTTGACATAGAGTTTATTGGACAAAAATCTATCAAAGGACAAGTCATAGCCGATCAACTAGCAGAGGCTCCTCTTGAAGACGATCAGCCTCTCGTCATAGAACTACCCGATGATGGGGTCTTCCATGTCTCAGAATCGCCAGATTCTGATGAGCCTGAGTCACAAGCCGACATAACCCTATTCTTTGATGGTTCTAAATGTGAGCAAGGTGGTGGTGCGTGAATTGTATTCTTCACACCGTAGGGTGCTCCAATGCCCCTATCATTTAAATTAAACTTCCAGTGCACCAACAATAATGTAGAATATGAAGCCTTGCTCCTAGGTCTTCAGACAACAATCGCCATGAACATCAAAAGACTGAACATCTTTGGTGATTCGCTGTTAATCGTCAATCAAGTCAAAGGGGTATATCAATGCAAATGCCTAGTTTTGAAGGCCTATAAAGCCCTTGTGGACAAATTCCTGGCAAAACTTGAGTGGTATGACATCGAGGCACTCCCTCGATCATCGAATCATTTTGCGGACACAATGGCCTCCTTGGGGTCACTAATCCCGCAAGACCTTTCCGGTGATATGACAACCATTCAAGTCAAAACCTTATCGCAATCCGTGATGGAGCATGCAAGCTTAGACTTGACGCCAGGAATCCACATGATCCAGATTGAACCATCCTCGGATAAGTTCTTTCGAATCCGAGATCGTCTGAAACGTGCCAACTGGGGGTCCTTGTTTTCCCCCACTCCCACTAATAGCAACACAACGCTATTCTTACAAGTTCTATCCCATTCAACATTTGTTAGGGAAGAACTTCAAAAGGGATTGGCTGTTCATACTGTCGAGGTTTCCGATCAATAGGACTGGTATTTACCCATTAGAGACTACCTCAAGTTAGGTAATCTTCCCTTTGGATTGACGCACGCCGCAAAACGAACATTCAAGCGAAAGCGGCTAAGTATGTCTTGATAGGAGACATTTTGTATCGTCGCAGCTATGACGGAATTCTTCTTCATTGTTTGGACCAACAAGAGTCCACTTGGGCAGTCGCCCAAGCGCACGACGGTACATGTGGTGGCCACTTTAGTGGTATGGCCATTGCAAAGCGCATTCTTCGCATGGGATATTATTGGCCATCTTTAGAGCGAGATTGTTGCGCATATGTCAAGAAGTGCGTGAAATGTCAACATCATGCCAATTTGATGCACGTACCTTCCCAGGCCTTGCAGGAAGTAAAGTCTGCTTGGCCATTTTCGCAATGGGGCTTCGATCTAATTGGAAAGATCTCCCCTGCATCATCAGGCCGTCACACGTTTATCATAACGGCCATAGAGTATTTTACTAAATGGGTGGAAGCAATTCCGTTAACCTCTACGACAGGACCCCGTATTGTGGAGTTCATCTTGCATAACATCATATGTCATTTTGGTATTCCATCCAAAATAATCTCGGATAATGGGCCATCATTCAAGAACAAAGACGTGCGTGCTTTGACCACAAAGTACAAAATTCAGCACAGCTTTTCGACACCCTATTATCCACAAGCAAATGGGCAAGCAGAGGCGTCAAACAAAACGCTAGTCGCCATCCTCAAAAATACGATCGTAGACAGTCACAAGGATTGGCACATCCAAATCCCACTTGCCCTTTGGGCTTATCGCACTAGCATTCGGACGCCAACTGGGGCAACTCCGTTTTGGCTCGTGTATGGCTCAGAGGCAGTAATGCCTCTCGAGTTGGAAATTCCTTCCCTCCGCATATCAATGCAGGAGTTCATCGATGATGACACTGCATGGCAGGCCCGATTAGACCAACTTACGTTGCTCGACGAATGACGCGTTAATGCTCTCGAGCACTTACGTATCTACCAAGAGCGGCTTAAGAAAGCTTACAACATGAAAGTTCACCTAAGGGACTTTCGGGTTGGTGATTTGGTTTTGAAGGAAAACCAACAGAACTCTAATTTGCCGTCCCACCTGAGGGACAAGTTCATGGCAAATTGGTTAGGTCCATATGTCATTGATAGCAAAATAGGACCCGAGACGTACCGGCTAGCTTCTCTTGACGGTATCAAGGAAACATAACCCTTGAATATCAGTCATTTGTGACCATTTTATATATAAGAGAGCCATGTCCCAAAAATGCTCCAAGGATCCATAAAATCACTTGGTCAAAAACACAAAAGCTCCAAGGATTATCGCAATCACTTGGTCAAAACCAAAAAGCTCCAAGGATTATCGCAATCACTTGGTCAAAACCCAAAAAGCTCCAAGGATTATCGCAATCACTTGGTCAAAACCCAAAAAGCTCCAAGGATTATCGCAATCACTTGGTCAAAACCAAAAAAGCTCCAAGGATTATCGCAATCACTTGGTCAAACCCAAAAAGCTCCAAGGATTATCGCAATCACTTGGTCAAACCAAAAAAAGCTCCAAGGATTATCGCAATCACTTGGTCAAAACCCAAAAAGCTCCAAGGATTATCGCAATCACTTGGTCAAAACCCAAAAAGCTCCAAGGATTATCGCAATCACTTGGTCAAACCAAAAAGCTCCAAGGATTATCGCAATCACTTGGTCAAAACCCAAAAAGCTCCAAGGATTATCGCAATCACTTGGTCAAAACCCAAAAATCTCCAAGGATTATCGCAATCACTTGGTCACCCCAAAAGCTCCAAGGATTACCACAATCACTTGGTCAAAACATCAAAAGCTCCAAGGATTATCGCAATCACTTGGTCAACCCAAAAAGCTCCAAGGATTATCGTAATCACTTGGTCACCCCAAAAGCCCCAAGGATTATCGCAATCACTTGGTCACCAAAATGCTCCAAGGATGTCCACAATCACTTGGTCAAAAATAAAAAATAATCAAAAACAACAAAAATTTGCATCTCATTTCTAGGCATACTCAAACTCATCAATAGAGAGCTCTTCTCGCACCTCATATTCATATTCACAAAAATCAATACATCAAAAATACAAAAATATGTAGCCGCATTAAGCATTGCATCCATACATTGCATATTTGTGGTCGTACAGTCAAAGGCACCATAGGCTGTAATTGCTCGCTCTGCTAGTCCATCTTGTTCCACACTGTTCCATTTTACAAAAACAACAAAAACACCATGCATTGCTTTTTACCACACTAGAGTCAATGGTCTTTTAATGTATCAAGAGTTTTCATGATTCAGTCATCATTTTCCTCTTTAGCCATGTAATGTATCAAGTCAGACAGATTTTACGAAGGTAGAGTTAAACTTGAAATACACCTTGTTACGTAACATCCCAACACAAATAAAAACACATAAAACAATTCCTAAGTTGTGTGAACGAAAGATGAAACCTGTAGGGTAATCCAAGTCACCATAAGCGAAACGGTTATCTTGCTCATCCCCCCGTGCGAATGACCCCAAGAATGCCGAGAGTTGGCAAAAGGACAAGCATCCTCCCTACCCAATTCCCTAAGAATCCCTAGTTCTCAATAGTTGCAAAACATCAAAAATTTGCAAAACGTCAAAAACTCAAATATTTGACATCATACAGTGCACACATCAAACGGCACAAACGATAGTGATTTTCATCACTCCATCTCCCCAATCCCTTGCTCAAAAGAAAAACAAACCAAAATAAACAAGTGATCTTATCACTACAAACGAGCAAGTATCCCAATACAATTGAAGAAAAGAAGGGAGTTGAACTTGAATCCCTGGAACTCTCAACGATTCTAACAAGTCATGAGGCAAGCCTCGACATCGGTTTGGTTGATAGCCTATCGGTAATTGGCGGTAAACTTCTCGCATGACGATATATCTGTCACATTAACTTGCATACAGATCAATGTTTGCATGTGGATGAGCTAGCTTATGGCATCCTGGATAACATCGCAGATTAATCTAACTGAATACAACAAAGGAGTTAGTGGAGCTAATTAGGTGATCCTCAAGAGACAGTTCGGTTGAAAGCCCATTCGGCACTGGCGGTATCCTGACAAATACCACATAAATGAACTCAATTGCACACACAGGGATGTGAAATAGCTCGGTCAAAAACAAGTTCGATTCATACCTTGTTCAAAAGTCTTGTAAGACAAAGTACAGTCGTGGCTAGTGAGTTAAAACCGTCTGAGTCTCAAAAAACCTTAGCTACATTTCTAAACCAACTGCGCTACTTCTCATTCTTACAATACCATCAAAAAATACACAAAAAAAGAAAAAACCACAGCTACATATACAACGTCATGCAATCGCATAAAAACAAAAATAAAAAGCATCCTAAAACAGTCTATGGTGCCATAGCCAAAAATCACAAATTCCATTCATCCATTTTGCATATCACATAAGAATAAAAAACATTTGCATTCATCATTTGCATAAGCATTCATCAAAATAAATAAACATGCATAGTCATTAGCCATCATGAATAAACATCAGATCATCACATGTACATAACCAAAATAAAATCGGTATATATATATATATATATATATATATATCATCAAAAAAATGCCCGCAGGCTACAAAACTGGTCCTCAGACCCAGCAATCATATCCAAAAACCCAACCTAAGGCGTCGACCACCATGATCACGCAGGATCGGTGCGACGGGAACTACCCCCGTGGTGTGGGTCCTATGGGACCCAGTAGGGCGGCTACTACTAGCCCCCGCATCACGCCTGCTACCACCTCCCTCATCTAATCGCCTGCGACGAGATGATGCTGACTGCTCAGTCGCACTATCCCTCGTCCGACGTGAAGATCCACTGCCCGAGGGCTCAGGCAGCCGCCCGCCAAGGCGGATGACCTCCCTCTCCAAGTCTAGCCGGTGCCTACACCATTCTGCCTCTCGTCGATGATAGTAAGATACTGCATCATCACGCTGTGCCAGAACCCTATCCCGCTCTGCTAGCTGGGCCCGCAAGAGATCCCTCTCCCGCAGCGCGTCCCCTAGCTCCAGATCCCGTATCCGTAGTAGCTCTGTCAGTCATGCAATCTCAGCGCATACCTCAGACTCCATCTCCTCTCGTATCTGCCTGACGAACAGACCCTCTGGAACAGCAGCCCGCTTTGGCTCCCACTGCTCCTCCACATCCTACATGTCCGACTGATCCGGAGCACCAAAATCAACATCCTCATTCCCCACATCCACCATGTCCGCATCATCCAACGGACCTCCCCAATCATCCCCTGCTGCCTCAGCACCCTCCACTGCCGCCTCTGCGCCTCCTAGTGGCCCCTCCCCTCTCCATCACCGTAGCACCCACCACGAGTCATACTCAGTGGTAGTCCCGACGTCATCTACGTCCGGGACGTCAATCACCGCATCTGACTCCTCGCCCAATGGCGCGGTGACCGGTGGATCTAGAGCCCTCTCATCACCCCGATGCCGATAGACCACAGGCTCACCAGGAAACCCCTGGCGCACCCCAAACTGTCGTGTAACCCGGCTATATGAGAAAAACTCATGCTCGGTCCCGTGTCGCCCAATCAACCACCGCTCCCTGCGTACCCGTCGGAGCCACTCTCCAGCCTCCGGCCAGGCTGGACAGTCCCGATAAGGGCGCCAAACCACCTCCCCTGGAGTGAGCCGAGAGAAGGCATCAGTATAATGCTCTACAACACCTGCCCATCGCCGACTCTGCCCCTGCTCCGTAGACCGCCGCCACAAAACTGCATAGCCTATCTCCACATCATCCATCGCCGCCCGAGTCATCCATGGTAACCCGGTTGGCCTCTCAACTGCTATGTGCTGCCAACCCCAGCACTGCAGCAGATAACTGCAACTGACCCCCTTTCGCTGTCGACAACGGACCCCATACAGCTCCCCGTAGAGCTGTGCCAACAATGTCTGTCCCCATCTCAAAATCAGTGGTGCCTCTATCGGGCACTCTACCAACTGCCACACCAAATCCAGCAGGTTCCACGGGAACCTCGCGCCTGACGAATCAGGTAGAAGCATGTTAGAAATGAGGCCCATCAAGAATGCGTGCCTCACTCCTAACACCCCCTCTCCCCGCCACCAGCCAACCAAAATCTCGCCAGCCTGGCAGTCCACCTCGACTGTCTCCACTGGGTTCGTTACACCCAGCCGCCCCCCATGCCCAAAGCATCTCGTAAGTACAGTAGTCCGCTGATCACGCGGCGATGTCCTAATGGGCAGTCCATCTATCGAAATCCGAAGCAACCGATAGACATCCTCCAAAGTCACAGTCATCTCCCTGTCGGGAGATGGAACGTGTTGGTCCGCGGATCCCAAAGTTTGATCAGGGCCATCAGATAGGCCTGATCCGGGACAACAAGCTCCAGCCGAGACACCCGCTTGAGCCCAAGGGCATCAAGCCATTCCCAATCATCATCGCCGCTGCACCCCACGCCTCAGTAAAAGCAGCAGGTACACGGTACCGGCTCCTAACCTGCAAAAGAAAACAATTCAACAAAAAAAATTAAAAATCATGGAAAAGAACTGTACAGCATAACAAGAGCAAAAATTCAAATAAAAAAAAAACAAATCTTCAGTTCCAAGGTTTCTAATCTTAACTGATTAATTCAAAAATAGCATAAAAAGAAAATTCAAAAACAAAAAAAAAATAATACGTCTTAGGGTTTTACGTTCCGTTATCCTAGGGTTTAGTCATAAGAAAAATTCTTTACCTAGGTTTTACGTTACGTTTAATTGTACAAGAAAACTTAGTTGTCTTCAATCCAGCTTTCGGGGTTTAAGTTTTAAAACATATTTTGAAAAACATCATCACAAAAATAATTAAATAAAACAAGTGCAATTTTAAACAAAAATAAACTCTAAGAGGCACTTACAGGTTTCGCCTCGGCTCCGCCGCTCAAACCAGTTTGTGCACTCATGATGGCAGAGAGAATTCCAGCAGCGCTTCGCTTCGCGGAACTACCTCCTCCTCCCGCAGCTCCAAAATCGCAAGAAAAAAAAATGACACAAATGAGCCCAAATTCAAGTTTTGGCCCTTAAATAGACCTTTGAGCTGGAATTCATCCTTGACTAGGACGAGCGCTCTGGTTAGCGCTCGTCCCACCCAGGGACGAATTCTACAGCTGGAATTCATCCCACCCAGGGACGAATTCAGGCCAGAACTTCAAAAACATCAAAAAATGATAAAAATGCACTAAAAACAGACAATAAATTTGCCCGATAGGAGTGCTACTGCACCTGACATCCAAGGCATACAAAATAGACATTGGAGTCACAAATTATCACTATCCTACTCCCTAAGAAGGCTACCATAGCCGGACCGCTCCACGGGAAGACGGATTTCCGATAATTTAATCCCCAAATGGTGTCACAAAAAACAACAAAAACAACAAATAAATGCAACACAAAAACACAGCAATAAGCATTGTCGGACACAAGTGCTCTTGCACTTAACCTCTAGGCAAAGAAATTCGATGTCGGGGTTCAAATTGTCACTCTCTTACTTCCCCAAGAAGGCTACCATAGCCGGACCGCTCCACGGGAAGATGGGTTTTTGATGATTTCACCCCATTATGGCATCACCAAAAGGGTTAACACCCACCAAAAATAGGTCCAAATGTTGGAAAAATTGCACATTCTTAAACGGTAAAACATCTAAAGGCACCCTTGCACAAGTCATCTTGGGTCAAGCGACTCGTCGCTTTTCTCATGAAGGTCATTCCCTCATCGATTCGTCGCTTGAGGGGGTAGTCACACTTAGTCACCAATCAACAATCACACACCCAATTAAGGAAAACGACATGCATTCAAAGAATCATTGACAAAGACAATCACGCTCCTGCTTGGGGCAGTAAACAAGCAACAATCAAATCAATCAAACACCTGGCATTTCGTGAATCATGAACACAAGGTTCCCCCGAGGATAAAAGGTTGCGCCCTTTGCCTAATCATGACTGATCAATGTCCAAGCTCAAGTCACACCTCACCAAAATAGGTTAACACTTGAAATCAAACTCCTTAGCTCGTCGAAGCAAGGATTCAAGAATGCATGCCCTTTCCATGCTTGGGGCATCAAAAGTTGGTTAGGTTACCAAGAAACCCTAATCATTAGTGCTTTGGTTATCTATTTTTGCTCGACGCTGCGCTATGCACAGCGCATCCCAAAAAGGGGCATCTCGTAGACACCAAAACAACACCAATCCGATTATGTGACTGCAAACACTGATCGCTTTGACAAACACAGCCCCCAGTGGCAGCCCTCGGAGGTCAAACAGTGGTCCTAACCACTTTCATAGCAATTTTGTAAGGTCAAGAGGCAATTTGGTACATTTAGGCACTTTGCTCAGCACTCGTCTCACCCAGGGACGAATTCAAAATGGAATCCGTCTCACCCAGAGACGAATTCTGAATTCGTCTCTGGTAGGGACGAATTCTGAGTTTAACGGGCAAAAAGAAGAATGGCGCCAAGTGGCAGCCCGAGACAGCCGCTTGATGACTCCTGCCTCGCACGCATGTGTGGGTGGACAGATAGGCCGTTAGAGGACTGTCACAAGGGCAGTTATGAAAGCCCAAGTCATGGAGGACTCCCCTCCCTCATGGGAAGACTTGACTGCCACATGGCACCTATGACCAACACATGGCGCTTATGCTTCCCTCTCAAAAGAGACCCCATGGGTCTATAAAAGGTGGGACTTTTCTCACCCAAAAGGATAGATTGGAGGCGATTTCAAGCAACGAAGTGCTGTCCGATTGATTACCCACTTGCATCCCTTTGATTCACCTTCTCACATCCACTAATCTCTTTCGCAAGGGAGGTTATTGGGTGGCTTTTGGAAGCGTGGATCCAACCCAAACCCAACATTTGACCACCTCACACCACCAATTTGCAGACATCCCAATCCTAAGAGGTTTTGGGCCCATCCCTAGTGGATTGGCTCCGAAATCAAGTGCCAACGGTGGGAGGCCCACTTGGGCACCCCCGCACTTTCCAAGTTTTATTCTAAAAGCATTCTAGATTATTGTTTCAGGTTGCATCTCATGTTATTCTATTTGGTTAACTCATAGCTTCAATTTCATAACATTTTGATCAGATTTTATCATGCCTTTTGTCGCTTTGTTGTCCTACTAACTTGCAGGTGGCGATATCGAATTCCCGAGGATAGAGGCCAAATTGGGAGAATCCGACCATCTGGGTCGTCCCAAAATGGCCCCAATTACATAACCCCTCTATTTGCAGGTGTTTTGGAGGTCTCGGGAGTCGACATTGGAGCAGCATCACCTCGGCTTTTCCAACACAGTAGAATTCGTCCCACCCAGGGACGAATTGCAGTCAGAATTCGTCCTGCCTGTGGACGAATTCCAGGTGAAGGCAGATTGGCCGACTGTCTCGATGGCAATGGCCTTCTGGTAATATCTTCTGTCTTCTGTCAGGTTTTCAGGTCATTTGGACTCACTTTATTCACTGTTTCAGACAAATGTTTGTATGCATCTTTTGGCGATTTTAGAGAACAAACACTTCTTATGTGCAGCAGGTGCTACTGACATATTCGTTGTTTCTTTGTTCGCAGGAGGAGCAGCAGAGGTCAAGGACTCATCAACATCAGCGGCGACATCGTCTTGGCCCGCCCATCTCAAGTGTGGGCACGCGAAAAAGGGAACACTGAGTCTTGATTGTAATCAAATTCTTTTAACGCTCCTAGCCCCTGAAGAGGGAGGAGGCATCTTTGTAATAGAGATCAAGAGAGTTTAATGAAAGGGCTGTGTTTTCTCCATTTGCTTGTATCTCATTTCAATGCGTCTCTTTCATTTCATGCATTCTACATTTTTAGGACTTAAGCGTATTTGATTTTGAATGCATCGCAAGTAGTGTTTCCTTCGCCCGGAATCTCGTGCTTCCAGTTATAATTCTAAAGATAAATAAATATATATATATATATATATATATATAGATATATATATGATATAAAGGCATTGACAATAAGTGGTCTTTATGTAATAAATCATTTTACTTTGGCAATAAATGATTTATTTGCTTTTATAGAAAATGTCAAATATTATAGCAATTTTTTAAGATATAATATATATAGTATTGTGTGTGGTGGAGTGTATGTTTTGGACATTATAAATAAAAAGAGGATTAAGGTGGAAATCATCAGCAAAATCTAGGATTTATAATAAGTTTTATTTGTTAGATGTGGGGAGTGTGGTTACACTTGGCATATGACATGTTCTTTGGGAAGGAATCTCTAATGAATGGAGGTGAGTTGGTAGGAGGAGGAGAGATGTTTTATGCTTTTTGAGAAAAATAAGAGGGGCTGGTGTTGGGAGGAAGGGAAGCGACGATGAAAAGGAAGGGAATTTGTAGAGCAAGGAGAGCGGCTACGATAATCAGTAAGTTGAATTGGCTATATTTTAGTGGAATGTTTAAGCAATTGCATGTTCTATTCTAATTTCGGGTTGATATATCGTTTTTTGGAACTATGAGTGAGCAGAAGAAAATAAAACAAAATATATTTCTGTGTGCTTAAATTAAAAAAAAAAATACTTCAAATTCAATACTGTGTGTTGGTGTTGTTGTAGGCCAAAAACAGGTTAATTTTGTTCCTATTTTTTCACTACCTGTGCATTTAAATTGTCAACCCAGGGAGCTTCATAAACTTTAGAAGTGTCTCATACAAGATCACTACAATACCTACTTTTTTTTTTTTTTATTTGTGGAAAACATCCCAAAAGGGATGCCACTTTCGAGTAAGACCCAAGGAGGCAGGGGTATCCATTCCGCCAAAAATTCCTAGGACTCGGACCTGGCCTACCACCTTTGACATACTCAAGGAGCAAACAAACACACAAAACAAAAATAAAAATAAGTAAATAACAACAAAAATAATAAAATAAAATAAAAAACATGCTCCTTGAGTGTGTCAAAAACAAAAGCACAACCAAACACGCACAATAAGATAAAAGAAACCACAACACAAACCACATAGAAAAACACAAGAACCACATAACAAAACACAAATAAGACAAAAACAACAGAACACTACAAAGACATAACCCATAAAAACATGAAAAATAAACACAACCAAAACCTAAAAAATAAAATAAAAATAAAAAAAAACAACCAACAACAGACAATAAACAAAAACAAAAAACATAGAAAACACTCACACATAAAAACATGAAATAACACAAACAAAGAGAAACCCAAGAACAAGAACAAAAAAAACACAAGAACAATAACAAAAAACATATATAAAAAAAAACAAAACAAAACAACAAAAACATAAGAACAACAAAAAACAACACAAAGAACACAAAAACAAAACAAAACAAAAGAACCCACCCACCTTAAAAAAATAAACAAAAAAAACAAAGAAAAAAAAAAAGAACAAAACAATGACCTATCTAGACCAGAAGACTATTAAGGCAAGAATCAATAGAGGAAACAAAATAAAGAATAGAATGAGCTAGGGAACCAAAAAAAACTGAATGAACCAAAGAGAAGCAAAAAAAAAAAACAAGAAGAAACTAGGTACCTTCGCTTCCCTAATTTGAGAAGCCCACCATATAGGAGGGTGGCCATAACAAGTAAGATCACCTTTGTCCAAAGCCCAATTAGCTAAAGCATAAGCACTCTTGTTTTGATCTCCGACCACATGATTGTAATCAACTTTCAAAAATCCCCTCTGGATTAACTGAATCTTCTCAATAATTCTTTTTATTCTCCAATCCACCTTATGATTCTTAGAAGGAGTCTTCAAGAGATTAATCATAAGTTGAGATTTAGACTCAACTAACACATTTTCCCATCCAACCTTAGTAGCCTCCTGAAGGCCTCTGAGGATACCATACCCCTTAGCAAGGTTATTGGAAAGAATACCCAAATTCTCAGCAAAAGTAAAAACCAGGGAGCCATCTGAAAGTCTACCAATTCCTCCCACACTAGCTTTTCCAGGTTTCCCTCTAGAGGCTCCATCAGTATTGACTTTTCCAAAATCCTTAGGAGGAGGTTGCCAATTTCTAGTCCTATCCATCTTACTAATACTCACATTCCCTTTAATTTGGTTGCCCTTAGAAGGTTTAATCTTCAATATTTGCATCACTTGATCCCATCTTTGGTGGGAGTTTTGGGGGTGATTAAGGAGTTGATGGACTGATTCAACTAAGTTGGCTATGGTCTTTTGCCAAATATAGTGAATATCCTTCCTATCTTGATTAAAAATTCGGTTGTTCCTTTCATTCCAAATATTCCAAAGAAGAATGGTAGAACCCATCCAAACTAACCGCCTAATAAAATGATCAACACCCTCTTGATTAGGCCAATCCCTCCAAAGTTGTTCAAAAGTAAAAAAATTGGACCACTGTAAGCCAAGTAAAGTGGCCATTCTCCTCCATAGCTCTGAGGCTAAAGTACACTCAATAAAAACATGGTTGATATTTTCTACATTCTCTTCACACATTTCACATCTAAAAGGGCCATGAAAACCATGCTTCATAAGTTGCTCACCAGTAAGCACCCTACGATGCAATAAAATCCAATTAAAGAACCTCACCTTAGGCCAAATATTTTGAGCCCACAATTGAGAAAATATGTCGAAGCATGGTTGGGATTATTATGGCATAAGGTCAAATAACCTTGAGCAACTGAATACTCACCCTTAGTAGTGTTGTTCCATCCAAAACAATCTTTTTCATGGGACCAAGAGAGGGATCTCATATGAAGGATGCCTTGGATATCTTGTCTTTGCCTTTCTAGGATTTGAATAGGCTAGTCCTCAATAGGGATCCAATATCTACCAACCTTTGAATTACCAGTATGGTACCGACAGTAATTAGCCACCTTTATCCAATTAGCTCGGTGAAGCTCCTCCATCCAAGGCCTCCAATCGAGAAACTGAGTTATCAAAGGCTTGTGACCATCCCAAGAATCTGTCCAAAAATTTGCATTTTGACCATTATGAATGATCCAAAATAATTTTTCCTTTATCAAATACTCACCAGTCTTAAGAACTGCTAAAATGGGAGAACCTTTGGTAGGAAGTTGATAGCAAACAAGGTCTTCAAGACTTTTATTCTTAGCATATTTAGCATGGAGATTATTGGCCCAAAGAGCATTGGGGTTATGCAACATCCTCCAATATAATTTAGCAACTAAAGCTTTTTTGTTATTAATTGAATACCGGAATCCTAACCCCCCTTCACTTTTAGGAAGACATAAAGTATCTCATTTCACCAAGGCCCATTTTATTTTCTCCTTAGTACCACTCCAAAGGAAACGATGATTGATTTGATCCAATTCTCGAAGGACAGCCTTTGGGATATTCAAAATGAAAGAAACATAAATAGGAATAGCTTGAAGGACTGATTTTACCAAGGTGATTCTACCCCAGAAGAAAGCCACTTGTTGGTCCACTTTCCAATTTTCTTCTTGACTTTGTCCAACAACCAATTCCAATATTTATTTTTCTGCCTTTGAATATTTATGGGAATACCTAAATAAGTGATTGGAAGAGAGGTCTTATTATATCTTAATTTATCCAAGACCATGGATTCCTGTCTAGCAGAGCAATGAAAGAAAATAACTTTAGATTTTTCTTCATTGATCAACTGCCCAATAGCCTTAGAAAAAAGCTAATGATTTGCTTAATATTAGAAGCTTCCTTAACTATAGCTTTACCTAAAAGAGTAGAGTCATCCACAAATTGAAGATGAGAGATAGGTCTAGCTCCATGAGCAATGGTAACTCCCTCAAGGGTTTTGTTTTCCCTCTTTTTGGTTATAGTCCTACCCAAGCATTCAACAAGAATGATGAATAAATAAGGGGATAGCGGGTCACCTTGCCTAATACCTTTGGAAGCTGGGAAAGACTAAGAAGGCCTGCCATTGATAAGAACTAAGTAGGAAACTGAAGAGATACAACCCATAATCCAATCCATCCAATCCTTAGAGAAACCAAATTGCCTCAAAACTTTGATAAGGAAGTGCCAATCCACTCTGTCATAAGCTTTGGATAAGTCTAACTAAATGAACATAGAAGGAGAATTTTGCATATCCATGGAATGGATGGCTTCCTGAGCAAGAACTATCTCATCTACTATTTGACGTCCTTCCACATATCCCCATTGCTCTGGGGAAATAATCTTATGCAAAAGAGGTTTCAACCTTTCTGCCATGATTTTAGTAATGATTTGGAGAAGAACATTACATAAAGCAATAGGTCTAAAAGCTGAGATATGATCAACCTCTTGAGCTTTTGGAACAAGAGTAATATAATTTTTATTGATAACCTTCAAAATTTCTTTGGCTTTCCTGGCTTCTTCCACCACCTCTAATAAATCAACATGAAGGATATCCCGGAACTCTTGGTAGAACTCAATAGGAAAACCATCGAGCACTGGGTCTTCCCTTTTTGCATTTTAAAAACTACTTGTTGAAGCTCATTGATAGTAACGAGAGCAGTCAAAAAAGAGTTCTCCTCAAAAGTGATAAGAGAAGGGATTGCTTGAAGAACATTTTGTTGTGAAGCTAAGTCAAGAGGAGTAGCAGCAAAAAGATTGGAAAAATAATCAACAACAATAGAGTTCATGCCATCCCAAGTATAAACAACATCTCCAGAATCTAATTTTAAGGAAGAAATAAAGTTGTGAGATCTTCGAGCTAGAAGAGATTTGTGGAAGAAATTTGTGTTTCCATCTCCTTCTTTGAGCCATTGAATTCTAGATTTTTGCTTCCATAAGATTTCTTCTCTTTTTTCCCATTCCTCTAACCGAGTTGTGAGTTTAATTTCATCTGCACTTCTCTTCTCTGTGAGGCCATCTAAATGGATTTTCTTATTCAAATTTTCAAGATGAGAAATAACTTCATGTTTTTTTTATGAACATCCCCAAACTCTTTCCAGTTCCAAGTCTTGATTTTGGATTTAATGTATTGGAGTCTTTTGGAAAAATAGAACATCTTAGTCCCATGCCTAGGTTTACCTTCCTTCCACCATTGTTGCACACGAGGTCTGAAGGAAATGTCTCTAAGCCACATTAATTGAAAACAAAAAGGAGAGAAACTCACATTGGTTTTCCACATTTCCACCATGACTGGCCAATGATCCAAACCAACATTATTAATAGTCTTCACTTTAGGAATGTGACCATGGATTAAGAAATTTTCAGAGAGCAAAAACCTATCCAATCTCTCCATTATACAAGCTAAGCCTTGCCTTCTGTTAGACCAAGTCATAATGCCATTATCTAGTTGGATATCCACAAGATGGAGGTTTGCAATATATTCGCTCATGAGGTCAGTGATTTTATCTAAATTTCTATTTCCCCCCCTTTTCTCATCCAGAGAGATGATGGTATTGAAATCTCCTCCGATCAAGATCCAAGCTTTAGGAAAATGAGAGATAATATGAGTAATATCCTTCCACTGTCTTCTTTTTTCCTCCAAAGAAGTCGGGGCATAAACAATAATGCAGAGCATAATCTAGTTGGAATGTCTACTTTGAATAGCTATAGCCAACAAACCCCAACTGCCAACCATATGGTGAATAACTACCTCTTTTGGGTCCCAAAGACAAGCAATGCCACCCGAAATTCCTTGGGAACTGAGGGAAACCACTTTTCCAGATGGCCAAATTTTACTGGCAATTAAGTCCATATCCTCCATTGACATATTTATTTGTTGAAGGAAAACAAGATGTGGATGATTTATCTGAATCATTCTTCTAATTTCATTTTGTTTTGAAAGACTCCCTTTGAGTCCTCTAATATTCCAAGTGATGATATTCATTAATACCAGGGCTAAAAAATTTGGGAAGGACATTAATCTTACCTTCCTCTACAAGATTTTCACCTTCTTTTACCATATGATATTGATTGGTCTTGCGACCTACTTTTTGATTAGAATCCATATTCAATTTTTTTTACTTATTCCAATTGAATCTGAGAAGGCTTCTAACCTTGAAGAATGCTCATACACAGCCAAAATTTTACTAGATGGTTCAATGGAGTCTATATTGGGACTTGCATTATTTGAAGTTTTGACATTTGAAATATTGTTTTTCTTGTGTAAATTTTTTCCTTTTTCCTTCTATTGAAAACCTTTGATTTGTTGGTTTGTCTCTGATTTTTTCCCTTCATATTTAAATTGTGTTTCTAAGATTTCAGTTTCCATTATTTCCTCTTCCTCACTTGGGACATCATTTGTGGAAAGGATTTCAAACATATTAACAAATGACTTTGATTGATCCTTCATAACTAGTTTTTTCTAAGTGTTCTTCTTCTTAGGTATTTGGAAACCTGCTGAGTTTATATCTTCTTTCTTTTGATCAGGAATTTTATTTGGGCAAGCACTGGCAAAATGACCATATTCATGGAAAATTCTACAATGAAAAGGAATGTTCTCATAGTCCACTACTTGCTCCCAAGTGTCTTCCCCAAATTGTAATGTGATATTTTTAGGTAGGGGTTTGTCAAAATCCATTAAAACACAAATCCGAGCATAAATAATATGTTCAAAATTTTGAGTACAATCAATAGTCATCATAAAAGTTCCTAAAGAATTTCCAATTGAAGAAAAAATAGTAGGATTCCAAAATTCAATAGGGAGGCCAAAGAGTCTAACCCACATGGGAGCTATAGAAGGCATCTCTTCTTTGGATTTAAATTTAGTATGCCAAGGCTTCATGAAAACCCCCGCCCTTCCAAAAAACCAAGGACCCCCTTGAAAAGTTTTCTCTCTATCTTCATTATTAGCAAATAAAACAAGAAAATAACCATTTGGATAAATAGACTACAATACCTACTTTGAGATGAGTCCAAATAATTCTATTATTGGGGGGTTTAAAATATCGACAATTATTCATCCACACCATAATAATTTACGTATGAATAATTAAATCCTTAGAAAGTAAATATTCATACGTGCATAATTAACTAGACATGAAAATAATTTCACTACGGTAATGAAAATAACAGTACAAAAAGCAAACCTATGAAAGCAGGAAATTAATCTAAGAAAGCACAAGTAAAAGGGAAGGAATACTGGATTGGAGTGGGCCCAGGCTCCAACAGGTCCCTTCCAGCTGAACACGTGATTAGGAACTCTCGAACTTTATTATGATTGCAAAATAATTAATACAATGCTTCTATCTCCTCAGAATGATAAATGTATTCTCAATTTGGATATCTATCAAAGAGGTCTGTGTGTGTTTATATAGCACACACACAAATATTCTATTATAAGGAAGTTACAACACTAGTTCATTTCAGACTAAACTGGGACAATCTGGTAAATGTAATCAGCATCTGCTAAAAATAAGCATTGTTCCTAATGATGGCGCATTCACTGATTGGCTCATACTTCACCTGGTGTAGGTAAGATGTTCTCATCCGTTGGTAAAATTCCTAGAATTATCTTGCATGACGTGGAACTGGAACTGCACCAGTCAACACTACCCATGTCTCTTTATCTAGTCAACTGGTGAAAAATGGTGGTGCCTTCTCTATGAGGAAGGTGCATACTAATGTTGAGCGTCTTCCTCATGTGGAAGGTGCCTACTAAGATCGGGTGCCTTCTTCATGGGTAAGGTGCCTACTGATATTGAGCGCCTTCTTTATGTGTAAGGCACCTTGCCTTGCATGGGGTTCCTTCCTTATGCGAAAGGCGCCTAAGTATGTTGGGCACCTTCTTTATATGGAAGGTGCCCACCTTCTGTTGGCACCTTCCTTAAAGAGGAAGGCGCCTACCTTCTCTTGGTGCCTTCCTTGAAGAGGAATGCGCCTAACCACCATGCCCTGATCCCGAACGAAATAGAGTACCAGGTCAATGAAGTACCTCAACTGATCCAAATCTGTCAAAACCAACTATATTTCCACAAAAACACACTAAAACACACAAATTAGATAATACACACAATTTTATTAAATAATTACATAATAATTCATAAAATTACACAATTCCTATTATATTGTCGCATAATAATTAATGAAACTCATACAAAATATGAGCATTTTTTAGGCTCATCATCCCCCCATGCCTAACATATGCCATGCCCTCGTGGCATCAAACTGCTACGGCTGCTAGTATAGGTGGTATAGATAACATGGTCCCTGTTTCTTGGAATGCAACTTCTGTAGCTTGCCATAGGTAGGCATCCGAAGGCCTAACAATTGCAATAGGGATGTCAGAATTTTCCCTCTTGAGATGAACTACTTGGGCCTTGGGTAATTGGGCTGCTTCAGGGGTAAGCCCTACATTTTCTTTTGCAATGGGATCAACTTCTAATTCAGGCCCATATACCCCCCATCTCTCAAAATATCTTCGTATTTTAGAGGGGCGTCCTTGGGATAACCCATAAATCTCTCAAAATTGATCGTCATATGTCAAATTAACACAAATACTAGGGTCTACCTGGACCTTAGAAGCTGATTTCTTGGCTTTATTTATTGCCACTATCTCTTCATACAGTTTTTCTAACTGCTTATGCCTCTCTGTGAATGGCTACATATCCCACTCATATTCAACCAGTTCGGTGAAGGTCACCTTCACCTTCTTTTGAGCCATCATGGGCCCTTTTCCTTTGGCCCTTTTAGAAAGTGCGATGGCTCGAGCAAGGGGTCTCTCCTCCTTATCGACGAGTGTCTCTTCATTGTGAGGGACTTGCTCTCATGTCCACGGAGTTGTCCCTCCTTTCTTTGGTTGCTCTAGTGTTGACCCTGTAGGTCCCTCGGTCCCTCCTTCCTTAGGTTCGGGGAATCTTCCTTGACCCCCAGTTCTCTCTGTGGCTGCTGATGCACACCAGGATCTATATCACTCAAGTCTATAATAGGGGGATCCATTGGGCTCCCTTTCCCATCAATCTCAAAAATAGAGGAATTCTCTCCTACTTCTGAGCTACTTTTCCAAGCATCTGATCGAAATTCCCTCGAAGAGAATACTCGTTCTAATGAGGTAAGGGAATTCTTGGGGATCTCCATTTTCTACAGCTGTTGGACCAGCTACTCAAGCTGAGATATCCTTTGTGCTTGCTCCTCCAATTCCTCCCTATGTGTCATATCACAGTCCTCCAAAATTTCTTGGGCCATCAAACACTCAGTTTGACATTCTAAGGCATCCTTTAGGGCTACGTCAACTTGCTGATTAATTCCCTCAGAAGTCCCTACATCCTGCAGACTCTGGCTTATAAATTCCTAGAGTATCTGGGCTGCAAGACCAACCTCCGGGTCATCTTCTTCCTCATCTGATGATAGGAGAAGACATCACAGACACCTTCTCTCGTAAATTGGTTCCAATTTCTATAATTGGGTTCTGTCACTGGTGATTTGTACCCCTTCCTTTATGAAATCAGACAATGGCAATTACTCTCTTTCCTCTACAAAATTGGGCAATGGCAATTTCCCTGTCTTCTACCTCCTCTACAAGGCTTTCTTCATATTGCCCTTTCTCGATGGTAGAATCTTCTCGTCCTTCCTGGCTATCATCTTCCTCTGCATTGGAGTCTTCCTTTTGTGCTTCTACGTTGCGAACCAATGCTGATATCAATCCATGGTGGGCCAAGGCAGAAGGTGCACCCCTTTGGTATCGAGCCGCTTCCTCCTTCAGGGCATTTGATAGGTAGAGGAGCACGTTGATTTTTCTTCCATGCACCAAGTGATTTAAAATTTGCACATGATTAACATGTAGGTGGGAATATTTCCCTATGCATGTGAAGAATCAAGCAACCTGCTCGAACATCTTCGACAGGTTCATTGGAAGTCTGCTTTTTGGTAGCCCTTCCTTCTCCATCTGCACATTTTCTCCCTCCAACAATAATTTGGCATACTGTTTCAACATACCACCCTTGTATATGCTCGCTCCTATGAGAGGAAAGTCAGTCACCTGGGAGATGTATTCTAGGGTGACCGAAATCTCCTTTTCGTGCACTTGAGTTGCTTCACCTCTCAAGGAGGTAGCAAATTCCTTGGCTACTCCAAATCCTAGATATGACAGACTGGGGTATAGTAATTGAGTCATTCCTCAGCTTCAAACTGAGTCCTGGCCGCCCCCCTGATCCCTTCCGTGTCACTTGGCTCATTTTTCTTGATGACATGGTTCTTTGATCGTCCTCCCATGGCACCTTCCTTAATTTCTCCTCTCTTTTATATCCCTACCTTCTCAGGAAGGCACCTTCTTATAAGGAAGGTGCCTAACCCTAGCATTCAATTTTGGAGTTGGCAAAGTATGCCTCTCGAACCATAACATTGGCACGATGTTTCAGCCATGGGGGATGCATGATTTTTATGGTGATGCTATTTTTTGGTACTGCATAGTTCATGAAAAATTATATAAAAATTTAATTAGAATTATGCGCGTACTTGATTGGATGCTTTGTGAATCATGGAAAATAGTGGTTCATTGGCCTGTGACACAAAGGATGGGTATTTTACATGTGCAGATTATGTTGGACTTTGTTGCTGCATTGTTTGAGGTTCGATGTCAAAGATAGACTCCTGATTGGCTTGAAATTTGTTTGTCCATCATATTTGGGGTATGCACAAGGATCCCGCCCCGTAACTCTTCAAGGTTTTTAGTTGGGATATATTTTAATCATGTGGGGTGATGGTGGTAATCTGGTGCTACCCAATCGTGTGTTGATCTCATTTGAATCGAGGTGCATGTGAAATAAAAGCACCAGTTGTACTTAGAAGGTGCTTTTGGTGCCTTCCCGATGCAGAAGGTGCTTTAAATGACTAGCACCTTCCCTAGGTGGAAGGCGCATTTACTTGACGGTGCCTTCCTACTACGGAAGGACTTTTGAAGAACGACACCTTCCTATTGTAGAAGACACTTTTGAAAAATGACACCTTCCTGCTATAGAAGGCACTTTTGAGGAACAACACCTTCCTGCTGTGAAAGGCATTTTTGAAGAACAGTGCCTTCCTACTATAGAAGGCACTTTTGAAGAATGGCACCTTCCTGCTACGGAAGGTGCTTTGAATGGATACGCATTCCTAGAACGGAAGGCGCCTTCATCATATTCTTTTTTTTTTCAAGGCACCTTCATGATGCGAAAGACGCTTTCTCTCGATTTTTTTTTTTTAGGAACCCTCAACAAGTGTCTTATTTCATTTGTGCACCTTATTTATAAGGAAGACACCTTATTTCAGTTAGGCACCTTCTTTGAGGAGGAAGGCACCGTTCCTTAAGTGGAGAGTCTTCTATGAATATGAAGGCTTTCTGCAAGGTGTTTTTCTTAGTAGACACGTCGTGATCATCTGGGCAAGGGTGATCAAGCCTCCTCAGACTTACTTCATGCTGCCCCAGCATCTTTCGGCCAGGCCTGGCGTGTGATTTTTTCCCTTAGAGGAGATTTTGTTGCCATCCCCGAGCTTGGATAGATGTTGCTTCTAAACTATGTGTGCAGGTGGCAGGATGCTGAGTCAGTTTAGGCCTGATTTCTTAGATGTCTATTTTTCGTGCTATCATACCCATCACCTACAAAAATCAAACAAAAAGAAAAGAAAATACAGGCAGTTAGACACATTCTGTGCCTGTTAGGACTTGAACTCAGGATACCTATAGCTTGCATGCAGGCATTGTCCCTACAAAATACACCGTAAGAAATAAACAAACCTAAACTAACTAATTTTGGTGGATACCTCTGTGTACCTTGTTCTATTTGGTGGATACCATGGCGGGCCATTGCTCTCCTCCAAACCTCTAGATATCTATATAGTCTGGTATGGCAAATTTAGTTCTGTTTAGCGATTTATTGTGGGGGACTATGTGCAGTCCCTTGGTGCAAGTCTTCAAGGAATGGATAAGCAGCCCTTTGTGTCTACATGGTGGAAGACTATTCAGAAATATAAGGGAAATGGCGCCTCTGATAACAGTGCAAAACTAAGGCTTGGAAAGAATAAGATCGATGAATCCTACGCCCTTGGAAAGTCCCTTAAGAGGGCTGACATTGCAGATATCGTCGTGGGTGCTATGAAATCCAAAGATCTACCAATGCCCAAGAAGAATAGCAACGCTCTGTACTTGGTTCTCACATCAGGCGACGTTAATGTGGAGAGGTTCTGCAAGAGCCCCTGCGGATACCACGACACCAAAAATATATCAAGTTCAGGATCAACATCAGCAGCGGCTGAGGGGTCGAGCCTTCCTCTTCTCTATGCATGGGTGGGGAATGCGGAGAGCCAGTGCCCTGGGCTATGCGCGTGGCCTTTCCACCAACCTCTCTACGGCCCACAGAGCCCTCCTCTTGTGGCACCCAACGGCGACGTGGGCATAGATGGGATGATCATCAACATAGCCACGGTTGTAGCTGGAGCTGTCACCAATCGCTTCTGGATTCACAGAAGGTAAGTACTTGCCTTCTGGATTCGATGACTGAATATGGGAGAGCAGAGAGCGGTGTTTATTTGTCTATGAAACACAAACTAATTGGACACCTTAAAGGAGTATTAGGTGTTGATTGGAGCCATGACGATGAACTGTTACTTACCTATGGTGATGGTGAGGTTAGCAAGATTTGGAATGTAAAAACTGGGGAATGCACCAAAAACCTGTGACAATGGTGGCGAAATTGGGTATCTGTTTTGCAGATGGTGTCCAAACAATAAACAAATGATAGTTGTAAACATTGATTATCGATTGTATGTTTTGAATGTGGAAGCTGAAACAGAAGTATATCTATTGACAGAGGAGTTAGAGACTCCTCTAGATATAACTGAAGTGGCTTTTACACCTGGTGGAAATGAACTGGTGATGATTTATGAGAGAGATAAGGTTTGGAGTGACAACCTTGAAACACAAGGGAGTGTGAATTACTATTCCAAGAAGATAAGTGCCTAGAAATAATGTCCCTATTCCATGGTCAGTCCTCCACAAGTGGCACTTTCTTCTGCGACGCTAGGCTGAACGCGTCCTCCAGGCATAACTAGCATAAGAGAAGCTAATGTATGGTTATCACTTGTCACCAACGGTTTAATCATCGTGTAGTGTTTGTTGGAGGTATGTATTGTTCTCCATTTTTTCAAAAATAATTGTGTAATGTTTAATTTAACAAGTTCAAATATAATAAAAATAGTATTTTGTTTGGTTTCATATGTTATGTTCCTCTATTTTGCATATTAAGGTAGGTTTTCTATTACTTTTCTATTTTTCTATGTGAGAGGGTGTTGTTTACATGTGCAGACTTGTTTGTCGGAAAGGCAGATCCGAAGGCGTGGATCAATGACCCCACACTGTACACTGTACTCCACCAAGGTAGTCCCCATGCAAGTGCCCGCGCGGATGAGGGATCCTGAAATCCGAGAGAAGCCCATGGAGTTCAATCCTGGCAGGGTCGTGGGTTCCAAGATGGATCTGCCTGGAAACAACTTTTGAGCTGATTACATCCGAGGCAGATCTGCGCCGGCTCTCGCATGGGGATTGCCATGGTGGAGTACACTGAGATGTTAATTTAATATATTTTTTATATAATTATAATATACTAATATAATATTATATTATATTATTTTTATAATAAAATAAGATCAATAAAATATATATATTACTTAATATTTTTTAAAATGTCGGAAAAGGGTTTAAAGGGATAATGAAGAATAGAAAGATGTTGACTTATAAATCAAGAATATATCATTTCATATGGACATGGATTTTATTAAAAATGATTTTTTTTTTTTTTATATAAATATACTGATGCAAATATTATTAAGATATTCAGTGTTTTTTTACTATTAATTTTTTTAATTGTGTGAGTAGGGATATTTGGTTCGAAGTGACTTTTTGTAATATTATTATAAGCTCTTTAGGATCTTTAATATTTTAAAAAAATAAATTTTGAGTTAAATACTTTTAAATAAGTAATTATTTTTATTTTTATTCATCTTTTAAATGGTTATACGAAATTGAAATAGGTTCTAAATTGAAATAGGTTTTACCGTATTATTTTATATTTACATAGTGATATTTCAATAACTTAAAATAATGTATGTCTTTGTCTTTGAAAGTTGAGAAATCTAATTAATTTATTTAATGTTATTTTATATATGTTAGAATTATTTTTATTAATTATAAAATAATCAATTCAATTTTTTAAACTCTTCTTAAAAGGCCTTACTAAAATATTGTTGTTTTTCAATTGATTTTTTCTAAACATCATTTGATTGTGTTAACATGTTCATATTTAGCTTTTAAAATTATAATATAAATTTCAATATGATTTAATTGTAAATTTTGATTGTAATAAAATCAACGTGTATTAGATATCTCATCTAAAGATGAAAATAAAATTAACAACTCACATAAATAAAGAATAAAAAAATATTAAAAAAGAAATATTTTTTATTAATAAAAAAAATAATTGATTCTTTATAAATATAAGATAAAAATTAATAAAAAAAATGTAAGTTACTCTAATAAATTTGTAATACAATAATTCTTATTTTAATTCGACATAACCAATTAAAAATTAATATGTCCATAGTTTTAAGTGTTCACAAAGAATATATCTTATTTTACACATAGATAACACAATTGATTTGATAAAGTAAAATGATTAAAACAAAAATCATTATGGATAACACAATTGGTACACACATCTAGTTTATGGTAAAAGAATGAAGTTTTGACTAGATCCTCAAACTAGTTATAAACTACTCCTCAAATATCTTTCTTACTATAATTGATCACATCAACTAGTTATATCAGGCTCTACAATCCTTTTGGTGTAGCTAGAATTTGAAAATTGAACCAAGTCCTTCTTGGTTCAAAATTTTTTGCACCCTCAAGACCTTAGCCAAGTTTGAAAGACCCAAAATAGCTACTAGATCAGCTTCCAAAGGATGAGTTGCACCCTCAAGACCTTGGCAAAGATTGGAAGACCTATAATAGCTTCTAGATCAATCTCCAGAGTAGGCTAGTTCTTGTAAAACTAGCTAAACTAACTAAAGGGGATTATAGAATAAAGAAAGAGATGCACAAATTTAGAAGCTAGAACTTAAATTAATTGTGATTCAACAATATCAAACGATATAAGGCATGCGAGTATCACACTCTAAACTAAATCAAACTACTTAAAAAACCATATTTGATTTAATATTACAGAGCATTTGATCAAATTAAGCATATATATTACCAAGCATTCTAGAGATTAGATGAATAGTAATCTAGAAAAAAACCTATATAGTAGAATAACTTTGACATAATAAACCATTCATCTAACTTTAATATAAATTCTTAATAATCGGTTTAGCATGCATACATGATCTACAAAAATTTCATAGAGAGGTTAAACAATAATCTAAATTTTATTCAAAGGCACATAGTACATTCATCATTTAGTTTATGTAATTATAAATGCTAAAGATCCAACCTTTAAAATGGGTTACGTTCAAGTATATATAATATGAAATATTTTTTAGTTACCCCATCGTGATTGCTTTTAAAACTAATTGTATGCCTATGATATTGATACAACACATGTCCATCCCTTTCTAGCTTATTTTTGTGCAACTATAATGACTCCATCATGTTGATGTGGCTTGGCTTAATTTCTTTTAAGGAGGTGGTGTCTTACATTTCTTCAACTAATCCATGAGATCATTTGAGAGATTAGCTTTATCTCATATTGCACGGTGACTGACCTAGTTGGATAAGGATAGGTGTTCAATAGAATAGTCTCTAGTGGTTGACATTATTTTATAGTAGGTTACGATTACCATGAGCAGGTCTTGAATTTTTGGCACTCTACCAGATTCATATTTCTTTAGCTAAAATCAATCTAGCTCTAGATTTCCAAGTGCAATAATTTTCCCTCTACTTGTATGACATCATCCTAATCATCGATTTGAATCTTCATCTCAACACATAGCCAAATTTTTTATTTTCTTTATCAAATGACAGACTTTTACTCTCCCTTGATGATGTCATGCTATTTAAAAGTCTATCTGCATTCTAAACTTAGTCATTCTTTAGTGATGTATGCTACCAGATGTCGTGCTTCTGTTTCAAAAATTCTTCATCTTTGTATGTCAGGTTTTATGCCTTAAGTTATTGTATTGCTTTCTGAAGTAAAAGGAAAAAGTTAAAAAGTGGTATTATAATGTTCACCCCCCTCTCAGTTTAAGCTTGTGTTCTTCAATTGGTATGAGAGCAAGTTACTTCGGAAGAGTTTCATAGCTTGAAGGAAAATCTTGAAAAGAACATAATGGATTTTACAAGTGGTAATTCAGCACCTATTCTTGATGGGACAAATTTTGGTCTATGGAGCATAAAGATGAAGGTTCATCTAATGGCTCTTGGAAATGAAGTTTGGGAAGCAGTTGATTTTGGGTACACTATTCCAAAGCTCCCTCCTACTACTAAATATGAGAAACTTCTACATCACAATAATTCAATGGCAATTGAATGCAATTATGAAAGGTCTACAAAAGGTAGATCTTACAAAGGTGATTCATTGTAATACAACAAAGGAAATGTGTGATCGATTGCAAGTGGTTCATATAGGTGATGTAAATGTTAGAAAAGAAAAATTGAGATATTTGAAAGGTATGTTTGAACAACTCAAGATGAATGATGAAGAAAATATTAGTGACTATATGCTTTGTATGGATGAGATTGTTAATTCCATGAAGGAACTAGGTCTTGCACTTGCTGAAAATGATGTTTGTGATAAAATTTTGAGGTCTCTTCCTAATAGATTTAGTGAAAATATTTTAGCTATTGAGGAAGACAAGGATTTGGATAAATTGAAAAAGGATGAGCTTCATAGTATACTTGCAGCTTTTGAGTTAATAACTAAAGTGGTACCTGATCCTAAGAAGGAGGTAGCTTTCAAAGCTACCATGAAGTCCAAGGGTAAACAACAAGAATACAGTGATAAGTCTTCTAGTGATGAAGAAGCAAACTGCAACAAGAAATGCAAGTTCTCAAGAAAGCACAAAGGTATGAAATTTGTTAAATGTTTCAATTGTGGAAAGTTTGGTCACTATGCTACTGACTATCCAGAACCCAAAGATGATTGTGATGAAGAATAATAAGATTATAAGCACAGGGAATATGATAAGCACAGGTATCAAAGGAAGAATAGAAATGAGCAAAATAGTCAATGGAAGAGGTACTTCCAAAAACACAAGAAAAATTTATACACAAACAAAGCAAGTAAGTTTTCTAGTAGTGATGATGGAATTTTTTCAAGTGATGATAGAAATAAGATGTTGTTTCTAACAGAAAATGAAGGAAAAGAAAAGAGGAATAGATTTGTTGTTCTTAAATGCTTTAGATGTGGAAATTTTGGTCACCTTGAGGATGATTGTACAAATGATGGTTTGAATTCTGGTAATACTATGTATGAAGATGCTTCATAAAATTATGATGAAGATATTATTATGGCTTTAGATGAAGGTAGCGCCTCTAGTGGTAAGAAATAAGAAAAGGATATTGATGTTTCAAAAGGTAAATAAATAGAGGATGTTTCAGAAAAGGGAGATGTAGATCTTGAGGATGAACTTGTTAATGCTCTTGATGTGTTAAAGAAAGAAAGAAAGAAATATGCTAGACTCATTGATAGGTTTGATGAATGCCATTATGAAAGATATGAGCTTATAGGGAATATTGACATATCTATAGCAAAGACACAAGAACTCAAAGAAGAGTTGGTAGCTAGGTCTCTTGAGTGTAAAGAGTTAAAACATGAAGTAGCTTCCTTGAAAAAGGAAACTTAAGAGTACAAGGAGAAGCTTTACAAGTTTGAAGAATGTTACAAGAAGGTAAAATCAATAATCAATGATCAAATAAGGACAACAGATAAAACAGGTCTTGGTTTTGGAAAGAAACAAAAGGAACAGGTTGAGGAATCTAGTATGAGCTCCCAAGAAGAAGATGGTTCAAATGAAGAGAGTACTTCAGAGAGTAAGTTTTCATATGGTGATTTAGATAGCACAGAATAAAAAAACATGAATCAACATAAGGGAAGAAATACTAAAGGACCTATGAGGTCAAGGCAAGGAAAGTTTAATGGAAGATGTTTTGCATTTCATAGGTTTGGACACATGGCTTCATAGTGCAGGGCTCAAGCAAGACAGGTTAATGGAAATTTCAAAAATGGTAATTTATTTCAAGGGTATTGTTACTCTTGTAATCAGTTTGGGCACAAGGTAGTTAATTACAGGGTTAACAACATGAAAAGGTTTGGTCCAATGGAGAGGATTCAAAAAATAGGTACATCTCAAAGGAATAACATTATCAAATGTTATAAGTGCAATAATGAAGGACAAACAACCAAATGGTGTAGAGCAAAAGTTCCAAGGTACAGGTTTAGGTCTATGAACAAGAACAAGAATAATGGTAGGAACATGAATAATGATAGGAATAAGAATAATGGCTTGGATAGAAACAAGGATGAGAATATGAACAAGAACAAGAACAAGAACATGGACAAGGATATCAAGGGAAATCATGGAAAGCCAACTATGAACACTGATGATGATCAGTTCTTAATGGGAGTTTTACTCCCACCCCAGAATTAATCACCTCAACAGGAGGTGGGGGAGGGGCTAATCTAAGAGGCTCATTCTTAGCCCTCAGCCCCAAAGGTGACCCTTTGCCATTGATGACAAAGGGGGAGATATTTGAGTAAGGGGGAGAGCCTTGAGTCAGGGGGAGCAAAGCTTTAGAGGATGGTTTTCAGTTGGTTTCAGTTTTGATAGTTGGCAATGGTTTCAGTAGTGGTTTGCCATCAATGACAAAGGGGGAGATTGTTGGCAATTTTGGTTATGTTGCCTAGCTTCATGGTTGTGAGTTGTCATTGATGTCAAAAGGAGTTTGTGTTGATATAAAAAGAAATTTGTGTTGATGTCAAAAAGAGTTTGGTGTCAAAAATATCTTGAAAGTTCCATGATGTTTGTTTAACAGTTTTAAATTAAAACCATGGTGACAAGGTTAAAGGTTTTTCTTAAAACCATCTGGACTCATTGAGGATTTTTATTAAAACCATATTGGATTAATGAAAAGGTTTTGCTCCTTGAAAATCCTTAAAAGTCCATTTTTATTATTTTTAAATAAATAACTCAAAACTTTGAAAATATTTTAAGTTAAGTTTATTATTAATAAAATAATAATTATTAATTTAATAATTATTATTGAAAGGGTTTCTAAACCCTTAGCGGTGCTCATGTGGAAGACTTACAATGCTGACGTCAACTTGCATGGGATGCAAAATACTATTAAAGCGCATTAATTCCTAAGGTTCAATGCACCTTCGATTTACGCGATTACCTTCAAATTTGTATTGCTCTGTGACCTTCTATTTTGGATTGCTCTATGATTTTTGAGTTTCGTATTGCTCCGTGTTTAAGTTCCAATTTCGTACATCTGTGAGGAAGATAAATTTGTTTTTCTTTAATCTCTACGAGCAAATGGAAGGTAAAATGATGAGTGGAGCTTGAGAGTTTTGTTGGGCACTTGTGCTCCAATGATAGAGGTAATGGAGCAAAGGCGCTCGCTAGGTAGAGGTGTTGAGATCAATTCACATTGGGCGTGTTTCATTTTTGGTCACGCATTATTGTGCATGTGGTACAACAGTTGCTTTGGGCCATGAGTTTGGAGGAGGAAGCGCTTTGGTGCTTATGTTGGTGTCTCCACACTTCTCCTAAGGTTGGAGAATTGATTTTTGGCCAAGGTAAATCTTTTGTTGATAATGTGGAATATTTGATTTGACTTGGCAATTTTGTTGGTAATTGGATGGGGGTATAAGGTTAAATAGAAATATTGCTTTGATATTGTTATTATTGATGCTTAATGTTTTTTTGGTAAATGCATTTAGAAGTAAATGTATTTTAGGAGTTATAAGGGTTTAAGGAATAATTGTGCTTAATGTCATATTTGGGTTAGAAAGCCTTTGGAGTTAGTGAGTGGATATTCTCTTGTAATTATTTTTGAGGTTGAAGTTATTTTGTGATATATTAAGTAGGATTTATAAGGTGTAAAGGAATATTGTTGATATGTATATTTGTGAGTTTTGATTATTGATGAGTTGGAGTGATAAGGTGTTATTAGGACTCTTATCATTGTGCATTATTCCATTGTTGCTAACTCTAATTTGTGGTAAATTGAGAGTTAGTGTTGTGACATATTTTGAGTTCTCCTTCTTCATCAAAGTAAAGGTATGAGCACATTATTCCATGGTTATTTTTGATTGATGGTTTTCAAAAAACAAGTTTGGAGTGAAAAGTATTAAATTAAGTTTCCTTATTTGGAGTGGATCTAATTTTCTGAAAGTTTAAGTATTGATTATGCATTATGAGATCATGATGATTTTATGAGTTATTGCATAATTTTGGTTTATGAGAGTGGAAGCATTTGAAGTTTGCTTTAGGTTTTTTGAGTGAGAAGCTTATGCCATTGCTATAAGTTATCGAAACCTAATTGAGTTGTTTGGTTGTTGAGAGTTTGGTTTTGAGATTGCTTCCATTGATATTGAGTTGATCAAGTTATTATTTACTTGATACATGAGTTGGGCTTGCTCCTTTGAGATTTGATTTTATCAAGTTGTAATTTTCTTGATAAACTTGGTTGTGTGGTTAAGTTGAGCATTCCCATTTGAGAGAAGTTGGAAATATCTTGAACCCATTTTTGATGCTTAGAGAGAGATTGCTTTGAGTTCTTGAAAACTACCTTGGATAGGATTTGATAGCAAGTTATGGTTCTATGTTGGAGGAGTCGATTCCTTGATATTGCATTATTGGCAATTGTTGGGTTGTGGTTCAAGATCTTGTGAAAGTATACTACTTCAATGAGATTGATTTGAGTTGAGATTAAGAGTTGAAGGATATAACATATTGAGTCTCTAACAATTCTCTTTATGCTTCTATGAGATTGATTTGAGTTGAGATTGAAAATTGAAGGATAGAACATATTGAGTATCTAACAATTCTCTTTATGCTTGTATGATATTGATTTGAGTTGAGATTGAGAGTTGAAGGATAGAACATATTAAGTCTCTAACAATTCTCTTTATGATTCTATGTGATTGATTTGAGTTGAGATTGAAAGTTGAAGGATAGAACATATTGAGTCTCTAACAATTCTCTTTATGCTTCTATGAGATTGATTTGATATGATTGGATGAAACACATTGGTTCTCTAAAAATTCTCTATGTGTGTTCAAATTGGGCAAGTTTCTTGGTAAACTTGCTTGAGCTGATTTGGGCAAGTTCTTGGTAAGCTTGCTAGGACAGATTTGGACATGTTCTTGTGGAGAACTTGTGAACTGATTTGGATAGGTTCTTGTGGAGAACTTATGGACTGATTTGGATAGGTTCTTGTCAAAA
Source organism: Wollemia nobilis (assembly GCA_028583015.1). Lineage (NCBI taxonomy): Eukaryota > Viridiplantae > Streptophyta > Pinopsida > Araucariales > Araucariaceae > Wollemia > Wollemia nobilis. The sequence goes on from JAQPPZ010006127.1 coordinate 536,029, forward strand.
AACTTGTGGACATATTTTATGAAGTCTTGGTGGAGACTTGTGAGCAGTTGTGATTGATTTGTTCAAGCTTTTGTCTTAAGCTTGGGATAAATCTGACAGAGATTTGAGAGCAGATTTGTGTTTGACTAGAGGACTATGTTTGGTGCAGATTTGTGACAAAGTTTGAGAGGACTTGTGTTGGATCAACTGACTGTGTTTAGTACAGGTGTTGATGAGTAGTTGTGGAGGTGATCAGTAAGGACAAAAGTCTCTAGAGCCAGATCAAGGAGGACAGGGATGTCTTTTGTGGAAAGGAGTTCCACTTGCTAGCGGCAGAAGAGGTAGTGATCTTCTGAAGTATCATTTCCAAAGCTTTGGGGTATAGGACATCTTATTTGGGTAGGAGGCTCATAAATACTTCTTTGGGGGATAGGACATCTCCTTTGGGTAGGAGGCTCATAAATATTTTATTAGGGTAAGGATTCTCCTTTGGAAAGGAAGTCCATAAACATTGTAATTGGGAAGGATTCCCAAAGGATTTGATTGAGAAAATTTAGTGAAATATTTTCTCTATGGAGTAGCCCACCTTGGGTGAACCACGTTATATTGGTGTCTCAATTGTGTGATGAATTGTACACTAGTTTGATTACTGATTTGATTTCTCTATTGGTTCATTGCATTGCTTTATGAAGTAAAGGGAAAAAATTAAAAAGTGGTCTTATACTGTTCACCCCCCCTCAGTATAAGCTTATGTTCTTCGAGATAAATAATCATATTTAAGATGGAATTCCAAGGACTCTTATCACAATAGTGATATAATGGCCTTAGAACTCCTTGCTAGATGGATTGTAAGGGAGTAATCATGGATGTGGTTATTTCATTTATGATGGTTTACCATTGGTGTGGTTTTTCCATCTTCAAGGTATTCACCTGGTCTTGGTGGACCAAATGGTGATTTCTCCTTTTAAGGGGATGAAACCAGTATGCTTGGCCAGCATACTCATACCAAGTGGGGTATGAGGGTTTCGTAGAAGCTGATCACTTCTACTTAAAGAGACTATGATGAAGTCTCTATAGCTATTGAAGCTATGTGCCTTGAAAGATACAATCCAAATGGAATACGCATATCTTAGGTTATGGATTAGGTCTTTGCAATATGAATATGAACACAAAAAAAAAAATGTGGATAAGGAGGAGTAACGATTGGGGTTTGTTACAACAATAGTATGTGTTTAGGTAAAAGATGACTTATTTTCACCCAAATCAAAATATTTAGCTCAAAATTCCAAAAAGAGCACTTATATCAAGGAAATATTAAATATTTATCCCACACTTCAGGTTGGTAAGTAATTAAAAGAATATAGAAGCAATATCTTACAAAAAAAGGTGACTTAATATTTTTGGAAAAGAAATATAAAAAAAAATGGAGGGAAAAATCCAAGAAGGAAAAACACACCTTCATTTGACAAGACAAATTTTTCTTGTAATTTGGAAGAATCAATGAAAATTTTAGTATAGGTATATATACTCATAAAAAATTATTTTTCAACGAGGATTAATTCATGGAAAAATATGAAAAAATTGTGAAATTTTACTATGGCTATTGGAGCACCAAAATTATTATTGCCATATTTTCAACTACTAAGGGAAAATAATTATGTTGATTTGAATACCAAACTTAAAACACAACTTGAGTTTGAGGATGTGTGACAAGTAGTAGATAGGACCAATAATCATTTTGAAGAAGCAAATGAAGACCAAATAAATATCAACAAGATAAATAAAAAGGGAAGGTTAATCATCATATTTGAAGTAGTAGATAAAATCCAAGCATACATTTGGAATTCATCGATACCCAAAGATGCATGGGAGAAGCTAAGGATAGTATTTGCATATTAAGTCTTGCAATGTAATATTTACAATTAATTACAATTTTTTTATGAAGATAACTTGGTAGAATGTTCTAGAAGTAGAGTTGGTAGACTCAAATCTTATTCTGTACTTTAATTTGAATTCTTGTGTAATCTACTTCATCAATCTATAACTTCTTCTCTATAAATGACTCAAACCATTACAACATATTTGTCAAAATGGTTACTTTCATGCCTAGGTGGCACTTGGTTCATATGCTAGAAGGCATTGATACAAATACATGGTCTTCTTAGGGATGCTCTAGTTTTGTGCATCGTAACTTTGTGAAAAACTAGTCTTGGGGATGGTGTTGTTAATGTCATGTTAATAGAGTAATCGGTGTTGCATCCGGGTATCATGCATCGACATGAAATGCTCTGCTTGTGTAATTTTGGGATCCTCTTCCTAGATATTATATCTTTGTTAAAATATAATGGTTTGTGCAGTCCAATTTTGGACATCATGGTTTTGTGCATTCTCGAGTGGGCTCAATTTTTGACATAAATCATCTTGAATTTTGACTCTTATGCAATCTAAATTTTAGGCATTGAGCCTGCATGGTCCCATGCTTCGACATGGATGTGCTGATGTCATTTATTCAAGGCACCCAATTTTAGACATTGAAGCTTTGGGTAAATAGATTTGTGTGTTCATAGGTAGAATAGGCTTTATGTTGATTTCATTGTTGATATAATCCTAGTTTTAGGTATTCTATTCCTATGTAGCATTGACAATTTTGAAAAAAATAGATGATACTTTGCAAAAATAATCTTGGTTTTTGAGATTAAAACGAGGTCATGAATTTGACCTACATTCTTGGTAATTATCAAGAATTTTTTCTTGTAGAAAAAGAACCCAAACATCCTTACTCCTAGATTGTACACTTGTGTAGAAGAGGAGTCGAATGAGCTATAAAATAATCTAACAGGGGAAGGAAGGGTGAAAATGATATAATGATTAATAGATATTATAAGAAATAAGAAATGCGAGGGTCATAGAAAGTGGAAGAAAGAAGATAAGAGATATATAAGTAGACGAAAGAAGAAGTAGTAGCACATAAAATAATTACTAAAGAAAAGGAGGGGAAAATAATATTAGATGTGATATTACTTATAAGAAGTATGAAATACAAAAATGGAGGAAGGTGAGAAATTTATGGTTAATCAAGCAATGTACAGGCATATAGAAAAGGAAGGGGTGATACAAAGGGAATAAAGGTAAGAAATGAGGGAGAGATGGTACAAGGGGATACCTGGACCATGATAACCCTAAAGAAAAACATACCTCCATGAGCATTCTTCGTCATAGCTAAATTTCTATTTTGTTCCAGGAAAGATGCCTTAGGCAAATAGTCCAAGCTTTTATAGACAAAAATTTATCATTATTATGCCTTCTCTTCTAATTTGTCACTTGCCATAGTGCAATGCTTCAATCCTATCATAGAACTCATGATTACATCAAAGAATACTTTTTCTTAAATTATGAGGCTGAGGTAGCCTTAAACAGATCTCAAGTGGTAACTTTGCATGCTAGCTTTTCCATAATGATTGTGTAGTTATGTCTTCTAACTTGGCATTATTTCCAATAAAAATGGAGCTTGTTTGAACTATTTCTTAACATGCTTTACCTAACGTATTTATGCCAACTAAGCTCCTTTGTATTAGTTGTCTTATATTTTTCTTACATCATACATAGGAAAAAGTATCTTGTGATGCATATCTTGCATCGTTTGTTAGCTTCACTCATTCCATGTCATGGTTTTGAGTACCTTCTCTACCATATATCCATTTCTCTTGTCTTGTCCATTGGGCTATGAATTTGGGTAAAGGATGATAGAGGGAATAATAGGCAAATTACATCATGTGAAGGATAATAAAAAATATAAACAGAGTGTATGGAGTAATTATTATGATATTTGAGCATGTTAGTTGTGCTATAAGTAAAAAATGCTAAAAGGGATAATTTTTTAACGTAGTGAATATTTTTGCTTTAGATACGATTATTTACCCCTTTATTAGGTTTATGCAACTTCTTCCTTTCTCCATGCTCTCATGTGTTTCTGAGTTTGACCAAAATTGAAGGTCATTCATTCATTGGTTGATATCCTTATTTGCTCAAGTTGTAGTCAAATTTTTATTTACTTGCCATCTATTTACATAAAAATGTGGCATGCTTGCCCATGCATAGTAGAGGTGATTTATTGCAATCTTCCAATGAAATGAAAATATCCTAACCATATGATACTAAACTTGAGGATCTCTTTCTGATAGAATCTCGGGGATCTACAACTATCTCCAGGCACTTCCAAATACCAATCTAGATTTACTCTATTCTCAAGAAACTCTTGGTTCTAGATATGTATGCTAGTCAGATAATTATCTTGTACTAGGAACCATATTAATGAGTGTTTACCTTTCCAATATATCCTATAAAGTTTCTAGAATCATATCTATGATCAACTCATGTTTTGTTTGATTTGCTCTTCTTTACCCATGTATTTTTCTCACAGATTCATCTTGATTGAATGTCCAAAATTATTGAAGCTCGTGATCCTCAATATTTTGGAAAGAAATATAGTTGATTATTGAGTCTGACTATTCCTTCAAATAAAATTGTAGTGGGTTGTGATCATTGTGCCATGTATCTTGCCATGTTTGGTCTAGTTCTCCTTCTATTCAATTACTTATTTCCACTTTTATATCCCAGGTACCTTTCTTTATAAGCATTGCTTTTAGTTCTTTATATTCTCCAATGTGACTTTAATCTTGGTTCAAGCATCCTTTAATTTATTCCAAATAATCCTTAGAGGTACATCAATAATCACTATATCTTGTACTACCACAATATCTGAACATCCATGTATCAACATTGAAATATTTTTCAAGAAGCCAATTGCTTTTATAAATCTCTCTTTGAATTAAAACCACTTATATTCTATTGCACTGATAATTAATCCCATACCCTTGCATATTTCTAGAGGTATAATTATGATTCTAGCTTATGGATCTACTACACAATTATGTAGTATGCACTTCTCCAAATAAATATATAGGTTAAATGGAGTGGACTAACTTTTTTGCATGCCTGAGGATGTTCTCCATATTGTTGGTCTTGTTGGATTGCTATTCTTCTTTTATTATTAAAGAGACAAATGTACTAGGTTCATTTATTTAGCCACTAGTAGATCTTTTCTCAGCTCCAAAATAGACTTGTAGCACCCTAAAATTAGCACGGTTAAAACCTTAGTAAAAATATAAAATGTTAAAATTTGAATTTCAACCCCAAACTACCTATTAAACCGCCTTTTACCCACTTTCCTCATTTTTTGTGCCATTTTTAGGATTTGTTGTGACCGTTGGATGATATCGCCTTAGATTAGACGAATTCGTCTAGAGAAGAAAGTCCAGATGATTTCATCCCAAAACTGATTTTTTAGAATTAGACTTTGTTTCAACGACGTCTATAATCGGGGCAAAAGCGTGTTTGTGCCGTTAGAGACCTCCCCCGTTTGAGATCTCCCAAATTGGGATGATCTCCAACCTCCTAACCTCCATCCTAAGCATATTTAAACCTTAAGACCTCCCTTGACCTTCCCTGGCTAAATTTTCCTGTAACTTGATCTTTGCGCGCATTAGAATACTCTGAATTACCATCTGCATTTGTTTTTTCCAAGTTTTTTTATAGGGACCTCAGTGATTTTTAGCCAAAGCAAGCTCAGATCATCGTAGATGATCCTGTACAATATAGGATGATCCCGTCCAAATTTGAGATGATTTCGACTGCAGTCTACATTGGGGGAAATCAGTGCCCAAATTTTGTGCTTTTCCTATATTTTTCTACTATTTTATTCTACATTTAGTTAGTTTTATTATTATTTCCTGATATTCTGCATCTTGGAGTTCACCCATGTAATTTAATTACATAATAAAATCATGATTAGTTATTAAAGCATTGTAATTTACTTGCATTTCTATTTGGGATTATTTTATTAACATCATTTTGTCATTTCACATCATTTCCCTTTATCAGCATAGCTGCATTTTTTGTATTCTATATCTATTTCTCTGTTTCCAGGTTTCTGACGAATTCGTATGACAAATTCGTCAGATCTCAGACGATCTTGTCGGATCATAGGCGATTTTGTCAAATTAGAGGTGATCTAGACTGCTTCAAAAATTAGAACCTCCATCAGACATCCAAAATTAGGTATGGATTTCTTCATTTTATTCTCTATGTTTTATGTTTAATTTTGTTTTCTATATTCATTTAATTTGCATTTTCATAATAGAACAACTTAGATTCATTTGGCCAAACCTAGGATTTGGATGATTAAAGATAAAATTGAACACATTAAAGACATTCCCAACCTAGGTGTGGAAACTGCCACTAAATGTTTCCCTGGTGAACCCCACCATCCATCGAAAAATCACCTTAATACCCCTCCCCCGAGAGGCGGGACCTTCAAAGGGCCTCTCAGTCCGAGGTATTGTCCCATCCTTCTCGCATCCCCCTTCCGGACGCGGATCCTTTAGCCTGAAAGTAAGGGTGCAGAAAATTTGGAACGATACATTTTGGTGAACCCGACGTGAATAACATAGGCATCTTTCTGATTCAAAAATATAAACAAAAACAAAAAAAACAAAAAATATATATATATATATATGTATGTATACAAAAAAAAAAAAAGGTAACAAAATCATCATTTCAAGTTTGCATGTTTTAGATTTAATTCTAAATAGTAGATACTAAATATTACTTTTATAAGTACTAAAGAAACCATGAGTTTTTACTCAAATCAATATGAGCCCGTCAGTAATGTTGGAAGAATTTAGCTAAATACATTTGTTGATTATGACCAACCTCATCCCTATTCAACACCACCTTCATCACACTTTTCTCATTTTTCATCCTTACCCCAACAGGACAATCCCTTTGCAAATACTCTTCATAACGATATTATCTATTATCCCATCTATCCATATTATGTCTATCGATCCACATACAATCCTCCTCCACCCTTTCAATATTCTTCTTTCAATACAACACATCCATTTCAACAAAAAAATACTTATTCTTTCAATTCTACCATGCACTCACCTCATACATCGCAATCTTCCTGTCATCATTCTACCCATAATAAATAAAATAGAGGTGAGAAACCATTAGGTCATTTTATGACGGAATTCCTAAGGCATTTATCAAAAACCTCTAGAAAACCTTCATCACGTAAATTTACTAAGCTCAATCAACCAATGGATATAATTCTCAAGTATTTACTTGACACAAATAGGATTGAACTCCCTTCCATAAGACAATCTGATACCATAACAGATTAGTTTAAACATGAGCTACATTGTGAATATCATAGAGTGGATGGACATATGACACAAAAATGTAAAGATTTAAGATGTTCAATTCAAGATTTGATTGATGAGGGTATTTTTAATATAAAAGAATTACAATCTACAACTGATGATAAATCTCTAGTAAACAATCAAACTCCTACAAAACAAATACCAATAATCAATCAAGACATGAGGATCTCCCAAGAACCCCTATTCAATTATCAACAACATGAAACCAATCAAATGTTGCATGTTAATGTGTCCCATCATGATGATATTATTAATATAGTAACATAAACTACAAATGAGCAACCTCAAGTTCAATCAACTCAATCCGATATTCAAGAGATGGATTCCTCATTTGACCAACCCTCAAAACTATCTTTGGCTCTAGAGAATGATCCAAAATGGAATGTAAGCATAGAAAGCTCATCTTTAGAATTAAAATCTCAATCTGAAATCCTCTTTGACAGCCAACAACAAGTGATTAAACCTCAAGCAAAGATATCTCTTTTAGAAGTATTACAAAGTTCTCATAAGGAAACGTTGTTCAAAATACCTAGCCAATAATTTGTTCCTCATGATATTTTCCCTAAGGACATAATTAATGGTGTAAACCCTCTTGAGGTTAATCATATTTCATTCTATGATGAGGATATTACTTCCTCTACTCTACAAGAAGACTCATCTCTTTACATTACAGGATCTAGTAAACAAACACATGTTAAAACTATCATGGTAGATAATGGTTTCTCTCTTAATTTATGCACTTATCAATTATTCCAAAAACTCAAATCAAAGGAAGAAGATATTAATGAATCAAATGTTATTATAAAATATTTTAACCAGGAAATTCAAGAAGCTCAAGGTACTATAATTTTTCCCCTCAATATTGGATCCAAGATCCTGGATACTTTGTTTTATGTAGCATATTGCCCTTCACCTTACAACCTACTTCTCAAAAGTCCTTGGATTCATACGATGAGGGTTGTCCCTTCCACTCTTCACCAATATTTGAAATTTGAACTTGCAAATAAAATTGTTACCATACATAATGACCCAACACCATTTGAAGAATATTTAATGGTTGAAACATCAAGTTCTATACATTCTCCATTGTCACAATTATTTTTTATCCATCACTTTTCTTCATCCATATATGATCATCCTTGTTTACCAAATAACACCCATGCATATATTTTATATATGCTCCCTCCATATTATCAAGACTTGGAAGGTAGTGATAAGAATGAAGAACATTCTTATCCTTCTGACATTTTATTTTGTAATATGATAAATTTTACATATATAAAAGTAAAATCTTTTGTTGCATTATTCTACATTATAACAAAGCTTTTGTTATCACTACCTTTTGTTCTTACTTTCAACACAACCAAATTATCCTTTAAAACCTCCTTTGATTTTGAAGCAACCTTAGACATGCTTTACTCAAATAACCTTGTATAGTGTATATAGATCATCTTGTATATACCACCAAATTCGTCAATTAAAATCAAAATAAAAAAAAATCAAAAAAATTATAAAAAATCTTCAAAAAAATTGGTTGTACATATTTATTTATTGCACTTATTTCTTCTTAAAGTATTGCAGTTATATTTTCAAATTATTTTGGATAAATTAGCATTTATTTGGAATCCCTCACATTTCACAAACACAAAAATAAATATCTTGATTTTATCTGGCATGATTACTAATCTCTCTTATATCAAAGTCCAAAAAATTTAATCAAATAAAGTTTTGAGCATAGAGAAATGATCTTGTTATTTACTTGAACCAAGTATATCTCTTCACATTAAAATGATTTCATTGCACATTCGATATGATGCTACATAGTAGAAATGGTTTCCTGAGCGAAAAGTTTCCCCTGCTATCCTATCATGCACATGGTCTAGAATCTTTGAGAATTGACAAAAGGACAAGCTCACCCCTACCCGGAATAAAAATCCCTTTCTCTACAGCTAATCCGAGCAAGTATCCCTAGCATAGGAAGAAAAGAAAACTTCAAGAAACAGAGAAAAAGAAAAAGGTTATTTCAATATTATCTCAAATATCAAGCAAAAATACAAAAGTACAAAAAAAAAAAAAAAGAGCAAAGAAAGCAAAACAAGCAAAAGCAAAAGCAATAACATCCCTTTCCCTACCCATTGAAAAGAAATGAAGGGTTGATGAGCTTGAATCCATGGAATTCTCAATTATTGGAAAACTGTGAGGTAAGCCCCATAACTGGTGGTTTGTGCCCCACCCGCTTGGCCTTGGGTAACTCCTAGCGTGGTGATATGTCTGTCACATTAGCGACCTTCTTTTGTACAGACCTATGTCTGCTTATGGATTAGCTAGCTCTTCATAACCCGACTTACATAGTAGTTTGGTATGGTTAGATGCATCTAAATCATGGTTAATGAACACTTATTTGGTTAATTTAAATCACTTGTATCAAATTATCTTGCTCAAAACTGGTAAATGAACAATGCAATTGCACACACATTTGTATTTGAGAGATTTTGTGTATCATTATGATAAATCAAGATCAGAAATGAACTCACATATGCACATGGGATTCCTTATAAATCTAACTTTTGTCTTTAAGATACTTTGAAATATTTTTGCAAATTGTTTGGAATAATTTCATTTTTCTTATTTGAGAAAAGTTATTTAGCATAAAGACAGCTACATACATTTTCAAAAAAATCAAAATTTCTTTCAAAACATACAATAAAATCACATATATATACATTGTCGACTTTTGCGATGATGGTATAGTTCCAAAACTTACATTGGAATTTTATGCCTAGCACAAGTCCTCATCTTCATATTATCTGTTTATTTTCAAAAATTAAAAATCAACCATGCAATAAAACTATTATATCAAATTTCTTTGTATTTTCACGATGATGAATAGGAAAAACGTAATCAAATCAAGACAAAACATAAAGAGGAAGCAGGAGCATAGACCTTTTATATTAATTCCAAATTCGGTTACAATCCATCTCCTCCCCTTTTAGGGGCTAGGAATGTTAGCATGTTTTTGGTTACAATCATGATCAATACTCCTTCTGCATGCCCACATTTGAAATGGATGGGCCAAAGTGTTGCCACCACTCGCGATGATGAATCCTTGGTTCTTGTTGCTTATCCTACGATCAAAGAAACAACCAAGGCATTAGTAGCACCTGTGACAAGAAAGGATAAAGCGTTTGACTTTGGAAATCAATGAGAAATGCATGCAAAAGATTGATTAAATCGGTAAACAAAACAACTCTAAGCAACCTGCAACTTTGACAGAAATCGAAAAACATCACCAGATGGCCACTGCCATTGAAACAGTTGGCCAATCTGCTGTTGACTGTAATTCGTCCCTGGGTGGGATGAATTCTACTGTTATTCGTCCCCGAGTGAGACGAATTCGACTGTGTTAAAAAGTTGAGTTGATGCTGCTCCAATGTCAAACTTCCAGACCTCCAAAACACCTGCAAATAGAGGGGTTATGTAATTGGGGCCATTTTGGGACGACCCAGATGGTCGGATTCTCCCAATTTGGCCTCTATATTCAAGAATTCGACATCGCTACCCGCAAGTTAGTGGGACAACAAAGCGACAAAAGGCATGATAAAATCTGATCAAAATGTTATGGAATTGAAGCTATGAATTATCTAGACAGCATAACATGAAATACAATATAAACAATTAATCTAGAGTACTTTAGGATGAAACTTAGAAAATGCGGGGTGCCCAAGTGGGCCTCCCACCGTTGGCACTTGATTTCGGTGCCAATCCACTAGGGATGGGCCCAAAACCTCTTAGGATTGTGTTGTTGGAAAATTGGTGGTTTAAGGTGGTCAAATTTTGGATTTGGGTTGGATCCATGCTTCCAAAAGCCACCCAATAACCTCCCTTGCAAAAGAGATTAATGGATGTGAGAAGGCGAATCAAAAGGATGCAAGTGGGTGTTCAATTGGGCAGCACTTCATTGCTTGAAAATGCCTCCAATCTGTCCTCATTTGGGTGGGAAATTCCACCATTTTATAGACCCATGGGGTCTCTTTGGAGGGGCATGCAGGGATGCCATGTGGCGGCCATGCCTTCCCAAGAGGGAGGAGACTCCTCCCTGACTTGGGCTTCCATGACTGCCCTTGTGATAGTCCACTAACTGCCAACCTACCCACCTACACGTGCATGCATGACAGGAGGCAATAATTGACTATCCTTGGCTACCAATTTGCAGCATTTTTCTTTTTTTTCCTGTTAAACCTAGAATTCATCTTGACCAGAGACGATTTAAGAATTCGTCCCTAGGTGAGACGAATCCCAATTAGTATTCGTCCTTGGGTGAGACGAATACTGGGCAAAGTGCCTAAATGTGCCAAATTGCTTCTTGACCTTACAAAATTGTTGTGAAAGTGGTTAGGACCACTGTTTAACCTCTGAGGGCTGCCCTAGGGGTTGTGTGTGTCAAAGCAATCAGTGTTTGCAGTCACATAATCAGATTGGTGCTGTTTTGGTTTCTACATATGTCAACATGCAAATTTGCAATGATGGTATAATTCCTACGGAATTGTTCAAAAATTTTATCACACTTAGGAATTTATGCCTAGCAAAATTCATTTTTATTATATTTTGCAAAATATTTTCATGGAAATCTGAAAACAAATCATCATCCTCATCATCATTTGCATTATCCCATCAAAGTCTTAAGACAGTCTCTTAAGCACTTTTTTACTTTTAGCAATATTTCTATACTAGGATTGGCTTGATGACCGAGTGAACGACGACTCCATGAAATGGTCTATAATAGCGACAATGTCCTTTGAAATTATTGTTAGAAGTCCCTTTTTATATTTTATCACATCACATCATAAACAACCAATTTGTTACATTAGATTATTTCATTTAAATTTTAAAGCATACATTAAAAACATAATATTTCCAAACGACATAATTACATGAATCATCAAATCAAAAATCAAAACATTAAAGCATCATACAAACACATCAGATAAGTTATATGATCAAAAATATCTCATCTATATATATATCAACAAAATCATATACATCATCTCAAAACTGGATCGGTATGCCACAATCTATACCTCAGCATACTCAATCCTCTCAAAAATAAATAAAAATATAGTACATTCTGTAGTCAGTCAGCAGCTAGCCTCGACTGCAGAGCTCTAAAACCAAAAAAAATAATGAACAGTACAAATGAATTAGGGTTTTTCCCTATTTTTCTTAATTTTATTCAAAAACAATTAAAAACATTTTAAAAATTTTGCTTTTCTACGTTTTTACCTCAATCGTTCGATTTGGGTAAAAACATGGAGGGGGCACCATAGTAAGCTGTCATACAATTTGACCTAGAATCGTCGCCTAAAAATGGGAATAAATTTTTGCTTTCTCATAAATCGAGAAGAACTCATCTTTAATGCATTTTCCTCGAAAAATTTGCTAAAGAGGGGGCAAAATGTAGCACCCTAAAATTGGCACGGTTAAAACCTTACTAAAAAGATAAAATGTTAAAATTTGAATTTCAACCCCAAACTTCTCGTTAAACTGCCTTTTACCCACTTTCCTCGTTTTCCATGCCATTTTTAGGATTTCTTGTGACCGTTGGATGATATCGTCATCGATCAGACGATATCACCTCAGATCGGACGAATTCATTTGGAGAAGAATGTCCAGATGATTTCGTCCCAAAACTGATTTTTCAAAATTAGACTTTGTTTCAACGACGTCTCTAACTAGGGCAAAAGCGTGTCTGTGTCGTTAGAGACCTCCCCCGTTGGAGATCTCCCAAATTGATATGATCTCCACCCTCCTAACCTCCCTCCTAAGCCTATTTAAACCTTAGGACCTCCCTTGACCTTCCCTGGCTGAATTTTCCTATAACTTGATCTTTGCGTGCATTAGAATACTCTAAATTACCATCTGCATTTCTGTTTTCCAAGTTTTCTTGTAGAGACCTCAGTGATTTTCAACCAGAGCAAGCTCAGATCATCATAGGCGATCCTATACAATCTGGGATGATCCCGTCCAAATTCGAGACAATTTCGACTACAATCTACATTAGGGGCAATCAGTGCCCAGATTTTGTGCTTTTCCTATATTTTTTTGCTATTTTATTCTGCATTTAGTTAGTTTTATTATTATTTCCTGATATTCTGCATCTTGGAGTTCACCCATATAGTTTAATTGCATAATAAAATCATGATTAGTTATTAAAGCATTGTAATTTACTTGCATTTCTTTTTGGGATTATTTTATTAACATCATTTTGTCATTTCACATCATTTCCCTTTATCAGCATAGCTGCATTTTTTGTATTCTATATCTATTTCTATGTTTGCAGGTTTCTGACGAATTCGTGTGATGAATTCGTCAGATCCCAGATGATCTTGTTAGATCGCAGACGATTTTGTCAAATTAGAGGCGATCTGGACTGCTTCAAAAATCAGAACCTCCATCAGACATCCAGAATCAGGTATGGATTTCTTCATTTTATTCTCTGTGTTTTATGTTTAATTTTTTTTTCTGTATTCATTTAATTTGCATTTTCATAATAGAACAACTTAGATTCATTTGGCCAAACCTAGGATTTGGATGATTAAAGATAAAATTGAACACATTAAACACATTCCCAACCTAGGCGTGGAAACTACCACTAAACGTTTCCTGGTGAACCCCACCATCCGTCAAAAAATCACCTTAATACCCCTCCCCCGAGATGCGGGACCTTCAAAGGGCCTCTCAATCCGAGGTATTGTCCCATCCTTCCCGCATTCCCCTTCCGGGCATGGATCCTTTAGCCTGAAGGTAAGGGTGCGAAAAATTTGGAACGATACAAGACTATCTAGAGATATTCTTAATTTTTGTCAAAACTTCTTATGTTAGGGTAGAGGCTTTAAATAAAGCATGAAACTAGTTTACTCCTTTAAGCCTCTACTTTAGGATCATTTTTGGGAAGTACCACTTCTTATATAGTTGGATCCTCTATTGAATTAATGACTTATATGAAATTAATACTAAGGAATGTAATTGTATTACATTATTTCCACTTTATACAATTGGATTCCAGATATACTCAGAGTTATATACCACTTCTTATTGGTTTTCAACATAATTCATTCATTTTAAGCTTTATTGATTCAGTTCTACTATAAAATCCACCACATATTCCATCAATTGAAGTTTCCACGGGCATATAAGATGCAAGATTTTTTCTTTAGTATGAATCTCAGTATGTGATGAAGGTTTGCACATATCCAATATTTGAGCTACTTCATGTATATTATCAGTAAGTCTTTGATTTATCTCTTTCTCTATGGTACACTTCACAGTCATCAATTTTGGGCTAAGAGAGTTGCTTATCCATTTGTTTAACATCTTTGATCAATTTCTAGATCATTATTTTATATTCTTACTCTCTTCAAAGCTGATCCACTTGTATAGTGGGAATAGCATCAAACATAGGAATTTGGTATGGATATGACCTACACTATTCATGATATGGTGTGTAATATGTACTTGGGGAAGGGTCAGGTGGGTACATGGTGTTTCTAGGAGGTATTTTTTCTATTGTGATGAACATATTTTTAGCTAGTATAGCTTCTTGAAAAACTTGTCGAAACCTTATTTTCTTATACTGTTGAATCAATAGATTTAGGTTAGGGTGTAAGGTGTGAATATAAAATATATAAGCTTAGGCATGAGAGGGATAAAATTATTAGGGAATCCTATTCCAATTTTTTTTAAAACAAACATTAAATTAAAATATGCTCTTATGGGAGACTCTTCTAATGGATGAGAATTAAGTAAGTAAGAAGAATGAGTCTCTAGAGTCATCAAATTTAGTGATAAGAGCTTTGAATTACTTAGACCAAATATTAATGCTCTTATCTTCTAAGGATCTATACCAAAATAATACTTTACCCTTTAAATATTATATAAGTAACCTAATAATTACATCTTCAAAGATAATATCATACATAGTAGCTAGAGAAGCTACATATTAACAATGCTCATAAGTTGTTTTCCCATTTCTATCATAACTAGGAAGAACTTTCAAGATAACTTTTGGTATTTCAAGAAGGTTTGGAATGTTAAGGGGACCAATAACATACTAGGTTAAGTAAAATTGTTTAGCCATAAGGATGGTATCCAACCTATTCCTAGATAATTCTAGGTTTAATCTTTAGGTGATTCACCATATGAACATATATTCTTCACAAATGAGATCAATATTGTTCATCAAATATTGAATTCTCTAGGAAAGTGAGATAAAATAACAAGATTTATCCCACTGGGTATGGAAGAAACTACTACACTATTAGACTAAAATATGGCATACCTGTGGATAGGCATTGTGACCTAGAATTTAGCCAAAATATAGAATTGGATGAAACAAGATTACTCTCTATTTTAACTTTGGATAAGCTTGACTCATTTAATTGATTGTGCTTTGAGAGAAAGAGGTTATAAAATAATAAGGATTAGAGAAAGATATTGAAAAGTGGACATGATATAGTGTAACAACATTGGATCTTACTAGATAATATGCCATCAAATAAATTACATGATACTTAACAGACTAGTCATTATCAACTACAATTATAGGTTCATTAAAATTCTAAAATTCACTTTAAAAATTCCAAGGACTCAATTAATTAGCAATCCAATAGACGATCCAAACTTACTTTAATAGAATAAAGTAAGTCTTAAATGTAATAGAAACAACTTAAAGTAAAGCATACAGATAAATCCTACAATTACATAGTAATGGAAGCCAAATAGCTATCACTTTATTGATTAGCAGTAATATTACACAGTAATACCATGCAAGGACTATATAGTTGATGATTGTATTGAGTTCTCTCCACATATTTATAGGTTGCATATTAAATATTGCAGCATAATATTTACAATTAGATACAAATTTGTTATGAAGATGAAAGCACGAGATTCCGGGCGAAGGAAACACTAATTGCGATGCATTCAAAATCAAATACGCTTAAGTCCTAAAAATGTAGAATGCATGAAATGAAAGAGACGCATTGAAATGAGATACAAGCAAATGGAGAAAACACAGCCCTTTCATTAAACTCTCTTGATCTCTGTTACAAAGACGCCTCCTCCCTTTTCAGGGGCTAGGAGCGTTAAAAGAATTTGATTACAATCGAGACTTAAGGTTCCTCTTTCCGCGTGCCCACACTTGAGATGGGCGGGCCAAGATGATGCCGCCGCTGATGTTGATGAGTCCTTGACCTCTGCTGCTCCTCCTGCGAACAAAGAAACAACGAAGATGTCAGTAGCACCTGCTGCAAATAAAAAGTGTTTGTTCTCTAAAATCGCCAAAAGATGCATGTAAACATTCGTCTGAAACAGTGAGTAAAGTGAGTCCAAATAGCCTAAAAACCTGACAGAAGACAGAAAATATTACCAGAAGGCCATTGCCACTGAAACAGTTGGCCAATCTGCCTTCAACTGGAATTCGTCCCTGGGCAGGACGAATTCTGACTGCTATTCGTCCCTGGGTGGGACGAATTCTTCTGTGTTGGAAAAGCCGACCTGATGCTGCTCCAATGTCGAATCCCGAGACCTCCAAAACACCTGCAAACAGAGGGGTTATGTAATTGGGGCCATTTTGGGACGACCCAGATGGTCGGATTCTCCCAATTTGGCCTCTATCCTCGAGAATTTGATATCTCCGCCTGCAAGTTAGTATAACAACAAAGCGACAAAAAGCATAACAAAACCTGATCAAAATGTTATGAAATTGAAGCTATGAATTCACCAAACAGAATAACACAAAATGCAACATGAATAAGTAATCTAGAATGCTTTTAGAATAAAACTTAGAAAGTGCGGGGGTGCCCAAGTGGGCCTCCCACCGTTGGCACTTGATTTCGGCGCCAATCCACTAGGGATGGGCCCAAAACCTCTTAGGATTGGGATGTCTGCGAATTGGTGGTGTAAGGTGGTCAAATGTTGGATTTGGGTTGGATCCACGCTTCCAAAAGCCACCCAATAACCTCCCTTGCAAAAGAGATTAGTGGATGTGAGAAGGTGAACCAAAAGGATGCAAGTGGGTATTCAATCGGACAACACTTCGTTGCTTGAAATCGCCTCCAATCTGTCCTTTTGGGTGAGAAAAGTCCCACCTTTTATAGACCCATGGGGTCTCTTTTGAGAGGGAAGCATAAGCGCCATGTGTTGGTCATAGGTGCCATGTGGCAGTCAAGTCTTCCCATGAGGGAGGGGAGTCCTCCATGACTTGGGCTTTCATAATCGCCCTTGTGACAGTCCTCTAATGGCCCATCTCGTCCACCCACACACGCGTGCGAGGCAGGAGTCATCAACTGACTGTCCTGGGCTGCCACTTGGCGCCATTCTTCTTTTTGCCCGTTAAACTTGGAATTCGTCCTTGGGTGAGACGATTTCAGAATTCGTCCCTGGGTGAGACGAATCCCAGTTAGTATTCGTCCCTGGGTGAGACGAATATTGAGCAAAGTGTCTAAATGTACCAAATTGCCTCTTGACCTTACAAAATTGCTATGAAAGTGGTTAGGACCACCTGTTTGACCTCTCGAGGGCTGCCCCGGGGGCTGTGTTTGTCAAAGCGATCAGTGTTTGCAGTCACATAATCGGATTGGTGTTGTTTTGGTGTCTACAGATGCCCCTTTTTGGGATGCGCTGTGCATAGCGCAGCGCCGAGCAAAAATAGATAACCAAAGCACTAATGATTAGGGTTTCTTGGTAACCTAACCAACTTTTGATGCCCCAAGCATGGAAAGGGCATGCATTCTTGAATCCTTGCTTCTGACGAGCTAGGGAGTTTGATTTCAAGTGTTAACCTATTTTGGTGAGGTGTGACTTGAGCTTGGACATTGATCAGTCATGATTAGGCAAAGGGCGCAACCTTTTATCCTCAGGGGAACCTTGTGTTCATGATTCATGAAATGCCAAGTGTTTGATTGATTTGATTGTTGCTTGTTTATCGCCCCAAGCAGGAGCGTAATTGTCTTTGTCAATGATTCTTTGAATGCATGTCGTTTTCCTTAATTGGGTGTGTGATTGTTGATTGGTGACTAAGTGTGACTACCCCCTCAAGCGACGAATCGATGAGGGAATGACCTTCATGAGAAAAGCGACGAGTCGCTTGACCCAAGATGACTTGTGCAAGGGTGCCTTTAGATGTTTTACCATTTAAGAATGTGCAATTTTTCCAACATTTGGACCTATTTTTGGTGGGTGTTAACCCTTTTGGTGATGCCATAATGGGGTGAAATCATCAAAAACCCATCTTCCCGTGGAGCGGTCCGGCTATGGTAGCCTTCTTGGGGAAGTAAGAGAGTGACAATTTGAACCCCGACATCGAATTTCTTTGCCTAGAGGTTAAGTGCAAGAGCACTTGTGTCCGGCAATGCTTATTGCTGTGTTTTTGTGTTGCGTTTATTTGTTGTTTTTGTTGTTTTTTTTTTTGTGACACCATTTGGGGATCAAATTATCGGAAATCCGTCTTCCCGTGGAGCGGTCCGGCTATGGTAGCCTTCTTAGGGAGTAGGATAGTGATAATTTGTGACTCCAATGTCTATTTTGTATGCGCTTGATGTCAGGTGCAGTAGCACTCCTATCGGGCAAATTTATTGTCTGTTTTTAGTGCATTTTTGATCATTTTTTGATGTTTTTGAAGTTCTGGCCTGAATTCGTCCCTGGGTGGGACGAATTCCAGCTGTAGAATTCATCCCTGGGTGGGACGAGCGCTAACCAGAGTGCTCATCCTAGTCAAGGATGAATTCCAGCTCATAGGTCTATTTAAGGGCCAAAACTTGAATTTGGGCTCATTTGTGTCATTTTTTTTCTTGCGATTTTGGAGCTCTGGGAGGAGGAGGTAATTCTGCGAAGTGAAGCGCTGCTGGAATTCTCTCTGCCATCATGAGTGCACAAACTGGTTCGAGCGGCGGAGCCGAGGCGAAACCTGTAAGTGTCTTCTAGAGTTTATTTTTGTTTAAATTTGCACTTGTTTTATTTAATTGTTTTTGTGATGTTGTTTTTCAAAATGTGTTTTAAAACTTAAATCCTGAAACTGGATTGAAGACAACTACTTGAATTTTCTTTTATGTCGTTCTTTTCCATGATTTTTATTTTTTTTGTTGATTGTTTTCTTTTGCAGGTTAGGAGCCGGTACCGTGTACCTGCCGCTTTTACTGAGGCGCGGGGTGCACTGACTGATGATGATTGGGAATGGCTTGATGCCCTTGGGCTCAAGCAGGTGTCTCGACTGGAGCCCGTGGTCCCGGATCAGGCCTATCTAATGGCCCTGATCAAACTTTGGGATCCGCGGACCAACACGTTCCATCTCCCGACAGGGGAGATGACTGTGACTTTGGAGGATGTCTATCGGTTGCTTCGGATTCCGATAGATGGACTGCCCATTAGGTCATCGCCGCGTGATCAGCGGACTGCTGTACTTACGAGATGCTTTGGGCACGGGGGGCGGCTGGGTGTAACGAACCCAGTGGAGACAGCCGAGGTGGACTGCCAGGCTGGCGGGATTTTGGTTGGCTGGTGGCAGGAGAGGGGGGTGTTAGGAGTGAGGCACGCATTCTTGATGGGCCTCATTTCTAACATGCTTCTACCTGATTCGTCAAGCGCGAGGTTCCCGTGGAACCTGCTAGATTTGGTGTGGCAGTTGGTAGAGTGCCCGATAGAGGCACCACTGATTTTGAGATGGGGACAGACATTGTTGGCACAGCTCTACGGGGAGCTGTATGGGGTCCATTGTCGATAGCGAAAGGGGGTCAGCTGTAGTTATCTCCTGCAGTGTTGGGGTTGGCAGCATATAGCAGTTGAGAGGCCAACCGGGTTACCATGGATGACTCGGGCGGTGATGGATGATGTGGAGATAGGCTATGCAGTTTTGTGGCGGCGGTCTACGGAGCAGGGGCAGAGTCGGCGATGGGCAGGTGTTGTAGAGCATTATACTGATGCCTTCTCTCGGCTCACTCCAGGGGAGGTGGTTTGGCGCCCTTATCGGGACTGTCCAGCCTGGCCGGAGGCTGGAGAGTGGCTTCGACGGGTACGTAGGGAGCGGTGGTTGATTGGGCGGCACGGGACCGAGCATGAGTTTTTCTCATATAGCCGGGTTACACGACAGTTTGGGGTGCGCCAGGGGTTTCCTGGTGAGCCTGTGGTCTATCGACGTCGGGGTGATGAGAGGGCTCTAGATCCACCGGTCACCGCGCCATTGGGCGAGGAGTCAGATGCGGTGATTGACGTTCCGGACGTAGATGACGTCGGGACTACCACTGAGTATGACTCGTGGTGGGTGCTACGACGATGGAGAGGGGAGGGTCCACTAGGAGGCGCAGAGGCGGCAGTGGAGGGTGGTGAGGTAGTAGGAGATGATTGGGGAGGTCCGTTGGATGATGCGGACATGGTGGATGTGGGGAATGAGGATGTTGATTTTGGTGCTCCGGATCAGCCGGACATGCAGGATGTGGAGGAGCAGTGGGAGCCAGAGCAGGCTGCTCGTTCCAGAGGGTCCTGTTCGTCAGGCAGATACAGAGGAGATGGAGGTCTGAGGTATGCGCTGAGATTGCATGACGCGAGTTACGGAGCTCGGAGCTGGGGGACGCGCTGCGGGAGAGGGATCTTTTGCGGGCCCAGCTAGCAGAGCGGGATAGGGTTTTGGCACAGTGCGATGATGCAGTGTCTTACTATCATCGACGAGAGGCAGAGTGGTGTCGGCACCGGATAGACTTGGAGAGGGAGGTCATCCGCCTTGGTGGGCGGCTACCTGAGCCCTCGGTCAGTGGATCTTCGTGGTGGACGAGGGATAGTGCGACTGAGCAGTCAACATCATCTCGTCGTCGATGATTAGATGAGGGAGGTGGTAGCAGGCATGATGCGGGGGCTGGCAGTAGCCGCCCTGCAGGGTCCCATAGGACCCACACCACGGGGGGTAGTTCCCGTCGCACCGATCCTGCGTGATCATGGTGGTCGACGCTTTAGGTTGGGTTTTTGGATATGATTGCGGGGTCTGAGGACCGGTTTTGTAGCCTGCGGGCATTTTTTTTTTGACGATATATATATATATATATATATATATATATATATCGGTTTTATTTTGTTTATTTACATGTGATGATCTGATGTTTATTCATGATGGCTAATGACTATGCATGTTTATTTATTTTGATGAATGCTTATGCAAATGATGAATGCAAATGTTTTTGATTTTTATGTGATATGCGAAATGAAATGGATGAATGAAATTTGTTGTGATTGGTTATGGCACCATAGGCTCGTTAGGATGCTCTTTATTTTGTTTTTTGATGATTGCTATGGTAAATGATTTGGTATGTATATATGTGGTTTTCTCTTTTTGTATTTTTGGATGGTATTGCAAAGATGAAAAGTAGGGCCGGTTGGTTTAGAAATGTAGCTAAGGTTTTGTGTTTCGAGACGATTTTAACTCACTAGCCACGATCGTACTTTGTCTTACAAGACTTTTGAACAAGGTATGAATCAGACTTGTTTTTGACCCAGCTATTTCACATCCCCGTGTGTGCGATTGAGTTCATTTATGTGGTATTCATCGAGATACCGCCAGTGCCAGATGGGCTTTCAACCGAACCTGTACTGAGGATCACCTAATTAGCTCCACTAACTCCTTTGTTGTATTTAGTTAGATTAATCTGCGGTGTTATCCAAGATGCCATAAGCTAGCTCATCCACATGCAAACATTGATCTGTACGCAAGTTAATGTGACAGATATATCATCATGCGAGAGGTTTACCGCCAGTTATCGATAGGCTATCAACCAAATCGGTACTGAGGCTTGCCTTATGACCTTTTAGAATGCTGAGAGTTCCAGGGATTCAAGTTCCACTCCCTTCTTTTCTTCAATTGTATTGGGATACTTGCTCGTTTGTAGTGATAAGATCACTGTTTATTTTGATTTGTTTTTCTTTTGAGCAAGGGATTGGGGAGATGGAGTGATGAAAATCACTATCGTTTGTGCCGTTTGATGTGTGCACTGTAAGATGTCAAATATTTGATTTTTGACATTTTGCAAATTTTTTGATGTTTTGCAACTATTGAGAACTAGGGATTCTTAAGGAATTGGGTAGGGAGGATGCTTGTCCTTTTGCCAACTCTCAGCATTCTTGGGGTCATTCGCACAGGGGGATGAGCAAGATAACCGTTTCGCTTTTGGTGACCTGGATTACTGTGCAGGTTTCATCTTTCGTTCACACAACTTAGGAATTGTTTTATGTGTTTTAATTTGTGTTGGGATGTTACGTAACAAGGTGTATTTCAAGTGTAACTCTACCTTCGTAAAATCTGTTTGACTCGGTACATTACGTAGCTAAAGAGCAAAATGATGACTGAATCACGAAAACTCTTGATACATTAGAAGACCACTGACTCTAGTGTGGTAAAAGCAATGCATGGTGTTTTTGTTGTTTTTGTAAAATGGAACAAGTGTGGAATAAGATGGTCTATCAGAGCAATTACAGCCTATGGTGCCTTTGACCTATACAACCACAAATATGCAGCGTATGGATGCAATGCTTAATGCAGCTACATGTTTTTGTATTTTTGATGGATTTATTTTTGTGAATATGAATATGAGGTGCGAGAAGAGCTCTCGATTGATGAATTTGAGTATGCCTAGATATGAGATGCAAATTTTTGTTGTTTTTGATTATTTTTTATTTTTGACCAAGTGATTGTGGACATCCTTGGAGCATTTTGGTGACCAAGTGATTGCGATAATCCTTGGGGTTTTTGGGTGACCAAGTGATTGCGATAATCCTTGGAGCTTTTTTGGGTGACCAAGTGATTGCGATAATCCTTGGAGCTTTTTGGGTGACCAAGTGATTGCGATAATCCTTGGAGCTTTTTGGGTGACCAAGTGATTGCGATAATCCTTGGAGCTTTTTGGGTGACCAAGTGATTGCGATAATCCTTGGAGCTTTTTGGGGTGACCAAGTGATTGCGATAATCCTTGGAGCTTTTTGGGTGACCAAGTGATTGCGATAATCCTTGGAGCTTTTTGGGTGACCAAGTGATTGCGATAATCCTTGGAGCTTTTTGGGTGACCAAGTGATTGCGATAATCCTTGGAGCTTTTTTGTTTGACCAAGTGATTGCGATAATCCTTGGAGCTTTTTGGTTGACCAAGTGATTGCGATAATCCTTATTTTTGTTACCAAGTGATATAATCCTTAGTTTTTTTGTGACCAAGTGATTGCGATAATCCTTGGAGCTTTTTGGTTTGACCAAGTGATTGCGATAATCCTTGGAGCTTTTTTTGGTTTTGACCAAGTGATTGCGATAATCCTTGGAGCTTTTTTGGTTTGACCAAGTGATTGCGATAATCCTTGGAGCTTTTGTGTTTTGACCAAGTGATTGCGATAATCCTTGGAGCTTTTTGGGATATGGCTCTCTTAGATATAAAATGGTCGCAAATGACTGATATTCAAGGGTTCTGTTTCCTTGATACCATCAAGAGAAGCTAGCCGGTACGTCCCGGGTCCTATTTTGCTATCAATGACATATGGACCTAACCAATTTGCCGTGAACTTGTCCCTTAGGTGGGACGGCAAATTAGAGTTCTGTTGGTTTTCCTTCAAAACCAAATCACCAACCCGAAAGTCCCTTAGGTGAACTTTCATGTTGTAAGCTTTCTTAAGCCGCTCTTGGTAGATACGTAAGTGCTCGAGAGCATTAACGCGTCGTTCGTCAAGCAACGTAAGTTGGTCTAACCGGGCCTGCCGTGCAGTGTCATCATCGATGAACTCCTGCATTGATATGCGTAGGGAAGGAATTTCCAACTCGAGAGGCATTACTGCCTCTG
The DNA here is from genome assembly GCA_028583015.1 of Wollemia nobilis. Taxonomy (NCBI): domain Eukaryota; kingdom Viridiplantae; phylum Streptophyta; class Pinopsida; order Araucariales; family Araucariaceae; genus Wollemia; species Wollemia nobilis. The sequence continues at coordinate 560,146 of JAQPPZ010006127.1, forward strand.
AGCCATACACGAGCGAAACGGAGTTGCCCCAATTGGCGTCCGAATGCTAGTGCGATAAGCCCAAAGGGCAAGTGGGATTTGTATGTGCCAATCCTTATGACTTGTCTGTGACTGTCTTTTTAAGGATGGCGACTAGCATTTTGTTTGACGCCTCCGCTTGCCCATTTGCTTGCGGATAATAGGGTGTTGAAAAGTTGTGCTGAATTTTGTACTTTGTGGTCAAAGCACGCACGTCTTTGTTCTTGAATGATGGCCCATTATCCGAGATTATTTTGGATGGAATACCAAAATGACATATGATGTTATGCAAGATGAACTCCACAATGCGGGGTCCTGTCGTAGAGGTTAACGGAATTGCTTCCACCCATTTAGTAAAATACTCTGTGGCCGTTATGATAAACGTGTGACGGCCTGATGATGCAGGGGAGATCTTTCCAATTAGATCGAAGCCCCATTGCGAAAATGGCCAAGCGGACTGGACTGGCTTGCAAGGCCTGGGAAGGTACGTGCATCAAATTGGCATGATGTTGACATTTCACGCACTTCTTGACATATGCGCAACAATCTCGCTCTAAAGATGGCCAATAATAGCCCATGCGAAGAATGCGCTTTGCGATGGCCATACCACTAAAGTGACCACCACATGTACCGTCGTGCGCTTGGGCGATCGCCCAAGTGGACTCTTGCTGGTCCAAACAACGAAGAAGAATTCCGTCATAGTTGCGACGATACAAAATGTCTCCTATCAAGACATACTTAGCCGCTTTCTGCTTGAATGTTCGTTTTGCGGCGTGCGTCAATCCAAAGGGAAGATTACCTAACTTGAGGTAGTCTCTAATGGGTAAATACCAGTCCTGTTGATCAGAAACCTCGACAGTATGAACAGCCAATCCCTTTCGAAGTTCTTCCCTAACAAATGCTGAATGGGATAGAACTTGTAAGAATAGCGTTGTGTTGCTATTAGTGGGAGTGGGGGAAAACAAGGACCCCCAGTTGGCACGTTTCAGACGATCTCGGATTCGAAAGAACTTATCCGAGGATGGTTCAATCTGGATCATGTGGATTCCTGGCGTCAAGTCTGAGCTTGCGCGCTCTATCACGGATTGCGATAAGGTTTTGACTTGAATAGTTGTCATATCACCGGAAAGGTCTTGCGGGATTAGTGACCCCAAGGAGGCCATTGTGTCCGCAAAATGATTCGATGATCGAGGGAGTGCCTCGATGTCATACCACTCAAGTTTTGCCAGGAATTTGTCCACGAGGGCTTTATAGGCCTTCAGAACTGGGCATTTGCATTGATATACCCCTTTGACTTGATTGACTATTAACAACGAATCACCAAAGATGTTCAGTCATTTGATTTTCATGGCGATTGTTGTCTGAAGACCTAGGAGCAAGGCTTCATATTCTGCATTATTGTTGGTGCACTGGAAGTTTAATTTAAATGACAGGGGCATTGGAGCACCCTGCGGTGTGAAGAATACAATTCCCGTGCCACCACCTTGCTCGCATTTAGAACCATCGAAGAATAGGGTTATGTCGGCTTGTGACTCAGGCTCATCAGAATCTGGCGATTCCGAGACATGGAAGACCCCATCATCGGGTAGTTCTATGACCAGAGGCTGATCGTCTTCAAGAGGAGCCTCTGCTAGTTGATCGGCTATGACTTGTCCTTTGATAGATTTTTGCCCAATAAACTCTATGTCAAATTCCGTCAACAACATGATCCATTTCGCCGTGCGACTACTATGATAAGTACGACTCATCATGTATCGCAATGGATTCTCCTTAGACACAACATACGTAGTGTTGCTCAGCATGTAGTGGCGTAGCTTTTTGGTAGCAAACACCACTGCCAAGCAGAGTTTCTCAACGTATGCATAGTTAAGTTCGTAATCGACCAGGGTGCGGCTAAGATAGTAAGTAGCCTGTTCTTTGTGAAGTTCATTCTTTTGGGCTAGCATGGCGCCCAGTGCCACCTCACAGGCTGAGATGTATAAGTAGAACGGCACTCCTGGTCTAGGTGGTGCCAATACCGGCGGCGAAGCCAAGTATTGTTTGATTTCGTCAAAGGTCGACCGGCACTCGTCATCCCGATGAAATGTAACTCCCTTGTGCAATAATTTGTTCATGGGTCGGCATTTGTCGGATAATTGCGCTATGAAGCGTTTAATCGACGCGACCTTTCCTTGCGGACTTCGAGCCGCTTGATGGTAGTTGGGGGAGCCATTTCAAGGATTGCCTTGACTTTCTTTGGGTCCACTTCGATGCCTCATTTTGAGACTATAAAACCCAAGAGTTTTCCAGATGTGACGCCAAATACGCACTTCTTGGGATTCAGTCCGACCTTATGCTCTATGAGGCGATCGAGAATCTTGCTTAAGTCACCGAGATGATCTGAGCGCAAAAGAGACTTGGCTAACAAATCATCCATGTAATCTTCCAAAGTTTTGTGCATGTAATCATGGAAGATATATGTCATGGCACGTTGGTAGGTAGCGCCAAGCATTTTTAAGGCCAAAAGGCATGACCTTATATCAAAATGTCCCCCAAGGCGTTGTGAACGCCGTTTTGAGTTGGTCTTCGGGATTGATACGAATTTGATTGTATCCTGAGAAGCCATCCATTAGGGAGAGCATTTCGTGACCTGTTGTAGCGTCTACTAGCGCGTCGATGCTTGGCAAGGGGAAATCATCCTTAGGACTCGCTTTGTTTAGATCTCAAAAATCGGTGCATATGCGAATCCTCCCGTCGGGCTTCTTGACGGGAACCATGTTGGACAGCCATGGCGGATAATCCACGCAGATGACAAACTGTGCATCCAACAACTTTTGCAATTCATCTTTGACCATCAAGGCCACTGTTGGGTGCATCTTTCGTAGTTTTTGCTTTACGGGCTTGATTGTCGGATCAAGCGTTAAATTATGCGTGACTAGCTGCGGGTCTAGTCCCGGCATGTCTCTGTATGACCATGCAAAAACCTCCTTCTTCGCTTTGAGAAGGGTAATGTAGTCGGCTTGCTCTTCGGGGGATAAGCTTACCCCCAGCTTGATAATCTGTGGATTCGTTGGGTCTAAGCCGATGTCTACGTCAGTCGTTTCCTCGATGGACATGTGGGATCCGTCCTCCAACTGATGTGGAGTCGGGATCAAATGGATATCATTGGCTGAGTTTAAATCTGCGTTTGGAACCTCGGGTCCCTCTTCAGCTTGAAAGATATCTTGAGTTGTCCTTGGGGTAAAATGAAGCATTTCACCGAAAGGCCAGTACTTTGATGGTGATAAAGGTGAATTGACGCGATCCCAGTCGATGGCATCTATGTCTAGATGCAATGACCGTGATGGATCGGCCGGATTGCGGATGGGTGCGGTCAAATCAATGGAGATCATGTGGATGGAATGAATTTGGTCTCCATTACCGCGGGTGTTATAGCTCGAACATTCTGGGTGCTCCCTATGCTCTGGATCTGGTTCTGTAGGGACGGGTATGAACGGATCGGCCCTATGTGTTGATAGGAAGATGGGGTCTTCCCTTGGTACTGATGTCATGATAGGATCTCGAGGTGGACGATGCTCATCGTGAATTTGGAGCCATGGATCCAACACTAGGTCCCACCTCGCTGGGTCTACCCACCATTCATGCCCTAACCGTATGCCCATCTGTCCCATTAGATCTTCATGAGTTAAAGGGCGGTGATGTCGTCGCGCATGTCCGAGATAGTCCATCTCGGTCTCATCTTCTCGAATCACTTTCGGAGACCCAAAAATGTTCATTCTCTTCAGCAACTGTTGCTTACGACGTTGAAGGCTCTCCTTGTTCTAGTAAGTTAATCTGGTCCCATTGCGGTTGTTCCACTCTTGGTGGAGGGACCTGATTCTTTTGACACTGTATTGATTCAACTGGAACCTCTAAGGGGAATAGCTTCAAAAAGATGTCTGGAAGCCGTTGATGTTCTCTTTGAGGATTAATCTCCGAACTCTCGCCTCTCTCTAGCAAAGGAGAGGGATTACTACTGTTGCCAAGGGTGTTTGTTGACCATGGGAGGTAATCTCCCAATGTATATTCTATATTTGGGTTGGCATAAGGATCTGATGCCAATCCCCCCTTGTTGCCTATTTCTAGGCCTTGCATATTTTTGACCAAGATGTCTAAGGGCAGGGGGTGGTTGAACCCTACTCCTGACTTATCATATGGCATCTGATATCTTGGTTGGCAAAGGACCCGCATCCCTTGCTCATATCCGCCTAGCCCGTATCCATGCCAATTGCATTGGCCGAGATATTTTAGGGCAAATTCTCGGTTTGACAGATAGTTGATGTTTTCAACAAAAGGCTCTTCGTCTGCTTCCTTTTGTTTGCATGGTTCAAGACCATGATCAAGGCCCCCATACACAAAATTTGTCTGGTTTGGTGGGTAGCCTAGAGGAACAACTGTCCCTATGGGAAGGCGAGGTCTCCCCATGTCTTGTACCAACTCCAATGCGTGGGTTGACACAACATTTTGCACTAAATACTCCCCCAGGCCCGTATTGGCCATTTCAACAGAGATTGTTGATGATTGGGTGGGAGGAAACGGGAGTCCTTCCTGAGTCCATTCCATGTTCGGCATTTTAGGAGTCTCCGCTTCTGCTGTGTGAGGTGTTTCTTCTGTTGATACCGTTGAAATTGTGGGCAACCCCTCTTCTAGGGGCTTAGCCTCTTCCATGATCTGTTTTCCCTTGTCCTTCTGTTTGGCCATGGCAAGTGGCATTGATAATGAAGGAGCAGATGATGAAGACTCACCTGGCTGGGATTTTGTTGTTTTGGTCACCAGTGGTGCCTGCGGTATTGGACCCTGTTTAGATGGATTTAACTGGAAATCCAAATGCGTTGAAGGGAGGGTCGATTGAGGCATGAATTGTACCGCATTGCAATACTTGAAGGGCTCTAAGTCCATTGGGACTACATGTATTTCTCCTTCAAAAGCATACTTTAAGCACCGGTGAGCGATCGAAGGGACACACTTCATGTCCCTGATCCAAGGCCGCCCTAGCAGTATATTATAAGCCATCTCGCCTTCCAACACATGGCACAATGTAGGTATTGTCTTTTGTCCTACCTGGACAGGCAGAACAACTGTGCCGACTATCGAGCATATTGCATCGTTGAAAGCTCGCAGTGTGTACGTGGAGGCTGTGATGTGAGAGGCTGGCAACTTCAAATGTTTTAAGGCTGCAGTGGTAATGATGTTACTGGACGAGCCAGTATCTACCAACACTCTCTTGTACGGGATCCCGTTGACCCGTGCGATAACGTGCAGGGGTGGATCTGCCATGTCATTCGATATTGTTTTGACTTCATCTTCTCTGAAGGTGATGACCGGCTCCGTACATCGTTTCACATGTCCCACGAAGTTGTTGAAAGAATTTGCTTCGTGAGGCTGTAATTCGATGGCTTTTAAAATGTCCATAAGAGCTTCCCTATGGGGTGCTGATTGTTGAATAAGCTCGTAAATGGACAGCCTAGCCGATGTGGTCCGCAAACTCTGCATGAGTTTGGTCCGTATCGTGACCTCGGGTCTAGGCGGAGGCAAGCTGCGTTGGGCGTTGTTGAGGCTGCGATGTTGTCGGAACTTCCCTCGTAGCTACCTCGGGGGCAACTCGCTGGGTACTTTTTGTTCCTTGTCACTATACTAATCATTCCCACAAATCCTTGCATGGGAAGATTCTGTCGCACCTCGTTAATCCGGAGAGGTTTTGCCTGTGCTTCGTGGGCGAGGCAAAGGGTCCTTGAATACCCCCATTTGTTGATTATTTGGCGCTATGGGGTTGTCCACGGCCAATGTTCTATTGTCGATCAAATCTTGGATTAATTCTTTGAATTTCCAGCATCCATTCAAGTCGTGTCCTCTGCGCCTATGGAATCTACAATACAATTCCTCTCTGTATCCCCTAGGCTTAGGAGCGTTAGGGTCTATAGTTTGGATTTCTGGCAGAGTGACTAAATTTGCCGCTGACAAGCGGTCAAATAGGGAGTCCCTGGACTCCGTGTAAGGGGTGAATTGTCGCCTAGGGCGACGCTGCTGATTCTGCTCCTGTCTTCTATTATCTCTTTCATAACCAGGAGGCACTGCCTGGTAATTAGCCTTTTGGGGCTGCATTTCTTGCACAGGCGCGGGAACATTTATCGCAACTTGGTTAACCGCAGCATGTTGTGGTTGCGTTGTCCCGGTTTTAGTGGTTTTATTCCACTCTTTCTTTTTAGGCTTGGCGATTGCGCCTTCGCCTATTTTGATCTCTTCTATAACTCTGGCTTGCGCCAAAGCTTCTTCTAAGCTGGCGTATTGCTGCAGCTGCAATAGCCCAGAGATCGATTTCAAGCAACTTTTTGCGAACATCTGTGTGAGATCAGACATAGGGGGACGGTAAGGTAACTTAGAAAGCAAAGCTCTCCATCGATTCCCGTATGCTGCCATTGTTTCTTCCTCAAATTGCCTGAGGCTAGCCAGATCACTCAGTGATGCCTTCTTCCTTGTGTTGAAGGCAAAGCGTTCAAGAAACGCATCTACTAATTGATCTAGGTTGCTTATGCTGTGTTTGGGTAATTGTGTGAACCAATCCGAGGCAGGGCCTGCGAATGTGGTTATGAATGTTCTAAGCAACAATGCGTCATTATCTTGGATGCCGAAGCATTGGCTTAGAAATCTTGTAACATGTTCTTGTGCGTCCTCTTCACCTTTAAAAACTGCCAATTGAGGCAACTTGAAGTGTTCGGGGTAAAGAGGTGTAGGCACTGAGGGATGCACCGGATGACTGCGGAGTTGACGTAATGTGGGTTTTTGATGCCCAGCAGCTTTTGTCTCCACAGACTCTAAACGCTCTAATAGCGCTTGGTATGCATCGGAAGATTTTATTTCTTCCTCTTTTGTTCGCTCCCGTTGTAAGTTATGGTAGACTGGAGGCCTATGAAGGGGTGGCCGAATGGCAGCCCTCCCGCCTTGATGGGGAGTTTCAACATATTCTACGTCTGGTTCATACTCCTCGTAAAATTCTTGAGGAGTCTCCGGGCGAAGCCTATGACCCTGATTGAATCCCTGCTGAAGGTACCTATCATTGTTTCGGGGAGTGGCCTCCCTCTCGGGTCTATAAGGTCTCGGAGGCAAAGCTTGACGAGGTCGAGGAGACCTGTCCTGCACCAACGGATTATGCCTCTCATATTGTTTGGCTCTTTGGGTGCGAGGGGTTGGCCCCCTCTCAGGTAGTTCATAGCGTAACTCATCCGCTTCGCGTTGCATGCGCTCTCTATCCAAGCGGTGTCGATACTCTATCTCCCGATGACTTTGTTTAAGCCGCATGATTTGGGCTTGACGGGTGGCATGTCCGGCGACTATCGGGTCAATTTGGTCTACCCTATTTTGCTCAGGAGGCTTAAGTGTTTCTCCTATGTGTTTGCCTCGATTTTGATGATCTAAAATTTCAATGGGTCGCTTCCCTCTGTCGAGGTAGGCGGCATGTACTCGAGGCTCTGGCCTCAGTGGGTGATCATGATATCCAGCTGGTGCGAAAGCGCAAGGTTCCCACGCTGTATGTTGTTGTCCTTGAGGAATGCGATGATCTTCCTCGTGCTCCCTCTCATGGGTGTGAAAGGGGCGGGCGGAGTTAGCTCGCCCTGTGTAAGGAGCCCTACGCTCTGGATTTTGTCTCTCTGTTCTGATGGGAGGTAAAGAAGGGACGCCATATCCACGTTGTCCCTCCAAATGGACAGTGTGCCTCTCTAGCGCTTCATCGCGCTGTGGCCACTCATGTCTAACCTCAGAAGGTGATTCTCTATTTACATCGAGGTCTACATGTAAAGCGTCTTCCCGAAAGGGGCTGCTTTGAATGGGCATACCCCATCGAGGATTCTGAATTGGATTCTTTTGTAGGCCAGACCGATAAGGCGGTATGACCAAGTCCTCAGGACTGAAGCGAAGGTGACTTGTGCTTGCTTCTTGTGTACCTTCCGGAGCTTCTGCCCTTGATTGGGCTTGGCTACGGGTGTACACCATTGCGGTGCTTCTCTACTATCTAAACAGATTTTTATCTCGTTTATGATGATTTTTATTTTTGTCTACACTAAGCAGAAATGAACACACGCATACACAAACCGTGATTATCTCTTTTAAGGATTAATAGTGTGTCCTAAACTGGTTTAGTGCATTTTGATGTTTTGTTTTGTTTTTGTAGGTTTTGAAGAACGTTCAAATGCATTATGACGGCTCATATAACTCCCAAAATGGTAGCCCCTTCAATATACCAACCAGGCCGATATACCAACCTCTCTATATACCCGCCCTTACGAGAGGGAGACTATAGGTACGTGAGAGCAGAAGGTACGTGGTACGTAGGCGGTACGGAAGGGGGATTGTCCTGTTAATGGCACCTACCATAGAAGACTTATCCTCGCGTGCATGGGAATCACCCCAGCGACACTCGGTCAGCTTTCGTCAGGATTTACGCCTAACAACAGTTGACAATCGGGGAAATGGATGCAAAGCTAAGCCAAGGTGGTGATGAACCCACCGTTGGTCTTGCTCAAGGGCTGGGGTCTTACGACCAGCTCCTTGGTTTAAAGTTGTTGCGTGATGTGTGTGTGATTCCTTTTATTTGAAAAATGAAACATGCAGCAACACTACTTTCTTTAAGCACGCAGAATTTGAAAGAAAACAGAAACAGAAAAGCAGAAAATAACAGGAACAGTTTAGAACCCCTACCTTTCTCTGCCCAAATCTGTTGTTTTCTGATCTTCGGCTATGAAAAGTTGCAGACAGAAATTCGTCCCTTGGTGAGACGAATTACAGAACAGAATTCGTCCCTCCCAGAGACGAATTTGAATTCGTCTCAGGGTCAGACGAATTTCAGTAAAGCAATCGCCACAGTCAAGGACGAATAACAGTCAGAAACAAAAAAGGTACCTGTCAAGCACAAAACACAAAAATTTGATCAGTTTTTGTGATCTTAAAAATAGGGGACAGGGTCCCACCGTGATCGCCACTGAAAGCACGAGATTTCGGGCGAAGGAAACACTAATTGCGATGCATTCAAAATCAAATACGCTTAAGTCCTAAAAATGTAGAATGCATGAAATGAAAGAGACGCATTGAAATGAGATACAAGCAAATGGAGAAAACACAGCCCTTTCATTAAACTCTCTTGATCTCTATTACAAAGATGCCTCCTCCCTTTTCAGGGGCTAGGAGCGTTAAAAGAATTTGATTACAATCGAGACTTAAGGTTCCTCTTTCCGCGTGCCCACACTTGAGATGGGCGGGCCAAGACGATGCCGTCGCTGATGTTGATGAGTCCTTAACCTCTGCTGCTCCTCCTGCGAACAAAGAAACAACGAAGATGTCAGTAGCACCTGCTGCAAATAAAAAGTGTTTGTTCTCTAAAATCGCCAAAAGATGCATGTAAACATTCGTCTGAAACAGTGAGTAAAGTGAGTCCAAATAGCCTAAAAACCTGACAGAAGACAGAAAATATTACCAGAAGGCCATTGCCACTGAAACAGTCGGCCAATCTGCCTTCAACTGGAATTCGTCCCTGGGCAGGACGAATTCGACTGCTATTCGTCCCTGGGTGGGACGAATTCTTCTGTGTTGGAAAAGCCGACCTGATGCTGCTCCAATGTCGAATCCCGAGACCTCCAAAACACCTACAAACAGAGGGGTTATGTAATTGGGGCCATTTTGGGACGACCCAGATGGTCGGATTCTCCCAATTTGGCCTCTATCCTCGAGAATTTGATATCGCCACCTGCAAGTTAGTATAACAACAAAGCGACAAAAAGCATAACAAAACCTGATCAAAATGTCATGAAATTGAAGCTATGAATTCACCAAATAGAATAACACAAAATGCAACATGGATAAGTAATCTAGAATGCTTTTAGAATAAAACTTAGAAAGTGCGGGGGTGCCCAAGTGGGCCTCCCACCGTTGGCACTTGATTTCGGCGCCAATCCACTAGGGATGGGCCCAAAACCTCTTAGGATTGGGATGTCTACGAATTGGTGGTGTAAGGTGGTCAAATGTTGGATTTGGGTTGGATCCACGCTTCCAAAAGCCACCCAATAACCTCCCTTGCAAAAGAGATTAGTGGATGTGAGAAGGTGAACCAAAAGGATGCAAGTGGGTATTCAATCGGACAACACTTCGTTGCTTGAAATCGCCTCCAATCTATCCTTTGGGTGAGAAAAGTCTCACCTTTTATAGACCCATGGGGTCTCTTTTGAGAGGGAAGCATAAGCGCCATGTGTTGGTCATAGGTGCCATGTGGCGATCAAGTCTTCCCATGAGGGAGGGGAGTCCTCCATGACTTGGGCTTTCATAATTGCCCTTGTGACAGTCCTCTAACGGCCTATCTGTCCACCCACACACGCGTGCGAGGCAGGAGTCATCAACTGACTGTCCTGGGCTGCCACTTGGCGCCATTCTTCTTTTTGCCCGTTAAACTTGGAATTCGTCCTTGGGTGAGACGATTTCAGAATTCGTCCCTGGGTGAGACGAATTCCAGTTAGTATTCGTCCCTGGGTGAGACGAATACTGAGCAAAGTGTCTAAATGTACCAAATTGCCTCTTGACCTTACAAAATTGCTATGAAAGTGGTTAGGACCACTGTTTGACCTCTGAGGGCTGCCCCGGGGGCTGTGTTTGTCAAACCGATCAGTGTTTGCAGTCACATAATCGGATTGGTGCTGTTTTGGTGTCTACAAAAGATAGCTTGGTAGAATTGTCTAAAGGTAGAAGTGGTCAACTCAGATCTTATTCTACACTTTAATTTAAATTCCTATGTAATAAGCTTTGTTGATATGCAACTAATTATTTACAAATGACTCAATCCATTACAAAATATTCTTTAGAGTGATCACTTTCATGCTTGGGTGGCACTTAGTTTTCCATCTAGAAGGTATTGATACATATGCATACTCTTCTTAGGGTTGATCTAGTTTTGTGCATCATGACTTTGCACAAAACTAGGCTTTGGGATGGTGATTTTGATGTCATATTAATGGAGTTCTCAATCTTGAGCATCTTAAATATCATGCATTGACTTCAAATACTCTACTTTCATAGTATTGGGCTCCTCTTCCTAGTGCTTATGTCTTTATTGAAAAACTTATGGCTTTGTGTAGCTCAATTTTTGATATCAAGGTTTTGTACGATGAACTTTATGCATTCCCAAAGCCACATGACATCACGCTAATGTTATTTCTTGAAATATATTGATTTTAGAAATCATTCATCATGAATTTTGACTCTCACGCAATCCCAATTTTGGGTATTAAGCCTATGTGGTCTTGTTCTCCAATGCAGTTTTGATAATGTCACTTCTTCAGGGCACCTAATTTTAGACATGTCTTCGGAAAATTATATTTGAATTCTACTAAGTGGAATAGGCTTTGCATCAACATTGTTATTGATGTAATCCTAGTTTTGAGTGTTCCAGTTATATTTAGCCTTGATGATTTTGAAACACTTGACTGATCCTTTGCAAAAAGAAGCTTGATTTTGATATTCAAATAAGGTCATGAATTTGACCTTCAGATCCATTTAAATACAACCAAGGAAATTAAGTGCCAAGCACCTAAAAGTGAATATATACACTTAGAATAGGATTCTTTACCATCCATATAAGAATTTAAAATAGAAGAGAGAAAAGAAAATGAGGAGTTAATATAATAGATATTTAAAATTCAAATATTAATAACACACAAAATAAATTGTGAATACATAGCTTTCCATAAAAAACATCTTGTTCATATGAACAATGCCAAGAAAAATTAGAAGATAATTGGTCTCACTACATCAAGAGATATTCAAAATATAAAATGGAAACTAGTTCATACAAAAGATATGGCATCACAAAAAATATTGGAAATCAATCAATTCAATGATCAATATAAGATGCATAGTACCACATCACATTGAATATCAAAGGAAGCATACATACATCATGTATCACAAGAAAATACTTAATAAAATGAATGAAGGTATGCCAAAGAAGAAAATACAAGAGGTGATTGACTTGACCATAGTAGAAGACTACAATCAAGACAATATTTGGCAACAATTCTATAGGGCAAGAGAACATTTAATCTCATCAATAGTTGATATATTTTATGAATATCCTCAACATTAAATTCTATAAGCATTGAATAAGCATTTTGTAATAAATGTTATTTTGAAGTGCATGATCTATGGAACCCGACACTCCTAGGTATAAAAATTTAAAGTTTACATTAAATGGGGAATTTCTCTCTAAAATTCCAACATTAACTTAGAAATTATTTTTAGTCATAAACAAAAATAGAGTTGTGACTATGATGTAATAAGGAAGGAATGTTAGAAATTATTACATCATATCCCATGTGAGAAGGCAAGTGGTATATCCACCCATTTTAAGGCATATGCATGTAGAATATGGAAAATATAGTTACAAGTTTGGTTGAAGTTTTGTTATACCTAAAATGGGCATCCTATGTATTTAAATAGCTATCACTTCCACACTATAATCATTGAAGAATTAATATCTATAAAACACTGGTAATATTACACATTCTACATATAAAATACTCAAACATGATTATGAAAATATAGGTTTCCTTAATAAATTATATATGAAAAAAGAATATGATGGGGTTTTGTGGAGTTTTCAATATGATGTTCTAAAAAAATGGTTCTAATCAAGATTTGTGTGAATGGACTAGGTTTTGATATAGCACTAAAAAATATTCTATTCTGGTCAATGGATATCATGTTAGATACTTTAGATCATTTCTTGAACTCTATAAAGGTCATCTTCTATTCTATTTATTATTATTATAGAGATAGGAGAACATAGAGACATAGGAGCAATAATAGATTTAGAGAAACTATGAAATTAGATGGCTTTATCTCGAAGGATATTATAGAAATCAAGAAATAAGTAGTCAAATTTTTCAAAACCCTCCTCTGCTCTAGGGATAATAGGTATCTTCAATATAAAGAGAGGCTACTGCACCACATTCCCACCCTAGTTTCTGATGATATGAATAAAGAACTCTATTCTTTATTTTGGGATGATGAAACTAGGGATATTGTCTTCTCTATGGGTGGTCTAAAAGCTCCAAGGCTAGATGACTTTTATCCTATTTTCTTTCTAAGGTTCTAGAACATCGTTGGTGGTGAAATATATTCAACTATGAGGTAAATTCAATAGTCTAATTTAATTTTTGGTTGATGTAAACTCAACATTTATAGTTCTTATCTCAAAGTCAATGGGTGCTAAAGATTACTATAATTTCAAGATCATTAGCCTTTGTAATATACTTTTTAAAATTCTCACTAAAACTATGGTGAATAGACCATCCTCAAAGTCTATTTGTAGCAGGCAGACAAATTTTGTCTGGTGTTATTGCAGTGCATAAGTTGATTCATTATATAGATAAAAGTAGAAGGCTAGTATCTTTCCTCAAACTTGATATGAATAAAGCATATGAATGGGTCTCATAGATATTTTGGCTTAGAGTTCTAGGAAATTTTTTTCAAACCTTAGTAGATTGGATTGGTCAGAGCTTGTATATCATCAGAAAAATTATCAATATTAGTTAATGGATCATCAACTGGTTACTTTAGTAGTTGCAAATATATTTTTCATGATAAGCCTATGTATTCATATATATTCATTTTATATGGCATTGAACTAATCTCACACCATAAATTTATTGATAACATGTTTTTATCATTTTTAGCTTCAATTCCTCAGGTTAAAGTTGTTAAAGAGATGCCCCAGGACTATGACAGAGTAGCTGGGAAAAAAGTGAGTTTAAGGAAAATTAAGGTGTTATTCCTGAACACTCCTCCTAGTAGGTAAAGGAAAATTATTGAGCTATTAGGATGTGATATTGACTCTATTTCTTCGGTTTATCTGGGATCACCAATGTTCAAATGGGGGATTAAGATTTTTCTATGGAAACCGATTGTAGAAAGAGTTCAAAGAAAATTGGTGGGATGGAGAGGGATCATTTTGAGCCAAGAAGGTAAAATTATGCTAGTTGAGTCTACTATATAGAGCATACCGGTGTACTTTTTTTCTCTCTTTTAGATTTTGGGAAAGATTCTTTAGAAAATTAAATAAATTTAGTGATCCTTTCTCTGGTTTGGTTCTAAGGAGAACAAGAAATTCTCACTTGTGGTGGTGGATCAGGTGTGTAGTAGAAAAGAGTTGGGAGGTTTGGGCTTAAGAAGAATGAAAATATTAAATAGCGCAATAATAGCTAAATAGGGCTAGATATTGGTTCAAAAATATAATTTTAATTGGGTTAAAATATTAGATAAAATATTTAGGTAACACTGGTAATTTTCTCATAGACCCAAGTCCTACCCTTGGCTCAAAATTGTTAATAGCTACTTTGATATCGTAAAGGAAGGAATATGGGTGTTAGGTAATGAATAGAGCATTGATTTTTGGAAAGATAATTCAGTAGATGATAGACCATTGGAATCATATCCTCACCTAAGTCTGGTGGAACCAATCACAAGCTAATATTTTGATTTGAAGGTATGTGACTTCATTGTCTCTATTAATGATAGAAAAGGTTGGAATCATGTTTTTCTTCTAGGGTTTTATAGGAAGAAGAAATTGCATTAAAAGCTTTTATGGATATCTAAAGTGGATGGTTATTCTTATCCAAGATAGACCAGATAGATTTGTGTGAACGGTAAGAAGGATAGTTTCTTTTCAATTAATTCAACCTACCTACTATTATATTTTCCCTTTGATCCCTAGTTTCCTGTTAGTAATATCTGTCTATAGGGTCTTACCCCCAAATTTAATGTTTTCTTTTGGTTGGTAGCTCAAGGGAAATTCCTTTCATTGGATAATTTAAAGAAAAAATGATTGGTTATCAAAAAAATATGCTATCTATATGGTAGTACTAAAGAATATCCTGTGCACCTTTTGTCTGATTGTCCATTTTCTAAGTCTATCTTATCCTTGTTCTTGAGGATTGTTGGTATCATTTGGATTTTTTTTAAGTTATTGTCTTACTTGATCATTCAACGAAGGTCTCACTTTTTGTCTCTGCATCTTCAATATTTTTTGTCATTTGGTTTACCTCATGTTTGATAGCATATTTGGAAGGAGAGGAATTCTAGAGCCTTTAAAATTATCTTCCATCCGACTAAGTTTGTGGAGCTTCAGGATGTTGTTTCCATTGCTGAAAATGTGGATGCAATTCCTTCGAATAAGGTCTCTTCCATTGGGGATCTGGCAGTGGAGTAGATTCTTGGATTTAGAGATTATTCTCGCAATCATCACCTTGAAGCTCTTGCTAGACAAACTACTATTTGGAAATCTCCTCCTCCTGGATGGTTGAAGCTAAAATTTGATGAAGGTTCTAGAAGGAATCCAGGACCAACTGATGCAGGGGATTGGTTAGAAACTTAGAGACTCTGATAGGAGGATATTTTTGTCTTTCGCTACAAATTTAGATCATTAGACCAACCATTTTGTGAAGGCACAAGCTCTCTTTCAAGGGGTTTATCAACTAGAAATTTTGAATGGCAAGAAGGTAATTATTGAAGGGGATTCCCTCAATATCATTAATATGATCAAAGGTGTTTAGGTACCTTCTTGGACGATCATGAATGAACTTTATAAAATCCAAAAATGAATTTTAACCCTTGAAGCGGTTGATATTAAACATATTTATAGGGATGGAAATGGATCAATGGATTTTTTAGAAAACTTTGGACATTTGAAGGAAAGATGTACAATTTGGTATGAGGATTTCCTAAATGGATTAAATAAAATACACAATGAAATCTCAAGGAGATAATTTGTGTTTTCAAATGGATATGATTTGTGGTAATAGGGATCCCTTGCTGAACACAAGAGTCTGTACCTAGACCATGGCCAAATTTTGAATTTGAATTATAGAAGAATTCTCACCAAAAATAGATATTGTTTTTGGACATCATTTCTAGGGGTTTCTGCTTGACTATATATTTTTTTATAGGTATAGTCTCTTGTGTGAGACATGATGTCTTTTTTTGGGTTCTATCTATTGATAGTGAAAGCTATAGTTTGTTGATGATTTTATTTTGGGTTTGTCATGCTCAACTATTATGTAGCTTTTTTTTTTATCTATTTCATGGTTCCTTTTTGGTTTGCTATGTTGATCTCTATATTCCTTGTATCTAGTTGGTTGGTTAATACACCTTTGTCAAAGGTTTGGGGTGCCTTTAAAAACCCCTCCATCCGTATTATTAAAAAAAATCAGAATTAAATCATATTGATTTATTTTATAATTTTAAGAACTAAATATGAACATGTTGACACAATCAAATGATGTCTAGAAAAACTCAATTGAAAAACCTCAATCATTATAGTAAGGCATTTTAAAAAATGTTTTAAAAATTGAATTGATTATTTTATAATTAGTAAAAATAATTATAATAAGTATAAAATATCATTATATCATTTCATTAAATTCCTCAAATTTCAAGGAGGAAACATACATAATTGTAATTTGTTAAAATATCGCTATGTGGTTTTGATGTAATACTAGTGAAACTTATTAGAATTTCATATAAAATGAATTTTTTATTTTTAAATTTCAATGTAAACTTTATTATCTTAAAGTATTAAGGATTCCAAGGATCTTATAATAATATCACAAAAAGTTACTTAGGACCAAATATCCCCACTCACACAATGAATTTTATACTTATGCAAAATTAATACTACAAAACACCAAAGATCTTAATTATTTTTGCATCATAAGTATATTTATATAAAATTTATATCTTTTTAATTAATCCTTACTTTTTTTTAATTAGGTAAGAGAAGAGGGTTTAAAGGTTCCCTAAACCTAATACATATGGGACTGAGAAAGAGCAAGAGATAATGCATCATTCTAAGAGAAAAAATTCCTTAAGCAAAAGAACATATTTAGATATAAAACTAGTATCAAACTCCCCAAAAGAAAAAAATTGGGAAAAAAAAATGTTGCAATACCCAAAGGGAGAAAACAAGATACAATAGAGAAGCTTGTTGCCCTCTAGGGAGACCCCACACACTAAAGGAAAATCTCCACATATACCACCAAAAAATAGCGTGATATATTTAGAATACAAGGATCCTAGTCAACTGGAACCCACTATACATGATGCACCTATAGATGGCACCAAATCACTACCAACAGAAAAACATCAAAAACAAGAGGCTCAAAAAAGCATAGGAAATATTTCCCTGGCCTCCTAAACTCCCATAACCAGCACCCATTCCTAACAATGATTATTCACAATTAAATTATGAAGACTCTAAGGAAAGTTTATAATTTAAACTGTAAGGTCTTGTTGCGATAGCCTAATATTCACCATAAGATCTACCACTTTGTTTACTTCATGGAAAATATGCTTAATTTGAGCCTCCAATATCAAACAAAAAATTCTTACTACTTCTGCCATGATATTTGCTATCTTCTAGTGGGGGTGCAAGACTTCTTGACTAGATTAACAATATTTAATGAATCCCCCTCCACTATAAATTTATTAATTCCCAAGGATTACACCAATAAGAGGCCTTGAAGGAGTTCTCTAGCTTCTGCAAAATGGGAGGTTTGGATTGAAATATTTTGGCAAAGGTACCTAGAAAATCATCTTTATCATTTATAAGTACACTACCTACCACAACAAGACCTAGGTTCCCTTTAGAAGCACCGTTGAAGTTATATTTAACCAAAACTATAGGGGGAGATGACCAAAAAAATAAGTATCTCAAAGAGGCAAGAGGAAGCTCATTATTCATAGTTTACTAAGAAAAACTAATATTGAACTCTACCGAGGCTTCATTAAGAAGCCCACCATGCATATGAGAAACAAGAGGTCACATTCTCCATAGATGCACCAATCACTACTAAAAATAGATTCATGATCATGCTTTGAGTTCTTGAAGGCTCTTTGATTACGCTCCCACCAAATACTCCAAAATATATGGGGGAGCAACAAGATCCAGAATTTGATTAGGTGGAAAGATTTAAAAGATGAAGTTCATTGTAAATAAACCTCTAAAATAGAATTTGACAAGACCCAATGAACTCCCAGTTATGAAAAAATATGGGTTACCACTATAATAGAGAAGGTACAATGGAAAAATAGGTGGAGGTATGATTCTTTAGCAACCTCATAGAGATAACACCTATTGGGTAAACACATACCCCTCCTACGAAGATTATCAAGAGTAAGACATCTATTTTGTATGGACAAATAATAAAATACATTTACTTTGGGGGTCATATTCTTCATCCAAAATTTACCAAGTAAATACCATTGAGGAGAGCTAGAGTCAATGAATAGGTAGGCTGAGTTGACTAAAAATGAGCCCTCACTTTCTCCTTTCCAAATGAGAGAATCCTCGGTTTCATGATTTTTTAAAATCTATATATTGAGTAAATTTGATATGGAAAACCAAGCGCTAGCTTCCTCCCTCCTGTAGTTAGAGGTGAGGACTAATTTCCAGATTCTCCTACCCCCTACACTTTTAATAAATTCTATACTTTAGTCCATCCAAGTCTATGGGTAAAAGTTTTTGTCGATGATAGGTTGGTATCCATTATTACCGGGTGCTCAAGAAGCCATGAATCCTGCTAGAATTCAATGAATTTACCATTTCCCATGATCCACTAAGCACCAAGATCTAAATATGATTTAAATTTACTAATGATCTACCATTAGGTGGACCCCTCTTGGGGAAGGGGATCAATGAGCAAACTCTCTGAGTGGATAAAATACTTAGCTGTGATGATTTTTACCAAGTCAAAATTATGATTGATCAAAATTTTCTAGCCATACTTTTGAATTAGGGCTTCATTCATCAAATGGATGTTACGTAAGCCTACTCCACCTTTTTATTTACTCGTACAAGGTTTTTTTCAAGAGACCAAGTGGAATTTATTTTGCTCTTGAGATCTCATCCATAGAAAGGTGTTTTGAATCCTCTCTATTTTGGTCAAAAATTTCACAGAAATTTTAAAAATAGATATGTGATATTTTAGAATGCATTGTAAGATATTTTTGACCAAAATAATTTAACTTCTTGGCTGAGAAAATCCTCTTTCCAAAGAGCAATATTTCACTGCATTAGTTCGATCATCGGGTCCCATAAACACTCCTTCATTTTTACAATGAAAAGAGGTAGGCCCAAATAGGTGGTAGGGAATTAAAAAACTCTACAACCAAGGATATTTGCATTTTTTTCTACTGATCTTGGGAGGTATAATAAAAACAATAGGCTTTTACAAATATCTAGTCACATTTTCATAGGCAAACAAAATGGACTTCACCTCTTTGGCTTAGACAATAGAGGCAATGAGTGATAAAATTTTGTCATCCATGAATTGGTGGTGGCAGAGAAAGTCTAAGAAAAGGGCTGGATTAATACGTTTAATCATAGGATTATGAGAAAAGGATCTCCCCAATGCCTCATCCATGAGAATAAATAGGTAAGGGGAGAGAATATCTCCTTGGCGAAGTCCCTTAAGGCTTTGGAAGTACCTAGCTGGGACCTTTTTGACCAACACTAGAATGTTTGCTAATGAGACACAGGTCTTAATCAAATTGACCTAAATTTAGCTAAAACTAAATTTGTTGAGCACCACAAATAAAAAATTCTAAGATACACGATCATAAGCTTTGTTCATATCTAACTTCAAAAAAATTCTTGGTATTCCACTTTTCTATGTTGAATGGAGGATTTCATGCACAACCACAACCCCATCCAAATTTTTTTTGCTTGGTACAAAATTGCTATGAGATTTGTCAATCAACAAAGGCATGAATGTCTTCAACCTGTTAACCAAGGATTTGGAGAAGAAATTATAAATAGTATTGTAGATGTTGATAGGAGGGAACTCTCTAAAGTTTTTGGCTTTAGAATGTTTAGGATAGAGAACCAAAAATGTGGAATTAATACCATAAAAAAATGAATTAGAACACTAAGCCTCCCTCATCATGTCACAAACTTCCTTCCCAACTATAAGCCAATTGTTTTGAAAAACAAATAGAGGGAAACCATTTGGTCTCTATGCTTTTAGCGTACCCATAGGAAAAGGTGGCTTCTCTTATTTCTTCATATTTGAATTGATCCTTAATATATCTTTTGAATTGATCCTTACTGTATTATAAAAAGTTATTGGTAATTTTTAGTTTATAGTATACTATAATATTATATTTTGATTAAACAATAATATAATTAAACTAAAAATTTATGACTATATATATTTTAGTATTATTATTTTTATTGGTAAAAAAGGGTTTTGAAAGGGACCCTAAACCTTTTACAAATCCAAATGAAAAGAGTTGACCCTACAAGGATCACCTAAAGACAACAACCCAACTAGATCAACAAGCAAAAGCTCAAAATCATCTTTGGGGAAAAATAGTGCTACAACCAACTCAGGAATAGAGACAAGGAAGGGATAACCCCAGAGACAACAAAAGGATGGTCAACAATCACTAATCACTTGGTTGTAGAGAAAATGACAAAGACGTCCTCAATAAATTTGACGTTCTACTTGGTTCTAAAATTGATGGCATTCATCATTTTAAGAGCTTGTTGGAGAATGGTCTATGTGGAGTTAAATGCCATGGATGTATTCTCCAAAATACCCACTAGGATGACAACAAGATCAGTTTTTGTTTTCCTATAGGCTTCATCCTCCTTTAGAGATCGAATATTCACGGTGTCACCTTCAATATTAGGAGTTTTAAATTTAGCTTAAGAGCCATCCAAAGACTCTTTGTCACTTCTAATAAATTTTTTTATTTTTCTTAATGATGATTTAACTTTGGTTGAATGGTGTTTGGATTCAATTTTGATTTATGGAGGGGTGGCCAATTTTCCTTTGCTCATATTGGTAGAGGCCTTTTCTATCTCATTATCACTAACCGTAATCCATTGGGGACTATCACTAGGGCCACTTTCAAAATGGAGGATACCCATAGCTGTAATTGTAACCTTCTCAACCTATTTCTATAGAATATTATTATACAAAATGAGATGAAGACCCTGGTGCTTCGGGTGAGTCAAAGAATCATCCCTAACACTCTCTAGGAAAATTTACATTGATCTCACCATGTAGTCAGGGATATTAATGTCCTTTATATCCTTAATATAATTTAGAAAAGTCAAGTAAAAGCTTTTTATAGGGACATTGAACTCATCCATTGTAAAATTCTACATTATCGATACCAAGACCATGTTCCATAAATCTAGGAGCCCAATTCTTATCATCCCTCTTTTTTTCTTTGCAAGCCTCTTGCTAAAAAAAATAGTGTTCAATAGCCAAGGAATGTAAATCATGATGGATGATTTCCCCATCATTGGAGACTTCTGTTTCATTTGTAAGAAGGTGATTAGTCACCTTGAAGGTAAGCCCATGAACATAAACTCACCCATTATTCCATGAATTAGAAAACTCCATAGTTATCTCAAGATCTACACCACTAAAATTTTGAAGAAACAGCATAAACCAATGTCTATCTAGAATTAATTCTTAAACATCAACCTCCAAGTGCAGAGTATTAGGTTCAAGCAGTACCATTATGGTTTGATGAGAATTCACAAATAATCTCAAGGTGTTGTTGCTTCCATGAAGAGTGAATTTAACTAGATATTTAGGAATGAAAAGGACTATAACACCCTAGACATGTATGCCATCGATGTAAAGGATCACCTTGTTCCAACATCTATGATGAAGCTTAGATTACCTTGACACATGAGCCAAGATGATGGTAGGATTTTCATGTCCAATGATAATAAAGAAATTATTAACACTCAAGTTGAAAAAAAACAAATGGACAATGGAAAAGGTGATAAGATTCATCTCTTTTTTGATTTGACAATAGATTCTAGCATGGGTTGGCAAACAATTCCATGCAGAAAAATTGATACACAAACCATTGAAAGGAGATTCGTAGTCAGCAAGTTTAGTCACAAACCAAATATGTCATGTGAAAAAATATAAATTTAGGATTAGTTGAAAATGAGACACGACTCGATTACACATTTGGAAATGATTGCCAGGGCAAAAGACCCACTTTCAAAGAAATAATTGGTAAGACTGGAATGCCATCACCAATCCAAGAAATCATTTTTGAAATACCACATGTGATCATAGAAATTGAGGTTATCCATCATTCTAGGCAAAGGCATTAATAAATTAGAATGGAGAAAATCCAACTTACACCTGTGTAGATAATATAAATTACAAGTGGTGAGGATAATCATATAGGCCAAGTCTACATTGACTCTATAGGCATCAAATATGAGCCATCTAACCAGGTCAAAGGTGACGCATACTTGGTTAACACCATTGGTGATAAGGATATTCGAGTTGGCTAGGTCAAAGTTGACGTAAACTTGACTAATATAGCCTATCCTAATAGGTATCGTGTGGATAAAATGTTTGGTAAAATTAGCCACCTTGTTAGCATACATAAGATGACAAAAATGAAAATGGTAGACAAAAATAGCCACCTTATTAGCATCCAACTAATGATAAAAATGAAATCCTATGGTAAAGGGTCTATATATTTTTTGTGACCATCCTGATCCTTTTAGCACTAAAGAAGCAAATTTCCTTCATTATTAGCATGGGCAATGAGGCTTTGAGGGAAGTCATTGTGCAAGACATGAAGAAAATCTTCTGACACTCCTAAATTTTCTAGAATATTAGTAGCATGCTTTCCTTATCTATAAACGTACTAGAAGATAAAATTTTTGAATTACCTATCTTTTAGTATTATTAAAACATGAATCACCTTTTATAAAAACTAAAAATTTAACATTTATTTAAAGTTACATATTCTATAATAAAATTGTATTTTCTACCTATACAATTTAATTTTTTATAAATAATTTAATATATATTAATAGAACTTGCAAAAAAATAAAAGTCAATTCCTATTCTTACTATAGTTGTTTTATTTAAATTTAAATAACACAATTTCCATGATAGGTTTAGGAAACCAACTTTGATTCAGTAAAAACTAATAATATTTGTCCACACATGACAAATACTTTCAACATTCATCTGAATTCCATACTAGACATGATAGAAGGATAAATGATAGATAATATTATATCTAGTAGATATGCACCAATAGGTGTGGAGTAGCCTTGGCCATAAGTGACACCTTCTTCTACGGTGCCAATATGAACGCCTCCATGTCCAGACTCACCCTTTTCATGGGAAGATCCCAATCAAAGAGATGAGTTGTAATGACCCTCCTAGCATAACTATTATTTAATTTATGTATATATGTGAGTTTATGAGTTGTACTTTACTTTTTAATCCTAGAATATGGTACTGCTAATGACTTTTGTGATTGCATGACTAGGTACACTTCCACGACAAGCTAATAAATGTTATCCATAATAGGTAAAATGATAAATTATGGTGGTGTAAATCTCACTGTGGTGAGGTATTGACTTTGGTAGAGATGAAAAAATCCCTAGGAATGAAACACTCATAAATGGCTCATGGTTACATGGAAGCTCATATAATTGAATTTAGGTGCATTATAAATGTATGCTTTACATTATGATTGTATTTTTTTCTTTGTGAATATATATACTTGTATCATTAAAATGAGTGAGTGGTTGCATCCAAATATCCTCCAACAATAAGAAAAATGCCATGAAGCATGCAAACTATTCTTATCTAGCAGATGGTAGCAGTAGGTTATCACGAGATTGTTGGTATAAGAAGAAATATTGGAGGCATAAACATAAACGACTGTCTAATTGATTTTATTTGTTTGTCTACCTATTTACTTATTATTAATATTAATTAATTATTCCATTATTTATTTAAATAAGAAATAAATCTATTTATCATTTATTTATTTTTATTTATCTAATTATTTATTTAAATAAGAAATAAAATAATTTATATTTTAATTAAATATTTATGAATTTTTATAAAGTCTAACAATCTAGAGTTATATGGAAACAGTGATAATTGTGAGATTTAGATTTATCATTTTGAATAAATAAAGTATCTCTTTTTAATATACATTGAACAAATTTTTAATTTAAAACCTTGTTTGCGGATATTTCATTGAGAGCTTAGTAAAAGCATAAAATATAAGAATCAAGCTCCACTTGGTGAATATAGAAAGGGGAAAATGACAGATAAAGTCATTCTCTTACAAACCTCTATAAAGGGAAAAACATATTAAGCCTAGAAAGCTATGTTCAGGATAATCAAGCCGAAAGGATCTCTTGTTTTGACAGAACAGGTTGTCTGACTCCCTTAATCTTAAAAATATGTTTAAATTTAGATTAACATACACCCCTTAAAAATATGTCTAAATTTAGATTAATATACACCATGGTTTTATTCCTATTGTATATGGTTACTTTTATTTTCAAGCGTGAGATGTATTATCAGAGTTGCTTTTCTTTGTCAATTTTTGTAGACATTATAGAAATAAAATGATAGTCTAAGTTGATGAATACTTCCTGAATACTTCCTCCTTTGCTTGATGCTTAATCTAGATATCTTAATTCCATCTTCGTTATTATGTTCTTGGTACTCCAAGTCATACCAGACTGGTGTTCTAATAATCATATTAGGATGCATCTTATTTTTCTGAGTCTGAATATTTATAAAATAAATCACTTAAAGAAATAAATGATTTAAATATTTTAATTGTCCTTTAATTAAATATCAGATTTTAATATTTAATTCTTATTTGGTAAATTTGTTATAAACTTGTGAAAATAGAAATAATATTTATCCTTAATATTTTAAACATTGTTAAAGTGAATAAAATGGAAAAAGAAGAAAACACATATTTACGTGGAAATGATACTATTTAAATATTTATTTCTTTTAAAGAATGTTACCTTATCTTACAAGATAAGGATATATTTTAAATAGTTTTGTTTTGTTACTTTACATTTGAATGCAAAGTAAATATAGCATACTTTACGTACTTAATGTTATCAAAGTTTATTTAAATTTGTAAACATAGTCAATATTTTGTATTGAAGTTATTTATGTTTCAATAACCACCTTCGGTGTTTAAGTTTTTACTTGTGGATAGTTTACATTTTGTGTTAGAGTCAATTACTCTTTGAATAAAAGAAAATCATATTTTTTTTTATTGAGTAAATATTTTTTATATACATATACATCGTGGAGATAGAGTAAATTATATTTTACTTTTTGTTAAAGATAAAATTATGAAAATATGATTGACTTTTGTTTAAGACTAAATTATTGTAAATAATAAAGTCATACATTTTAAACTTTTAAAAAAGAAGAATATGTTGTAGGTAATATTGTTTAAAAATTTTATAAGAGAGTTTAAAATTCTAAATAAGATTTAAAATTTTTATAAAATATTTGGAAGAAAACACTTATGAATAAATTATTTTTTATAAAGTTAGGTATCTTGTTAGAACTATTGAACTTTTCAAAAGTTAAAATCTCAACGATGGAAATTTTTCAAAATCATCAACTAGGATGAGACTATAACACTAATCTTACCTTCATATAAAACATCAGGGAGGATGAATAAATAAATGTCATCCAATTCTGTTAATTTATGTGTATGCAATTAATGAGTTTTTTCAGAATGGCCACTATGGATGGGTGGTATGGGATATCCATATTGATTATTGTATGAGCACCACATTGGTGGCCCTTGTATGAAGTTGTCAAATAGAGAATCTTGGTGAGAGATCTACAATACTCTAATATAATATTCCATAATGGTTTGGCATGGTATAAATCACCCCATTATTTGCAATTTTATCAAGCAATCCATGATCAGTACCAAGTGAATGGCTTAACATTAATTTCCCATGGTGCTAGATAGTAATCTAGATGCATGATCACCAATTAAGCACTATAGAATTTACACTAAACACCCTTACATGATGCTTAGAAATAGATGAGTAAATTTTAAACTTAAGGTTCCACATGTAAGGGAGGGAATTTATGTATCCACCCTCTAGGTGTTATGGGTCGTAGAGGATAACCCTAGGCCAAGATTCTGGATTCACCAGAACAAAGGGTAAGAAGGATAGAATCACTAAATGACACCTCCTATGGGACTCAGCCAATCTCATCCACTTGGAAGAACAACTATAATAGTCATAATCCCAAAAATGGTAGTCAATTCTATATATTGATTACTAATGGGTGTAAAATAAAGATAAAAATAAAAAAATTTACCCCTATCAAACCATCTTTCTTGTTTTCCAAACCTATAAGTTAGATAAATTCATTACAACTAGTGTATGTTTGATTAGGTTATTACATGAATCAGTGACCCCAACATATACTCCATCATGGCAATCCGTATGTGAGTGCTCATGTAGATTTGCCTACCTGTACGATAGAGAATCAACTCAATATCATTTTCCCATGAATAATTCCTACAACCCATGATCCTATCAATATTGAACTCCATGGGCTTCTCCCAGATCTCAAGAACCCTTCCAATCTCCCAGATGTTGATCATCAATCTTGTGTTCCTCAAAATGTATTACCCACCTACCTTGCAAGCCTCCATTCAGACACATGGAATGCTAAAAGGGATACTTGTAAAAGCCATCCTTGTAGGTGGCCACTAAGTAGGTAATACTTCCTTCCTTATATTTCTTCATGTATATGCTTCATGAGCTTGGGGTTATCAATTAGATTTTCCAGCATCCACTCTATCAAGTTTATCGATGTGTCAGTCCTGATAGTAAATAAGTTTTGCAAAATATGGATAGTAAAACTGAGCAAGATTTTATTAGCACTTGAAAAACCTACCATTGGTCTCTCTTTAATTGTTAGAAACTTTGAAAACATAGTAGTACTGGAAAAAGTGAAGGACCAAAGGAAGCTAAGAGCAGATTTTTTAATTGATGTATAAGAAGTAATGAAGAAGAATCATGTCCCTCAGAGGATTAGATTAAAAGGAGGTAAGAATGAAAATATTAGCTTGCATTGACAAATTATTATCTTGCATTGACAAATTATTATATATAGCTTACACTGATACAAAAAAAACAAACAAGCTTGTACTCAGGAGAGATGAGAGTGTATTAAAAAAATGTAAAAACGAGGGAGAGTCATAAAAAATGGGAAATGCATTAAAAAAGGAACAAAAATAAATAAGAAATTCGGGCCCATTGGAAATACTTGATTTTAGTGAGTTGGAATTGTCATGGATATCTATGATGAATATGTCCCAGTATAAGGCTCTTAACAAAATCAAATGATGTAATCATACTAATAGAAACACATGAAGATGATGGATCCAATATTATATATTGTGAAGGATATAAAAAAGTATCAATATGGAATGAATTAGGAAAATATGGAAAAGGAAATGAAGGAGTAATAATGGCAATAAAAGAGTCTTGGAATAGACTCATACAAGTTGATAAAGAAGACAAAAATAAAAAGTATATATGGATTATAATAATAGAAAATGACAAATCGATCAACATTGCAACTTGTTATTTTCTTCAAAACAATAAATTTTTTATAAGAAACATGGCTTAGATCATGAGGATCCATATATTCCATTGGCAAAACATGTCACAAAATATAGCAAGCTTGGGTAGGTTGTTTTAGTGGGTAAGTATAATTATAGGGTAGAAAACAAACATGAAAACTATTTAAAATTCAGTCAAGGCATAGATGGCAGTCCTCTATGGCTATAAGAGTAAGTCCATCACCATTGGTTAGGGTCCTCATATGAAGACCACAGACCCATAACATATTATGAAGAAGAACTTCTTAAAATATGTAGCATGGAGGGGTTGATCATTTGTAATGAATGGGATTGTTTTTTGAAAATTATTCTTGTCAAACATATAATGGATACAATGTAGTTGATTAAGTTATTTCTCACTACACTTTATTTTAAGGATAAAATATTTATATATTGAAGCAATTTCCATGGAGATAAAATATTATCACAACCCAATGTACATAAAGATCCAAATGCATCCAATGAGGCCTTCGTTCAATGGTTGGGCATATGGATGATGTAGCCCACACTAAGGTAGTATAACTAGGTTGGTTATTCTATTATTACCTCTAAAGGTATTCCTCTAGGTTGGTTATCCATTCCAATCGTATGCCCAACAATCATCCATATGGATAACTGGAATGGATAACCAACCTAGTCATATGCCCAACAATCATCCATATGGTTTAATTCTCTAGTTGACCATCCAATGGGATACACAAATAATACTTCAAATTACTGCACCATCATGATAAATCCTCTTTTTGCAAAACTATTTATTGGCATAATAGAAAGCAAAAAATATTAGTGTATAGAAAATCGAGAAAAGAGAGAAATAAGACAAGTAAGATTTAGACCAAAGTACTCAACAATAAATTATTGCATTATTGTAAGGCACCTAATAGAGAGGATATGAAATAAAAATAAAGAATTTTATTATTGTTTTATGGACTTTAAAAAGGCTTTTGACACAGTACCTGAAGATAAATTACATAAAATAATAGAAAATATTGGCATATAAACCAACTACAAGGTATCTATATACAAAATTTATGAGTAAGTTGTGGCAAAAGTTAGAACTCCAAAAGGACTATCAAAGTGTTTTAAGAGTGGAATTAGGTTGAAAAAAGGTTATCTATTGTCATCTACTTTATTTGGATTTTACATTGACATACTGGAGGAATGGGTAGAAAGGATGGGAGGAGAGGGAATACGATTAAACAATTATGTATAGAAACTTCTTCTCTATGTTGATGACCTTATTTTGATTGGCAAGACACTTGAAATATTAAAACAATACCTAAATAATTTAGAGCATTTTCATAAAGAAGTTGGGATGCAAGTAAACACTAGCAAGACTAAAATTATGGTTTTCTTTATTTGGAGAGAAAAAACAAATATATTGTTATTTGAAAGAAATCCTATAGAGGTAGTAAAAAAATACAAATACCTTGGGTTAGATTTTCAAGGTAAACTCAATTAGTGAATATGCATAATGAAATAAATACAAGAAGGTTGGAGGACACTCTACTCGTTGCTAAAAGGGGCTAAAAACCCATAGTTGTGGGATTGAAAAATTGTTAGGGTCCTTTTTGGGTTATTATTTATTCCAATGGTGTTATATGGGTGTGAGGTGTGGGTTCGTAATACATCAATTTTTAAATAGAGATAAGTAGAAATAATTTAAAAGCAACTAATTACAAATAATTTAAATTAAAGCATAAATCCTATATGATATATTACTTTCTAAAATAAGGACTTTTCCACTAGAAGCAGAAGCTATGATAATGCTATTGGAGTGCCTAAATAAAATATAAAGAATAAACGACACTAGGTTGTCAAAATAGATAATTAAAAAAACATTGAATATAAAAGAAGACACATGGATAAAAGAAACAACAAATGGATGGACAACTAGAGCATTAAATTTCCTGATATCTCAAAATCTAACAAATAAATTAAACAATATGTGAGGAAACATTTAGAGTTGTCAAGTGGACTAAAAATTAAAAAAAAAATATTTATACATAAACAAGTTCAACCCAGACTATGAACACATTCAAAAGAAATAAATAGATGTACAGATCAAATAGAAATAAAAAAATTCTTACAACCCAACTAAGATCTAGTTTACAACATATTATATGCAAAACTAGGAGATGGACAATTCCTCAAAAGGAATGGTTAGAACGAGTGTGTCTTTTGCACAACAAGAGTAGTGGAAATAAAAAATATTTATCATTAAATGTGAAGCTGACAAGGACATCAAAATTATATATTTGAACACTCAAAAACTAGACTTAATAATGGAATTTTTTAAGAATTAATAATAAATAAAAGAGTTATACTTCTCATCAAGATTAGCAACAAAAAAGCCTCTAAAATATGACAAGAAGACTTTGAGATTTTACTTTGATGAACAATTTTCTTTCTTAGATATTGTTAAACTTTAAAACTTTGAATAAAAGGTCCAAAATTTAAATTAAAAAACAAGAAAAATCATACACCATACTTCATATTGTATTAAAAATCTTGATACTATAAATTATAATTAAAATCATTTTATTTTAATATACTATAAATCATTACTCATCCACACCAGTATCCAAGAGGTTCAAGTTCAAACCATGACAAGACGTGTGTAAGTGTTATTAAAAAAATTATAGTTATATTTTAAAATATTCTTTATTAAATTTTATCCCCTTGCCTACTCCACTTAATCTACCACCATAGAACATAAAGCACAATATGCCTACTTATAGACACAACTCTACATTATAAAAAATTACACTTTGCAACCTCATGCATAAGGACATATCTTGTGGATAAGAGTATAGGATATTTGATTTTTAAATACTCCACCCTTTTCAATTTAAGGATTAATATCCAAAGGTCTACCATGGACCTACCACTAAACCAAACTACAATAGAACTCTTATACTGATGATTTCATATTTTATGTATTTTAGACAAATCCTCATGATCTGCATCTCGAGCAAAAGTCCCAGAATAATGAAGGTTTTCTTGAGCAAACAACTACTTTGAGTATTGTCCTAGCTCAATATCTACATTGGATTTTACTATGTTCTAAGCTATGACAAGAACCAAATGCTCCCATCGAGTCTACCAAGGTGGTTGGTTCTATATAAATTGAGTACTCTTATACAAGATGTCAATTTATTGAGTAGGAAAAAATATTCAAAACAAACAAAAAAGATAAAATAAAAAATGATATTGCAGTACATAGAATTTTATTCATTTATTCATTTCCTTACAATAAAATATTATTCTAATCATGTTGATTTTTTAAGCTTTATTTTTCGGTGCTACTACACCACTTTGAAAACCATAATCATGAAATTTGTATGATCTAATCCAACCATGCATAATTTGGATGATCCACCCATATATGGATGTATGGATAGATGAATGTATTTATCTACCCAAGTGAGGATGGGGATGAATCAATTAGTGGATAATACATCAACATATATAATTATTACAATGCTAATAATTTTTTTTTTGAACTTATTCCTTTTTATGTATAGAATTTCTATTTTTACTTTTGTATACACTTTTCTATTTTTCAATTATCTTTCTTAGAATTTCTTTACTTATTTTCTCAAACCCTTTCAATGGAATTTTTCACATTAGGAATTAATTTTTCCAAAATTCTCCCCTTTAATACTTAATGTTCAAATATTTAATTTCTTGAACAAAAATTTCTCTTTAACTGGCCATACATACACCTGCACTGTAGTGCATTCACATTCACATAATTTTGAACCACTTGTTGGTGAATTTTTCTTGTTTTTCAATATGGTTTTGATCCCATGAATCAATTAGAAGCCCTTATGGTAAGATTATCATCCTACTAGACTACATGGATAGCCAGTTGCTATAATTGTAAGGTGTAATAGAGTAGATCACTGCTTATGAGGTTTGTTTTGTTGTTTTTGCATCAAACCTTCATCTTTCTTCTCTCATGTGTGGGGCATTACTTCTACCATGATAAAATTCATATAAAATTCTCATAACTCCCATTTCTTATTTAGGGATACTCTTTTTATTGCTTCCATTTTTCTTATAGGGTTTCTCTTATTGCTCTTATATTTTTATCGATTCTCATACCATGCTAACGTATGGACTAACTAGGAATTGAATCTAGGACCTCCATGCATTGATGTTGGTCCACAAATAAGATTTTTATATCCTCATTAAACCAACCTATGATTCATATGTAGGATTTCTTCTACTCATTGCTCCAACCTTCCCCTAAGCCACTCCATGAATACTTAGGGCTCCTAGCTTCAACACTAGACTTGGTACCGAATTGTTAGGATTAAACATACTATATTTTTTTTGTGTCAATGCTCCAAAAAATATAATTCTCCCCTTTAAAATTAGAAATTCAAGTCTAAGTAAGATTTAAACTATTGTTGCTAGTAGCCATATTAAATTGTTAGGGCTACTATATTTTGCTATTTTTATAATTTTAGCTCTAAATATCAATAAAGCATGATCTCCCACAAAAATAGATGCACCCATTTTTATATCAAGTAAGATTTTATAAAAAAACATGACCCTCTCTCCTCATAGATAAACTTTGCTCTGAGATTTAACACTAGCTCTGATACCAAATGTAAGAATTGAGTTCTTTGATACATAGAATTTTGTTCATTATTTCACTTACTAGCAATATAATATTCTTCAATACATCTTGATATTTCAAAGGTTATTTCCTAATGATATTTCACCATTCTAAAAAATATAATGAAATACATACAATCTAATCCAACTATGCATGTATTGGATGATCCACCCAAGTATGTATGGATTGATAGAAAAATAAATTGATCCACCCAAGTATGTATGGATGAATAGATAAATAAATTGATCCACGCAAGTGAATATGGATGGATAAATAAATTGGTAGGGAATACAATAATATATATAGTAATTACAATTCTAATAATAAATTTTCCAGTTTATTCTTTTATATTTATAGAATTTATTTTTTTACTTTTGCATACATTTATATTTTAAATTGCCTTTATACATTTAGAATTTTTTTTCTTATTTTTCCAAACTCTTTTCATGTGTTTTTTACATTAAATATTACTTTTTCCAATAGATGTTGGTGTTTTAATTGTTGTTGGGCTTTATGGCACACATCACCTTCACAAATATTTCTAATATGACAAGCCAAGCCAAATGCATGTTAGGAGAAAGATCAATTCCTTATGTCTCTTCCTCTAGAAACATGCTTTGGTTTTTCATGTAGATGATGATTGTTATAGATGGAACTATAGGCTTGGGCATCTCATCGATGGATCCTTAAAATACATGAGTCATCATCAAATGGACATTGAACTTCCACATATTTTTGTGCTAAGTAGTACATGTGAGGGGTGTATTATTAGGAAGAATCATAAGGAGGCATTTCCAAAAGGGATAATGAGACGTGCTTCTCACCACTTGGAGATCATACATAGTGATAATTATGGACATATGGGTTCACTCTTAATTTTTGGAAACATATAATTCCTTCTTTTATCAATGTTTTTTCTAGATATGTGTGGTTGTATACTAATCACACAAAGGATGATTCAAAGATATTTATAAATATAATTAGATAGAAAGGTCAAGTATCTTAGTTCAAATAGGTGAGGTGACTACATGAGCAATCCCTTTCATGATATTTTGACTTTTCATGGAATAGCATATTAGATGATTGTTCACTGTACTCTTGAGTAAAATGGTATGGTTGAAAGGAAGAACATGGTAATAATGGATATGACATGTATAATTTATGATAAGGGATGGAGAAAAAAATTTGGAATGATGTCACCACTTGCGTAGTATACATCATCAAAAGGGTTCCTACTAGAATTGTTTAGGGTATGACATCTCTTGAGAGGTTGTCAAGTGATAATACCAATGTATCTTGGGCTTTCTGGCACATGCTCACATATCAAAATCTCTTTAGAAAATGAAGGCACTGAGAGTCACAAATGCATCGATGTAAACCTTAACGACTTACAAATAACTATGGAAATAGTTTAAGTAAGATATATTTAGCCTTAATATTAGGATCCATTTTTAGAATGGGTTAAAAATAACATAAAATAGATGAAGAATAAGGATAATTTAGCCATGTTTCTAATCCATATGCTATACATGTGAGCATATTTTTTAAAATTATAGCATTACATTTTTTAAATAATCTTGGGAGATATTGAATATATATTAAAGTTAAATTGGTTTACTTGTAAAATGTGTAGGAGAATTTGAGAATATTTAAATGGAGAGTGGTGAAAAAATAGTTCATTTTTATGTTGAAATGAATGAGATAGTAAATGAATCATACAAAAATAAAGAGAACATTATAGATCAGGTAATTAATTAAAGAATAGTTAATGTTTATCAATTAAATGAAATTCAACTATAATTACAATAAAGAAAAGAATATTTGATAAAATTATAGCTTAGATTAAGTCATGAGATCATTATTTTCACATGTGAGTAGATTTAAGAGAGATCTAAAAATACTGAAGTATGATTTTATGATAAAGTATAAATTAATGTAGAAAGTAATATTAGCAATAGCCTACATGAGAGAAAGTGATAGTCATTAAATTATTCAAGAGGAAAAGGAAGAGTCCTCCATTTAAGAAGAGATAGTGGACATAGTATTTTAGATAAGAAGAATATAAGTGAAATTATTTTTATTGTATCACATGAGATAGAACCTTTATCCGACAGTACGATGGTATGGGACATTGTGTTGTTTAATCAACACAAGACACTAGGTGGTTACTAGGGAATTGGAAAGAAATTAGACGGTGCTCCTTGGGGAAAGGATGATTCTCTAGCTTTAGCATGTATGCGCTATGTCTTACATGACATAAGTATTGAATATCATGACAAGACATGGGGAAAGTATGTGCCACACCTCTATGTGTTATGGTCCCTAGAGGAAAAGGAACCCGCTGCCAGAATTTAGGATCTCGAGAGGAGAGTGAAGTTCAAAATGGTCAAATAAATGGGATCTGGCCAATATTGATCTCATGAGTATTCTTTTTGTAGTGGAATGACACTCATGAAGATGAATTTGACATGCTCATACTAGAAAAAAATAAATAAATAAACAAGTTTGAATTAAGAGAAAAAATTTCTCTGACTGTATCCTTTGATGATGGACAACCAAGTGGGAAGACTTAGGGTTTTTTGAAAACCAAGTGGGAAGACTTAGGGTGTTTTGACAACCAAGTGTGAAGACTTAGGGTGTTTTGAAAACCAAGTGCACAAAAGGTGGGTTGTTACAACATCATACATAGCATAGCACAAGAAGAAGTTATCATCTACAAAGGTAGAATTATAAGCAGCTTGAAAGTAGGAGAAAATACAAGCGTAGAGAAAGCAATACCCAATAGGTAGATGTACATCCACAAGGAGCATTCAAAATACCATTGGAGTAGTGTTTCTCACATTCCTAGCTCACAACCATCATAGTAGTGCTCATTATCCCAGATAGAACCAACTCACATACCAAGCATCAAGGAGAAAACACAAAAAATATGAGTTGAAAATAATGCATTGAGGAATCTTAAAAGAATACGTTAAAGAGGAAGGTTCATGCAAAATATAAAAGGTGCCACTCATCACCATTTAAGAAAACCTAATAGGCGATTAAAATAATTCTCAAGATTGCATGCCTAAAATGAAGCTCTACATATGGAGAACATCGGTTATGTTAGAGAAGCAGTGACACTTGTAACCAAGGCATACAAGCACTAACATAAATACCGTATCATCTATCCTCTAACAAATTTCAAGTGTCATCTTCGAGCATTGAAATAAAAATATCGTGACACTTGTCATATTCAACAAATCCTCTTCCTATTTAAGGTTCTTAAGACTAAGGAAGGAAGTGCATTCATAGCAGTAAGGAGTTGTAGCATATAAGAAATGAGAAGAGCATTTAAAGCTCTTGGTCAATGTGATCAAAGAAGCTAGACTTAAGGCATCCACTATCCAAATATTGCAGTTATAAGAGAATCAAAAATCAGTTGTCATCCATCATTGAAAGAGTTCAAGACAAGCATTAAAGTATGTCAATATCATCTATGCACATACGTTGGAGAATACAAAGCTTACCATTGGTTATAATGGCTAGGAGAAATACTAAATATTGATGTCATCTACGTCTAAATTTAGCACCGAGTACATAGATGTTTGCAACATTATAAAGGTAAGAATTTACCTTATTCTAATTTGGTTT
The DNA here is from genome assembly GCA_028583015.1 of Wollemia nobilis. NCBI lineage: Eukaryota > Viridiplantae > Streptophyta > Pinopsida > Araucariales > Araucariaceae > Wollemia > Wollemia nobilis. Next base: position 595,973 of record JAQPPZ010006127.1, read on the forward strand.
CATTAAAAGGAGTTATAAGGGTATAATATAATATTGAAACTATAGGCAAATCAACCATATTTGAAAGCAAAATTAAAGGAGAAATATAGTTTAATATTTACAAATTAAAACATAGGAGAAATAAGGATTTCTACCTAGAAAATTTAGATTTATATTATTGCAAATGTTAATATTTTCTAATATTCCAAATTAGGGAGTTATAAGGAATACTACACCAAAGTAGTATATTGGAATTTAGAAACATTAAATATCAAATATCAAAAGGCTATAAAGGGAGGTTAATTAAAGATTATCAAGGGTTGGAAATTAATTAGTATACTTGTCTCAAAATCACATTAAAGAGAAAAAAATAAATATAACCATTAGGACCTCATCAAATCATAAAGTGCTTAAGTTCAATAGGAGTAATAAGGTGTAATAGAAGTTGATTTTTGCTATTCACAAAAAAATTACAAAATCAATCCAAAATTGAACTACTATTCTCAAAAGCACTTTATAAATCAATTAGTATATCCAAAACCACTAGGGAGACATAAGGCATTCTACAAAACTTGATAATAATATCTTTCAAAATTTATCAAGTACTCAATCCATTTGGACCTAGGATAGTGCTAATCCACCATCCACTAGCTGAAAGCTGATAGAAGAAAAATCAAGAAGATTGCCAAGTCTGTAGAGTGTTGGAATAATTAAAGATAGCTGAGGCTCTGTAAAATATTAAATATCCATCCCGGTCTTAGAAGAAGAAAATAAAAGTAAAATGGCTAAGTTTGGAAAAGACCAAAACAATTGTACCCAAAAAGGACTCGATGAGCCCCCAAAAGCTTGTCCATCACTAGAGTGGTGACATGGTCAAGTTCAAAGGATGCCAAAACCATTACACCTGATTGAAACCCGACATTATATTAGAAATTTTAATTAATGAATAAAAATTATGTATTTTTATATAGAAAATTTTGCCTTCTCCATTTTGTTAAGATTTATTATGCAATTTTTCTAAAAAGCAACTTTTGGTATCAGAGCAAGGTTTGTCTATGAGGAGAGAGGTTTGTGTTTTTTTTAAGTTGATCTAAACTTGGTTGCATCCATTTTGTGAGAGGTCATTCTCTATAGAAGATTAGATCGAGAATTGTGAAGAAAGAAGAATCTAGTAGCACATTTTTTTCCTAGTATCATAATTATTTTGTCCTATTATCACAAATACATTTCTATAGTCATTTTAAAAAGGAATATGATTTCATTAAATAATTTATTCATATACTATTGGTGAGCTTTTAAAAGAGTTTTCAATTTGGCTAAAGATTGGCTAAGAGTGTTTGGGCATTGTAAAGAGATAAGAACATTATTTTTTCTAACTTTGATATCAGGTTAAAATTATAAAATATTTTTATAATATGATTATAGTTGTAACAATGTAAATCTCTCTTGGCCTTATATTCCTCTATTTAATGGGAAGAATTATGATTTTTGGAACACTAAGATGAAGATATCATTTACTTTTCAAGATTTGCGGGATTTAGTTGAGAATGGTTATACAAAACCTACATATGCATAAGTTCTTACCATTTGGACTCAATCACAATGAGATTAGCTAATGGATAATATAAAGAAAGACTCAAAAGCCCTTTTTTCAACAAGCAATAAAAGAGTTAATTTTTTGAAAGAATTATTTTCTAAAAAAACCAAAATAGACATGGGATCTACTATAGGATGCATATCAAGGAACAAAAAAGGTAAAAATCATCAAACTTCAAATGCTTATAAGAGATTTTGAGTTTTTTTCACGAGAGACTCTACATCTATGTAATTTTTTTAACTTGAGTGATGGGTTTAGTAACTCAAATTAGATATTATGGAGAGAATTCAATAGATCAGAAGATTGCAATTTTTTTTTAAATCCTCCTTACATATTTTGTTCTTGTTGTGGTTGCTATTGAATAATATAAGGATCTAACTATGTTATTAGTAAATAAGCTTATGAGGTATCTTCAAACTCACAAGTATAGGATGAATAGATACACTAATAAATTATTGAACATGATTTTCAAATCAAGATTAATATTTTAAAGAATGAGGAAAAAATATTTGTAGAATCATCTTACAAGGGAACAATGTGCAATTAGAGGAAGTAGTATTTGATGAGGAAGAGGCAACAACAACAATGATAGAGGAAGAGGTAGTGACAAAAACAATGAAGGTTATCAAAACCTTGACAAGTCACAAGTTCAATGTTAGTAGTCAGATGACAAGCAACAAAAACAAATTTTGCTTGTGATATTACAATAGAAATATCTAAAGTTGTATAGATTTTGGATAGCAATTGTAGAAATCAGATGACAAGCAACAAAAATAATTTTTGCTTGTGATATTACAATAGAAATATCCAAATTTGTATAGCTTTTGGATAGCAATTATAGTAGTCAAATGACAAGCAACAAAAATATCTTTTTAAGATGGATGAATTTGTGAAATATTAAATGACTTAAGTTGAAAAGGAAGTTTAGGTCATGAGCAAGAGCACCATTGCAGTTAGGACAAAACAAGGTGAGATAAAGTTTATTCGTGAGATTTTATATGTGTTTATATTAGCTCATAATTTTTTGAGCATAGAACATCATATTGAAGAGGGGCATGATGACATAGTAGGTGCCATGAACCAAGAAATAGTGGATGGTGAGAAAAATAAAGGTGAGGACACATGAGTAGTAATATATGGTGAGGTAATCTTTTAATTTTTTATTATTTAAAGGTTTCAAAAAATTAAATCCTTTACGTTTAAAAATTGTTTTACTATCTAATAATATTGATACAAGAAAAAATATTAACCATACAAATACTAGTAAATCTTCATCCTTCTTGTTTAGCATGAAAAGTATCTATGGGTTTCAAATCCATTTATCTATTATCAACAACTCCAGGTTATTTTAATTTCATTTAATCAAAACATTTAATTACACATCAATAAAAGGCATGTCTTCAACCTCCTCCTTTATGTTACTTGCAACTAAACTTAACTCTAACCTCAACTATATATTGATAATCACTTTATAAAAGAAATAAAAACATAATCTTTATTAAACATGATTTTTATCAAAAAAAAAATCCATACCTTACGGTTCATCTTAGCCTTCTTGGAGGTTGCATTCATATCTCAAACTTCTCTCAAAGGATTCACATAGCCATCACAAAACACTTCTTTTACATAAAGTACCATATGAGTCTAACACTATTGATGACAAATTTAGTTACATACAAATAATAAAAATATAAAACAATAAAATAAAAATAAAAATAATAAAAATATGTTAATCCCACCCACACTGTTTTGTATGATTAAGCTTTATTAATACAATTTTGGCTTTTTCATTCAAAAATAAAAATAAAAATAATTAAAATATGTTAATGAATGCCTGCCACATATTTATATATATCTTATGATGTAAAATCATTGTTTGTAGAATTATTAATTAGATAAAACCAACATCTATTTTTTTTTAAAGCGAAAAACCCCATGTGGGGCCACCTTGGTCTGAGACCACGATCAGGGGTGTTGAACCGTCAAAGTCACCCGGAGTCGCGCCTAACCCTGCCGGCACCAACATTATCAATTGGATTTTGGATATTCAATTCAACTTTTTTGTCATTATCAATTTGATTTTGGATACTCAATTCAACTTTTTGGTAGGGTGGAGATTCGAACCTGAGACCTCTGTTGAAGGATTGTCCTCTCTCCAACTCACTTGCAACACCTGAGTAAACCATCTACTTTAAATAAAACATACAACTTGTCAAATTATTCACCACCTATGGCGAAGAAATAAGCTTTAAAATTTACCACTTTGTAGCGGCAACAGCTCTTAAAAAAACCCGAGGATTTCCATTTAAATTTGATATTTGTTTGGCCAAATATGGCAGGAATCCACTATATTTGACAAATGGCTGATATTATGAAAATTCCGTCGTAGTCATTGCTATATAAGTTATTATGAAAATAAATATTATAACCTGCAAACCATTGCATGTTTCCACAAGTGAGCTGGTTACCAGAAATTAGACAAACACATGTTGCAACAGTTCTGATTTGTAGGACAAATATGAAGACCGAAACAACTTTCAATGGCTCTCATTAGATACCACCATCACCATCACACACTTATTCTCCTCCGTCACACACGCTATCCAGTAAACAGAAATAACCTGTCGAATCTATGTCCATCTAGTAGAGGTGAAGGGAAAGGCGTGGAGTAGCCTTGGCCACAAGCGGCACTTTCTTCTGCAACGCTAGGCTGAACGCGTCCTTCATGGTTAGGCGGGAGCATCCACATGGGCAGTCCATGCCAAAAAAAAAGAATGCTCCATGGAAGAAAAAAACACTCGAAAAATTAAGGTGTAGCTGGAAAAGGATGGATAAGAATAATGCTTAGCTGCTATTGACAATTTAACCATCATGCATAAAAAGAAGCTAATGTATAGTTGTCATTAACCATCGTGTATAGTTAGTTGCCACTTGTCACTAACATTTAACCATAGTTAGCAAGTGATTACTTTGTATGCTTATAAATAAGAAGTTAATGTAGAGCATGAGGGAGGAGTAGAAGAGGGCAAAGCAAAAGAAATTAGTATTATGTGGAGTTTTTGTAGAAGGTATGTAGTGCTCTCCATTTTTTTAAGAGCAATTATGTAATGTTTGAAGAGTTGTAATGTTTGATGTGAAGTTTAAATATAATAAAAATAATATTTTATATTTTTTTATGTTTTATATGTTATATTATTATGTAATCTGTTTTTAAAGTTTATTTATTTTTGCATATTAAAGTAGGTTTTCTATGCTTCAATACATCAAAGTTTTCCTATGAAGATTGGATAATTTTTTTATTTAGATAATGTGAAAATTTTTCACAATTAATACGTTGTTGTTTATTTGTACTATTTTTTTTATTTCGACAATGTGAAAAACTCTTACTTCCAACACTTAGTGTTGAGCATTTTCATTCCAACCATGATCCCTCGATTGAAAAACCTTTACAACCAATGCTTAGGGTCAGTCATTGACCCCAAGGTTAAGAGCTAAGCTTATCAATAGGAGATTAACACCATAAGCTTCTATTTGAACCTTAGACATTTGGAAAAAGAACCCAAACTTGAAAAATTGTGTCATCTCCTAGACAAACAAATAAATGTATTTTAAATACAACAAAACTTGATAGACCTTTCAAAAAAAGAACCCAAACATGAAAAGTTGTATCAGCTCCAAAACAAACAAATAAATACATTTTAAATACAACAAAACTTAATGAATATAATATTTTATATATTTGAAATATAAAAGTTAACTTTCAGCATACAAAATAAAATATAAACCACATTATTAAGTATTTTCTATTCAAAGATACATCAACTATCAATTTGGATTTTAAAACAATTTTATATCTAAACATTAAAGTGGATAAATGTGTAAAAGAAATGAATATAAATATAACTATACATAATAAAAAATAAAAAAATCAAACCAACTAAAGTGCACAGTAACACAATAACATAGTTGAGGAGAGGAGAACAAAGCAATCTTACCATGTCTGAGGGTGTAACACTCATTGATATTTTGGGCCTCTACACACTTGGCGAGGAATCGATGGCAACCCTCGGACCATTTGGAGGCTCTATGGCTACGCACAACTGGATGAATCCCTTGATTACGTAAGTATTATGAACGAGTGTTTTAATTTAGAGATTGTGCATAAGAAATGAATCTGATTTTTGTTTTGTTTTTTTAAATTTAAATGCACATGCAAGATGTCTAGCAGAACTGAAACGAATCTAAATGTGTTACTCAATATTTCGGAGTCATTATTCTCTACCATAAAAGCCCCCAAATGGTCAAATGGTCCGAGGGTTGCCATTGATTCCTGGCCAAGTGTGCAGAGGCCCAGAATATCAATGCGTGTTACACCCTCAACATGGTAAGATTACCTTGTTCTCTTCTCCTCAACTATGTTATTGTGTTACTGTACACTTTAGTTGGCTTTCAAACTTATCTTTGAAATTTTTTTCTGGTTAAGTGTAGTTATACTTACATTTATTTTTTTCACACATTTCTTTACTCCAAAGTTTAAATTTAAAATTATTTTAAAATTCAAATTACAGTAAGGCTTTGAATTTCATAGTTGATATAGGAATACTTAATAATTTGATTTATATTTTGTTTTATATGTTGAAAATTAACTTTTTATATTTAAAATATATAAAATATTATATCAATCAAGTTTTGTTGTATTTAAAATGTATTTATTTGTTTGTCTCAAATATTACAACTTTTTAAGTTTGGGTTAGAGGTTTAAGGTTTAAATAATAATATAGGGTGTTAATCTCTATTGATAAGCTGACCCTAAACATTGATTATAAAAGTTTTTCAGTAAAAAAATATAATTAAAATAAAAATACTCAACCTATTCAAAATAAAAATATAGTTCAATTCTGACAGAAGTCCATGGAGTTCAATCCTGACAGGTTCGTGGGTTCCAAGATCGATCCGCCTGGAAACAACTTTTGAGCTAATTCATCTGCGCGGGCATTGCTTGAATCAGTTTTGAAGATTCTGATTTTTAGGAATTGCAGGTTTACCTAAATTGCGAGCTTAGAAATAAAAACGTTACATTATATGTTTCAATTTAAATTTAAAAACAAAATCGACAAATTATGATTGATTTTTATGAAGCCATTAAATTTGATTATAACATAAATGAATGACATCACGAAGACAAAGCGATAAGAAAGAAAGCTTTATAGATATGAATATTATCTGTAAGCTGAATAATGATATGAATATTATCTGTAAGCTGAATAATGATATGAATATTAGCTGCAACCGATGTATATTTCAACAAATCTTTAATTTTTTAATTAAAGATTTGTTGAAATATATCTAATATTCAGCTTACAGCTAATATTCATATCTATAAAGCTTCTTTTCTTATCGCTTTGTCTTTGTCTTAGTGATGTCATTCATTTATGTTATAATCAAATTTAATGGCTTCATAAAAATCAATTATAATTTGTCGATTTTGTTTTTAAATTTAAATTGAAAACATACAATGTAACGTTTTTATTTCTAAGCTCGCAATTTAGGTAAACCTGCAATTCCTAAAAATCAGAATCTTCAGTTCCAAGATCGATCCGCCTGGAAACAACTTTTGAGTTGATTCATCTGCGCGGGCACTGGCATGGGGATTGCCATGGTGGAGTACACGATGGGGTTGATGAATCATGTCTCCGATTGGGATCTGCCCGCGGGTTAGGTGAGTCTGGATATGGAGGAGGCGTTCAGACTGGCTACTCCGCGCCTGCCGATGTACCTCCACCAGATATAAGATTATCTGACATTAGTAATTTATTTCGGCCCAATAAATGTATATGCAGAGAAGAGGTATTAATGTAAAACTGAATTTTATTGTAGGAATAGCTTGAAACAAATAAATAGTATAACAATAAAAAAGTTAAATTTTTAGTTTTTAAAAAAAGAGGTTCAACTTTTAATAACACTCAGAGCTATATAATTATCAAATTTTAATTTAATTATATTATTGTATAATTATAATATAATATTATAATATAACATCATATAAAATAAGATCAATTAAAAAAATATATTAACTATTTTTTTAAATGTGAGAAAGGGGTTTAAAGGAATAATGAAGGATAGAAAGATATTAACTTTTTGCAGCGCATTGGCCACAAACGGCACTTTCTTCTGCAACGCGAGGCGGAACGCGTCCTCAATGTTGAGGGGGGAGCATCCACATGGTCAGTCAATGCCAAAATGAAAAAAATGCAAGGGACATTATTTCTAGGCACTTATCTTCTTGGAATAGTAATTCACTCCCGTGTGTTCCAAGGTTGTGACTCCAAACCTTATCTCTCTCATAAATCATCACCAGTTCATTGCCATCAGGTTTAAAAGCCACCTCAGTTATAGCTAGAGGAATCTCTAACTCCTCCGTCAATAGATACTGCAAACCTTATCTCTCTCATAAATCATCACCAGTTCATTACCATCAGGCTTAAAAGCCACCTCAGTTATAGCTAGAGGAATCTCTAACTCCTCCGTCAATAGATATTCCTCTTTTGTTCCAGCTTCCACATCCAAAACATACATTAGATAATCAATGCCTACATTGGACATCACCTGCAGAACAGATACCAATGTTCGCCACCATTGACGCAGGCATTCCCCAGTTTCTACATTTCAAATCTTGACAACCTCATCATCACCATAGGTAAGCAGCAGTTCATCCTCATGGTTCCAATCAACACCTAATACTTCTTTAAAGTGTCTAACTAGTTTTTGTTTTATAGACAAATAAACACCGCCCTCTGCTCTCCCATATTATTAAAGTGCAGTCACTGAATCCAGAAGCCAAGTACTTACCATTATGTGAAAATCCAGTACAATATACTTCATCATTGAATCCAGAAGCCAAGTACTTACAATTATGTGAAAATTCAGTACAATGTACTTCATCATTATATGAATCCAGTACCTGTATTGTGACAGTGGGAATGTGGACGATATTGGCCTTTGGGATGTGAAATTTGCATGGTTGTATCGGTGCTAAGACGGCTTGTTCCACTAGGGAGTCCAAACTCTCGGTTAGAGGAGAAGGTAATAATGTCTCTATTACTTGTAAAAGTTTCAATCACATCCTAAGCGCCAATATCTTTATACACTGATGATAAATGTGGACGACTTCACATCGAATTCATATTCCCATTGTCCCAATACAGTACTGGATTTACATAATGATGAAGTACATTGTGTTGAATTTTCACATAAGGTAAGTACTTACCTTCTGCGTCCCCTTGAAAGTATCCCGTGTTGAAGGGATTGGTGACTGCTCCTGCAACAGCCGTGGCTATGTTGATGATCATCCCATCTATGCCCACGTCGCCGTTGGGTGCCACAAGAGGAGGGCTCTGTGGGCCGTAGAGAGGTTGGTGGAAAGGCCACGCGCATAGCCCAGGGCACTGGCTCTCCGCTTTCCCCACCCATGCATAGAGAAGAGGAAGGCTCAATCCCTCAGCCGCTGCCGATGTTGATCCTGAACTTGATATATTTTTGGTGTCGTGGTATCCGCAGGAGCTCTCGCAGAAACTCTCCACATTAACGTCGCCTGATGTGAGAACCAAGTACAAGTACAGAGCGTTGCTATTCTTCTTGGGCATTGGTAGATCTTTGGATTTCATAGCACCCACGACGAGATCCGCAATGTCAGCCCTCTTAAGGGATTTGCCAAGGGCGTAGGATTCATCGATCTTATTCTTTCCAAGCCTTAGTTTTGCACTGTTATCAAAGGCGCCCTTTCCTTTATATTTCTGAATAGTCTTCCACCATGTAGACAAGAGGGCTGCTTATCCTTTCTTTGAAGACTTGCACCAAGGGACTGCACATAGTCCCCCACAATAAATCGTTGAACAGGACTAAATTTGCTATACCAGACTATATGGACATCTAGAGGTTTGGAGGAGAGCAATGGCCCGCCATGGTATGTCAGACCATGGCGGGCCATTGCGGGCACATAACACTGCTACCGAAAACAACAATAACAGATGGGGGTCTGACATACCATGGCGGGCCATTGCTCTCCTCCAAACCTCTAGATATCCATATAGTCTGGTATGGCAAATTTAGTTCTGTTTAGCGATTTATTGTGGGGGACTATGTGCAGTCCCTTGGTGCAAGTCTTCAAGGAATGGATAAGCAGCCCTTTGTGTCTACATGGTGGAAGACTATTCAGAAATATAAGGGAAAGGGCGCCTCTGATAACAGTGCAAAACTAAGGCTTGGAAAGAATAAGATCGATGAATCCTACGCCCTTGGCAAGTCCCTTAAGAGGGCTGACATTGCAGATATCGTCGTGGGTGCTATGAAATCCAAAGATCTACCAATGCCCAAGAAGAATAGCAACGCTCTGTACTTGGTTCTCACATCAGGCGACGTTAATGTGGAGAGGTTCTGCAAGAGCCCCTGCGGATACCACGACACCAAAAATATATCAAGTTCAGGATCAACATCAGCAGCGGCTGAGGGGTCGAGCCTTCCTCTTCTCTATGCATGGGTGGGGAATGCGGAGAGCCAGTGCCCTGGGCTATGCGCGTGGCCTTTCCACCAACCTCTCTACGGCCCACAGAGCCCTCCTCTTGTGGCACCCAACGGCGACGTGGGCATAGATGGGATGATCATCAACATAGCCACGGTTGTAGCTGGAGCTGTCACCAATCGCTTCTGGATTCACAGAAGGTAAGTACTTGCCTTCTGGATTCGGTGACTGAATATGGGAGAGCAGAGAGCGGTGTTTATTTGTCTATGAAACACAAACTAATTGGACACCTTAAAAGAGTATTAGGTGTTGATTGGAGCCATGACGATGAACTGTTACTTACCTATGGTGATGGTGAGGTTGTCAAGATTTGGAATGTAAAAACTGGGGAATGCACCAAAAACCTGTGACAATGGTGGCGAAATTGGGTATCTGTTTTGCAGATGGTGTCCAAACAATAAACAAATGATAGTTGTAAACATTGATTATCGATTGTATGTTTTGAATGTGGAAGCTGAAACAGAAGTATATCTATTGACAGAGGAGTTAGAGACTCCTCTAGATATAACTGAAGTGGCTTTTACACCTGGTGGAAATGAACTGGTGATGATTTATGAAGGAGATAAGGTTTGGAGTGACAACCTTGAAACACAAGGGAGTGTGAATTACTATTCCAAGAAGATAAGTGCCTAGAAATAATGTCCCTATTCCATGGTCAGTCCTCCACAAGTGGCACTTTCTTCTGCGACGCTAGGCTGAACGCGTCCTCCAGGCATAACTAGCATAAGAGAAGCTAATGTATGGTTATCACTTGTCACCAACGGTTTAATCATCGTGTAGTGTTTGTTGGAGGTATGTATTGTTCTCCATTTTTTCAAAAATAATTGTGTAATGTTTAATTTAACAAGTTCAAATATAATAAAAATAGTATTTTGTTTGGTTTCATATGTTATGTTCCTCTATTTTGCATATTAAGGTAGGTTTTCTATTACTTTTCTATTTTTCTATGTGAGAGGGTGTTGTTTACATGTGCAGACTTGTTTGTCGGAAAGGCAGATCCGAAGGCGTGGATCAATGACCCCACACTGTACACTGTACTCCACCAAGGTAGTCCCCATGCAAGTGCCCGCGCGGATGAGGGATCCTGAAATCCGAGAGAAGCCCATGGAGTTCAATCCTGGCAGGGTCGTGGGTTCCAAGATGGATCTGCCTGGAAACAACTTTTGAGCTGATTACATCCGAGGCAGATCTGCGCCGGCTCTCGCATGGGGATTGCCATGGTGGAGTACACTGAGATGTTAATTTAATATATTTTTTATATAATTATAATATACTAATATAATATTATATTATATTATTTTTATAATAAAATAAGATCAATAAAATATATATATTACTTAATATTTTTTAAAATGTCGGAAAAGGGTTTAAAGGGATAATGAAGAATAGAAAGATGTTGACTTATAAATCAAGAATATATCATTTCATATGGACATGGATTTTATTAAAAATGATTTTTTTTTTTTTTTATATAAATATACTGATGCAAATATTATTAAGATATTCAGTGTTTTTTTACTATTAATTTTTTTAATTGTGTGAGTAGGGATATTTGGTTCGAAGTGACTTTTTGTAATATTATTATAAGCTCTTTAGGATCTTTAATATTTAAAAAAAATAAATTTTGAGTTAAATACTTTTAAATAAGTAATTATTTTTATTTTTATTCATCTTTTAAATGGTTATACGAAATTGAAATAGGTTCTAAATTGAAATAGGTTTTACCGTATTATTTTATATTTACATAGTGATATTTCAATAACTTAAAATAATGTATGTCTTTGTCTTTGAAAGTTGAGAAATCTAATTAATTGATTTAATGTTATTTTATATATGTTAGAATTATTTTTATTAATTATAAAATAATCAATTCAATTTTTTAAACTCTTCTTAAAAGGCCTTACTAAAATATTGATGTTTTTCAATTGATTTTTTCTAAACATCATTTGATTGTGTTAACATGTTCATATTTAGCTTTTAAAATTATAATATAAATTTCAATATGATTTAATTGTAAATTTTGATTGTAATAAAATCAACGTGTATTAGATATCTCATCTAAAGATGAAAATAAAATTAACAACTCACATAAATAAAGAATAAAAAAATATTAAAAAAGAAATATTTTTTATTAATAAAAAAAAAAATTGATTCTTTATAAATATAAGATAAAAATTAATAAAAAAAATGTAAGTTACTCTAATAAATTTGTAATACAATAATTCTTATTTTAATTCGACATAACCAATTAAAAATTAATATGTCCATAGTTTTAAGTGTTCACAAAGAATATATCTTATTTTACACATAGATAACACAATTGATTTGATAAAGTAAAATGATTAAAACAAAAATCATTATGGATAACACAATTGGTACACACATCTAGTTTATGGTAAAAGAATGAAGTTTTGACTAGATCCTCAAACTAGTTATAAACTACTCCTCAAATATCTTTCTTACTATAATTGATCACATCAACTAGTTATATCAGGCTCTACAATCCTTTTGGTGTAGCTAGAATTGAACCAAGTCCTTCTTGGTTCAAAATTTTTTGCACCCTCAAGACCTTAGACAAGTTTGAAAGACCCAAAATAGCTACTAGATCAGCTTCCAAAGGATGAGTTGCACCCTCAAGACCTTGGCAAAGATTGGAAGACCTATAATAGCTTCTAGATCAATCTCTAGAGTAGGCTAGTTCTTGTAAAACTAGCTAAACTAACTAAAGGGGATTATAGAATAATGAAAGAGATGCACAAATTTAGAAGCTAGAACTTAAATTAATTGTGATTCAACAATATGAAACGATATAAGGCATGCGAGTATCACACTCTAAACTAAATCAAACTACTTAACAAACCATATTTGATTTAATATTACAGAGCATTTGATCAAATTAAGCATATATATTACCAAGCATTCTAGAGATTAGATGAATAGTAATCTAGAAAAAAACCTATATAGTAGAATAACTTTGACATAATAAACCATTCATCTAACTTTAATATAAATTCTTAATAATCGGTTTAGCATGCATACGTGATCTACAAAAATTTCATAGAGAGGTTAAACAATAATCTAAATTTTATTCAAAGGCACATAGTACATTCATCATTTAGTTTATGTAATTATAAATGCTAAAGATCCAACCTTTAAAACGGGTTACATTCAAGTATATATAATATGAAATATTTTTTAGTTACCCCATCGTGATTGCTTTTAAAACTAATTGTATGCCTATGATATTGATACAACACATGTCCATCCCTTTCTAGCTTATTTTGGTGCAACTATAATGACTCCATCATGTTGATGTGGCTTGGTTTAATTTCTTTTAAGGAGGTGGTGTCTTACATTTCTTCAACTAATCCATGAGATCATTTGATAGATTAGATTTATCTCATATTGCACGGTGACTGACCTAGTTGGATAAGGATAGGTGTTGAATAGAATAGTCTCTAGTGGTTGACATTATTTTATAGTAGGTTACGATTACCATGAGCAGGTCTTGAATTTTTGGCACTCTACCAGATTCATATTTCTTTAGCTAAAATCAATCTAGCTCTAGATTTCCAAGTGCAATAATTTTCCCTCTACTTGTATGACATCATCCTAATCATCGATTTGAATCTTCATCTCAACACATAGCCAAATTTTTTATTTTCTTTATCAAATGACAAACTTTTACTCTCCCTTGATGATGTCATGCTATTTAAAAGTCTATCTGCCTTCTAAACTTAGTCATTCTTTAGTGATGTATGCTACCAGATGTCGTGCTTCTGTTTCAAAAATTCTTTATCTTTGTATGTCAGGTTTTATGCCTTAAGTTATTGTATTGCTTTCTGAAGTAAAAGGAAAAAGTTAAAAAGTGGTATTATACTGTTCACCCCCCTCTCTGTTTAAGCTTGTGTTCTTCAATTGGTATGAGAGCAAGTTACTTCGGAAGAGTTTCATAGCTTGAAGGAAAATCTTGAAAAGAACATAATGGATTTTACAAGTGGTAATTCAGCACCTATTCTTGATGGGACAAATTTTGGTCTATGGGGCATAAAGATGAAGGTTCATCTAATGGCTCTTGGAAATGAAGTTTGGGAAGCAGTTGATTTTGGGTACACTATTCCAAAGCTCCCTCCTACTACTAAATATGAGAAAATTCTACATCACAGCAATTCAATGGCAATTGAATGCAATTATGAAAGGTCTACAAAAGGTAGATCTTACAAAGGTGATTCATTGTAATACAACAAAGGAAATGTGTGATCGATTGCAAGTGGTTCATATAGGTGATGTAAATGTTAGAAAAGAAAAATTGAGATATTTGAAAGGTATGTTAGAACAACTCAAGATGAATGATGAAGAAAATATTAGTGACTATATGCTTTGTATGGATGAGATTGTTAATTCCATGAAGGAACTAGGTCTTGCACTTGCTGAAAATGATGTTTGTGATAAAATTTTGAGGTCTCTTCCTAATAGATTTAGTGAAAATATTTTAGCTATTGAGGAAGACAAGGATTTGGATAAATTGAAAAAGGATGAGCTTCATAGTATACTTGCAGCTTTTGAGTTAATAACTAAAGTGGTACCTGATCCTAAGAAGGAGGTAGCTTTCAAAGCTACCATGAAGTCCAAGGGTAAACAACAAGAATACAGTGATAAGTCTTCTAGTGATGAAGAAGCAAACTACAACAAGAAATGCAAGTTCTCAAGAAAGCACAAAGGTATGAAATTTGTTAAATGTTTCAATTGTGGAAAGTTTGGTCACTATGCTACTGACTATCCGGAACCCAAGGATGATTGTGATGAAGAAAAATAAGATTATAAGCACAAGGAATATGAGAAGCATAGGTATCAAAGGAAGAATAGAAATGAGCAAAACAATCAAGGGAAGAGGTACTTCCAAAAACACAAGAAAAATTTCTACACAAACAAAGCAAGTAAGTTTTCTAGTAGTGATGATGGAATTTTTTCAAGTGATGATAGAAATAAGATGTTGTTTCTAACAGAAAATGAAGGAAAAGAAAAGAGGAATAGATTTGTTGTTCTTAAATGCTTTAGATGTGGAAATTTTGGTCACCTTGAGGATGATTGTACAAATGATGGTTTGAATTCTGGTAATACTATGTATGAAGATGCTTCATAAAATTATGATGAAGATATTATTATGGATTTAGATGAAGGTAGCGCCTCTAGTGGTAAGAAATAAGAAAAGGATATTGATGTTTCAAAAGGTAAATAAATAGAGGATGTTTAAGAAAAGGGAGATGTAGATCTTGAGGATGAACTTGTTAATGCTCTTGATGTGTTAAAGAAAGAAAGAAAGAAATATGCTAGACTCATTGATAGGTTTTATGAATGCCATTATGAAAGATATGAGCTTATAGGGAATATTGACATATCTATAGCAAAGACACAAGAACTCAAAGAAGAGTTGGTAGCTAGGTCTCTTGAGTGTAAAGAGTTAAAACATGAAGTAGCTTCCTTGAAAAATGAAACTTAAGAGTACAAGGAGAAGCTTTACAAGTTTGAAGAATGTTCCAAGAAGGTAAAATCAATAATCAATGATCAAATAAGGACAACAGATAAAACAGGTCTTGGTTTTGGAAAGAAACAAAAGGAACAAGTTGAGGAATCTAGTATGAGCTCCCAAGAAGAAGATGGTTCAAATGAAGAGAGTACTTCAGAGAGTAAGTTTTCATATGGTGATTTAGATAGCACAGAATAAAAAAACATGAATCAACATAAGGGAAGAAATACTAAAGGACCTATGAGGTCAAGGCAAGGAAAGTTTAATGGAAGATGTTTTGCATGTCATAGGTTTGGACACATGGCTTCATAGTGCAGGGCTCAAGCAAGACAAGTTAATGGAAATTTCAAAAATGGTAATTTATTTCAAGGGTATTGCTACTCTTGTAATCAGTTTGGGCACAAGGTAGTTAATTACAGGGTTAACAACATGAAAAGGTTTGGTCCAATGGAGAGGATTCAAAAAATAGGCACATCTCAAAGGAATAACATTATCAAATGTTATAAGTGCAATAATGAAGGACATACAACCAAATGGTGTAGAGCAAAAGTTCCAAGGTACAGGTTTAGGGCTATGAACAAGAACAAGAATAATGGTAGGAACATGAATAATGATAGGAATAGGAATAATGGCTTGGATAGAAACAAGGATGAGAATATGAACAAGAACAAGAACAAGAACATGGACAAGGATATCAAGGGAAATCATGGAAAGCCAACTATGAACACTGATGATGATCAGTTCTTAATGGGAGTTTTACTCCCACCCCAGAATTAATCACCTCAACAGGAGGTGGGGGAGGGGCTAATCTAAGAGGCTCATTCTTAGCCCTCAGCCCCAAAGGTGACCCTTTGCCATTGATGACAAAGGGGGAGATATTTGAGTAAGGGGGAGAGCCTTGAGTCGGGGGTAGCAAAGCTTTAGAGGATGGTTTTCAGTTGGTTTCAGTTTTGATAGTTGGCAGTGGTTTCAGTAGTGGTTTGCCATCAATGACAAAGGGGGAGATTGTTGGAAATTTTGGTTATGTTGCCTAGCTTCATGGTTGTGAGTTGTCATTGATGTCAAAAGGAGTTTGTGTTGATATAAAAAGAAATTTGTGTTGATGTCAAAAAGAGTTTGGTGTCAAAAATATCTTGAAAGTTCCATGATGTTTGTTTAACAGTTTTAAATTAAAACCATGGTGACAAGGTTAAAGGTTTTTCTTAAAACCATCCTGGACTCATTGAGGATTTTTATTAAAACCATATTGGATTAATGAAAAGGTTTTGCTCCTTGAAAATCCTTAAAAGTCCATTTTGATTATTTTTAAATAAATTAACTCAAACCTTTGAAAATATTTTAAGTTAAGTTTATTATTAATAAAATAATAATTATTAATTTAATAATTATTATTGAAAGGGTTTCTAAACCCTTAGCGGTGCTCATGTGGAAGACTTACAATGCCGACGTCAACTTGCATGGGATGCAAAATACTATTAAAGGGCATTAATTCCTAAGGTTCAATGCACCTTCGATTTGCGCGATTACCTTCAAATTTGTATTGCTCTGTGACCTTCTATTTTGGATTGCTCTATGATTTTTGAGTTTCATATTGCTCTGTGTTTAAGTTCCAATTTCGTACATCTGTGAGGAAGATAAATTTGTTTTTCTTTAATCTCTACGAGCAAATGGAAGGTAAAATGATGAGTGGAGCTTGAGAGTTTTGTTGGGCACTTGTGCTCCAATGATAGAGGCAATGGAGCGAAGGTGCTCGCTAGGCAGAGGTGTTGAGATCAATTCACGTCTGGCGTGTTTCATTTTTGGTCACGCATTATTGTGCATGTGGTACAACAGTTGCTTTGGGCCACGATTTTGGAGGAGGAAGCGCTTTGGCGCTTATGTTGGTGTCTCCACACTTCTCCTAAGGTTGGAGAATTGATTTTTGGCCAAGGTAAATCTTTTGTTGATAATGTGGAATATTTGATTTGACTTGGCAATTTTGTTGGTAATTGGATGGAGGTATAAGGTTAAATAGAAATATTGCTTTGATATTGTTATTATTGATGCTTAATGTTTTTTTGGTAAATGCATTTAGAAGTAAATGTGTTTTAGGAGTTATAAGGGTTTAAGGAATAATTGTGCTTAATGTCATATTTGGGTTAGAAAGCCTTTGGAGTTATTGAGTGGATATTCTCTTGTAATTATTTTTGAGGTTGAAGTTATTTTGTGATATATTAAGTAGGATTTATAAGGTGTAAAGGAATATTGTTGATATGTATATTTGTGAGTTTTGATTATTGATGAGTTGGAGTGATAAGGTGTTATTAGGACTCTTATCATTGTGCATTATTCCATTGTTGCTAACTCTAATTTGTGGTAAATTGAGAGTTAGTGTTGTGACATATTTTGAGTTCTCCTTCTTCATCAAAGTAAAGGTATGAGCACATTCTTCCATGTTTATTTTTGATTGATGGTTTTCTAAAAACAAGTTTGGAGTGAAAAGTATTAAATTAAGTTTCCTTATTTGGAGTGGATCTAATTTTCTGAAAGTTTAAGTATTGATTATGCATTATGAGATCATGATGATTTTATGAGTTATTGCATAATTTTGGTTTATGAGAGTGGAAGCATTTGAAGTTTGCTTTAGGTTTTTTGAGTGAGAATCTTATGCCATTGCTATAAGTTATCGAAACCTAATTGAGTTGTTTGGTTGTTGAGAGTTTGGTTTTGAGATTGCTTCCATTGATATTGAGTTGATCAAGTTATTCTTTACTTGATACATGAGTTGGGCTTGCTCCTTTGAGATTTGATTTTATCAAGTTGTAATTTTCTTGATAAACTTGGTTGTGTGGTTAAGTTGAGCATTCCCATTTGAGAGAAGTTGGAAATATATTGAACCCATTTTTGATGCTTAGAGAGAGATTGCTTTGAGTTCTTGAAAACTACCTTGGATAGGATTTGTTAGCAAGTTATGGTTCTATGTTGGAGGAGTCGATTCCTTGATATTGCATTATTGGCAATTGTTGGGTGGTGGTTCAAGATCTTGTGAAAGTATACTACTTCAATGAGATTGATTTGAGTTGAGATTAAGAGTTGAAGGATATAACATATTGAGTCTCTAACAATTCTCTTTATGCTTCTATGAGATTGATTTGAGTTGAGATTGAAAATTGAAGGATAAAACATATTGAGTCTCTAACAATTCTCTTTATGCTTGTATGATATTGATTTGAGTTGAGATTGAGAGTTGAAGGATAGAACATATTAAGTCTCTAACAATTCTCTTTATGATTCTATGTGATTGATTTGAGTTGAGATTGAAAGTTGAAGGATAGAACATATTGAGTCTCTAACAATTCTCTTTATGCTTCTATGAGATTGATTTGATATGATTGGATGAAACACATTGGTTCTCTAAAAATTCTCTATGTGTGTTCAAATTGGGCAAGTTTCTTGGTAAACTTGCTTGAGCTGATTTGGGCAAGTTCTTGGTAAGCTTGCTAGGACAGATTTGGACATGTTCTTGTGGAGAACTTGTGAACTGATTTGGATAGGTTCTTGTGGAGAACTTATGGACTGATTTGGATAGGTTCTTTTCAAAAAACTTGTGGACATATTTTATGAAGTCTTGGTGGAGACTTGTGAGCAGTTGTGATTGATTTGTTCAAGCTTTTGGCTTAAGCTTGGGATAAATCTGACAGAGATTTGAGAGCAGATTTGTGTTTGACTAGAGGACTATGTTTGGTGCAGATTTGTGACAAAGTTTGAGAGGACTTGTGTTGGATCAACTGACTGTGTTTAGTACAGGTGTTGATGAGTAGTTGTGGAGGTGATCAGTAAGGACAAAAGTCTCTAGAGCCAGATCAAGGAGGACAAGATGTCTTTTGTGGAAAGGAGTTCCACCTACTAGCGATAGAAGAGGTAGTGATCTTCTGAAGTATCATTTCCAAAGCTTTGGGGTATAGGACATCTTCTTTGGGTAGGAGGCTCATAAATACTTCTTTGGGGGATAGGACATCTCCTTTGGGTAGGAGGCTCATAAATATTTTATTAGGGTAAGGATTCTCCTTTGGAAAGGAAGTCCATAAACATTGTAATTGGGAAGGATTCCCAAAGGATTTGATTGAGAAAATTTAGTGAAATATTTTCTCTATGGAGTAGCCCACCTTGGGTGAACCACGTTATATTGGTGTCTCAATTGTGTGATGAATTGTACACTGGTTTGATTACTGATTTGATTTCTCTGTTGGTTCATTGCATTGCTTTATGAAGTAAAGGGAAAAAGTTAAAAAGTGGTCTTATACTGTTCACCCCCCCTCAGTATAAGCTTATGTTCTTCAGATAAATAATCATATTTAAGATGGAATTCCAAGGACTCTTATCACAATAGTGATATAATGGCCTTAGAACTCCTTGCTAGATGGATTGTGAGGGAGTAATCATGGATGTGGTTATTTCATTTATGATGGTTTACCATTGGTGTGGTTTTTCCATATTCAAGGTATCCACCTGGTCTTGGTGGACCAAATGGTGATTTATCCTTTTAAGGGGATGAAACCAGTGTGCTTGGCCAGCATACACATACCAATTGGGATATAAGGGTTTTGTAGAAGCTGATCACTTCTACTTAAAGAGACTATGATCAAGTCTCTATAGCTATTAAAGCTATGTGCCTTGAAAGATACAATCCAAATGGAATACGCATATCTTAGGTTATGGATTAGGTCTTTGCCATATGAATATGAACACAAAAAAAAAAATGTGGATAAGGAGGAGTAACGATTGGGGTTTGTTACAACAATAGTATGTGTTTAGGTAGAAGATGACTTATTTTCACCCAAATCAAAATATTTAGCTCACAATTCCAAAAAGAGCACTTATATCAAGGAAATATTAAATATTTATCCCACACTTCAGGTTGGTAAGTAATTAAAAGAATATAGAAGCAATATCTTACAAAAAAATGTGACTTAATATTTTTGGAAAAGAAATATAAAAAAAAATGGAGGGAAAAATCCAAGAAGGAAAAACACACCTTCATTTGACAAGACAAATTTTTCTTGTAATTTGGAAGAATCAATGAAAATTTTAGTATAGGTATATATACTCATAAAAAATTATTTTTCAACGAGGATTAATTCATGGAAAAATATGAAAAAATTGTGAAATTTTACTATGGCTATTGGAGCACCAAAATTATTATTGCCATATTTTCAACTACCAAGGGAAAATAATTATATTGATTTGAATACCAAACTTAAAACACAACTTGAGTTTGAGGATGTGTGACAAGTAGTAGATAGGACCAATACTCATTTTGAAGAAGCAAATGAAGACCAAATAAATATCAACAATATAAATAAAAAGGGAAGGTTAATCATCATATTTGAAGTAGTAGATAAAATCCAAGCATACATTTGGAATTCATCGATACCCAAATATGCATGGGAGAAGCTAAGGATAGTATTTGCATATTAAGTCTTGCAATGTAATATTTACAATTAATTACAATTTGTTTATGAAGATAACTTGGTAGAATGTTCTAGAAGTAGAGTTGGTAGACTCAAATCTTATTCTGTACTTTAATTTGAATTCTTGTGTAATCTACTTCATCAATCTATAACTTCTTCTCTATAAATGACTCAAACCATTACAACATATTTGTCAAAATGGTCACTTTCATGCCTAGGTGGCACTTGGTTCATATGCTAGAAGGCATTGATACAAATACATGGTCTTCTTAGGGATGCTCTAGTTTTGTGCATCGTAACTTTGTGAAAAACTAGTCTTGCGGATGGTGTTGTTAATGTCATGTTAATAGAGTAATCGGTGTTGCATCCGGGTATCATGCATCGACATGAAATGCTCTGCTTGTGTAATTTTGGGATCCTCTTCCTAGATCTTATATCTTTGTTAAAATATAATGGTTTGTGCAGTCCAATTTTGGACATCATGGTTTTGTGCATTCTCGAGTGGGCTCAATTTTTGACATAAATCATCTTGAATTTTGACTCTTATGCAATCTCAATTTTAGGCATTGAGCCTGCATGGTCCCATGCTTCGACATGGATGTGCTGATGTCATTTATTCAAGGCACCCAATTTTAGACATTGAAGCTTTGGGTAAATAGATTTCTGTTTTCATAGGCAGAATAGGCTTTATGTTGATTTCATTGTTGATATAATCCTAGTTTTAGGTATTCTATTCCTATGTAGCATTGACAATTTTGAAAAAAATAGATGATACTTTGCAAAAATAATCTTGGTTTTTGAGATTAAAACGAGGTCATGAATTTGACCTACATTCTTGGTAATTATCAAGAATTTTTTCTTGTAGAAAAATAACCCAAACATCCTTACTCCTAGATTGTACACTTGTGTAGAAGAGGAGTCGAATGAGCTAGAAAATAAGCTAACAGGGGAAGGAAGGGTGAAAATGATATAATGATTAATAGATATTATAAGAAATAAGAAATGCGAGGGTCATAGAAAGTGGAAGAAAGAAGATAAGAGATATATAAGTAGACGAAAGAAGAAGTAGTAGCACATAAAATAATTACTAAAGAAAAGGAGGGGAAAATAATATTATATGTGATATTACTTATAAGAAGTATGAAATACAAAAATGGAGGAAGGTGAGAAATTTATGGTTAATCAAGCAATGTACAGGCATATAGAAAAGGAAGGGGTGATACAAAGGGAATAAAGGTAAGAAATGAGGGAGAGATGGTACAAGGGGATACCTGGACTATGATAACCCTAAAGAAAAACATACCTCCATGAGCATTCTTTGTCATAGCTAAATTTTTATTTTGTTCCAGGAAAGATGCCTTAGGCAAATAGTCCAAGCTTTTATAGACAAAAATTTATCATTATTATGCCTTCTCTTCTAATTTGTCACTGGCCATAGTGCAATGCTTCAATCCTATCATAGAACTCATGATTACATCAAAGAATACTTTTTCTTAAATTATGAGGCTGAGGTAGCCTTAAACAGATCTCAAGTGGTAACTTTGCATGCTAGCTTTTCCATAATGATTGTGTAGTTATGTCTTCTAACATGGCATTATTTCCAATAAAAATGGAGCTTGTTTGAACTATTTCTTAACATGCTTTACCTAACGTATTTATGCCAACTAAGATCCTTTGTATTAGTTGTCTTATATTTTTATTACATCATACATAGGAAAAAGTATCTTGTGATGCATATCTTGCATCGTTTGTTAGCTTCACTCATTCCATGTCATGGTTTTGAGTACCTTCTCTACCATATATCCATTTCTCTTGTCTTTTCCATTGGGCTATGAATTTGGGTAAAGGATGATAGAGGGAATAATAGGCAAATTACATCATGTGAAGGATAATAAAAAATATAAACAGAGTGTATGGAGTAATTATTATGATATTTGAGCATGTTAGTTGTGCTATAAGTAAAAAATACTAGAAGGGATATTTTTTTAACGTAGTGAATATTTTTGCTTTAGATACAATTATTTACCCCTTTATTAGGTTTATGCAACTTCTTCCTTTCTCCATGCTCTCATGTGTTTCTGAGTTTGACCAAAATTGAAGGTCATTCATTCATTGGTTGATATCCTTATTTGCTCAAGTTGTAGTCAAATTTTTATTTACTTGCCATCTATTTACATAAAAATGTGGCATGCTTGCCCATGCATAGTAGAGGTGATTTATTGCAATCTTCCAATGAAATGAAAATATCCTAACCATATGATACTAAACTTGAGGATCTCTTTTTGATAGAATCTCGGGGATCTACAACTATCTCCAGGCACTTCCAAATACCAATCTAGATTTACTCTATTCTCAAGAAACTCTTGGTTCTAGATATGTATGCTAGTCATAGATAATTATCTTGTACTAGGAACCATATTAATGAGTGTTTACCTTTCCAATATATCCTATAAAGTTTCTAGAATCATATTTATGATCAACTCATGTTTTGTTTGATTTTCTCTTCTTTACCCATGTATTTTTCTCACAGATTCATCTTGATTGAATGTCCAAAATTATTGAAGCTCGTGATCCTCAATATTTTGGAAAGAAATATAGTTGATTATTGAGTCTGACTATTCCTTCAAATAAAATTGTAGTGGGCTGTGATCATTGTGCCATGTATCTTGCCATGTTTGGTCTAGTTCTCCTTCTATTCAATTACTTATTTCCACTTTTATATCCCAAGTACCTTTCTTTATAAGCATTGCTTTTAGTTATTTATATTCTCCAATGTGACTTTAATCTTGGTTCAAGCATCCTTTAATTTATTCCAAAGAATCCTTAGAGGTAGATCAATAATCACTATATCTTGTACTACCACAATATCTGAACATCCATGTATCAACATTGAAATATTTTTCAAGAAGCCAATTGCTTTTATAAATCTCTCTTTGAATTAAAACCACTTATATTCTATTGCATTGATAATTAATCCCATACCCTTGCATATTTCTAGAGGTATAATTATGATTCTAGCTTATGGATCTACTACGCAATTATGTAGTATGCACTTCTCCAAATAAATATATAGGTTAAATCGAGTGGACTAACTTTTTTGCATGCCTGAGGATGTTCTCCATATTGTTGGTCTTGTTGGATTGCTATTCTTCTTTTATTATTAAAGAGACAAATGTACTAGGTTCATTTATTTAGCCACTAGTAGATCTTTTCTCAGCTCCAAAATAGACTTGTAGCACCCTAAAATTGGCACGGTTAAAACCTTAGTAAAAATATAAAATGTTAAAATTTGAATTTCAACCCCAAACTACCTATTAAACTGCCTTTTACCCACTTTCCTCATTTTTTGTGCCATTTTTAGGATTTGTTGTGACCGTTGGATGATATCGCCTTAGATTAGACGAATTCGTCTACAGAAGAAAGTCCAGATGATTTCATCCAAAAAATGATTTTTTAGAATTAGACTTTGTTTCAACGATGTCTATAATTGGGGCAAAAGCGTGTTTGTGCCGTTAGAGACCTCCCCCGTTTGAGATCTCCCAAATTGGGATGATCTCCAACCTCCTAACCTCCCTCCTAAGCATATTTAAACCTTATGACCTCCCTTGACCTTCCCTGGCTAAATTTTCCTGTAACTTGATCTTTGCGCGCATTAGAATACTCTGAATTACCATCTGCATTTGTTTTTTCCAAGTTTTTTTATAGGGACCTCAGTGATTTTTAGCCAAAGCAAGCTCAGATTGTCATAGACGATCCTGTACAATCTAGGATGATCTCGTCCAAATTTGAGATGATTTCGACTACAGTCTACATTGGGGGCAATCGGTGCCCAAAGTTTGTGCTTTTCCTATATTTTTCTACTATTTTATTCTACATTTAGTTAGTTTTATTATTATTTCCTGATATTCTGCATCTTGGAGTTCACCCATGTAATTTAATTGCATAATAAAATCATGATTAGTTATTAAAGCATTGTAATTTACTTGCATTTCTATTTGGGATTGTTTTATTAACATCATTTTGTCATTTCACATCATTTCCCTTTATCAGCATAGCTGCATTTTCTGTATTCTGTATCTATTTCTCTGTTTGTAGGTTTCTGACGAATTCGTATGACAAATTCGTTAGATCTCAGACGATCTTGTCGGATCGTAGGCGATTTTGTCAAATTAGAGGCGATCTAGACTGCTTCAAAAATTAAAACCTCCATCAGACATCCAAAATTAGGTATGGATTTCTTCATTTTATTCTCTGTGTTTTATGTTTAATTTTGTTTTCTGTATTCATTTAATTTGCATTTTCATAATAGAACAACTTAGATTCATTTGGCCAAACCTAGGATTTGGATGATTAAAGATAAAATTGAACACATTAAAGACATTCCCAACCTAGGTGTGGAAACTGCCACTAAATGTTTCCTGGTGAACCCCACCATCCATCGAAAAATCACCTTAATACCCCTCCCCCGAGAGGCAGGACCTTCAAAGGGCCTCTCAGTCCGAGGTATTGTCCCATCCTTCTCGCATCCCCCTTCCGGAAGCGGATCCTTTAGCCTAAAAGTAAGGGTGCAGAAAATTTGGAACGATACATTTTGGTGAACCCGACGTGAATAACATAGGCATCTTTCTGATTCAAAAATATAAACAAAAACAAAAAAAAACAAAATATATATATATATATGTATGTATACAAAAAAAAAAAAAAGGTAACAAAATCATCATTTCAAGTTTGCATGTTTTAGATTTAATTCTAAATAGTAGATACTAAATATTACTTTTAGAAGTACTAAAGAAACCATGAGTTTTTACTCAAATCAATATGAGCCCATCAGTAATGTTGGAAGAATTTAGCTAAATACATTTGTTGATTATGACCAACCTCATCCCTATTCAACACCACCTTCATCACACTTTTCTCATTTTTCATCCTTACCCCAAAAGGACAATCCCTTTGCAAATACTCTTCATAACGATATTATCTATTATCCCATCTATCCATATTATGTCTATCGATCCACATACAATCCTCCTCCACCCTTTCAATATTCTTCTTTCAATACAACACATCCATTTCAACAAAAAAAATACTTATTCTTTCAATTCTACCATGCACTCACCTCATACATCGCAATCTTCTTGTCATCATTCTACCCATAGTAAATAAAATAGAGGTGTGAAACCATTAGGTCATTTTATGACGGAATTCCTAAGGCATTTATCAAAAACCTCTAGAAAACCTTCATCACGTAAATTTACTAAGCTCAATCAACCAATGGATATAATTCTCAAGTATTTACTTGACACAAATAGGATTGAACTCCCTTCCATAAGACAATCTGATACCATAATAGATTAGTTTAAACATGAGCTACATTGTGAATATCATAGAGTGGATGGACATATGACACAAAAATGTAAAGATTTAATATGTTCAATTCAAGATTTGATTGATGAGGGTATTTTTAATATAAAAGAATTATAATTGACAACTGATGATAAATCTCTAGTAAACAATCAAATTCCTACAAAACAAATACCAATAATCAATCAAGACATGGGGATCTCCCAAGAACCCCTATTCAATTATCAACAACAAGAAACCAATCAAATATTGCATGTTAATGTGTCCCATCATGATGATATTATTAATATAGTAACATAAACTACAAATGAGCAACCTCAAGTTCAATCAACTCAATCTGATATTCAAGAGATGGATTCCTCATTTGACCAACCCTCAAAACTATCTTTGGCTCTAGAGAATGATCCAAAATGGAATGTAAGCATAGAAAGCTCATCTTTAGAATTAAAATCTCAATCTGAAATCCACTTTGATAGCCAACAACAAGTGATTAAACCTCAAGCAAAGATATCTCTTTTAGAAGTATTACAAAGTTCTCATAAGGAAACGTTGTTCAAAATACCTAGCCAACAATTTGTTCCTCATGATATTTTCCCTAAGGACATAATTAATGGTGTAAACCCTCTTGAGGTTAATCATATTTCATTCTATGATGAGGATATTACTTCCTCTACTCTACAAGAAGACTCATCTCTTTACATTACAGGATCTAGTAAACAAACACATGTTAAAACTATCATGGTAGATAATGGCTTCTCTCTTAATTTATGCACTTATCAATTATTCCAAAAACTCAAATCAAAGGAAGAAGATATTAATGAATCAAATGTTATTATAAAATATTTTAACCAGGAAATTCAAGAAGCTCAAGGTACTATAATTTTTCCCTCAATATTGGATCCAAGATCCTGGATACTTTGTTTTATGTAGCATATTGCCCTTCACCTTACAACCTACTTCTCAAAAGTCCTTGGATTCATACGATGAGGGTTGTACCTTCCACTCTTCACCAATATTTGAAATTTGAACTTGCAAATAAAATTGTTACCATACATAATGACCCAACACCATTTGAAGAATATTTAATGGTTGAAACATCAAGTTCTATACATTCTCCATTGTCACAATTATTTTTTATCCATCACTTTTCTTCATCCATATATGATCATCCTTGTTTACCAAATAACACCCATGCATATATTTTATATATGCTCCCTCCATATTATCAAGACTTGGAAGGTAGTGATAAGAATGAAGAACCTTCTTATCCTTCTGACATTTTATTTTGTAATATGATAAATTTTACATATATAAAATTAAAATCTTTTGTTGCATTATTCTACATTATAACAAAGCTTTTGTTATCACTACCTTTTGTTCATCACCTTTTGTTCTTACGTTCAACACAACCAAATTATCCTTCAAAACCTCCTTTGATTTTGAAGCAACCTTAGACATGCTATACTCAAATAACCTTGTATAGTGTATATAGATCATCTTGTATATGAAAGCATGAGATTCCGGGCGAAGGAAACACTAATTGCGATGCATTCAAAATCAAATGTGCTTAAGTCCTAGAAATGTAAAATGCATGAAACGAAAGAGACGCATTAAAATGAGATACAAGCGAATGGAGAAAACACAGCCCTTTCATTAAACTTTCTTGATCTCTGTTACAATGACGTCTCCTCCCTTTTCAGGGGCTAGGAGCGCTAAAATAATTTGATTACAATCACTTAATATTCCTCTTTTCGCGTGCCCACGATTGAAATGGACGGGCCAATATGATGTCGTCGCTGATGTCGATGAGTTCTTCACCTCTGCTGCTTCTCCTGCGAACAAAGAAACAACCAAGATGTCAGTAGCACCCGCCGCAAATGGAAAGCTGTTCGTTCTCTAAAATTAACGAAATATGCATGTAAACATTTGCCTGAAACGGTAAATACAGTGAGTCCAAATGGCTTGAAATCTTGACAGAAGACAAAAAAGTTACCAGAATTCCATTGCCACTGAGACAGCTAGCCAATCTGCCTTCAACTGGAATTCATCCCTGGGCAGGACGAATTCTGACTGCAATTCATCCCTGGGTGGGACAAATTCTTCTGTGTTGAAGAAGCCGACCTGCTGCTGCTCCAATGTCGATTCTCGAGACCTGCAAAATGCCTACAAACAAGGGGGTTATGTAATTGGGACCATTTTGGGATGACCCAGATGGTCGGATTATCCCAATTTGGCCTCTACCCTCGGGAATTTGATCTCACCACCTGCAAGTCAGTGAAACAACAAAGCGACACAAAACATACTAGACTCTGATCAAAAGTTACGAACTTGCAGCTATGAGTTAACCAAACATGATAACATAAAATGCAACCTGAAAAAGTAATCTAGAATGCTCTAAAACTTAGAAATTGCGGGGGTGCCCAAGTGGGCCTCCCATCGTTGGCACTTGATTCCGGTGCCAATCCACTAAGGATGGGCCCAAAACCTCTTAGGATTTGGGGGTCGGCGAATTGGTTGGTTCAGGTGTCCATGTGTTGGATTTGGGTCAGGTTCAAGCTTCCAAAAGCCACCCAACAACCTCCCTTGCAAACGATATTGGTGGATGTGAGAAGGTGGATCAAAAGGGACGCAAGTGGGTCTTCAACTCGGCAGCACTTTTTTGCTTGAAATCTCCTTCAACCTCCCTTTCTGGGTGAGAAAAGTCCCACCTCTTATAGACCCATGGGGTCTCTTTTGAGAGGGAAGCATAGGTGCCATGTGTTGGTCATAGGTGCCATGTGGCAGTCATGTCTTTCCATGAGGGAGGGGAGTCCTCCATGACTTGGGCTTTCATAATCGCCCTTGTGACAGTCCTCTAACAACCTATCTGTCCACCCACACACGCGTGCGAGGCAGGAGTCATCAACTGACTGTCCTAGGCTGCCACTTGGCGCCATTCTTCTTTTTGCCCGTTAAACTTGGAATTCGTCCCTACCAGTTACGAATTCAGAATCCGTCTCTGGGTGAGACAAATTCTAATTTTGAATTCCTCTCTGGGTGAGACAGATTTGAATCCGTATCTGGGTGAGACAGATTCTAAGAAAAGTGCTTAAATGTGCCAAATTGCCCTTTTGACCTTACAAAATTGCTATGAAAGTGGTTAGGACCATTGTTTGACCTCTGAGGGCTGCCCTTGGGGCTGTGTTTGTCAAAGCGATCAGTGTTTGCAATCACGTAATCGGATTGGTGTTGTTTTGGTGTCTACAGATGCCCCTTTTTTGGAAGCGATGCAGGTGACGCAGTGCTGAGCAAAAATAGATAACCAAAGCACTAATGATTAGGGTTCCTTGGTAACCTAACCAACTTTTGATGCCTCAAGCATGGAAAGGGCATGCATTTTTAAATCCTTGCTTCTGACGAGCTAAGGAATTTGATTTCAAGTATTAACCTATTTTGGTGAGGTGTGACTTGAACTTAGACATTGATCAGTCATGAATAGGCGAAGGGTGTTTTATCCTCAAGGGGAACCTTGTGTTCATGATTCACGAAATGCCAAGTTTTTGATTGATTTTATTGTTTCTTGTTTACTGCCCCAAGAAGGAGCGTGATTGTCTTTGTCAATGATTCTTTGAATGCATGTTGTTTTCCTTAATTGGGTGTGTGATTGTTGATTGGTGACTAAGTGTGACTACCCCCTCAAGCGACGAATCGATGTGGGAATGACCTTCGTGAGCAAAGCGACGAGTCGCTTGACCCAAGATGACTTGTGCAAGGGTGCGTTTAGAGGGTTTACCATTAAGTATATGCAATTTTTCCAACATTTGGACCTATTTTTGGTGGGTGTTAACCCTTTTGGTGATGCCGTTATGAGGTGAAATCATCAAAAATCTAACTTCCCGTGGAGCGGTCCGGCTATTATAGCCTTCTTGGGGAAGTAGGAGAGTGATAATTTGAACCCCGACATCAATTTTATTTGCCCAGAGGTTAAGTGCAAGAGCACTTGTGTCCGCCGAAAATGTTTATTGCTGTTTGTTTTTGTTGAATTTTGTATTGTTTTTGTTGTTTTTTTTGTGACGCGTTTGGAGATGCAATTGTCAAAAATCCATCTTCCGTGGAGCGGTCCGGCTATGGTAGCCTTCTTAGGGAGTATGATAGTGACAATTTGTGACTCCAATGTCAATTTTGTATGCCCTTGTTGTCAGGTGCAGTAGCACTCCTGTCAGGCAATTTTATTTTCTGTTTTTAGTGCATTTTTAGTCATTTTTCAATTTTTTTGAAGTGCTGGCCTGAATTCGTCCCTGGGTGGGACAAATTCCAACTGGAGAATTCATCCCTGGGTGGGACGAGTGCTAATCAGAGTGCTCGTCCCAGTCAAGGATGAATTCCAGTGCAAAATGCCTATTTAATGGCCAAAATTTGATTTTGGGCTCATTTGTGTCATTTTTTTCTTGCGATTTTGGAGCTGCGGGAGGAGGAGGTAATTCGCGAGGCGAAGCGCTGCTAGAATTCTCTCTGCCATCATGAGTGCACAAACTGGTTCGAGCTGCGGAGCCGAAGTGAAACATGTAAGTGTCCCTAGAGTTTATTTTTGCTTTTATTTGATGATTGTTTTTGTGTTGACGCTTATCAAAACTTGAAGATTTTTTGTGATGTTTTTGTTTAACAGTTAAGGTTAGAAACCCTAAAACTAAAAATTTGATTTGTTATTATTTTTTTTTTTTTTTGTGTTTGTGTTGTTTTTTTGCTTTGCAGGTTGTTAGCAGCTGGTACCGTGTACCCGTTGCTTTTACTGAGGCATGATTGGCATTGACCGATGATGACTGGGAATGGCTTGATGCCCTTGGGATCAAGCAGGTGTCTCGACTGGAGCCTGTGGTCCCAGATCAGGCCTATCTGACAGCCCTGATCAAGCTTTGGGATCCATGGACCAATACTTTTCATCTCCCGATAGGGGAGATGACTATGACTCTTGAGGACATCTATCGGCTGCTTCGGATTCCGATAGATGGTCTGCCTATTAGGACATCGTCGTTTGATCAGTGGACTGCTATACTTATGAGATGTTTTGGGCATGGGGGGCAGCTGGGTGTAGCAAACCCAATGGAGATAGCCGAGGTGGATTGCCAGGCTGGCAGGATTTTGGTTAGCTGGTGGCAGGAGAGGAGGGTGTTAGGAGTGAGGCACGCATTCTTGATGGGCCTCATTTCTAACATTCTTCTCCCTGATTCAACAGGCGTGAGGTTCCCGTGGAACCTACTGGATTTGGTGTGGCAGTTTGCAGAGTGCCCGATAGAGGCATCATTGATTATGAGATGGGGACAAACTTTGTTGGCACAGCTCTACGGGGAGCTGTATGGGGTTCACTGTCGACAGCGAAAGGGTGTTAGTTATAGTTTTTTGTTGCAGTGCTAGGGTTGGCAGCACATAGCTATTGAGAGGCCTATCGGGTTATCATGGATGACTCGAGCAGCAATGGAGGATGAGGAGATTGGTTATGCAGTTTTATGGCGGTGGTCTGCGGAGCAGGGGCAGAGTCAGTGATGGGCAGGTGTCGTTGAGCACTACACTGATGCCTTTTCTCGGCTCACTCCAGGGGAGGTGTTTTGGCATCCCTATCGGGACTGTCCAGCCTAGCCTGAGGCTGGAGAGTGGCTCCGATGGGTACGCAGGGAGTGGTGGTTGATCGGGCGACATGGGATGGAGCATGAGTTCTTTTCATATATCCAGGTTACACGACAGTTTGGGGTGTGCCAAGGGTTTCCTGGTGAACCCGTGGTCTATCGACAACGAGGAGATGAGAGGGATTTGGATCCACCTATCACCGTGCCATTGGGCGAGGAGTCAGATGTGGTTATTGACGTCCCAAACGTAGATGACATCAGGACTACTACTGAGTATGACTCGTGGTAGGTACTTCGACGATGGAGAGGAGAGGGGCCACTGGGAGGCACGAAGGCAGCAGTGGAGGGTGCTGAGGCAGCAGGGGATGATTGGGGAGGTCTATTGGATGATGCAGACATGTTGGGTGATGATGATGTAGACTTGGGTGCTCCGGATCAGCCGGACATGCAGGACGTGGATGAGTAGTGGGAGCCAGAGCGAGCTACTGTTCCAGAGGATCCTGTTCGTCAGGTAGACACAGAGGAGGTGGAGTTTGAGATACGTGCTAAAAATGCACGATTGATAGAACTACTACGGATACGAGATCTGGAGTTGGGGGATGGAAGGCAGGATAGGGATATCCTGTGGTCTGAGCTGGCAGATCGGGATAGGGTTTTGGCACAGCGTGACGATGCGGTGTCATACTATCATCGATGAGAGGCATAGTGGTGTCGTCATCGGATAGAGTTGGAGAGGGAGGTCATCCGCCTTGGTGGGCGACTTCCTGAGCCCTCGGTCAGTGGATCTTCTCACCGGACGAGGGATAGTGCGACTGAGCAGTCAACATCATCTCATCATCGACGATTAGATGAGGGAGGCGATAGTAGGCATGATGCGGGGGCTGGCAATAGCCGCCGTGCAGGGTCCCATAGGACCCACACCACGGGGGGTAGTTCCCGTCGCACCGATCCTATGTGATTATGGTGGTCGACGCTTTAGGTTGGGTTTTTTGGATATGATTGCGGGGTCTGAGGACCGATTTTGTAGCCTGCGGGCATTTTATTTTATTTATTTTTTTTTTTTGGCGATATATATATATATACCTGTTTTATTTGGTTTTGTACGTGTGATGTTTTTATTTTTGTTATGCATGATGGCTAATGACTATGGATTTATGCATATTTATTTATTTTGATGAATGCTTATGTTATGATGAATGCAAATGTTTTTGATTTCTTTATGTGATATGCAAAGTGAATGAATTGAATTTTGTGATGATTGGTTATGGCACCATAGGCTGTTTAAGATGCTTTTTATTGTTATGGTGTATGATTCTTGTATGGATATATGTGGTTTTCTATTTTTGTATTTTCTGATGGTATTATAAGGATGATAAGCAGCACAAATGGTTTAGGAATGTATGTTATGTTTTTTGAGATTCAGACAGTTTTAACTCACTATCAATGACTGTACTTTATCTTACAAGACTTTTGGACAAGGTATGAATCGGACTTGTTTTTGACCAAGTTATTTTACAACTCTGTGTGTGCAATTGAGTTCATTTAGTGGTATTTGTTATGATACCGCCAATGCCAGATGGGCTTTCAACTGAACCTGTACTGAGGATCACCTAATTAGCTCCACGAATTCCTTTGTTGTATGTACTAAGTTTAATCTGCGGTGTAATCCAGGATGCCATAAGCTAGCTCATCCACATGCAAACATTGATCTATATGCAAGTTAATGTGACAGATATATCGTCATGCGGGAGGTTTACTTCTATTACCGATAGGCTATCAACCAAATTGGTACTGAAGCTTGCCTTATGACCTATAGAATGCTGAGAGTTCCAGGGATTCAAGGTCAACTCCCTTCTTTTCTTCAATTGTATTGGGATACTTGCTCATTTGTAGTGATGAGATCACTGTTTATTTTGATTTGTTTTTCTTTCGAGCAAGGGACTGGGGATATGGAGTGACGAAAATCACTGTTGTTTTTGCCTTTTGATGTGTGCACTGTAGGTTGTCAAATTTTGGATTTTTGACATTTTGCAAATTTTTGGTGTTTTGCAACTATTGAGAACTTTAGGGATTCTTAGGGAATTGGGTAGGGAGGATGCTTGTCCTTTTGCCAACTCTCAGCATTCTAGGGGTCATTCGCACAGGGGGATGATCAAGATAACCGTTTCGCTTGTGGTGACCTAGATTACTTTGCAGTGTTTCATCTTTCGTTCACACAACTTGGGAATTTTTAGTGTTTTAATTTGTGTTGGGATGTTACGTAACAAGGTGTATTTCAAGTATGACTCTACCTTCATAAAATCTGTTCGATTTGATACATTACATGGTTAAAGAGGAAAATGATGACTGAATCACTAAAACTCTTGGTACATTTATAGACCACTGACTGTAGTGTGGTAAAAGTTATGCATGGTGTTTTTGTTGTTTTTGTAAAATGGAACTATGCAAAACAAGATGGACTAGTAGAGCAATTGCAGCCTATGGTGCCTTTGACCTATACAACCACAAATATGCAATGTATGGATCCAATGCTTAATGCAGCTACATATTTTTGTACTTTTGATGGATTGATTCTGTGAATGTGAATATGCGGTGCTAGAGGAACTCTCTATTGATGAATTTGACCAAGCGATTGCGATAATCGTTGGAGATTTTTAGGTTTGACCAAGTGATTGCGATAATCCTTGGAGCTTTTTGGTGTGACCAAGTGATTGTGATAATCCTTGGAGCTTTTTGTGGTGACCAAGTGATTGCGATAATCCTTGGAGCTTTTGGATTGACCAAGTGATTGCGATAATCCTTGGAGCTTTTTGTTTTGACCAAGTGATTGCGATAATCCTTGGAGTTTTTGGATTGACCAAGTGATTGTGATAATCCTTGGAGCTTTTTGCTTTGACCAAGTGATTGCGATAATCCTTGGAGCTTTTTGGATTGACCAAGTGATTTCGATAATCCTTGGAGCTTTTTGCTTTGACCAAGTGATTGCGATAATCCTTGGAGTTTTTGGATTGACCAAGTGATTGTGATAATCCTTGGAGCTTTTTGCTTTGACCAAGTGATTGCGATAATCCTTGGAGCTTTTTGGATTGACCAAGTGATTTCGATAATCCTTGGAGCTTTTTGCTTTGACCAAGTGATTGCGATAATCCTTGGAGCTTTTTGTGGTGACCAAGTGATTGCGATAATCCTTGGAGCTTTTTGTTTTGACCAAGTGATTGCGATAATCCTTGGAGCTTTTTTTTTTTACCAAGTGATTGTGATAATCCTTGGAGCTTTTGGATTGACCAAGTGATTGTGATAATCCTTGGAGCTTTTTGAGGATATGGCTTTCTTAGATGTGGAATGGTCACAAATGACTGATATTCAAGGGTTTTGTTTCCTTGATACCATCAAGAGAAGCTAGCCGGTATGTCCCGGGTCCTATTATGCTATCAATGACATATGGACCTAACCAATTTGCCATGAATTTTTCCCTCATGTGGGATGGCAAATTAGAGTTTTGTTGGTTTTCCTTCAGAACCAAATCACCAACCCGAAAGTCCCTTAGGTGAACTTTCATGTTGTAAGCCCTTTTAAGTCGCTCTTGATAGATACGTAAATGCTCGAGAGCATTAACGCGTCATTCGTCAAGCAATGTAAGTTGGTCTAACCGGGCCTGCCGTGCAGTGTTATCATTGATGAACTCCTGCATTGATATGCGAAGGGAAGGAATTTCCAACTCGAGAGGCATTACTGCCTCTAAGCCATACACGAGCGAAAACGGAGTTGCCCCAGTGGGCATCCGAATGCTAGTGCGATAAGCCCAAAGGGCAAGTGGGATTTTTATGTGCTAATCCTTATGACTGTATACAACTGTCTTTTTAAGGATGGTGACTAGTGTTTTGTTTGATGCCTCTGCTTGCCCGTTTGCTTGCGAATAATAGGGCGTTGAAAAGTTGTGCTGAATTTTGTACTTTGTGGTCAAAGCACGCATGTCTTTGTTCTTGAATGATGGCCCATTATCTGAGATTATTTTGGATGGAATACCAAAATGACATATGATGTTATGCAAGATGAACTCCACAATGCGAGGTCATTTCGTTGAGGTTAACGAAATTGCTTCCACCCATTTGGTAAAATATTCTGTGGCCGTTATGATAAACATGTGACGGCCTGACGATGCAAGGGAGATCTTTCCGATTAGATCGAAGCCCCACTGTGAAAATGGCCAAGCAGACTGGACTGTCTATAGGGCCTGGGAAGGTACGTGCATCAAATTGGCATGATGTTGACATTTCACGCACTTCTTGACATAATCACAACAATCTCGCTCTAAATATGGCCAATAATAGCCCATGCGAAGAATGCGCTTTGCGATGGCCATACCACTAAAGTGACCACCACATGTACCGTCGTGCGCTTGGGCGACTGCCCAAGTGGACTCTTGCTGGTCCAAACAACGAAGAAGAATTCCGTCATAACTGCGATGATACAAAATGTCTCCTATCAAGACATACTTAGCCGCTTTCTGCTTGAATGTTCGTTTTGTGGCGTGCGTCAATCCAGAGGGAAGATTACCTAATTTGAGGTAATCTCTTATGGGTAAATACTAGTCCTGTTGATCAGAAACCTTGATAGTATGAACCACAAATCCCTTTTGAAGTTCTTCCCTAACAAATGCTGATTGGGATAAAACTTGTAAAAATAGCATTGTGTTGCTATTAATGGGAGTAGGGGAAAACAAGGACCCCCAGTTGGCACGTTTCAGACAATCTCGGATTCAAAAGAACTTATCCGAGGATGGTTCGATCTGTATCATGTGGATTCTTGGTGTCAAGTCTGGGCTTGCACACTCCATCACGGATTGTGATAAGGTTTTGACTTGGATGGTTGTCATATCACCCGAAAGGTCTTGCGGGATTAGTGACCCCAAAGAGGCCATTGTGTCCGCAAAACGATTCGATGATCGAGGGAGTGCCTCGATGTCATACCACTCAAGTTTTGGTAGGAATTTTTCCACGAGGGCTTTATAGGCCTTCAGTACTGGGCATTTGCATTGATATACCCCTTTGACTTGATTTACTATTAACAGCGAATCACCAAAGATATTCAATCATTTGATGTTCATGGCGATTGCTGTTTGAAGACCTAGGAGCAAGGCTTCATATTTTGCATTATTGTTGGTGCACTGGAAGTTTAATTTAAATGACAGGGGCATTAGAGCACCCTACGGTGTGAAGAATACAATTCCTACGCCACCACCTTGTTCGCATTTAGAACCATCGAAGAACAGGGTTATGTCGGCCTGTGACTCAAGCTCATCAGAATCTGGCGATTCTAAGACATGGAAGACCCCATCATCGAGTAGTTCTATGACCAGAGGCTGATCGTCTTCAAGAGGAGCCTCTGCTAGTTGATCGTCTATGACTTGTCCTTTGATAGACTTTTGCCCAATGAACTCAATGTCAAATTCTGTCAACAACATGATCCATTTCGCTGTGCGACTACTATGATAAGTACGACTCATCATGTATCGCAATGGATTCTCCTTAGGCACAACATACATAGTGTTGCTCAGCATGTAGTGGCATAGCTTTTTGGTAGCAAACACCACTGCCAAGCAGAGTTTCTCAACGTATGCATAGTTAAGTTCGTAACTTACCAGAGTGCGGCTAAGATAGTAAGTAGCCTGTTCTTTGTGAAGTTCATTATTTTGGGCTAGCATGGCTCCCAGTGCCACCTCAGTAGCTAAGATGTATAAGTAGAACGGAACTCCTGGTCTAGGTTGTGCCAATACTAGCGACAAAGCCAAGTATTGTTTGATTTTATCAAAGGCTGACTGGCACTCGTCATCCCAATGAAATGTGACCCCCTTGTGCAATAATTTGTTCATGGGTCGGCATTTGTCAGATAATTGCGCTATGAAGCGTTTAATCGACGCGACCTTTCCTTGTAGACTTCTGAGCTGCTTGATAGTAGTTAGGGGAGCCATTTCAAGGATTGCCTTGACTTTCTTTGGGTCCACTTCAATGCCTTGTTTTGAGACTATAAAACCCAAGATTTTTCCAGATGTGATGCCAAATACGCACTTCTTGGGATTCAATCTGACCTTATGCTCTATGAGGCGATCGAGGATCTTGCTTAAGTCACCGAGATGATCTGAGCGCAAAACAGACTTGGCTAACAAATCATCCATGTAATCTTCCATAGTTTTGTGCATGTAATCATGGAAGATATATGTCATTGCACGTTGGTAGGTAGCGCCAGCATTTTTAAGGCCAAAAGGCATGACCTTATAACAAAATGTCCCCCAAGGCGTTGTGAATGCCGTTTTAAGTTGGTCTTCAAGATTGATACGAATTTGGTTGTATCCCGAGAAGCCATCCATTAGGGAGAGCATTTCATGATCTGCAGTAGCGTCTACTAGCGCGTCGATGCTTGGCAAGGGGAAATCATCCTTAGGACTCGCTTTGTTTAGGTCTCAAAAATCGGTGCATATGGGAATCCTCCCGTCGGGCTTCTTGATGGGAACCATGTTGGACAGCCATGGCGGATAATCCACGCAGATGACAAACTGTGCATCCAACAACTTTTGTAATTCGTCTTTGACCATCAAGGCCACTATTGGGTGCATCTTGCGTAGTTTTTGCTTTACAAGATTGATTGTGAGATCAAGCGTTAAATTATGCGTGACTAGCTGCAGGTCTAGTCCCAGCATGTCTCTGTATGACCATGCAAAAACCTCCTTCTTCGCTTTGAGAAGGGTAATGTAATCGGCTTGCTCTTCAGGGGATAAGCTTACCCCCAGCTTGATAATTTGTGGATTCTTTGTATCTGTGCCGATATCTACGTCAGTCGTCTCCTCGACTGACATGTGGGATCCGTCCTCTAACTTATGTGGAGTTTGGATAAAATGGATATCATTAGCTGAGTTTAGATCTACATTTGGAACCTCGGGTCCCTCTTCAGCTTGAAAGACATCCTGAGTTGTCCTTGGGGTAAAATGAAGTATTTCATCGAAAGGCCAGTACTCTGATGGTGATAATGGTGAATTGACGTGAACCTAGTCGATGGCATCTATGTCTAGATGCAATGACCACGATGGATCGGCCGAATTGCGGATGGGTGCGATCAAATCAATGGAGATCATGTGGATGGAATGAACTTGGTCTCCAGAACCGCGGGTGTGATTACTTGATTCTTCTAGATTCTCCCTATACTCTGGATCTGGCTCTACGAGAACGGGCACGAATGGATCTTCCCTAAGTGCAAATTTTGCAAAAATGAGGGCAGGGTATTCCCTCGGCACTACTGTCATGATGGGATCTCAAGGTGGACGATGCTCATCTTGAATTTGGAGCCATGGGTCTAACACTTGGTCCCACCTTGCTGGGTCTACTTGCCATTCATGCCCCAGAAGTATGCCCATCTATCCCATTAGATCTTCATGAGTTAAAGCACGGTGATGTCTTTGCGCATGTCTGAGATAATACATCTTAGTCTCATCTTCTGAATCGCTTTCATAGATCCAAAATTGTTCATCCTCTCCAGCAACTGTTGATTGCGATGTTGAGGATCCTCATTGTTCTAGTAAGTTAATCTGGTCCCATTGTGGTTGTTCCACTCTTGGTGGAGGGACCTGATTCTCTTGATGTTGTGTTGTTTCATTTGGAATATCTAAGGGGAACAGCTTCAGAAAGATGTCCGACAGGCGTTGGTTTTCTCTTTGAGGACCACTTTCTGAACTTTTGCCTCTCTCTAGCAAAGGAGAGGGATTACTGCTATTTCCAGGGGTGTTTGTTGACCATGGGAGGTAGTATCCCAATGTGTATTCTGTATTTGGATTGGCATAAGGGTCTAAAGCCAATCCCCCCTTGTTGCCTATTTCTAGGCCTTGCATATTTTCAACCAAGATGTCTAATGGTAGGGGATGGTTGAACCCTACCCCTGACTTGTCATATGGCATCTGATATCTTGGTTGGCAAAGGAACCGCATCCCTTGCTCATATCTGCCTAGCCCGTATCCATGCCAATTACATTGGCCAAGATATTTTAGGGCAAAATCTGGGTTTGACAGATAGTTGATGTTTTCAACAAAAGGCTCTTCGTCTGCTTCCTTTTGTTGGCATGGTTCAAGACCATGATCAAGGCCCCCATACATGAAATTTGTTTGATTTGGAGGGTAGCCTAGAGGAACAATTGTCCCTATGGGAAGGCGAGGTCTTCCCATGTCTTGTACTGACTCCAATGCTGGCGTCGCCACAACATTTTGTACCAAATATTCCCCCAAGCCCGTATCGGCCATTTCAACGAGTGATTGTTGATGATTGGGTGGGAGGAAATGGTAGTCCTTCTTGACTCCATTCCATGTTTGGTGTTTCAGGAGTCTTAGTTTCTCGTTGTCTCGGGTGTTTTCTCCGTTGATACCGTTGAAATTGTGGGCAACCTTTCTTCCAAGGGTTTAACCTCTTCCACGATCTGTTTTTCCTTGTCCTTCTGTTGGGCCATGATAGGTGGCATTAATGATGAAGGAGTAGGTGATGAGGTCTCACCTGGCTGGGATTTTGCCTTGTTGGCCACCAGTGGTGCCTGCGGTATCGGACCCTGTTTAGATGGATTTAATTGAAAATCCAAATGCGTTGAAGGGAGGGTCGATTGAGGCGTGAATTGTACCTCATTGCAATACTTGAAGGGCTCTAAGTCCATTGGGACTACATGTATTTCTCCCTCATAAGCATACTTTAAGCATTGGTGGGCGATCGAAGGGACACACTTCATGTCCCTGATCCAAGGCCGCCCTAGCAAGATATTATAAGCCATTTTGCCTTCCAAAGACATGGCACAGTTGTAGGTATTGTCTTTTGTCCTACCTGGATAGGCAGAACAACTGTGCCGACTGTCGAGCATATTGCATCGTTGAAAGCTCGTAGTGTGTACGTGGAGGCTGTGATGTGAGAGGCTGGTAGCTTCAAATGTTTTAAGGCTACAATGGTAATGATGTTACTGGATGATCCAGTATCTATCAGCACTCTCTTGTACGAAATCTCGTTGACCCACACGATAACGTGCAGGGGTGGATCTGCCATGTCATTCGATATCGTTTTGACCTCATCTTCTCTGAATATGATGACCAGCTCCGTACATCATTTCACATGTCCTACGAAGTTGTTGAAAGAATTTTCTTCATGGGGCTATAATTCAATGGCTTTTAAAATGTCCATAAGAGCTTCCCTATGGGGTGCTGACTGTTGAATAAGCTCGTAAATGGAAAGCCTAGCCGATGTGGTCTGCAAACTCTGTGTGAGTTTGGTTCATATTGTGACCTCAGGTCTAGGCGGAGGCAACTGCGTTGGGCGTTGTTGAGGCTACGATGTTGTCAGAACTTCCCTCGTAGCTACCTCGAGGGCAATTGCTGGGTACCTTTTGTTCCTTGTTACTATGCTAATCATTCCCACAAATCCCTGTGTGGGAAGATCCTGTCACACCTCATTAATCTGGAGTGGTTTTTTTCCGTGCCTCGTGGGCGGGCAAGGGGTCCTTGAATACCCCCATTTGTTGGTTGTTTGGCGCGATGGGGTTGTCCACGACCAATGTTCTATTGTCGATCAAATCTTGGACTAGTTCTTTGAATTTCCAGCACCCATTCAAGTCATGTCCTCTACGCCTATGGAATCTACAATACAATTCTTCTCTGTACCCCCTAGGCTTGGGAATGTTAGGGTCTATAGTTTGAATTTTTGGCAGAGTGACTAAATTTGCCACTGACAAGCGGTCAAATAAGGAATCCCTAGACTCCGCATATGGGGTGAAATGTCATCTAGGGCGACGTGGGTAATTTTGCTCCTATCTTCTATTATCTCTTTCATAAGCAGGAGGAACTACCTGGTAATTAGCCTTTTGGGGTTGCGTTTCTTGCACAGGTGCGGGAACATTTATCTCAACTTGGTTGACTGTAGCGTGTTGTGGTTGCGTTGTCCTGGTTTTAGTGGTTTTATTCCACTCTTTCTTTTTAGGCTTAGAGATTGCGCCGTCACCTATTTTAATCTCTTCTATGACTCTGGCTTGCGCCAAAGCTTCTTCTAAGCTATCGTATTGCCGCAACAACAATAGACCAGAGATTGATTTTAAGCAACTTTTTGCAAACATCTGCGTGAGATCAGACATAGGAGGACGGTAGGGTAACTTAGAAAGCAAAGCTCTCCATCGATTCCCATATGCTGCCATTGTTTCCTCCTCAAATTGTTTGAGGCTTGCCAGATCACTCAGTGATGCCTTCTTCCTTGTGTTGAAGGCAAAGCGTTCAAGAAATGCATCTACTAATTGATCTAAGTTGCTTATGTTGTGTTTGGGTAGTTGTGTGAAACAATCCGAGGCAGGGCCTGTGAATGTGGTTATGAATGTTCTAAGCAAAAATGCGTCATTATATTGGATGCCGAAGCATTGGCTTAAAAATCTTGTAACATGTTCTTGTGCGTCCTCTTCACCTTTAAAAACTTCCAATTGAGGCAACTTGAAGTGCTCGGGGTAAAGAGGTGTAGGCACTGAGGGATGCATCGGATTACTACGGAGTTGACGTAATGTGGGTTTTTGATGCCCAATATCTTTTGTTTCCACAGACTCCAAATGCTCCAATAGCGCTTGGTATGCATCGAAAGATTTTATTTCTTCCTCTCTTGTTCTCTCTCATTGTAAGTTATGATAAACTTGAGGCCTATGGAGGGGTGGCCGAATGGTAGCCCTCCTGCCTTGATGGGGAGTTTCAACATATTCTACTTCTGGTTCGTACTCCTCGTAAAATTCTTGAGGAGTCTCTAGGCGAGACCTATAACCCTGATTGAGTCCTTGCTGAAGGTACCCATCATTGTTTCGGGGAGTGGCCTCCCTCTCGGGTCTATAAGGTCTTGGAGGCAAAGC
Organism: Wollemia nobilis; assembly: GCA_028583015.1. NCBI lineage: Eukaryota > Viridiplantae > Streptophyta > Pinopsida > Araucariales > Araucariaceae > Wollemia > Wollemia nobilis. Next base: position 638,958 of record JAQPPZ010006127.1, read on the forward strand.
TTGGCGAGGTCATGGAGACCTGTCCTGTACCAACGGATTATGCCTCTCATACTATTCAGCCCTTTGGATGCGAGGGGTTAGCTCCCTCTCAGGTAGTTTATAGCGTAGTTCATCTGCTTCGCATTGCATGTGCTCTCTATCCAAGTGGTGTCGATACTCTATCTCCTGATGACTTTGTTTAAGCCGCATGATTTTGGCTTGATGGGCGGCATGTTTGGCGACTATCGGGTCAATTTGGTCTACCCTATTTTGCTCAGGAGGTTCGAATGTTCCTCCTATGTGTTTTCCTTGATTTTGATGATCTACAACTTCAAGGGGTCGCTTCCCTCTGTCGAGGTAGGCGGCCTGTACTCGAGGTTCTGGCCTCAAGGGGTGATCATGATGTCCAACTGGTGCAGAAGCGCAAGGTTCCCGCATTGTATGTTGTTGTCTTTGAGGAATGCGATGATCTTCCTTGTGCTCCCTCTCATAGGTGTGAAGGGGACAGGCAGAGTTAGGTCATTTTGTGTAAAGAACCCTACGCTCTAGATTTTGTCTCTTTGTTCTGATGTGAGGTAAAGAAGGGATACCATATCCACGTTGTCCCTCCAAATGGATGGTTTGCCTATCTAGCGCTTCGTCGCACCGTGGCCACTAATGTCTAACATTAGAAGGTGATTCTCTATTTATATCAAGGTCTACATGTAGGGCGTCTTCCTGAAAGGGGCTGCCTTGAATGGGCATACCCCACCAAGGATTCTGAATTGGATTCTTTTGTCTGTTGGACCGATAAGGCGGTATGACCAAATCCTCAATACTGAAGTGAAGACGACTTGTGCCTGCTTCTTGTGTACCTTCCAGAGCTTCTGCCCTTGATTGGGCTTGGCTGCGGGTGTACACCATTGTGGTGCTTCTATGCTATCTAAACAGATTTTTATCTCTTTTATGATGATTTTTGTTTTTGTCTATACTAAGCAGAAATAAACACACGCATACACAAATCATGATTATCTCTTTTAAGTATTAATAGTGTGTCTTAAACTGGTTTAATGGATTTTGATGTTTTGTTTTGTTTTTGTAGGTTTTGAAGATCGTTTAAATGCATTATGACGGCTCATATAACTCCCAAAACGGTCGCCCCTTCAATATACCAACCAGGCCGATATACCAACCTCTCTATATACCCGCCCTTACGAGAGGGAGACTATAGGTACGTGAGAGCAGAAGGTATGTGGTACGTAGGCAGTACGAAAGGGGGATTGTCCTATTAATGGCACCTACCATAGAAAACTTATCCTCGTGCGCATGGGAATCACCCCAGTGACACTCGATCTGCTTTCATCAGGATTTACGCCTAACAACAGTTGACAATCGAGAAATGGATGCAAAGCTAATCCAAGGTGGTGATGAACCCACCGTTGGTCTTGCTCAAGGGCTGGGGTCTTACGACCAGCTCCTTGGTTTAAAATTGTTTCGTGATGTGTGTGGGATTCATTTTATTTAACGAAAATGAAACAAGCATGAATGATTTTCCCTAAGCATGCAGGATAAAATGAAAATAGTCAAAGAAACAAAAACAAAAATAGAAATTTTAACAGAGATTATAAAAATCCCTACCTCTTCTCTCGCTCGCTCCAGTTGCTTCTGAATTTCTGCTCTGAAAATCCATAGGCAAGAATTCATCCCTCTGGGAGACGAATTGCAGAACAAAATTCGTCCCTCCCAGAGACGAATTTGAATTCATCTCAGGGTCAGATGAATTGTAGTTAAGAATTCGTAACAGTCAGAGACGAATAGCAATCTGCAACAAAAAAATGTACCTGTCAAGCACAAACACAAAACTTTGATCGGTTTTCTATGATTTTAAAAATATGGGACAGGTCCCACCGTGATCGCCACTGAAAGCACGAGATTCCGGCGAAGGAAACACTAATTGCGATGCATTCAAAATCAAATGCGCTTAAGTCCTAGAAATGTAAAATGCATGAAACGAAAGAGACGCATTAAAATGAGATACAAGCGAATGGAGAAAACACAACCCTTTCATTAAACTTTCTTGATCTCTGTTACAATGATGTCTCCTCCCTTTTCAGGGGCTAGGAGTGCTAAAAGAATTTTATTACAATCACTTAATGTTCCTCTTTCCGCGTGCCCACGATTGAAATGGATGGGCCAAGATGATGTCGTCGCTGATGTCGATGAGTTCTTCACCTCTGCTGCTTCTCCTACGAACAAAGAAACAACCAAGATGTCAGTAGCACCTGTCGCAAATGGAAAGTGTTCGTTCTCTAAAATTAACAAAATATGCATGTAAACATTTGCCTGAAACGGTAAATTCAATGAGTCCAAATGGCTTGAAATCTTGACAGAAGACAGAAAAAGTTACCAGAAGGCCATTGCCACTGAGACAGCTAGCCAATCTGCCTTCAACTAGAATTTGTCCCTCGGGCGGACGACTCTAATCGCAATTCGTCCCCGGGTGGGACGAATTCTTCTGTGTTAAAGAAGCCAACCTGCTGCTGCTCCAATGTCGATTCCCGAGACCTGCAAAATGCCTACAAACAAGGGGGTTATGTAATTGGGGCCATTTTTGGATGACCCAGATGGACGGATTCTCCCAATTTGGCCTCTACCCTCGGGAATTTTATCTCACCACCTGCAAGTCAGTGAAACAACAAAGCGACACAAAACATACTAGACTCTGATCAAAAGTTATGAACTTGCAGCTATGAGTTAACCAAACATGATAACACAAAATGCAACCTGAAAAATTAATCTAGAATGCTCTAAAACTTAGAAAGTGCGGGGGTGCCCAAGTGGGCCTCCTACCGTTGGCACTTGATTTCGACGCAAGTCCACTAGGGATGGGCCCAAAACCTCTTAGGATTTGGGGGTCAGCGAATTGGTTGGTTCAGGTGTCCATGTGTTGGATTTGGGTTAGGTTCAAGCTTTCAAAAGCCACCCAACAACCTCCCTTGCAAAAGATATTGGTGGATGTGAGAAGGTGGATCAAAAGGGACGCAAGTGGGTCTTCAACTCGGCAGCACTTCGTTGCTTGAAATCTCCTTCAACCTCCCTTTTTGGGTGAGAAAAGTCCCACCTCTTATAGACCCATGGGGTCTCTTTTGAGAGGGAAGCATAGGTGCCATGTGTTGGTCATAGGTGCCATGTGGCAGTCATGTCTTCCCATGAGGGAGGGGAGTCCTCCATGACTTGGGATTTCATAACTGCCCTTGTGACAGTCCTCTAATAGCCTATCTGTCCACCCACACATGCGTGCGAGGCAGGAGTCATCAACTGACTGTCCTAGGCTGCCACTTGGCGCCATTCTTCGTTTTGCCCGTTAAACTTGGAGTTCGTCCCTACCAGTTACGAATTCAGAATCCGTCTCTGGGTGAGACAGATTCTAATTTTGAATTCGTCTCTGGGTGAGACAGATTCTGAGCAAAGTGCTTAAATGTGCCAAATTGCCCTTTTGACCTTACAAAATTGCTATGAAAGTGGTTAGGACCACTGTTTGACCTCTGAGGGCTGCCCTGGGGGCTGTGTTTGTCAAAGCAATCAGTTTTTGCAGTCACGTAATCGGATTGGTGCTGTTTTGGTGTCTACAGTATATACCACCAAATTCGTCAATTAAAATCAAAATACAAAAAAATCAAAAAAATTATCAAAAATCTTCAAAAAAATTGGTTGTACATATTTATTTATTGCACTTATTTCTTCTTAAAGTATTATAGTTATATTTTCAAATTAATTTGGATAAATTAGCATTTATTTGGAATCCTTCACATTTCACAAACACAAAAATAAATATCTTGATTTTATCTGGCATGATTACGAATCTCTCTTATATCAAAGTCCACAAAATTTAATTAAATAAAGTTTTGAGCATAGAGAACTGATATTGTTATTTACTTGAACCAAGTATATCTCTTCACATTAAAATGATTTCATTGCACATTCGATATGATGCTACATAGTAGAAATGGTTTCCTGAGTGAAAAGTTTCCCCTGCTATCCTATCATGCACATGGTTTAGAATCTTTGAGAATTGACAAAAGGACAAGATCACCCCTACCCAGAATAAAAATCCCTTGCTCTATAGCTAATTCGAGCAAGTATCCCTAGCATAGGAAGAAAATAAAAGTTCAAGAAACAGAGAAAAAGAAAAAGGTTATTTCAGTATTATCTCAAATATCAAGCAAAAATACAAAAGTACAAAAAAGAAAGAAAGCAAAGAAAGCAAAACAAGCAAAAGCAAAAGCAATAAAATCCCTTTCCCTACCCATTGAAAAGAAAAGAAGGGTTTATGAGCTTGAATCCCTGGAATTCTCAATTATTCAAAAACTGTGAGGTAAGCCCCATAACAGGTGGTTTGTGCCCAACCCGCTTGGCCTTGGGTAACTCCTAGCGTGGTGATATGTTTGTCACATTAGCGACATTCTTTTGTATAGACCTATTTCTGCTTATGGATTAGCTAGCTCCTCATAACCCGACTTACATAGTAGTTTGGTATGGTTATATGCATCTAAATCATGGTTAATGAACACTTATTTGGTTAATTTAAATCACTTTTATCAAATTATCTTGCTCAAAACTGGTAAATGAACAATGCAATTGGACACACATTTGTATTTGAGAGATTTTGTGTATCATTATGATAAATCAAGATTAGAAATGAACTCACATACGCACATGGGATTCCTTATAAATCTAACTTTTGTATTTAAGATACTTTGAAATATTTTTGCAAATTGTCTGGAATAATTTCATTTTTCTTATTTGAGAAAAGTTATTTAGCATAAAGACAGCTACATACATTTTCAAAAAAATCAAAATTTCTTTCAAAACATACAATAAAATCACATATATATACATTGTCGACTTTCGCGACGATGGTATAGTTCCAAAACTTACATTGGAATTTTATGCCTAGCACAAGTCCTCATCTTCATATTATCTGTTTATTTTCAAAAATTAAAAATCAACCATGCAATAAAACTATTATATCAACTTTCTTTGGATTTTTGCGATGATGGTATAAGTCTATACCTCAATATTCTATGCCTAGCGCAAACCATTGTATTAATTTTATTCCCCATTTATTTAAAATCATAAAAACATATGACTTAAATCATTATGTTACACAATTATGATTTTAAAATAACGAACATTATTACTATTTTATGTCATTATGTCAACATGCAAATTTGCAATGATGGTATAATTCCTAGGGAATTATTCAAAAAATTTATCACACTTAGGAATTTATGCCTAGCAAAATTCATTTTTATTATATTTTGCAAAATATTTTCATGGAAATCTGAAAACAAATCATCATCCTCATCATCATTTGAATTATCCCATCAAAGTCTTAAGACAGTCTCTTAAGCACTCTTTTATTTTTAGCAATATTTCTATACTGGGATTAGCTTGACGACCGAGTGAGCGGCGACTCCATGAAATGGTATATAATAGCAACAATGTCCTTTGAAAATATTGTTAGAAGTCCCTTTTTATCTTTTATCACAAGACATCACAAACAACCAATTTGTTACATCAGATTATTTCATTTAAATTTTAAAGCATACATTAAAAACATAATTTTTCCAAACGACATAATTACATGAATCATCAAATCAATAATCAAAACATTAAAGCATCATACAAACACATCAGACAAGTTATATGATCAAAAATATCTCATCTATATATATATCAACGAAATCATATACATCATCTCAAAACTGGATCGGTATGCCACAATCTATACCTCGGCATACTCAATCCTCTCAAAAATAAATAAAAATATAGTACATTCTGTAGTCAGTCAGCAGCTAGCCTTGACTACAGAGCTCTAAAACCAGAAAAAATAATGAACAATACAAATGAATTAGGGTTTTTCCCTATTTTTATTAATTTTATTCAAAAACAATTAAAAACATTTTAAAAATTTTGCTTTTTCACGTTTTTACCTCAAACGTTCGATTTGGGTAAAAACACGGAGGGGGCACCATAGTAAGCTGTCGTACGATTCGACCTAGAATCGTCCCCTAAAATGGCAATAAATTTTTTCTTTCTCATAAATCGAGAAGAACTCATATTTAACGCATTTTCCTCGGAAAATTCGCTAAATAGGGGGCAAAATGTAGCACCCTAAAATTGGCACGGTTAAAACCTTAGTAAAAAGATAAAATGTTAAAATTTGAATTTCAACCCCAAACTGCCCATTAAACCGCATTTTACCCGCTTTCCTCATTTTCCATACCATTTTTAGGATTTGTTGTGATCGTTGGACGATATCTTTGCCGATCAGACGATATCACCTTAGATCGGACGAATTCATCTGGAGAAGAACGTCTAGATGATTTCATCCCAAAACTAATTTTTTAGAATTAGACTTTGTTTCAACGACATCTCTAACCGAGGCAAAAGCGTGTCTGCATCGTTAGAGACCTTCCCCATTGGAGATCTCCCAAATTGGGATGATCTCCAACCTCATAACCTCCCTCCTAAGCCTATTTAACCTTAGGACCTCCCTTGACCTTCCCTGGCTGAATTTTCCTATAACTTGATCTTTGCACGCATTAGAATACTCTGAATTACCATCTGCATTTGTGTTTTCCAAGTTTTCTTGTAGGGACCTCAATGATTTTCAGCTGGAGCAAGCTCAGATCATCGTAGATGATACTGTACAATCTGGGACGATCCCGTCCAAATTCGAGATGATTTCGACTGCAGTCTACATTGGGGGCAATCAATGCCCAAAGTTTGTGCTTTTCCTATATTTTTTTGCTATTTTATTCTGCATTTAGTTAGTTTTATTATTATTTCCTGATATTCTGCATCTTGGAGTTCACCCATGTAGTTTAATTGCATAATAAAATCATGATTAGTTATTAAAGCATTGTAATTTACTTGCATTTCTATTTGGGATTATTTTATTAACATCATTGTGTCATTTCACATCATTTCCCTTTATTAGCATAGCTGCATTTTCTGTATTCTGTATCTATTTCTCTGTTTGCAAGTTTCTAACGAATTCGTATGACGAATTCGTTAGATCTTAGACGATCTTGTCAGATCGTAGATGATTTTGTCAAATCAGAGGCGATCTGGACTGCTTCAAAAATTAGAACCTCCATCAGACATCCGGAATCAGGTATGGATTTCTTCATTTTATTCTCTATGTTTTATATTTAATTATATTTTCTATATTAATTTAATTTGCATTTTCATAATAGAACAACTTACATTCATTTGGCCAAACCTAGGATTCGGATGATTAAAGATAAAATTGAACACATTAAACACATTCCCAACTTAGGCATGGAAACTGCCACTAAACGTTTCCTGGTGAACCCCACCATCCGTCAAAAAATTACCTTAATACGCCTCCCCCTAGAGTAGGACCTTCAAAGGGCCTCTCAGTCTGAGGTATTATCCCATCCTTCCCGCATCCCCCTTCCGGGCGCAGATCCTTTAGCCTGAAGGTAAGGGTGCAGAAAATTTGGAACGATACAAGACTATCTAGAGATATTCTTAATTTCCCTCAAAACTTCTTATGTTAGGGTAGAGGCTTTAAATAAAGCATGAAACTAGTTTACTCCTTTAATCCTCTACTTTAGGATTATTTTTGGGAAGTACCACTTCTTATATAGTTGAATCCTCTATTGAATTAATGACTTATATGAAATTAATACTAAGGAATGTGATTGTATTACATTATTTCCACTTTATACAATTGGATTCTAGATATACTCAGAGTTATATACCACTTCTTATTGGTTTTCAATAGAATTCATTCACTTTAAGCTTTATTGATTCAGTTCTACTATAAAATCCACCACATATTCCATCAATTGAAGTTTCCATGGGCACATAAGATGCAAGATTTTTTCTTTAGTATGAATCTCAGTATGTGATGAAGGTTTGCACATATCCAATATTTGAGCTACTTCATGTATATTATTAGTAACTCTTTGATTTATCTCTTTCTCTATGGTACACTTCACAGTCATCAATTTTGGGCTAAGAGAGTTGCTTATCCATTTGTTTGACATCTTTGATCAATTTCTAGATCATTATTTCATATTCTTACTCTCTTCAAAGCTGATCCACTTGTATAGTGGGAATAGCACCAAACATAGGAATTTGGTATGGATATGACCTACACTATTCATGATATGGTGTGTAATATGTACTTGGGGAAGGGTTGGGTGGGTACATGGTGTTTCTAGGAGGTATTTTTTCTATTGTGATGAACATATTTTTAGCTAGTATAGCTTCTTGAAAAACTTGTCGAAACCTTATTTCCTTATACTATTGAATCAATAGATTTAGGTTAGGGTGTAAGGTGTGAATATAATATATATAAGCTTAGGCGTGAGAGGGCTAAAATTATTAGGGAATCCTCTTCCATTTTTTTTTAAAACAAACATTAAATTAAAATATTCTCTTATGGGAGACTCTTCTAATGGATGAGAATTAAGTAAGTAAGAAGAATGAGTCTCTAGAGTCATCAAATTTAGTGATAAGAGATTTGAATTACTTAGACAAAATATTAATGCTCTTATCTTCTAAGGATCTATACCAAAATAATACTTTAACCTTTAAATATTATATGAGTAACCTAATCATTACATCTTCAAAGATAATATCATACATAGTAGCTAGAGAAGCTACATATTAACAATTCTCATAAGTTGTTTTCCCATTGCTATCATAACTAGGAAGAACTTTCAAGATAAATTTTGGTATTTCAAGAAGGTTTGGAATGTTAAGGGGACCAATATCATACTAGGTTAAGTAAAATTGTTTAGCTATAAGTATGGTATCCAACCTATTCCTAGATAATTCTAGGTTTAATCTTTAGGTGATTCACCATATGAAAATATATTATTCACAAATGAGATCAAGATTGTTCATCAAATATTGAATTCTCTAGGAAAGTGAGATAAAATAACAAGATTTATCCCACTGGGTATGGAATAAACTACTACACTATTAGACTAAAATATGGCATACCTGTGGATAGGCATTGTGACCTAGAATTTAGCCAAAATATAGAATTGGATGAAACAAGATTACTCTCTATTTTAACCTTTGGATAAGGTTGAATCATTTAATTGATTGTGCTTTGAGAGAAAGAGGTTATAAAATAATAAGGATTAGAGAAAGATATTGAAAAGTGGACATGATATAGTGTAACAACATTGGATCTTACTAGATAATATGCCATCAAATAAATTACATGATACTTAACAGACTAGTCATTATCAACTACAATTATAGGTTCATTAAACTTCTAAAATTCACTTTAATAATTCCAAGGACTCAATTAATTAGCAATCCAATAGACGATCCAAACTTACTTTAATAGAATAAATTAAGTCTTAAATGTAATAGAAACAACTTAAAGTAAAGCATACAGATAAATCCTACAATTACATAGTAATGGAAGCCAAATAGCTATCACTTTATTGATTAGCAGTAATATTACACAGTAATACCATGCAAGGACTATATAGTTGATGATTGTATTGAGTTCTCTCCACATATTTATAGGTTGCATATTAAATATTGCAGAATAATATTTACAATTAGATACAAATTTGTTATGAAGATAGCTTGGTAGAATTGTCTAAAGGTAGAAGTGGTTGACTCAGATCTTATTCTACACTTTAATTTAAATTCCTATGTAATATGCTTTGTTGATATTCAACTACTTATTTACAAATGACTCAATCCATTACAAAATATTCTTCAGAGTGATCACTTTCATGCTTGGGTGGCACTTAGTTTTCCATCTAGAAGGTATTGATACATATGCATACTCTTCTTAGGGTTGATCTAGTTTTGTGCATCATGAATTTTCACAAAACTAGGCTTTGGGATGGTGATTTTGATGTCATATTAAGGGAGTTCTCAATCTTGAGCATCTTAAATATCATGCATTGATTTCAAATACTCTACTTTCATAGTACTAGGCTCCTCTTCATAGTGCTTATGTCTTTATTGAAAAACTTATGGCTTTGTGTAGCTCAATTTTTGATATCAAGGTTTTTTATGATGAACTTTATGCATTCCCAAAGCCACATGACATCAAGCTAATGTTATTTCTTGAAATATATTGATTTTAGACATCATTCATCATGAATTTTGACTCTCATGCAATCCCAATTTTGGGTATTAAGCCTATGTGGTCTTGTTCTCCAATGCAGTTTTGATAATGTCACTTCTTCAGGGCACCTAATTTTAGACATGTCTTTGGAAAATTATATTTGAATGCTACTAAGTGGAATAGGCTTTGCATCGACATTGTTATTGATGTAATCCTAGTTTTGAGTGTTCCAGTTATATGTAGCCTTGATGATTTTGAAACACTTGACTGATCCTTTGCAAAAAGAAGCTTGATTTTGATATTCAAATAAGGTCATGAATTTGACCTTCAGATCCATTTAAATACAACCAAGGAAATTAAGTGCCAAGCACCTAAAAGTGAATATATACACTTAGAATAGGATTCTTTACCATCCATATAAGAATTTAAAATAGAAGAGAGAAAAGAAAATGAGGAGTTAATATAATAGATATTTAAAATTCAAATATTAATAACACACAAAATAAATTGTGAATACATAGCTTTCCATAAAAAACATCTTGTTCATATGAACAATGCCAAGAAAAATTAGAAGATAATTTGTCTCACTACATCAAGAGATATTCAAAATATAAAATGGAAACTAGTTCATACAAAAGATATGGCATCACAAAAAATATTGGAAATAAATCAATTCAATGATCAATAAAAGATGCATAGTACCACATCACATTGAATATCAAAGGAAGCATACATACATCACGTATCACAAGAAAATACTTAATAAAATGAATGAAGGTATGCCAAAGAAGAAAATACAAGAGGTGATTGACTTGACCATAGTAGAAGACTACAATCAAGACAATATTTGGCAACAATTCTATAGGGCAAGAGAACATTTAATCTCATCAATAGTTGATATATTTTATGAATATCCTCAACATTAAATTCTATAAGCATTGAATAAGAATTTTGTAATAAATGTTATTTTGAAGTGCATGATCTATGGAACCCGACACTCCTAGGTATAAAAATTTAAAGTTTACATTAAATGGGGAATTTATCTCTAAAATTCCAACATGAACTTAGAAATTATTTTTAGTCATAAACAAAAATAGAGTTGTGACTATGATGTAATAAGGAAGGAATGTTAGAAATTATTACATCATATCCCATGTGAGAAGGCAAGTGGTATATCCACCCATTTTAAGGCATATGCATGTAGAATATGGAAAATATAGTTACAAGTTTGGTTGAAGTTTTGTTATACCTAAAATGGGCATCCTATGTATTTAAATAGCTATCACTTCCACACTATAATCATTGAAGAATTAATATCTATAAAACACTGGTAATATTACACATTCTACATATAAAATACTCAAACATGAGTATGAAAATATAGGTGTCCTTAATAAATTATATATGAAAAAAGAATATGATGGGGTTTTGTGGAGTTTTCAATATGATGTTCTAAAAAAATGGTTCTAATCAAGATTTGTGTGAATGGACTAGGTTTTGATATAGCACTAAAATATATTCTATTATGATCAATGGATATCATGTTAGATACTTTAGATCATTTCTTGAACTCTATAAAGGTCATATTCTATTCTATTTATTATTATTATAGAGATAGGATAACATAGAGACATAGGAGCAATAATAGATTTAGAGAAACTATGAAATTAGATGGCTTTATCTCGAAGGATATTATAGAAATCGGGAAATAAGTAGTCAAAATTTTCAAAACCCTCCTCTGCTCTAGGGATAATAGGTATCTTTAATATAAATAGAGGCTACTACACCACATTCCCACCCCAGTTTCTGATGATATGAATAAAGAACTCTATTCTTTATTTTGGGATGATGAAACTAGGGCTATTGTCTTCTCTATGGGTGGTCTAAAAGCTCCAAGGCTAGATGACTTTTATCCTATTTTTTTCTAAGGTTCTAGAACATCGTTGGTGGTGACATATATTCAACTATGAGGTAAATTCAATTGTCTAATTTAATTTTTGGTTGATGTAAACTCAACATTTATAGTTCTTATCTCAAAGTCAATGGGTGCTAAATATTACTATAATTTCAAGATCATTAGACTTTGTAATATACTGTTTAAAATTCTCACTAAAACTATGGTGAATAGGCTCAAAGTATACCTTATGATAATTATTGACCATCCTCAATGTCTATTTGTAGCAGGCAGACAAATTTTGTCTAGTGTTATTGCAGTGCATAAGTTGATTCATTATATAGATAAAAGTAGAAGGCTAGTATCTTTCCTCATGTAGACACCAAAACAACACCAATCCGATTATGTGACTGCAAACACTGATCGCTTTGACACACACAGCCCCTAGGGCAGCCCTCAGAGGTTAAACAGTGGTCCTAACCACTTTCATAGCAATTTTGTAAGGTCAAGAAGCAATTTGGCACATTCAGGCACTTTGCCCAGTATTCGTCTCACCCAGGGATGAATACTAACTGGGATTCGTCTCACCCAGGGACGAATTCTGAAATCGTCTCTTGGTCAGGACGAATTCCAGGTTTAACGGGCAAAAAGAAGAATGCCGCCAAGTGGCAGCCAAGGACAGTCAATTATTGCCTCCTGCCGTGCATGCGCGTGTAGGTGGGTAGATTGGCAGTTAGAGGACTGTCACAAGGGCAGTCATGGAAGCCCAAGTCAGGGAGGAGTCTCCTCCCTCTTGGGAAGGCATGGCCGCCACATGGCATCCCTGCATGCCCCTCCAAAGAGACCCCATGGGTCTATAAAATGGTGGACTTTCCCACCCAAAAGAGGACAAGTTGGAGGCATTTTCAAGCAACGAAGTGCTGTCCATTTGAACACCCTATTGCACCCTTTTTGATTCACCTTTTCACATCCATTAATCTCTTTCGCAAGAGAGGTTATTGGGTGGCTTTTGGAAGCGTGGATCCGAACCCAAACCCAACATTTGACCACATTAATCCACCAATTTTCTGACAACACAATCCTAAGAGATTTTGGGCCCATCCCTAGTGGATTGGCACCGAAATCAAGTGCCAACGGTGGGAGGCCCACTCGGGCACCCCGCATTTTCTAAGTTTCATTCTAAAGTATTCTAGATCATTTGTTCATATTGCATTTCATGTTATGTTGTCTAGATAATTCATAGCTTCAATTCCATAATGTTTTGATCAGATTTCATCATGCTTTTTGTCGCTTTGTTGTCCCACTAACTTGCAGGTAACAACATCAAATTCTCGGTGATGGAGGTCAAATTGGGAGAATCCGACCATCCGGGTCATCCCAAAATGGCCCCAATTACTTAACCCCTTTGTCTGCAGGTGTTTTGGAGATCCCGAGGTGTGACATTGGAGCGGCATCAACTCGGCTTTTCAACACAGTAGAATTCGTCCCACCCGGGACGAATAACAGTCGAAATTCATCCTGCCCAGGGATGAATTCCAGTTGAAAGTAGATTGGCCGACTGTTTCAATGGCAGTGGCCCTCTAGTAATGTCTTTTGGTCTCTGTCAGATTTGCAGGTCATTTAGAATCATTTCATGCATCATTTTAGATAATCTTAGGCATACATCTTTCACTAATTTCAAGGAATAAATGTTTCACATTTGCAGCAGGTGCTACTAACGCCTTTCTTGTTTCTTTGAATGCAGGAGGAGTAGCAAGAACCAAGGACTCATCAACATCAACGGCAGCAACACTTTGGCCCGCCCATTTTGCATGTGGGCATGCGGAAGGAGGAAGACTAAGTCACGATTGTAACCAAGATCTATTTAACGCTCCTAGCCCCTAAAAAGGGAGGAGACGTCTTTGTAACCGAGGATAAGAAAATTGAATAAAAAGGGTTGTGCTTTCCATACATCTTTCTTTCATTTTTGATTTATCTCCTTTCTTTGTTTCATGCATTTCAAAGGCATAGGATTAAAGCGTTATATTTTGTCTTACATTGCATAGCTATAGTTTTCCCTTTTATTTCCGGAATCTCATGCTTTCAGTGGCGATCACGGTGGGACTCTGTCCCCTAGTTTTTAAGATCAAGTAACTGATCCATTTTTGTGTTTTGTGCTTGACAGGTACAATTTTTTTAAAGTAGACTGTTATTCGTCTCTGACTGTGACGAATACTTTACTGTAATTCGTCTGACCCTGAGACGAATTCAAATTCATCTCTAGCAGGGACGAATTCTGTTCTGTAATTCGTCTCACAGAGGGACGAATTTTTGTCTATAAATTTTTAGAGCCGAGGATCAGAAATAGCAAGTCCAGGCAGAAAAGAGGTAAGGTTCCAAAACTGTCTTTGTCATTTTTTGATTTTTTGCTTTCATTTTATGTCAATTCTTGCTTGCTTAAGGAAAGTAGTGGTTGCTTGCATGTTTCAATTTTAAGTAAAATAAACCACACACACATCACGTGGCACATTTTTAACCAAGGAGCTGGTCGTAAGACCCCAGCCCTTGAGCAAGACCAACGGTGGGTTCATCACCACCTTGGCTTGACTTTGCATCCATTTCCCCGATTGTCACTATTGTTAGGCGTAAATCCTGACGAAAGCTGACCGAGTGTCACTGGGGTGATTCCCATGCGCGCGAGGATAAGTCTTCTATGGTAGGTGTCATTAACAGGACAATCCCCCTTCCGTACCGCCTATGTTCCACGTACCATCTGCTCTCACGTACCTATAGTTTCCCTCTCGTAAGGGCGGGTATATAGAGAGGTTGGTATATCGGTCCGGCAATGGTATATTGAAGGGGCGACCATTTATGGGAGTCATATGAGCCAACATTCTGCATTTAAACGTTCTTCAAAACTTTCAAAAACAAAACAAAATCATCAAAATGCACTAAACCAGTTTAGGACACACCATTAATATTTAAAAGAGATAATCACCGTTTGTGTATGTGTGTGTTCATTTCTGCTTAGTGTAACAAAAAAAAAATCAGAAAAATCATAAACAAAAGATAAAAATCTATGCATTTTGTCACTCGCTCCAAAAAGCTCCAAGGATTCCCGCAATCGCTTGGTCATCCCCAAAATGCCCCAAAGGTGTCCATGAACCCTTTGGTCAACCCAAGAGCACCCCAAAGGTGCCCATAAGTGATGCAGGAGCATCCAACAAAATATGGGAAATCTTATATTTTTCCCTAAATTTTAGTGCATCTTGTCGGGGCCATAACTTCTCAACCGTAGCTCCGATTGACGCGAAATTTTACAGGGAGTTAGTTGGGATAATTTTAAACAAATATAACTCCCTAGAGTTGTATTTTCCCAAAAAACCAGTTTTCGGGGCCAAATTCCATCATCTAGTGCCCCAAAATTAGGTTTTAAAATTGCTCACCTAATTTTTTATGCTTTTTGAGCTGTTCGGAGGTCAATATCTCCTAATGTATTTAGAGTTAGGACTTGAAACTTCATTTTTGGCTTATCTATTGTAAGAGGGATGCGCACCCCAATTTTGGGCCCCATATGACTCATTTCAATTTTTAGGGTTTTTAGAGAGACATCGTCATGGTGCTCACCCGTAGCCAAGCCCAATCACGGGCGGACGCTGTGGGGAATATCCAAGGAGGCACAAGTCACCTCCGGTATAGCCCCAAGGATTTGGTCATACCACCTTGGTGGCCTGACACACAAGGCAGACCCCTCCACACCTTAACGGATAGGGGACTATAGGGGCACCCCTTCTAGGGGCACTCCTGTTCAGCATAGCACCCAACACACACCCTTCCATGAGGGGTACATCCATAGGAGAGCTCCCTTAGATGCTCGCTATGAGTGGTCACCATGCGATGAAGCGCTAGGTCAACATAGGGTTCGACGGGAGGAACCACATGATTACACTATCCCTCCTTCACCCCCTCTAGTTGTCAGGACTACAAGGACAAATCCAGAGCACAAGGCTCCTCAGGCGGGGCGAGCCAACTCCGTCCGTCCCTTTTTCACTTATGAAAGAGAGCATGAGGAAAACCCTTACCTTCCTCAAGAGCAATATACATCGTGGGAGCAATACGCCTCCGCAAATGCTAGCTATCAGGATCACCTACTGAGGCCAGAGCCTCGGATAAATGCCACTACCTCCAACAGAGGGAGGTGGCCTATAGAGATCTTGGATCACTACGACCGAGATAGATATCTAGGAGAGGCATCTAGGCCTTCTAGACATGAGACGGTAGGACCAACTATCTTAGAATCTGTCGAGCATATCGCACATCGGATGCAACTCATGCAACTTGAGCTAGAATGACAATAGTTAGAGCAATGGTATCTTTTAAATAAAGAGCACCTTCACTGCCAGAAGGATGAGTTGTTCCAACACACTATGCAGGAGAGGACTCCAACCCCTCACACGCATAAGACAAAACATTATGAGAGGCACAACCCCCGGGTGCGAGACAAGTCTCCGCGACCTTATCGAGCACCGCCCTCGATGCCTCCTAGACATGAGCGGGAGGCTACTCCTATAACCAATGATGGGCGCCTTCCTCAGGAACCCACTCAAGTTTATGGGCCACCCTTAGAAATTCATCAAGAAGCCTCTAAGGAATCAGAGCGAGAAGAAGAGCGGGATGAAATGCCCTACCAAGGCATGGGGGTGCTATCTGGCCACCCCTCCATAGGCCCCAAGTTCCTCAACAAGAACCAACCAAAGAGGAGGAGCTCAAATCTCCTGATACATGCAAAGCGCTAGAGCACTTAGAGTCGGTAGAGACCAAGATTTTGGAGCTCCCAAGGCCCAACTTACATGAGGCTCCTTTCGAAGAGGATCAACCTTTAACCGTAGGGCTACCTGATGATGCAGTCCTCCATGTCTCAGAATCTCTAGATTTTGATGAGCTGTACTCACTGGCCGAAGGTGAGGATAAAATAGAGATAGCCCACAGCAATCACATGCGACAACATCGACATCCCATAAATATCGATGAAGCAATTCAACAGATAAACATAATACTAGGGCATGAGTGGCGCGTTAACCCACCGTAGCGAGGCCAAGCATTACATCCACCACTTTGGGCACACAAAGATCAACTTCCACCCAGAGACCCCATAGCAATATCAGTGCCGAGGGTAGACCCTGTCCTCCTATCCGTGCATAGGGCCGATCCATTCATGCCAATCCCTCCAGAGCCAGATCTGGAGCACAAAGACCATCAAGCTGGGGGTACCTCTATCCCCTGAAGAGCAAGCCAAAAGCTCCAAGGATTATCACAATCGCTTGGTCAAACCCAAAAGCTCCAAGGATTATCGCAATCACTTGGTCACCCCAAAAGCTCCAAGGATTATCGCAATCGCTTGGTCACCCCAAAAGCTCCAAGGATTATCGCAATCACTTGGTCACCCCAAAAGCTCCAAGGATTATCACAATCACTTGGTCAAACCCAAAAGCTCCAAGGATTATCGCAATCACTTGGTCAACCCCAAAAGCTCCAAGGATTATCACAATCACTTGGTCAAAACCCCAAAAGCTCCAAGGATTATCGCAATCACTTGGTCAACCCAAAAGCTCCAAGGATTATCACAATCACTTGGTCAAAACCCCAAAAGCTCCAAGGATATCAACTTGGTCACCCAAACTCCAAGGATTATCCAATCGCTTTCAAACCCCAAAAGCTCCAAGGATTATCACTAATCACTTGGTCACCCCAAAAGCTCCAAGGATTATCGCAATCGCTTGGTATCCCAAAACTCCAAGGATTAATCGTCACCCAAACACTGGTAAACCTCCCAAAAGCTCCAAGGATTATCGCAATCGCTTGGTAAAATCCCAAAAATGCTCCAAGGATTATCCGAATCACTTGGTCACTCCCAAAAGCTCCAAGGATTATCGCAATCACTTGGTCAATCCCAAAAATGCTCCAAGGTTATTCTCTAAAATCGCTTGGTCAATCCCAAAAACCAAGGAATCCTTGGTCACCCCAAAAAGCTCCAAAGGATTCTCGAAATCCCTTGGTAAACATCAAGAAAATTCAAAAAAACAAAAATCATCAAAAACAACAAAAATTTGCATCTCATTTCTAGGCATGCTCAAATTCATCAATAGAGAGCTCTTCTCACATCTCATCTTCATATTCACAAAAATCAATCCATCAAAAATACAAAAATATATAGCTGCATTAAGCATTGCATCCATACATTGCATATTTGTGGTCATACAGGTCAAAGGCACCATAGGCTGTAATTATTCTGCTAGTCCATCTTGTTCCACATTTTTCCATTTTACAAAACAACAAACAAACACCATTTACTACTTTTACCACAATAGAGTCAGTGGTCTTATAATGTATCAAGAGTTTTCATCATTCAGTCATCATTTTGCTCTCTAGCCATGTAATGTACCAAGTCAGACAGATTTTATGAAGGTAGAGTTCTACTTGAAATACACCTTGTTACGTAGCATCCCAACACAAATTAAAACACATAAAAATTCCCAAGTTGTGTGAATGAAAGATGAAACCTGCAAAGTAATCCAGGTCACCATAAGCGAAACGGTTATCTTGCTCATCCCCCTGTGCGAATGACCCAAAGAATGCTGAGAGTTGGCAAAAGGACAAGCATCCTCCCTACCCAATTCCCTAAGAATCCCAAGTTCTCAATAGTTGCAAAACATCAAAAATTTGCAAAAAGTCAAAACACCAAAATTTGACATCCCACAGTGCACACATCAAAAGGCACAAACAATAGTGATTCTCATCACTCCATATCCAAATCCCTTGCTCAAAAAGAAAAACAAATAAAACAAAAATAAACAGTGATTTTATCACTACAAAGGAGCAAGTATCCCAATACAATTGAAGAAAAGAAGGGAGTCGAACTTGAATCCCTGGAACTCTCAACATTTCGAAAGGTCATGAGGCAAGCCTCAGTACCGGTTTGGTTGATAGCCTATCGGTCACTAGCGGTAAACTTCTCGCATGACGATATATCTGTCACATTAACTTGTGTACAGATCAATGTTTGCATGTGGATGAGCTAGCTTATGGTATCCTAGATAACACCGTAGATTAATCTGACTAAATACAATAAAGGAGTTAGTGGAGCTAATTAGGTGATCCTCAATACAAGTTCGGTTGAAAGCCCATCTGGCACTGGCGGTATCCTGACAAATACCACATAAATGAACTCAATTGCACACACAAGGATGTGAAATAACTTGGTCAAAAACAAGTCCGATTCATACCTTGTTCAAAAGTCTTGTAAGATAAAGTACAATCATGGCTAGTGAGTTAAAACCGTCTGAGTCTCAGAAAACCTTAGCTACATTTCTAAACCAACTGCGCTACTTTTCATCCTTACAATACCATCAAAAAATACAAAAAAAAAAAACCACATGTATACATACAAAGTCATTTACCACAACAATCGCCTAAAAACAAAAACATAAGTCCTAAACAGTCTATGGTGCCATAACCAAACATCACAAATTCCATTCATCCATTACATTTTGCATATCACATATAAATCAAAAACATTTGCATTCATCATAACATATGCATCCATCAATATAAATTAGCATGCATCCATCAACATCAATCATTGTGCATAACATAAAATAATGACATATACACAAAGCAAGAAAATCAAAACAACAAAAACAGCAAATATCCACAAACAAACAACAATAAAATTGCCGAACACAAGTGCTCTTGCACTTAACCTCAATGGCATAGAAAACTGATGTCGGGGTTTACATTGTCACTATCCTACTCCCTAAGAAGGCTACCATAGCCGGACCGCTCCACGGGAAGACGAATTTTCGACAATTTCACCCCCAAATGATGTCACAAAAGGGTCAAAACCCACTCAAAAACAACAAATAAATGCAACACAAAAACAAAGCAATAAGCATTGCCGGACACAAGTGCTCTTGCACTTAACCTCTTGGCATAGAAAATCGATGTCGGGGCTCAAATTGTCACTCTCCTACTTCCCCAAGAAGGCTACCATAGCCGGACCGCTCCACGGGAAGACGGGTTTTCGATGATTTCACCCCATTATGGCATCACCAAAAGGGTTACCACCCACCAAAAATAGGTCTAAATGTCAGAAAAATTGCACATGCTTAATGATAAACCATCTAAAGGCACCCTTGCACAAGTCATCTTGGGTCAAGCGACTCGTCGCTTTTCTCACGAAGGTCATTCCCTCATCGATTCGTCGCTTGAGGGGGTAGTCACACTTAGTCACCAATCAACAAACACACACCCAATCAAGGCAATGACATGCATTCAAAGAATCATTGACAAAGACAATTACGCTCCTGCTTGGGGCAGTAAACAAGCAATAATCACAAATTGATCAAACACTTGGCATTCCCGAAGCATGAACACAAGGTTCCCCCGTGGACAAAAGGTTGCGCCCTTTGCCTAATCATGACTGATCAATGTCCAAGCTCAAGTCACACCTCACCAAAATAGGTTAATACTTGAAATCAAATTCCTTAGCTCGTTAGAAGCAAGGATTCAAGAATGCATGCCCTTTCCATGCTTGGGGCATCAAAATTTGGTTAGGTTACCAAGAAACCCTAATCATTAGTGCTTTGGTTATCTATTTTTGCTCGACGCTGCGCCATGCACAGCGCATCCCAAAAAGGGGCATCTGTAGACACCAAAACAGCACCAATCCGATTATGTGACTGCAAACACTGATCGCTTTGACACACACAGCCCCTAGGGCAGCCCTCAGAGGTTAAACAGTGGTCCTAACCACTTTCATAGCAATTTTGTAAGGTCAAGAAGCAATTTGGCACATTCAGGCACTTTGCCCAGTATTCGTCTCACCCAGGGACGAATACTAACTGGGATCCGTCTCACCCAGGGACGAATTCTGAAATCGTCTTTGGTCAGGACGAATTCCAGGTTTAACGGGCAAAAAGAAGAATGCCGCCAAGTGGCAGCCAAGGACAGTCAATTATTGCCTCCTGCCATGCATGCGCGTGTAGGTGGGTAGGTTGGCAGTTAGAGGACTGTCACAAGGGCAGTCATGGAAGCCCAAGTCAGGGAGGAGTCTCCTCCCTCTTGGGAAGGCATGGCCGCCACATGGCATCCCTGCATGCCCCTCCAAAGAGACCCCATGGGTCTATAAAATGGTGGACTTTCCCACCCAAAAAAGGACAGGTTGGAGGCATTTTCAAGCAACGAAGTGCTGCCAAATTGAACACCCTATTGCATCCTTTTTGATTCACCCTTTCACATCCATTAATCTCTTTCGCAAGAGAGGTTATTGGGTGGCTTTTGGAAGCGTGGATCCGAACCCAAACCCAACATTTGACCACCTTAATCCACCAATTTGCCGACAACACAATCCTAAGAGATTTTGGGCCCATCCCTAGTGGATTGGTGCCGAAATCAAGTGCCAACGGTGGGAGGCCCACTCGGGCACCCCGCATTTTCTAAGTTTCATTCTAAAGTATTCTAGATCATTTGTTCATCTTGCATTTCATGTTATGTTGTCTAGATAATTCATAGCTTCAATTCCATAACGTTTTGATCAGATTTCATCATGCTTTTTGTCGCTTTTTTGTCCCACTAACTTGCAGGTAACAACATCAAATTCTCGGTGATGGAGGTCAAATTGGGAGAATCCGACCATCTGGGTCATCCCAAAATGGCCCCAATTACTTAACCCCTTTGTCTGCAGGTGTTTTGGAGATCCCGAGGTGTGACATTGGAGCGGCATCAACTCGGCTTTTTAACACAGTCGAATTCGTCCCACCCGGGGACGAATAATAGCAGAATTCGTCCTGCCCAGGGACGAATTCCAGTTGAAAGTAGATTGGCCGACTGTTTCAATGGCAGTGGCCCTCTGGTAATGTCTTTTGGTCTCTATCAGATTTGCAGGTCATTTAGGATCATTTAATGCATCATTTTAGTTAGTCTTAGGCATACATCTTTCATTAATTTCAAGGAATAAATGTTTCATATTTGCAGTAGGTGCTACTAACGCCTTTGTTGTTTCTTTGAACGCAGGAGGAGTAGCAAGAACCAAGGACTCATCAACATCAGCGGCGGCAACACTTTGGCCCGCCCATTTTGCATGTGGGCATGCGGAAGGAGGAAGACTAAGTCACAATTGTAACCAAGATCTATTTAACGCTCCTAGCCCCTAAAAAGGGAGGAGACGTCTTTGTAACCGAGGATAAGAAAATTGAATAAAAAGGGTTGTGCTTTCCATACATCTTTCTTTCATTTTCGATTTATCTCCTTTCTTTGTTTCGTGCATTTCAAAGGCATAGGATTAAAGCGTTATATTTTGTCTTACATTGCATAGCTATAGTTTTTCCTTTTATTTTCGGAATCTCATGCTTTCACCTCAAACTTGATATGAATAAAGCATATGAATGGATCTCATAGATATTTTGGCTTAGAGTTCTAGGAATTTTTTTTCAAACCTTGGTAAATTGGATTGGTCAGAGCTTGTATATCATTAGAAAAATTATCAATATTAGTTAATGGATCATCAACTGGTTACTTTAGTAGTTGCAAATATATTTTTCATGATAAGCCTATATCTTCATATATATTCATTTTATATGCCATTGAACTAATCTCACACCATAAATTTAGTAATAACATGTTTTTATCATTTTTAGCTTCAATTCCTCAGGTTAAAGTTGTTAAAGAGATGCCCCAGGACTAAGACAGAGTAGCTGGGAAAAAAGTGAGTTTAAGGAAAATTAAGGTGTTTTTCCTGAATACTCCTCCTAGTAGGTAGAGGAAAATTATTGAGATATTAGGATGTGATATTGACTCTATTTCTTCGGTTTATCTAGGATCGCCAATGTTCAAATGGAGGATTAAGATTTTTCTATGGAAACCAATTGTAGAAAGAGTTCAAAGAAAATTGGTGGGATGGAGAGGGATCATTTTGAGCCAAGAAGGTAAAATTATGCTAGTTGAGTCTACTATATAGAGCATACCGGTGTACTTTTTTTCTCTCTTTCAGATTTTGGGAAAGATTCTTTAGAAAATTAAATAAATTTAGTGATCCTTTCTCTGGTTTGGTTCTAAGGAGAACAAGAAATTCTCACTTGTGGTGGTGGATCAGGTGTGCAGTAGAAAAGAGTTGGGAGGTTTGGGATTAAGAAGAATGAAAATATTAAATAGAGCACTAATAGCTAAATAGGGCTAGATATTGGTTCAAAAATATAATTTTAATTGGGTTAAATATTATCAGTAAAATATTTAGGTAACACTGGTAATTCTCTCATAGACCCAAGTCCTACCCTTGGCTCAAAATTTTTAATAGCTACTTTGATATCATAAAGGAAGGAATATGGGTGTTAGGTAATGAATAGAGCATTGATTTTTGGAAAGATACTTCAGTAGATGATAGACCATTGGAATCATATCCTCACCTAAGTTTGGTGGAACCAATCACAAGCTAATATTTTGATTTGAAGGTATGTGACTTCATTGTCTCTATTAATGATAGAAAAGTTTGGAATTGTGTTTTTCTTCTAGGGTTTTATAGGAAGAAGAAATTGCATTAAAAGATTTTATGGATATCTAAAGTGGATGGTTATTCCTATCCAAGATAGACCAGATAGATTTGTGTGAACGGTAAGAAGGATAGTTTTGTTTCAGTTAATTCAACCCACCTACTATTAGATTTTCCATTTGATCCCTAGTTTCCTGTTAGTAATATCTGGCTATAGGGTCTTACCCCAAAATTTAATGTTTTCTTTTGGTTGGTAGCTCAAGGGAAGTTCCTTACATTGGATAATTTAAAGAAAAAAGGATTTGTTATCCAAAAAATATGCTATCTATATGGTAGTACTAAAGAATATCCTGTGCACCTATTGTTTGATTGTCCATTTTCTAAGTCTATCTTATCCTTGTTCTTGAGTATTATTGGTATCATTTGGATTTTTTTAAGTTATTGTCATACTTGATCATTCAACGGAGGTCTCACTTTTTGTCTCTGCATCTTCAAGATTTTTTGTCCTTTGGTTTACCTCATGTTTGATAGCATATTTGGAAGGAGAGGAATTCTAGAGCCTTTAAAATTATCTTCCATCCGACTAAGTTTGTGGAGCTTCAGGATGTTGTTTCCATTGTTGAAAATGTGGATGCAATTCCTTTGAATAAGGTCTCTTCAATTGGGGATTTGGCAGTGGAGTAGATTCTTGGATTTAGAGATTATTCTCGCAATCATCACCTTGAAGCTCTTGTTAGACAAACTACTATTTTGAAATCTCCTCCTCCTGGTTGGTTGAAGCTAAAATTTGATGAAGGTTCTAGAAGGAATCCAGGACCAACTGATGTAGGGGATTGGTTAGAAAATTAGAGACTTTAATAGGAGGATATTTTTGTCTTTTGCTACAAATTTAGATCATTAGACCAACCATTTTTTGAAGGCACAAGCTCTCTTTCAAGGGGTTTATCAACTAGAAATTTTGAATGGCAAGAAGGTAATTATTGAAGGGGATTCCCTCAAAATCATTAATATGATCAAACGTATTTACGTACCTTATTGGATGATCATGAATGAACTTTATAAAATCCAAAAATGAATTTTAACCCTTGAAGCGGTTGATATTAAACATATTTATAGGTATGGAAATGGATCAATGGATTTTTTAGAAAACTTTGGATGTTTGAAGGAAAGATGTACAATTTGGTATGAGATTTCCTAAATGGATTAAATAAAATACACAATGAAATCTCAAGGAGATAATTTGTGTTTTCAAATGGATATGATTTGTGGTAATAAGGATCCCTTGTTGAACACAAGAGTCTGTACCTAGACCATGTCCAAATTTTGAATTTGAATTATAGAAGAATTATCTCCACAAATAGATATTGTTTTTGGACATCATTTCTAGGGGTTTCTGCTTGACTATATTTTTTTTGATAGGTATAGTTTCTTGTGTGAGACATGATGTCTTTTTTGGGGTTCTATCTATTGATAGTGAAAGCTCTAGTTTGTTGATGATTTTATTTTGGGTTTGTCATGCTCAACTATTATGTAGCTTTTTTGTTTATCTATTTCATGGTTCTTTTTTGGTTTGCTATGTTGATCTCTATATTCCTTGTATCTAGTTGGTTGGTTAATACACCTTTGTCAAAGGTTTGGGGTGCCTTTAAAAACCCCTCCATCCATCTTATTAAAAAAAATCCGAATTAAATCATATTGAAATTTATTTTATAATTTTAAGAACTAAATATGAACATGTTGAAACAATCAAATGATGTCTAGAAAAACTCAATTGAAAAACCTCAATCATTATAGTAAGGCCTTTTAAAAAACGTTTTAAAAATTGAATTTATTATTTTATAATTAGTAAAAATAATTTTAATAATTATAAAATAGCATTATATCATTTCATTAAATTCCTCAAATTTCAAGGAGGAAACATACATAATTGTAATTTGTTAAAATATCGCTATGTGGTTATGATGTAATACTAGTGAAACTTATTAGAATTTCATATAAAATGAATTTTTTATTTTTAAATTTCAATGTAAACTTTATTATCTTAAAGTATTAAGGATTCCAAGGATCTTATAATAATATCACAAAAAGTTACTTAGGACCAAATATCCCCACTCACACAATGAATTTTATGCTTATACAAAATTAATACTACAAAACACCAAAGATCTTAATTATTTTTGCATCATAAGTATATTTATATAAAATTTATATCTTCTTAGTTAATCCTTAATTTTTTTTAATTAGGTAAGAGAAGAGGTTTTAAAGGATCCCTAAACCTAATACATATGGTACTGAGAAAGAGGAAGAGATAATGCATCATTCTGAGAGAAAAAATTCCTTAAGCAAAAGAACATATTTAGATATAAAACCAGTATCAAACTCCCCAAAAGAAAAAAATTGGGAAAAAAAATTGTTGCAATACCCAAAGGGAGAAAACAAGATACAATAGAGAAGCTTGTTACCCTCTAGGGAGACCCCACACACTAAAGGAAAATCTCCACATATACCACCAAAAAATAGCATGATATATTTAGAATACAAGGATCCTAGTCAACCGGAACCCACTATACATGATGCACCTATAGATGGCACCAAATCGCTGCCAACAGAAAAACATCGAAAACAAGAGGCTCCAAAAAGCATAGGAAATCTTTCCCTGGCCTCCTAAACTCCCATAAACAGCACCCACGCCTAACAATGATTATTCATAATTAAATTATGAAGACTCTAAGGAAAGTTTATAATTTAAACTATAAGGTCTTGTTGCGATAGCCTAATATTCACCATCAGATCTACCACTTTGTTTATTTCATGGAAAATATGCTTAATTTGAGCCTCCAATATCAAACAAAAAATTCTAACTACTTCTACCATGATATTTGCTATCTTCTAGTGGGGGGTGCAAGACTTCTTTACTAGATTAACAATATTTAATGAATCCCCCTCCATTATAAATTTTTTAATTCCCAAGGACTACACCAATAAGAGGCCTTGAAGGAGTGCTCTAGCTTCTGCAAAATGGGAGGTTTGGATTGAAATATTTTGGCAAAGGTACCTAGAAAATCGCCTTTATCATTTCTAAGTACACTACCTACCACAACAAGACCTAGGTTCCCTTTAGAAGCACTGTTGAAGTTATATTTAACCAAAACTACAGGGGGAGATGAACAAAAAAATAAGTATCTCAAAGAGGGAAGGGGAAGCTCATTATTCATAGTTTACTAATAAAAACTAAGCTTGAACTGTACTGAGGCTTCATCAAGAAGCCTACCATTCATATGAGAAATAAGAGGTCACATTCTCCATAGATGCACCAATCACTACTAAAAATAGATTCATGATCATGCTTTGAGTTCTTGAAGGCTCTTTGATTACGATCCCACCAAATACTCCAAAATATATGGGGGAGCAACAAGATCCAGAATTTGATTAGGTGGAAATATTTAAAAGGTGAAGTTCATTGTAAATAAACCTCTAAAATAGAACTTGACAAGACCCAATGAACTCCCAGTTATGAAAAATATGGGTTACCACTATAATAGAGAAGGTACAATGGAAAGATAGGTGGAGGCATGATTCTTCAGCAACCTCGTAGAGATAACACCTATTGGATAAACACATACCCCTCCTACAAAGATTCTCAAGAGTAAGACATCTATTTTGTATGGACAAATAATAAAATACATTTACTTTGGGGGTCATATTCTTCATCCAAACTTTACCAAGTAAATACCATTGAGGAGAGTTAGAGTCGATGAAGAGGTAGGCTGACTTGACTAAAAATGAGCCCTCACTTTCTCCTTTCCAAATGAGAGAATCCTCGGTTTCATGAGTTTTTAAAATCTATATATTGAGTAAATTTGATATGGAAAAGCAAGCGTTAGCTTCCTCCCTCCTGCAGTTAGAGGTGAGGACTAATTTCCATATTCTCCTACCCCCTACACTTTTAATAAATTCTATACTTTAGTCCATCCAAGTCTATGGGTAAAAGGTTTTTTCGATGATAGGTTGGTATCCATTATTAGCAGGTGCTCAAGAAGCCATGAATCCTGCTAGAATTCAATGAATTTACCATTCCCCATGATCCACTAAGCACCAAGAGCTAAATATGATTTAAATTTACTCATGATATACCATTAGGTGGACCCCTCTTGGGGAAGGGGATCAATGAGAAAACTCTCTGAGTGGATAAAATACTTAGCTGTGATGATTTTTACCAAGTCAAAATTATGATTGATCAAAATTTTCTAGCCTTACTTTTGAATTAGGGCTTCATTCATCAAATGGATGTTACATAAGCCTACTCCATCTTTTTATTTACTCGTACAAGGTTTGTTCGAAGAGACCAAGTGGAACTTCTTTTGATCTTGAGATCTCATCCATAGAAAGGTGTTTTGAATCCTCTCTATTTTGGTCAAAAATTTCATAGAAAATTTAAAAATAGATATGTGATATTTTAGAATGCATTGTAAGATATTATTGACCAAAATAATTTAACTTCTTGGCTGAGAAAATCCTCTTTCCAACTATCAATATGTCACTGCATTAGTTCGATCATCGGGTCCCATAAACACTCCTTCATTTTTACAATGAAAAGAGGTAGGCCCAAATAGGTGGCAGGGAATTCAAAAACTCTACAACCAAGGATATTTGCATTTTGTTCTACTAATCTTGGGAGGTATAAGAAAAACAATAGTCTTTTACAAATATCTACTCACATTTTCATAGGCAAACAAAATGGACTTCACCTCTCTGGCTTGGACAACAGAGGCAATGAGTGATAAAATTTTGTCATCCATGAAATGGTGGTGGCAGAGAAAGTCCATTAAAAGGGCTGGATTAATACGTTTAATCACAGGATTATGAGAAAAGGATCTCCCCAATGCCTCATCCATGAGAATAAATATGTAAGGGGAGAGAATATCTCCTTGGTGAAGTCCCTTAAGGCTTTGGAAGTACCTAGCTGGGACCTTATAGAATGTTTGCTAATGAGACACAGGTCTTAATCAAATTGACCTAAATTTAGCTAAAACTAAATTTGTTGAGCACCACAAATAAAAAATTCTAAGATACACGATCATAAGCTTTGTTTATATATAACTTCAAAAAAATTCTTGGTATTCCACTTTTCTATGTTGAATGGAGGATTTCATGCACAACCACAACCCCATCCAAATTTTTTCTGCTTGGTACAAAATTGCTATGAGATTTTTCAATCAACAAAGGCATGAATTTCTTCAACCTGTTAACCAAGGATTTGGAGAAAAAATTATAAATAGTATTGTGGATGTTGATAGGAGGGAACTCTCTAAAGTTTTTGGCTTTAAAATGTTTAGGATCGAGAACCAAAAATGTGGAGTTAATACCATACAAAAATGAATTAGAACACTAAGCCTCCCTCATCGTGTGACAAACTTCCTTCTCAACTATATGCCAATTGTTTTGAAAAACAAATAGAGGGAAACCATTTGGTCTCGATGCTTTTAGCGCACCCATAGGAAAGGTGGCTTCTCTTATTTCTTCATATTTGAATTGATCCTTATTGTATTATAAAAAGTTATTGGTAATTTTTAGTTTATAGTATACTATAATATTATATTATGATTAAACAATAATATAATTAAACTAAAAATTTATGACTATATATATTTTAGTATTATTATTTTTATTGGTAAAAAACGGTTTTGAAAGGGACCCTAAACCTTTTACAAAGCCAAATGAAAAGATTTGACCCTACAAGAATCACCTAAAGACAAAAACCCAACTAGATCAACAAGCAAAAGCTAAAAATCATCTCTGGGGAAAAATAGTGCTACAACCAACTCAAGAATAGAGACAAGGAAGGGATAACCCCAGAGAAAACAAAAGGATGGTCAACAATCACCAATCACTCGGTTGTAGATAAAATGACAAAGACATCCTGAATAAATTGGACGTTCTACTTGGTTCTAAAATTGATGGCATTCATCATTTTAAGAGCTTGTTGGATAATGGTCTATGTGGAGTTAAATGCCATGGATGTATTCTCCAACATACCCACTAGGATGACAACAAGATCAGTGTTTGTTTTCCTATAGGCTTCATCCTCCTTTAGAGATCGAATCTTCATGGTGTCACCTTCGATATTAGGAGTTTTAAATTTAGCTTAAGAGCCATCCAAAGACTCTTTGTCACTTCTAATAAAAAAATTTATTTTTCTTAATGATGATTTAACTTTGGTTGAATGGTGTTTGGATTCAATTTTGATTTATGGAGGGGTGGCCAATTTTCCTTTGCTCATATTGGTAGAGGCCTTTTCTATCTCATTATCACTAACCATAATCCATTGGGGACTATCACTAGGGCCATCTTCAAAATGGAGGATACCCATAGCTGTAATTGTAACCTTCTCAACCTATTTCTATAGAATATTCTTATACAAAATGAGATGAAGACCCTGGTGCTTCGGGTGAGTCAAAGAATCATCCCTAACACTCTCTAGTAAAATTTACATTGATCTCACCATGTAGTCAGGGATATTAATGTCCTTTATATCCTTAATATAATTTAGAAAAGTCAAGTAAAAGATTTTTATAGGGACATTGAACTCATCCATTGTAAAATTCTACATTATCGATACCAAGACCATGTTCCATAAAGCTAGGAGCCCAATTCTTATCATCCCTCTTTTTTTCTTTGCAAGCCTCTTGCTAAAAAAAATAGATTTCAATAGCCAAGGAATGTAAATCATGATGGATGATTTCCCCATCATTGGAGACTTTTGTTTCATTTGTAAGAAGGTGATTAGTCACCTTGAAGGTAAGCCCATGAACATAAACTCACCCATTATTCCATGAATTAGAAAAATCCATAGATATCTCAAGATCTACACCACTGAAATTTTGAAGAAAGAGCAGAAACCAATGTCTATCTAGAATTAATTCTTAAACATCAACCTCCAAGTGCAGAGTATTAGGTTCAAGCAGTACCATTATGGTTTGATGAGAATTCACAAATAATATCAAGGTGTTTTTGCCTCCATGAAGAGTGAATTTAACTAGATATTTAGGAATGAAAAAGACTATAACACCCTAGACATGTATGCCATCGATGTAAAGGATCACCTTGTTCCAACATCTATGATGAAGCTTAGATTACCTTGACACATGAGCCAAGATGATGGTAGGATTTTCATGTCCAATGATAATAAATAAATGATTAACACTCAAGTTGACAAAAAATAAATGGACAATGGAAAAGGTGATAAGATTCATCTCTTTGTTGATTTGACAATAGATTCTAGCATGGGTTGGCAAAAAATTCCATGCAAAAAAATTGATACACAAACCATTGAAAGGAGATTCATAGTCAGCAAGTTTAGTCACAAACCAAATATGTCATGTGAAACAATATAAATTTAGGATTAGTTGAAAAGGAGACATGACTCGATTACATGTTTGGAAATGATTGCCAGGGCAAAAGACCCACTTTCAAAGAAATAATTGGTAAGACTGGAATGCCACCACCAATCCAATAAATCATTTCTAAAATACCACATGTGATCATAGAAGTTGAGGTTATCCATCATTCTATGAAAAGGCATTAATAAATTAGAATGGAGAAAATCCAACTTACACCTGTGTAGATAATATAAATTACAAGTGGTGAGGATAATCATATAGGCCAAGTCTAGACTGACTCTATAGGCATCAAATATGAGACATCTAACTAGGTCAAAGGTGATGCATACTTGGTTAACACCATTGGTGATAAGGATATGCTAGTCGGCTAGGTTAAAGTTGATGTAAACTTGACTGATATAGCTTATCCTAACAGGTATCGAGTGGATAAAATGGTAGGTAAAATTAGCCACCTTGTTAGCATACATAAGATGACAAAAATGAAAATGGTAGACAAAAATAGCCACCTTATTAGCATCCAACTAATGATAAAAATGAAATCCAACTAATGGTAAAGGGTCTATATATTTTTGGTGACCATCCTGATCCTTTTAGCACTAAAGAAGCAAATTTCCTTCATTGTTAGCATGGGCAATGAGGCTTTGAGGGAAGTCATTGTGCAAGACATGAAGAAACTCTTCTGACACTCCTAAATTTTCTAGAATATTAGTAGCATGCTTTCCTTATCTATAAACGTACTAGATGATAAAATTTTTGAATTACTTATCTTTTAGTATTATTAAAACATGAATCACCTTTTATAAAAACTAAAAATTTAACATTTATTTAAAGTTACATATTCTATAATAAAATTCCATTTTCTACCTATACAATTTAATTTTTTATAATTAATTTAATATATATTAATAGAACTTGGGAAAAAATAAAAGTCAATTCCTATTCTTACTATAGTTGTTTTATTTCAATTTAAATAACACAATTTCCATGATAGGTTTAGGAAACCAACTTTGATTCAGTAAAAACTAATAATATTTTTCCACACATGACAAATACTTTCAACCTTCATCTGAATTCCATACTAGACATGATAGAAGGATAAATGATAGATAATATTATATCTAGTAGATATGCACCAATAGGTGTGGAGTAGCCTTGGCCATAAGCAACACCTTCTTCTACAGTGCCAATATGAACGCCTCCATCTCCAGACTAACCCTTTTCATGGGAAGATCCCAATCAAAGAGATGAGTTGTAATGACCCTCCTAGCATAACTATTATTTAATTTATGTAATATATGAGTTTATGAGTTGTACTTTACTTTTTAATCCTAGAATATGGTACTGCTAATGACTTTTGTGATTGCATGACTAGGTACACTTCCACGACAAGCTAATAAATGTTAACCATAATAGGTAAAATGATAAATTATGGTGGTGTAAATCTCACTGTGGTGAGGTATTGACTTTGGTAGAGATGAAAAAATCCCTAGCAATGAAACACTCATAAATGGCTCATGGTTACATGGAAGCTATTATAATTGAATTTAGGTGCATTATAAATGTATGCTTTACATTATGATTGTATTTTTTTCTTTGTGAATATATATACTTGTATCATTAAAATGAGTGAGTGGTTGCATCCAAATATCCTCCAACAATAAGAAAAATGCCATGAAACACGCAAACTATTCTTATCTAGCAGATGGTAGTAGTAGGTTATCACGAGATTGTTGGTATAAGAAGAAATATTGGAGGTATAAACATAACCGACTGTCTAATTGATTTTATTTGTTTGTCTACCTATTTACTTATTATTAATATTAATTAATTATTCCATTATTTATTTAAATAAGAAATAAATATATTTATCATTTATTTGTTTTTATTTATCTAATTATTTATTTAAATAAGAAATAAAATAATTTATATTTTAATTAAATATTTATGAATTTTTATAAAGTCTAACAATCTAGAGTTAGATGGAAACAGTGATAATTGTGAGATTTAGATTTATCAATTTGAATAAATAAAGTATCTCTTTTTAATATACATTGAACAAATTTTTAATTTAAAACCTTGTTTGCGGATATTTCATTGAGAGCTTAGTAAAAGCATAAAATATAAGAATCAAGCTCCACTTGGTGAAGATAGAAAGGGGAAAATGACAGATAAAGTCATTCTCTTACAAACCTCTATAAAGGGAAAAACATATTAAGCCTAGAAAGCTATGTTCAGGATAATCAAGCCGAAAGGATCTCTTGTTTTGACAGAGCAGGTTGTCTGACTCCCTTAATCTTAAAAATATGTTTAAATTTAGATTAACATACACCCCTTAAAAATATGTCTAAATTTAGATTAATATCACCATGGTTTTATTCCTATTGTATATGGTTACTTTTATTTTCAAACGTGAGATGTATTATCAGAGTTGCTTTTCTTTGTCAATTTTTGTAGACATTATAGAAATAAAATGATAGTCTAAGTTGATGAATACTTCCTGAATACTTCCTCCTTTGCTTGATGCTTAATCTAGATATCTTAATTCCATCTTCGTTATTATGTTCTTGGTACTCCAAGTCATACCAGACTGGTGTTCTAATAATCATATTAGGATGCATCTTATTTTTCTGAGTCTGAATATTTATAAAATAAATGACTTAAAGAAATAAATGATTTAAATATTTTAATTGTCCTTTAATTAAATATCAGATTTTAATATTTAATTCTTATTTGGTAAATTTGTTATAAACTTGTGAAAATAGAAATAATATTTATCCTCAATATTTTAAATATTGTTAAAGTGAATAAAATGGAAAAAGAAGAAAACACATATTTACGTGGAAATGATACTATTTCAATATGTATTTCTTTTAAAGAATGTTACCTTATCTTACAAGATAAGGATATATTTTAAATAGTTTTGTTTTGTTACTTTACATTTGAATGCAAAGTAAATATAGCATACTTTACGTACTTAATGTTATCAAAGTTTATTTAAATTTGTAAATATAGTCAATATTTTGTATTGAAGTTATTTATGTTTCAATAACCACCTTCGGTGTTTAAGTTTTTACTTGTGGATAGTTTACATTTTGTGTTAGAGTTAATTACTTTGAATAAAAGAAAATTATATTTTTTTTATTGAGTAAATACTTCTTATTGAGTAAATTATATTTTACTTTTTGTTAAAGATAAAATTATGAAAATATGATTGACTTTTGTTTAAGACTAAATTATTGTAAATAATAAAGTCATACATTTTAAACTTTTAAAAAAGAAGAATATGTTGTAGGTAATATTGTTTAAAAAATTTATAAGAGAGTTTAAAATTCTAAATAAGATTTAAAATTTTTATAAAATATTTAGAAGAAAACACTTATGAATAAATTATTTTCTATAAAGTTAGGTATCTTGTTAGAACTATTGAACTTTTCAAAAGTTAAAATCTCAACCATGGAAATTTTTCAAAATCATCAAGTAGGATGAGACTATAACACTGATCTTACCTTCATCTAAAACATCAGGGAGGATGAATAAATAAATGTCATCCAATTCTGTTAATTTATGTGTATGCAATTAATGAGTCTTTTCAGAATGGCCACTATGGATGGGTGGTATGGGATATCCATATTGATTATTGTATGAGCACCACATTGGTGGCCCTTGTATGAAGTTGTAAAATAGAGAATCTTGGTGAGAGATCTACAATACTCTAATATAAGATTCCATGATGGTTTGGTATGGTATAAATCACCCCATTATTTGCAATTTTATCAAGCAATCCATGATCAGTACCAAGTGAATGGCTTAACATTAATTTCCCATGGTGCTAGATAGTAATCTAGATGCATGATCACCAATTAAGCACTATAGAATTTACACTAAACACCCTTACATGATACTTATAAATAGATGAGTAAATTTTAAACTTAAGATTCCACATGTAAGGGAGGGAATTTATGTATCCACCCTCTAGGTGTTATGGGTCATAGAGGATAACCCTAGGCCAAGATTCTGGATTCACTAGAACAAAGGGTAAGAAGGATAGAATCACTAAATGACACCTCCATGGGACTCAACCAATCTCATCCACTTGGAAGAACAACTATAATAGTCATAATCCCAAAAATGGTATTCAATTCTATATATTGATTACTAATGGGTGTAAAATAAAGATAAAAATGAAAAAATTTACCCCTATCAAACAATACTTCTTATTTTCCAAACCTATAAGTTAGATAAATTCATTACAACTAGTGTATGTTTGATTAGGTTATTACATGAATCAGTGACCCCAACATATACTCCATCATGGCAATTCGTATGTGAGCGCTCATGTAGATCTGCCTACCCGTACGATAGAGAATCAACTCAATATCATTTCCCCATTAATCATTCCTACAACCCATGATCCTATCAATATTGAACTCCATGGGATTCACCCAGATCTCATGAACCCTTCCAATCTCCCAGATGTTGATCATCAATCTTGTGTTCTTCAAAATGTATTACCCACCTACCTTGCAAGCCTCCATTTAGATGCATGGAATGCTGAAAGGGATACTTGTAAAAGCCATCCTTGTAGGTGGCCACTAAGTAGGTAATACTTCCTTCCTTCTATTTCTTCATGTATATGCTTCATGAGCTTGGGGTTATCAATTAGATTTTCCAGCGTCCACTCTATCAAGTTTATTGATGTGTCAGTCCTGATAGTAAATAAGTTTTGCAAAATATGGATATTAAAACTGAGCAAGATTTTATTAGAATTTGAAAAACCTACCATTGGTCTCTCTTTAATTGTTAGAAACTTTGAAAAAATAGTAGTACTGGAAAAAGTGAAGGACCAAATAAAGCTAAGAGCAGATTTTTTAATTGATGTATAAGAAGTAATGAAGGAGAATCATGTCCCTCAGAGGATTAGATTAAAAGGAGGTAAGAATGAAAATATTAGCTTGCATTGATAAATTATTATCTTGCATTGACAAATTATTATATATAGCTTACATTGATACAAAAAAACAAACAAGCTTGTACTCAGGAGAGATGAGAGTATATTAAAAAAAGGTAAAAACGAGGGAGAGTCATAAAAAATGGGAAATGCATTAAAAAAGGAACAAAAATAAATAATAAATTCGGGCCCATTGGAAATACTTGATTTTAGTGAGTTGGAATTTTCATGGATATATATGACGAATACGTCCCAGTATAAGGCTCTTAACAAAATGAAATGATGTAATCATACTAATAGAAACACATGAAGATGATGGATCCAATATTCTATATTGTGAAGGATATAAAAAAGTATCAATATGGAATGAAGTAGGAAAATATGGAAAAGGAAATGAAGGAGTAATAATGGCAATAAAAGAGTCTTGGAATAGACTCATTCAAGTTGATAAAGAAGACAAAAATAAAAAGTATATATGGATTATAATAATAGAAAATGACAAATCGATCAACATTGCAACTTGTTATTTTCTTCAAAACAATAAAATTTTTATAAGAAACATGGCTTAGATCATGAGGATCCATATATTCCATTGGCAAAACATGTCACAAAATATAGCAAGATTGGGTACGTTGTTTTAGTGGGTAAGTATAATTATAGGGTATCAAACAAACATGAAAGCTATTTAAAGATCCATCAAGGCATAGATGGCAGTCCTCTATGGCTATAAGAGTAAGTCCATCACCATTGGTTAGGGTCCTCATATGAAGACCATGGACCCATCACATATTATGAAGAAGAACTTCTTAAAATATGTAGCATGGAGGGGTTGATAATTTGTAATGAATGGGATTTTTTTTTGAAAATTATACTTGTCAAACATATAATGGATACAATGTAGTTGATTAAGTTATTTCTCACTACACTTTATTTTAAGGATAAAATATTTATATATTGAAGCAATTTCCATGGAGATAAAATATTATCACAACCC
This sequence comes from Wollemia nobilis, assembly GCA_028583015.1. Lineage (NCBI taxonomy): Eukaryota > Viridiplantae > Streptophyta > Pinopsida > Araucariales > Araucariaceae > Wollemia > Wollemia nobilis. The sequence continues at coordinate 675,817 of JAQPPZ010006127.1, forward strand.
AATGTACATAAAGATCCAAATGCATCCAATGAGGCCTTCGTTAAATGGTTGGAAATATGGATGATGTAGCCCACACTAAGGTAGTATAACTAGGTTGGTTATTCTATTATTACCTCTAAATGGATTCCTCTAGGTTGGTTATCCATTCCAATCATATGCCCAAAAATCATCCATATGGATAACTGGAATGGATAACCAACCTAGTCATATGCCTAACAATCATCCATATGGTTTAATTCTCTAGTTGACCATCCAATGGGATACACAAATAATACTTCAAATTACTGCACCATCATAATAAATCCTCTTTTTGCAAAACTATTTATTGGCATAATAGAAAGCAAAAAATATTAGTGTATAGAAAATCAAGAAAAGAGAGAAATAGGACAAGTAAGATTTAGACCAAAGTACTCAACAATAAATTATTGCATTATTGTAAGGCACCTAATAGAGAGGATATGAAATAAAAAGAAATAATTTTATTATTGTTTTATGGACTTTAAAAAGGCTTTTGACACAGTACCTAAAGATAAATTACATAAAAGAATAGAAAATATTGGCATATAAACCAACTACAAGGTATCTATATACAAAATTTATGAGTAAGTGGTGGCAAAAGTTAGAACTCCAAAAGGACTATCAAAGTGTTTTAAGAGTGGAATTAGGATGAAAAAAGGTTATCTATTGTCGTCTACTTTATTTGGATTTTACATTGACATACTGGAGGAATGGGTAGAAAGGATGGGAGGAGAGGGAATATGATTAAACAATTATGTATAGAAACTTATTCTCTATGTTGATGACCTTATTTTGATTGGCAAGAAACTTGAAATATTAAAACAAAACCTAAATAATTTAGAGCATTGTCATAAAGAAGTTGGGATGCAAGTAAACACTAGCAAGACTAAAATTATGGTTTTCTTTACTTGGAGAGAGAAAAAACAAATATATTGTTATTTGAAAGAAATCTTGTAGAGGTAGTAAAAAAATACAAATACCTTGGGTTAGATTTTCAAGGTAAACTCAATTAGTGAATATGCATAATGAAATAAATAAAAGAAGGTTGGAGGACACTCTACTCGTTGCTAAAAGGGGCTAAAAACCCATAGTTGTGGGATTGAAAAATTGTTAGGGTCCTTTTTGGGTTATTATTTATTCCAATGGTGTTATATGGGTGTGAGGTGTGGGTTCGTAATACCTCAATTTTTAAATAGAGATAAGTAGAAATAATTTAAAAGCAACTAATTACAAATAATTTAAATTAAAGCATAAATCCTATATGATATATTACTTTCTAAAATAGGGACTTTTCCACTAGAAGCAGAAGCTATGATAATGCTATTGGAGTGCCTAAATAAAATATAAAGAATAAATGATACTAGGTTGTCAAAATAGATAATTAAAGAAACACTGAATATAAAAGAAGACACATGGATAAAAGAAACAACAAATGGATGGACAACTAGAGCATTAAATTTCCTGATATCTCAAAATCTAACAAATAAATTAAACAATATGTGAGGAAACATTTAGAGTTGTCAAGTGGACTAAAATTTTTTAAAAAAATATTTATACATAAACAAGTTCAACCCAACTAAGATCTAGTTTACAACATATTCTATGAAAAACTAGGAGATGGACAATTCCTCAAAAGGAATGGTTAGAACGAGTGTGTCTTTTGCACAACAAGAGTAGTGGAAATAAAAAATATTTATCATTAAATGTGAAGCTGACAAGGACATCAAAATTATATATTTGAACACTCTAAAACTAAACTTAATAATGGATTTTTTTAAGAATTAAGAATAAATAAAAGAGTTATGCTTCTCATCAAGATTAGCAACAACAAAAACTCTAAAATATGACAAGAAGACTTTGAGCTTTTACTTTGATGAACAATTTTCTTTCTTAGATATTGTTAAACTTTAAAACTTTGAATAAAAGGTCCAAAATTTAAATTAAAAAACAAGAAAAATCATACACCATACTTCATCTTGTATTAAAAATCTTGATACTATAAATTATAATTAAAATCATTTTATTTTAATATACTACAAATCATTACTCATCCACACCAGTATCCAAGAGGTTCAAGTTCAAACCATGACAAGACATGTGTAAGTGTTATTAAAAAAATTATAGTGATATTTTAAAATATTCTTTATTAAATTTTATCCCCTTGCCTACTCCACTTAATCTACCACCATAGAACATAAAGCACAATATGCCTACTTATAGACACAACTCTACATTATAAAAAATTACACTTTGCAACCTGGACATATCTTGTGGATAAGAGTATAGGATATTTGATTTTTAAATACTCCACCCTTTTCAATTTAAGGATTAATATCCAAAGGTCTACCATGGACCTACCACTAAACCAAACTACAATAGAACTCTTATACTGATGATTTCATATTTTATGTATTTTAGACAAATCCTCATGATCTGCATCTCGAGCAAAAGTCCTAGAATAATGAAGGTTTTCTTGAGCAAACAACTACTTTGAGTATTGTCCTAGCTCAATATCTACATTGGATTTTACTATGTTCTAAGCTATGACAAGAACCAAATGCTCCCATAGAGTCTACCAAGGTGGTTGGTTCTATATAAATTGGTTCTATATAAATTGAGTACTCTTATACAAGATGTCAATTTATTGAGTAGGAAAAAATATCCAAAACAAACAAAAAAGATAAAATAAAAAATGATATTGTAGTGCATAGAATTTTATTCATTTCCTTACAATAAAATATTATTCTAATCATGTTGATTTTTTAAGCTTTATTTTTTGGTGCTACTACACCACTTTGAAAACCATAATCATGAAATTTGTATGATCTAATCCAACCATGCATAATTTGGATGATCCACATATATATGGATGTATGGATAGATGAATGTATTTATCTACCCAAGTGAGGATGGGTATGAATCAATTAGTGAATAATACATCAATATATATAATTATTACAATGCTAATAATTTTTTTTTGAACTTATTCCTTTTTATATATAGAATTTCTATTTTTACTTTTGTATACACTTTTCTATTTTTCAATTATCTTTCTTAGAATTTCTTTACTTATTTTCTCAAACCCTTTCCATGGAATTTTTCACATTAGGAATTACTTTTTCCAAAATTCTCCCCTTTAATACTTAATGTTCAAATATTTAATTTCTTGAACAAAAATTTCTCTTTAACTTGCCATACATACACTTGCACTGCAGTGCATTCACATTCACATAATTTTGAACCACTTCTTGGTGAATTTTTCTTGTTTTTCAATATGGTTTTGATCCCATGAATCAATTAGAAGCCCTTATGGTAAGATTATCATCCTACTAGACTACATGGATAGCCAGTTGCTATAATTGTAAGGTATAATAGAGTAGATCACTGCTTATGAGGTTTATTTTGTTGTTTTTGCATCAAACCTTCATCTTTCTTCTCTCATGTGTGGGGCCTTACTTCTACCATGATAAAATTCATATAAAATTCTCATAACTCCCATATCTTATTTAGGGATACTCTTTTTATTGCTTCCATTTTTCTTATAGGGTTTCTCTTATTGCTCTTATATTTTTATCGATTCTCATACCATGCTAAGGTATGGACTAACTAGGAATTGAATCTAGGACCTCCATGCATTGATGTTGGTCCACAAATAAGATTTTTATATCCTCATTAAACCAACCTATGATTCATATGTAGTATTGCTTTTGCTCATTGCTCCAACATTCCCCTAAGCCACTCCATGAATACTTAGGGCTCCTAGCTTCAACACTAGACTTGGTACCGAATTGTTAGGATTAAACATACTATATTTTTTTTGCATCAATGCTCCAACAAATATAATTCTCCCCTTTAAAATTATAAATTCAAGTCTAAGTAAGATTTAAACTATTGTTGCTAGTAGCCATATTAAATTTTTAGGGCTACTATATTTTGCTATTTTTATAATTTTAGCTCTAAATATCAATAAAGCATGATCTCCCACAAAAATAGATGCACCCATTTTTATATCAAGTAAGATTTTATAAAAAAACATGACCCTCTCTCCTCATAGATAAACCTTGCTCCGAGATTTAACACTAGATCTGATACCAAATGTAAGAATTGAGTTCTTTGATACATAGAATTTTGTTCATTATTTCACTTACTAGCAATATAATATTCTTCAATACATCTTGATATTTCAAAGGTTATTTCCTAATGATATTTCACCATTCTAAAAACTACAATGAAATACATACAATCTAATCCAACTATGCATGTATTGGATGATCCACCCAAGTATGTATGGATTGATAGATAAATAAATTGATCCACCCAAGTATGTATGGATGAATAGATAAATAAATTGATCCACCCAAGTGAATATGGATGGATAAATCAATTGGTGGGGAATACAATAATATATATAGTGATTACAATTCTAATAATAATTTTTCCAATTTATTCTTTTCTATTTATAGAATTTATTTTTTTACTTTTATTTTTTTACTTTTGCATACATTTATATTTTAAATTGCCTTTATACGTTTAGAAATTTTTTTCTTATTTTTCCAAACTCTTTTCATGTGTTTTTTACATTAAATATTACTTTTTCCAATAGATGTTGGGGTGTTAATTGTTGTTGGGCTTTATGGCACACATCACCTTCAAAAATATTTCTAATATGATAAGCCAAGCCAAATGCATGTTAGGAGAAAGATCAAGTCCTTACATCTCTTCCTATAGAAACATGCTTTGGTTTTTCATGTAGATGATGATTGTTATAGATGGAACTATAGGCTTGGGAATCTCATCGATGGATCCTTAAAATACATGAGTCATCATCAAATGGACATTGAACTTCCACATATTTTTGTGCTAAGTAGTACATGTGAGGGGTGTATTATTAGGAAGCATCATAAGGAGGCATTTCCAAAAGGGATAATGAGATGTGCTTCTCACCACTTGGAGATCATACATAGTGATAATTATGGAGATATGGGTTCACTCTTAATTTTTGGAAACATATAATTCCTTCTTTTATCAATGTTTTTTCTAGATATGTGTGGTTGTATACTAATCACACAAAGGATGATTCAAATATATTTATAAATATAATTAGATAGAAAGGTCAAGTATCTTAGTTCAAATAGGGGAGGTGACTACATGAGCAATCCCTTTCATGATATTTTGACTTTTCATGGAATAGCATATTAGATGATTGTTCACTATACTCTTGAGTAAAATGGTATGGTTGAAAGGAAGAACATGGTAATAATGGATATGACATGTATAATTTATGATAAGGAATGGAGAAAAAAATTTGGAATGATGTCACCACTTGCGTAGTATACATCATCAAAAGGGTTCCTACTAGAATTGTTTAGGGTATGACATCTCTTGAGAGGTTGTCAAGTGATAATACCAATGTATCTTGGGGTTTTTGGCACATGCTCACATATCAAAAGCTCTTTAGAAAATGAAGGCACTGAGAGTCACAAATGCATCGATGTAAACCTTAACGACTTACACATAACTATGGAAATAGTTTAAGTAAGATATATTTAGCCTTAATATTAGGATCGATTTTTAGAATGGGTTAAAAATAACATAAAATAGATGAAGAATAAGGATAATTTAGCCATGTTTCTAATCCATATGCTATACATGTGAGCATATTTTTTAAAATTATAGCATTATATTTTTTAAATAATCTTGGGAGATATTGAATATATATTAAAGTTAAATTGGTTTACTTGTAAAATGTGCAGGAGAATTTGAGAATATTTAAATGGAGAGTGGTGAAAAAATAGTTCATTTTTATGTTGAAATGAATGAGATAGTAAATGAATCATACAAAAATAAAGATAACATCATAGATCAGGTAATTAATTAAAGAATAGTTAATGTTTATCAATTAAATGAAATTAAACTATAATTACAATATAGAAAAGAATATTTGATAAAATTATAGCTTAGATAAAGTCATGAGATCATTATTTTCACATGTGAGTAGATTTAAGAGAGATCTAAAAATACTGAAGTATGATTTTATGATAAAGTATAAATTAATGTAGAAAGTAATATTAGCAATAGCCTACATGAGAGAAAGTGATAGTCATTAAATTATTCAAGAGGAAAAGGAAGAGTCCTCCATTTAAGAAGAGATAGTGGACATAGTATTTTAGATAAGAAGAATATAAGTGAAATTATTTTTATTGTATCACATGAGATAGAACCTTTATCTATAGGTAATATTGAATCCTTCTCATATAGTAATTGATGAATCTTTCTTGGACTTTAAAATATATAAATAATTATTCTAACATGTAAGAGCATATTGATTTATAATCATACTAGAATTTAAAGTATTATCTTCCTCTTGTTACTAATTAAACTCAAAGTAGACTTTTAATTATCTCATTTGCTGGAAGTATTACATTATTTAGTACCTTGAAAGAATATTGCAAGTCTCTTGAAAATAATCTGTAAATATTAGGTGTCATATAAGTATTTAATATGTGTGAAATTAAGTAATATTTATCATTTAGCAATCATTAGAAATTTATTATTATTAAGATTCAAAATAATATAGTTCTCTTATGATAAATATGAAGAGTCATATTTCCTATGTGTTTTAAGAGATGAAAAGTTAGTGAAAGTAGAAAGGTCAAGAGTCTTGTAAATGTGAAGAGTCTTATGTCCAAGTTGTATATATTGAAGATAAAGAATTGTAATGTGGATTGAGTAAGCCTTACAATACATTGTATTTGCATTTATCAATAATATTTTTAGTGAGATATTGTTTATTGTTATTATCATGGATTGAATATTTATCATTGTGTGAGGATTTAAATGTAAGATCCCATGAGAATTGTTTTTATATGCTAATAGTGGTATCAGAGCCACGTTAAGTATATCATGAGAAAGAGTAATATTTTATAGAATCAACAAATAAGAGAATAGAGCTAAAGCATTGGAGCTATATGTAGAGCATTTAGGTAAATCCTAATGAGAAAGAGGATAAGGAGATTACATTAGTATGGAATACACATAGTGTCAGAGTGAGAGAATCCCATTGAAGAAAATACCATGAGTGAGAGGAGAAGCACTGCTAAAAAATAAGCTTCAACATAAGAATTTATATTTAGAGAATGGCATAGAAGGTAGGAAGAAACCCTAGAAGAACATCCTAGAAAGCTCAATGGGGAAAGTGTTCATAGCTAAAAATAAACATAAGTAGGAGTAGATAAATCTCATACAATCATAATGGTAAATATCAAAACAAGAGAGTCAACTGGTGTGCAAGATGTAACACTTCATGTTTGATCATAAAGAAACAAATCATATTAATGTTAACGTGAAAGGTATAATGCCTAGATTGTACAATGATAAAATTTTAAACCATCTTAGAAGAAATTAAATCTAAGATATGCACTACCTAAGGTACATATATTTATCTTAGAATATTTTCCATATGGTAGTGAGTATATAATTAAAAGGAGAATAATATGAAAGTGAGATATTTAATGAAGGGAATTAAAATATTTAAAAATTGAATGTTATTATTTAAAAGGAAGAAGAATTAAATATTATATCGGAGAATAGTTACAAGTGAATCATTAAGAAGAGTAATTATAGTAGAATTAGAGAAATATTAAGAAAAGAATTTTACCTATAGAGATAGGAAAAATTGAATTGAATAATATTTGAGGAAAGGAAATAAAAAAGAAAAGAATTATTTGAAGAATATATATTGAGGAGAAAAATATTTTTTTAAATAAAATAATATTTATATATTAAATGAGGTATTTGAAAGGTCTTATACTGAATAGTTGAAGAAATCCTAAAGAAATAGATGAATTGATTAACACATGTTAAAAAACTATAAAACAATTAGAAGGGAAGTTCCTTATAAATAATGGATTCGTTAAAGTACCTCTTACAATGCATCATGTGGTTGAAGATCCACCAGACTTTGGAGGAACTCAAAAAGATAAAAAATTTTGTCTCAAAGAATAACATGATCAAATGGGTGAAATTATTGCAATATTTCAATAGGAAAATAGGGAACCAAATTCAGAATAAAATTTTAAAAGGACACATGACATAATAAAATTAAAAGATATGGTCTAGTGGTAGTCGAGCTCCTGAATCCTTTAGTTTATATGCCGGTTCCTGTGATTGGTCAATCTAAGGAGGTTTATAAAGGTTCTAGTGATGAAAATGAGGATGTTTATTCGTTCTCATTGGGTTTGGGACTTGGCAAGATTTTGCAAAAAATCTAAGTCTCGACCAAAGATGTGAGAGAGAAATGACCATGTTGTAGTGTTGATGACTTCTTGAAAAATTTATCTTTCAATATTTAGACTATGCCTGAGGCGGAAGGTCCTCTGTCAGTTAGCCAGGTATATGGGAGTGAAACACATAAATCCAAGTGACGGCTCGATAAATAGCAGGAGGAGGATGGTTTGTACCCCTTCTCCCCTTGTCTATAGAAATCCTACCTTGATACTTCTATAAGGACAAGATGGTTAAAGATGTCTACACTTTGGAAGAGGCCTCTAAGAGGAAGAGTTTGGTTTTGCACAGTTTGAAAATGATAGAGATAAAGCAACATGCAATCTGGAGCTCCATGAAGATTACTTTAGACTATTTTGAGGAGGTGTCACAGATGATAGGAACAATTATTCAGGATATTGATATGTTGATGTAGAAATCCCTTGGTTCTCCCTTGTCCCTTCTTGTCCTCTATTCCTCTTGTTTGGTTTGTCTCTGCCTCTATTATTTTTCATGTTTATTGGTCCCCTGTGGGGTGTTGTGTTTGTTATTTTTCCAATGGTTGCCTTTTAGGTTTATTTTGATGTAAAAGGTTGTGCGGACATTTTAAAAACCTTCTTTATTTTTAATAGTATCAAAAAAATAAAATTAAAAGATAATTATCGGTAAGTTAATTCAAGGGCAAACAAACATATAACTAGAAACATATAGTGGATTACTTTTCTTCTAGAAAAATATGAAAAACTAGTTATAATTATAGATGATAAAATGTATGAGGTCAAAGGCATAGGAAATGTATAAATCAACCTATCTAATGGAAAATGCATAGTTAATAATGTATTATATGCACATATTTTAGCTTCTAATCTATTATCAGTATTTCACATGTTAAACTAAAATAATGGTTGAATTTAAAATTATTAAAAAAAAAGAAATGCTTCATTACCAAACAAGAAAAATTTATAGCTATTGGATCCTTCATAAATGGTGTATTTATACATGATAATTTATCATTCACAAATATTTCTCTATCAATAAAAACATCATAAGCAAGAAATATTTGGCATAATATTTTAGGCCATATATGCCCTTCATCCTTATATGAGTTGAAAAATATTAAATGGTGGTATATTTACTTAATGTAACATGATAGCCTACAATTTGTTAAGAATGATTAGCTGAAAATAACATAGAGTACCATTTGAATTAAGTTGACACAATTTTTTTTAGCTTTTGATAATGTATGATATGGGAGAAAGCAATCACAAGATGTAAAATATGCAAAAAATTAAGATAATGAAATTCTACAAGAATGCTGAAATATGCTATTAATGGAAAGTTGCAAAAATAGTACAATGCAATGTAATGGAGGAAATGAACACTCCAAAACTCTAATGGAAACTGCATTATACCTACTCACTACTCCATAATAATATCTCCTATGCTCCCTTATATATTCACTATGGGTCCCATATATAAGAAGATAAGTTAGTTGGTCCTTACTCTTCCTAACTACCTTTTCTATGACTCATGCACAAGTGTACGCCTTATACATTTACAACATTATGCATTGAAACTTGTGCATTTATTACTTCTTTCCCAAGTAACTACTTAACATTACTCCAAAGTAAAATATCACTCTAGTAATGTACGAAAATTGGTACATTTACAAGTACCAAAATAATGTAATATACTCTAACATCCCCTTGTATTACATTATTTGGGTTTTGAAGAATTTAATCTTCAATATGGATGTTCATCTTTTGTATAATATTCAACTTGATCTGGTTGTTCCTCTTCTAATGCTTCTATGTTCATGTTGTCCCTTCTTGAATTTTTTATTCCACTAATATTTGATGTTTCAAAGTATTTTAAAGAGTTTTTGTTCTTCAAGTTTATCATATATCTTTTATGAGCTAGTGATCTCATAATATTGCAAGTCGCAAGTGGATAAAATTGATCCATTCTCTTTCCTTCGATTTTTTGAATGACCTGTTTCCTTGATCTTTAAACAAGTCAAGATTTAATTGACTGTTAGTGGATGCTTCTAAAATAATATCTTGAAAGAAATAGTCTATTATGTATAGTAATCTAACTCCTTAACTTCTATAGTATTGATATTTATAGTAGAAAAAGAAAGATGAATGTTTTTTCATTCCATAGTATTTACATGGATGGAAACTCTAGTGGTTGACCTTCTCATGATGAAATTGGTTGTAATAAGTGCACAGTAAAGATATTCCAACTTCTTTGCCATATATTTTAGGAATATCATGTTTAACTATCTCCTTGATGAGATACTTAAACAATATGTGAACAATTGTAGCTATTCCATATCTACTTTTTCCATATATCTATATGAGATCCTTTTGATTATTTTTTTGAATAATAGCTTCATTAGTATAGTTATAATCAACTCTCATAACTAACACACTAGATAATGTTCTTGAGGAATCTTCTTTCACTCAACTATTATTTTGTGAGCTTTCAACGATCCCTTTAGCTTCTATTAGTTCCTTTCTATTTGTACCTTCCATATTATCCATTTAATTTTTTGAATTATCAATTACACTTTTCATTGAGTCGAGTGTAATTTGAAGCCATTTCTTTACTCCTTTAATTAAATTATTTAATGTTTTATTTGATGTAGACATCCTTATAACTCCCTAGTTTAGAGTATGTGAACTAGTTTGATAAATCTTAACCAAGGCTTAGATAGTGTAGTATTCCTTATGCCTCCCAAGTTATTAGAATATGATATAAGCTTCATAAAGTTATTAGCAAGTAATAGTTCACCTTATAAGTTGATTTTGTAATATTTTGAGAATAATACTCAACTTCTATTTCACCTTATTTCTCCTAATGAACTATGAACTTATCAATTTTGAAGAAGTTCTTTATGATTAGATTTTTGTCTCTTTAATGTGAATATGAAAAAAATGTGACCAATTAATTCCAAATCTATATATAAGCAATAGATTTTATTCTCTATTCAATAATATAATTTTGTAAATTCCAAGTATCTATAGTTTTGTGTAGTATGCCTTATAACTTCCTACTTTGAAATATTAGAAAATAATGATAATAGTATTTGCAAATTGATATTTGAGTTTACCAAGTTTGACAACCTTATATCGCCTACTTGGTTATTTTTAAATATTATAATATGAGAATGTACTTCAATTATAATACCTTGAAATATTACTTGAAGGTATGGACTTGCTTTATACATTACTAATGCTTGGTTGATTTGTATTACTTCAATGCAATAGTAAAATTAACTTTATACGGTTCACCTTATAACTCATTTTAAACCTTAACAAAAAGCAATTAATCACTTGTATATTAACTTTATAATGCTCTACACAGTATTCCTTGATCGTCGCTCCTCCAATGAATCTTTTGAATGTTGTATTTGTTGTATGATGTTGAGCATTCAATGCTCCTCATTTAATGGGTGTATCATCAAAGTTTTCAACCTCCTTTAATAGACTTTGATATTGTTGTATATCAATACTTTGGTGTTGTAACTATGTGCTTCTTCCTTCATATCTGTGTATATTGAATTATGTCTAGAGTGTCTTCCAATGTTACCTATTAATAGTTTTATCCCTACATGAAATATTGGGTGCATTACAATTCCTTCTTGATGCTTTTGACACTTGGTACAATCATTACTTAGGCATGTAGGTGGTGGACAACCATTGTAGTCTCCTTATGAGTGTTAATATGTAACACTTCTCATTTGAAATTATTACAATCCCTTCATCCTTTGAATGATACTTCTTAACACTTCCAAGGTGAGCATTATTTCATCTTGAGTGTTACCTTATAGGTCATGCATTAGAGAGAATAACAGGCACCTTAGTGTGACGTAGAACCAAAAATTGCAAATCCCAAATCTAAAAATTTCATTCAACAATTTTCAAATAAATTTTTACACAACTAGCCCGTAGGCATAGTTTTCTACTCTCTATGCAATCTCTAGCTCTCTGTGCTCTCTTATTACATGCCTGGGTTTTTATAGATGCCCCGACCCTCTGAATCTAAAAAATTTTAGATTAATATCTGTAGGTCTAGAAACTCGTCTGCAACTCTGTCTCCTGCCTCCGTAGTCCACAGATTTCTCGTCTGCAACTCTGCATCTTGCCTTCGCAGTCCACGGATTTCTCATCTGCAACTCTACCTTCAATCCCAGCCTTGACCTACCATATATGGAAGAAGAAAAGCATCACTCTCTCCGCAAAATTTTGGCTCCACGGGTCCTGGTGTAACTGCCTCACGTTCGGAAAATCTGTTACACACATACGAACCCAAGCTTGCTATGCACCTAGTGTAAACTGCCTCACGTTCGATGAATCTATTTACACACTCAGGAACCTCAAGCCCTTCTAGAATAAAATTAGTGCAAGCAGGCCAAAATGGCCCTCTGGCCTTTGAATCTGCAACCCTACCTGTGGCTATTTTCCAACCCCTTTGCATGTATCTGCTTCCCAATTTTATAGTTTTTGGCATGACTCTTTGTCTTCCATCTGGTGGTCCCCATGTTTCAATTCCTGCATCTCTTGGCCTTCGCCTACCCCTCTGAGACATCATTACACAAAATGGCGAAGTGCTCTGTAGCTGCCTACAACTCGACCTTCTAAGCCATCATTACCCATAATGGCAGAGTGCTCTATAACAGCCTATCAACCAATAATGACCTTACTCTGTAACAACCCCTATAATCGTCGTCTAAGATCCGTTCACTGTCATATTCTTATTCCAGTTGCACTATAACGGCCCCTATAAACGTCATCTGACTTTCCTTAGCTATCATTGTCACTCTGTAACGCCCCCCTAAAAATGTAGCATGTGTAACGCCCCCCTAAAAATGTAGCATGTCACGATATCATGACATCTTATCCCTCTTCTTCTTCCTCTTCTCTTTCGATCGCGATATCGTGACATGTCAGGATATCACGACATTTCTGCTCCCTTACCTTCTCTCTCCTCTTCGGGTCACGAAAACCCGAAATGTCACGATATCGTGACATTTTTGCTCCCTTGCCTTCTCTCTCCTCTTCAGGTTGCGAAAACCTGACATGTCACGATATCACAAAATTTTTGCTCCCTTGTCTTCTCTCTCCTCTTTGGGTCGCGAAAACCTGACATGTCGTGATATCATGACATTTTTGCTCCCTTGTATTCTCTCTCCTCTTCGGGTCGTGAAAACCCAACATGTCACGATATCGTGACATTTTTGCTCCCTTGCCTTCTCTCTCCTATTTGGGTCGCAAAAACTTGACATGTCGTGATATCATGACATTTCTACTCCCTTGCCTTCTCTCTCTTCTTTGGGTCGCAAAAACCTAACATGTCCCGATATCGTGACATTTTTCTCCCATGCTTCCTCTTTCTTCTTTGGGTCGTGAAAATGCGACATGTCACGATATCACGACATTTTTCCTCCTCGCTTTCTCTCTCTTCTTTGGGTCGTAAAAACGTGACATGTCGCGATATCATGACATTTTTCCTCCTTGCACCTTTTCTCGTCCTTTGGCTACGATAACGCGACATGTCACGATATCGTGACATTTTTCTCCCTTGCAACTTTTCTCTTCCTTCGGTCGTGATAATGCGACATGTCGCGATATCGTGACATCTTTCTCACTGATGCCTTTTCTCGTCCTTTGGTTGCGATAACGCGACATGTTGCGATATTGTGACATATTTTTCACTTGCACCTCTTTTCGTCCTTTGGTCACGATAACATGACATGTCACGAGATCGCGACATGTCGCGATATCGCAACATTTTTTGTCCACTCCTTCTCTCTCCTCTTTTGGTCGCGATGTCACGACATGGCACGATATCACGACATTTTTCATCAGTGCCTTCTCTCTCCTCTTTTGGTCATGATGTCATGACATATCGCGATATCACAACATTTTTCATCAGTGCCTTCTCTGTCCTCTTTTGGTCATGATTTCATGACAAGTCACGATATCACGACATCTTTGTTCCTTAGCCATTTTTTTGAAGATGGCTCTGCTACCATCGGATGCTCCTGCATCAGACACCCGGGGTTGATGGAGAAGTGACCTTCACTTTTGTACTATTTTGTCACCTTCTTTGGTGCTAGTACTACAGGTACTACATAGGGACTCAAAATCTCTCTAATCAACCCCTTCCATAACTCCTGGTGTAAATTTCCTCATGTTCGGCGATCTGTTTACACACTCAGGAACTCCGCTCTATCTTCTCCAACTCTTCCACAGGTTCGACGCAAGCTGCCTCACTTTCAGTGATCTACTCACACCCTCAGGGACTCTCGCTCTCTCTGCTCCAACTCTTCCATAGATCCTGGTGCAAACTACCTCATGTTCGGCGATTTGTTTGCACACTTAGGAACTTCTCACTTTGATACCACCTGATGCAGGGCCAAAAATTGCAAACCCCAAATCTAAAAATTTCATTGAACAATTTTCAAATAAATATTTACACAACTAGCCCGCAGGCATAGTTTTCTACTCTCTATGTAATCTCTAGCTCTCCGTGCTCTCCTATTACATGCCTAGATTTTTATAGAGACCCCAACCATCTGAATCTAAAAAATATCATATTAATATCCATAGGTCCAAAAACTCATCTGCAACTCTGTCTCCTACCTCCGCAGTCCACAAATTTCTCGTTTGCAACTCTACCTCCTACCTTCGTAGCCCACAGATTTATCGTCTATAACTCTGCCTTCAATCGCAGCCTTGACCTCTCTCCATAGCATTTCAGCTCCACAGGTCCTGGTGTAACTGCCTCACGTTCGATGAATCTGTTACACACCTACGAACCCAAGATTGCTATGCACCTGGTGTAAACTACCTCATGTTCAGTGAATCTATTTACACACTAAGGAACCTCAAGCTCTTCTGGAAGAAAAACAGTGCAAGTAGGCTAGAATGGCCCTCTGGCCTTCGAATCTGCAACCCTGCCCGCGGTCATTTTCCAACCCCTCTGCATATCTCTGCTTCTCCATTTTATAATTTTTGGTGTGACTCTTCGTCTTCCATCTAGTGGTCCCATCATTTCAATTCCTACGTCTCTTGGCCTTCACCTGCCCCTTTGAGACATAATTATACAAAATGGTGGAGTGCTCTGTAGCCACCTGCAACTCAACCTTCTGAGCCATCATTACACACAATGACGAAGAGCTCTATAATCGCCTATCAACCAATGATGACCTTACTCTATAACAGCTCCTGTAATCACCGTCTGACCTCCATTCACTATCATATTCTTATTCCAGTTGCACTGTAATGGCCCTTGTAAATGTCGTCTGACTTCCATTAGCTGTCACTATCACTTTGTAATGGCCCCCTAAAAATGCAGCATGTCATGATATCGTGACATCTTCTCCCTCTTCTTCTTCCTCTTCTCTTTCGATCGTTATATCGCAACATGTCGCGATATCACGACATTTCTGCTCCCTTGCCTTCTCTCCTCTTCTGGTCATGAAAACCCGACATGTCGCGATATCGCAACATTTCTGCTCCCTTGCCTTCTCTCTCCTCTTCGGGTTGTGAAAACCCAACATGTCATGATATCATGACATTTTTGCTCCCTTGCCTTCTCTCTCCTCTTTGGGTCACGAAAACCCGACATGTTGCGATATCATGACATTTTTGCTCCCTTGCCTTCTCTCTCCTCTTTAGGTCATGAAAACCTGACATGTCACGATATCACGATATTTCTACTCCCTTATCTTCTCTCTCCTCTTTGGGTTGCGAAAACCTGACATGTCACGATATCACAACATTTTTGCTTCCTTGCCTTCTCTCTCTTATTTGGGTCACGAAAACCCGACATGTCACGATATCACGACATTTGTCTCCCATGCTTCCTCTTTCTTCTTTGGGTTGTGAAAACGCGATATGCCATGATATCGCGACATTTTTCCTCCTCTCTTTCTCTCTCTTCTTTGGGTCATGTAAACGCGACATGTCACGATATCGCAACAATTTTCCTCCTTGCACCTTTTCTCATCCTTTGGCCACGATAACGTGCCATGTCGCGATATCGTGACATTTTTCTCCCTTGCACCTTTTCTCGTCCTTCGGTCGCGATAACGCGACATGTCACGATATCGTGACATCTTTCTCACTAGTGCCTTTTCTCATCCTTCGGTTACGATAACACGACATGTCATGATATCGCAACATATTTCTCACTTGCGCCTCTTCTCGTCCTTTGGTCGTGATAACACGACATGTCGCGATATCACGACATTTTTCGTCCACTCCTTCTCTCTCCTCTTTTGGTCGTGATGTCACGACATGTCACGATATCATGACATTTTTCATCAGCACCTTCTCTCTCCTCTTTTGGTCGCGATGTCACGACATGTCATGATATCATGACATTTTTGATCAGCGCCTTCTCTCTCATCTTTTGGTCATGATTTCATGATAAGTCGCGATATCGTGACATCTTCATTCCTTAGCCATTTTTTTGAAGATGGCTTTGCTGCCATTGGATGCTCCTACATTAGACACTCGAGGTTGATGGAGAAGTGACCTTCACTTCTATACTATTTTGTCACCTTCTTCGGTGCTAGTACTGCAGGTACTACATAGGGACTCAAACTCTCTCTAATCAACCCCTTCCACAACTCCTGGTGTAAACTGCCTCATGTTCAATGATTTGTTTACACACTCAGGAACTCCACTCTATCTTCTCCAACTCTTCCATAGGTCTGGTGCAAGCTGCCTCACTTTGGTGATCTGCTCACACCCTCAGGGACTCTCGCTGTCTCTGCTCCAACTCTTATATAGATCCTGGTGCAAACTGCCTCACGTTTGGTGATTTGTTTGCACACTCAAGAACTTCTCGCTCTAATACCACCTGATGCAGGGCCAAAAATTGCAAACCCCAAATCTAAAAATTTCATTCAATAATTTTCAAAAATAATTTTACACAACTAGCCCGCAGGCATAGTTTTCTACTCTCTATGCAATCTCTAGCTCTCCGTGCTCTCCTATTACATGCCTGGGTTTTTATAGAGGCCCCGACCCTCTGAATCTAAAAAATTTTAGATTAATATCTGTAGGTCCAGAAACTCATCTGCAACTCTATCTCCTACCTCCATAGTCCGTAGCTTTCTTGTCTGCAACTCTAATTCCTACCTCCGTAGTCTGTAGCTTTCTCGTTTGCAACTCTGCCTTCAATCGTAGCCTTGACCTCTTGTATCTTGAAGAAGAAAAACACCGCTCTCTCCATAGAATTCTGGCTCCACGGGTCCTGGTGTAACTGCCTCACGTTCAGAGAATCTGTTACACACCTATGAACCCAAGCTTGCTATGCACCTAGTGTAAACTACTACCTCACGTTCGATGAATCTATTTACACACTTAGGAACCTCAAGCCTTCTAGAAGAAAAATAGCGCAAGTAGGCTAGAATGGCCCTTTGGCCTTCGAATCTGCAACCCTGCCCGCGGTCGTTTTCCAACCCCTCTGCATATCTCTGCTTCTCCATTTTATAATTTTTGGTGTGACTCTTCATCTTCCATATAGTGGTCCCCTCATTTCAATTCCTACGTCTCTTGGCCTTCACCTACCCCTTTGAGACATCATTACACAAAATGGTGGAGTGCTTTGTAGCCGCCTGCAACTTGACCTTCTGAGCCATCATTACACACAATGACGAAGAGCTCTATAACCGTCTATCAACCAATGATGACCTTACTCTGTAACAGCTCCTGTAATCGTCGTCTGACCTCCATTCACTATCATATTCTTATTCCAGCTGCACTATAATGGCCCTTGTAAATGTCGTCTGACTTCCATTAGCTGTCACTATCACTTTGTAATGGCCCCCTAAAAATGCAACATGTCATGATATCGTGACATCTTCTCCCTCTTCTTCTTCCTCTTCTCTTTCAGTCGTGATATCGCAACATGTCACGATATCACGACATTTCTGCTCCCTTGCCTTCTCTCCTCTTTTGGTCATGAAAACCCAACATGTCGCGATATTGCAACATTTCTGCTCCCTTGCCTTCTCTCTCCTCTTCGGGTCGTGAAAACCCAACATGTCATGATATCATGACATTTCTGCTCCCTTGCCTTCTCTCTCCTCTTCGGGTCGCGAAAACCTAACATGTCGTGATATCACGACATTTTTGCTCCCTTGCCTTCTCTCTCCTCTTCGGGTCATGAAAACTCGACATGTCACGATATCACGATATTTCTACTCCCTTGCCTTCTCTCTCCTATTTGGGTTGCAAAAACCTGACATGTCACGATATCACGACATTTTTGCTCCCTTGCCTTCTCTCTCTTCTTCGGGTCGCAAAAACCCGACATGTCGCGATATCACGACATTTGTCTCCCATGCTTCCTCTTTCTTCTTTGGGTCGTGAAAACGTGATATGTCATGATATCGCGACATTTTTCCTCCTCTCTTTCTCTCTCTTCTTTGGGTCACGAAAATGTGACATGTCGCGATATCGCAACAATTTTCCTCCTTGCGCCTTTTCTCATCCTTTGGCCGCGATAACGTGCCATGTCGTGATATCGTGACATTTTTCTCCTTTGCACCTTTTCTCGTCCTTCGGTCATGATAACGCGACATGTCACGATATCGTGACATCTTTCTCACTAGTGCATTTTCTCATCCTTCGGTTACGATAACACGACATGTCACGATATTGCGACATATTTCTCACTTGCGCCTCTTCTCGTCCTTTGGTCGTGATAACACGACATGTCATGATATCACGACATTTTTCGTCCACTCCTTCTCTCTCCTCTTTTGGTCGCGATGTAGCGACATGTCACGATATCATGACATTTTTCATCAGCACCTTCTCTCTCCTCTTTTGGTCGCGATGTCACGACATGTCATGATATCATGACATTTTTCATCAGCGCCTTCTCTCTCGTATTTTGGTCATGATTTCATGATAAGTCACGATATCGTGACATCTTCCTTCCTTAGCCAATTTTTTGAAGATGGCTCTGCTGCCACTGGATGCTCCTACATCAGACACCCGAGGTTGATGGAGAAGTGACCTTCACTTCTATACTATTTTGCCATTTTCTTCGGTTCTAGTACTGCAGGTACTACACAGGGACTCAAACTCTCTCTAATCAACCCCTTCCACAACTCTTGGTGTAAACTGCATCACGTTCAACGATTTGTTTACACACTCAGGAACTCCACTCTATCTTCTCCAACTCTTCCACAGGTCTGGTGCAAGCTGCCTCACTTTTGGTGATCTGCTTACACCCTCAGGGACTCTCGCTTCAGATCCTGGTGCAAAATGCCTCACGTTTGGCGATTTGTTTGCACACTCAAGAACTTCTCGCTCTAATACCACCTGACGCAGGGCAAAAAATTGCAAACCCCAAATCTAAAAATTTCATTCAATAATTTTCAAAAATAAATTTACACAACTAGCCCACAGGCATAGTTTTCTACTCTCTATGCAATCTCTAGCTCTCCGTGCTCTCCTATTACATGCCTGGGTTTTTATAGAGGCCCTGACCCTCTGAATCTAAAAAATTTTAGATTAATATCTGTAGGTCCAGAAACTCATCTACAACTCTATCTCCTACCTCCGTAGTCCGTAACTTTCTTGTCTGCAACTCTACCTCCTATCTCTGTAGTCTATAGCTTTCTCGTTTGCAACTCTGCCTTCAACCGTAGCCTTGACCTCTCGTATCTTGAAGAAGAAAAACATCGCTCTCTCCATAGCATTCTGGCTCCATGGGTCCTGGTGTAACTGCCCCACGTTCAGAGAATCTGTTACACACCTATGAACCCAAGCTTGCTATGCACCTAGTGTAAACTACTACCTCACGTTCGATGAATCTGTTTACACACTCAGGAACCTCAAGCCTTCTAGAAGAAAAATAGCGCAAGCAGGCCAGAATGGCCCTCTGGCCTTCGAATCTACAACCCTGCCTACTGCCATTTTCCAACCCCTCTCCATGTTTCTGCTTCCCCCATTTATAGTTTTTTGCATGACTCTTCGTATTCCATCTGGTGGTCCCCTCGTTTCAATTCTTGTCTCTCTTGGCCTTCGCGTGCCCCTCTGAGACATCATTACACAAAATGGCAGAGTGCTCTATAGCCGCCTGCAACTTGACCTTCTGAGCCATCATTACACATAATGGTGGAGTGCTTTGTAACCGCCTGTCAACCAATGATGAATTTACTCTATAATGGCCCCTGTAATCATCGTCTGACCTCCGTTCACTATCATATTCTTATTCCAGCTGCACTGTAACGGCCCTTGTAAATGCCATCTAACTTCTATTAGTTGTCACTGTCACTCTGTAATGGCCCCCTAAAAATGCAGCATGTCACGATATCATGACATCTTCTTCGTCTTCTTCTTCCTCTTCTCTTCTAGTCGCGATATCATGACATTTCGTGATATCATGACATTTCTGCTCCCTTGCCTTCTCTCTCCTCTTTGGGTCGTGAAAACCCGACATGTCGCGATATCATGATATTTCTGCTCCCTTGCCTTCTCTCTCCTCTTCGGGTCCCAAAAACCCGACATGTCGCTATATAGTGACATTTTTTCTCCCTTGCCTTCTCTCTCCTCTTCGGGTCACGAAAACCCGACATGTCGCGATATCACAACATTTTTGCTCCCTTGCCTTCTCTCTCCTCTTCGGGTCGCGAAAACCTAACATGTCACGATATCACAACTTTTTTGCTCCCTTGCCTTCTCTCTCCTCTTTGGGTCGCAAAAACCTGATATGTCATGATATCATGACATTTCTACTCCCTTGCCTTCTCTCTCCTCTTTGGGTCACGAAAACACGACATGTCATGATATCACGACATTTCTACTCCCTTGCCTTCTCTCTCTTCTTTGGGTCACGAAAACCCGACATGTCACGATATCACGACATTTGTCTCCCATGCTTCCTCTTTCTTCTTCGGGTCGCGAAAACATGACATGTCGCGATATCGCGACATTTTTCCTCCTCGCTTTCTCTCTCTTCTTTGGGTCGCGAAAACATGACATGTCGTGATATCGTGACATTTTTCCTCCTTGCACCTTTTCTCATCCTTTGGCCATGATAACGTGACATGTCACAATATCACGACATTTTTCTCCCTTGCGCCTTTTCTCGTCCTTCAGTCGTGATAATGTGACATGTCGATATATCGTGACATCTTTCTCACTGGCACCTTTTCTCGTCCTTCGATCGCGATAACACGACATGTCGCGATATCACGACATATTTCTCACTTGCGCCTCTTCTCGTCCTTTGGTTACGATAATGCGACATGTCACGATATCGTGACATTTTTCGTCCACTCCTTTTGTCTCCTATTTTGGTCAGGATGTCGCGACATGTTGCGATATCATGACATTTTTCATCAGTGCCTTCTCTCTCCTCTTTTGGTCATGATGTCGTGACATGTCATGATATCACGACATTTTTCATCAGTGCCTTCTCTCTCCTCTTTTGGTCATGATTTCGTGACATGTCGTGATATCGCGACATCTTCCTTCCTTAGCCATTTTTTCGAAGATGGCTCTGTTGCCACTGGATGCTCCTACATCATAGTGTGACAAGTGGTGCATCTTATTTTGCATGTAGAGGTGTCTCTAACATCATTATAATCCTTATCTTGCCAACAAGTGCAAGATATTTCTCATTTATTCCAACCCTTTCTAACGCTTCTTCCTTCTTACCAACAAGTGCAAGATATGCTATCCAAATGCTATCTCTAGCTATGATTATTCTAGGTATTGCAATGGTGGTTTTATGGGACTCCACGAGTGAATTTGGATGCTTCTTATCCAAAGATGATTCCTCCAAGCTAGGTCTTGGGTATTGCACCTTTAAATCTACCTTATACCTTACCATTTTATGCTTTTAATATGCTATATTGAGTTCTATATTTGTAATGTGTAGTAGATGATAGCTAATGTAGATAAACAATAGCTTCTTTGTGATATTTTGCTTGTGCTATGCAGGGCTCCTTTATGTGGATACCTTGTGCTTCAGGTTGCTTACTATGGATCCTCAATTTTATGGTTCATGGGGGTGTATTTAGACACTGTAATGTGAGCCCTTTGTTAGTTATTCTATTTTTCTTGAATAGTGCACTTCTATTGGCCACTTTGTGATGAGTCTTACTATCATTGATGCGTCCTTGAGACACTCAAAATTTGTCCTATTTTTCTATGTAGGACAAGAGATTATGGTGTAAGGAACTAATGTAAATATATTTACAATAGTTAAAATAGAACACCTTAGATTTGAAACTCTATCTAAGATCTTAAAATAATTTCTTGCAAGCTTTCTTTCTACTAGTTTTGATTGCGGCTTCTTTATACTATTCCTTTGTAGGTAAGAAATGATTTTATGGTGTCTTATTTTATCTAAAAATATCTCTTTTTCTTGGTTAATCTAAAAATGAATCCAAGCTAATAACCACGTAGCTAATATTCCCCTAGAGTGTCTTAATCTTGCACTAATTTTCACTTTCATTAAAAATCCTTAGTGCACTTCTAATAAGCTTTAAGAGAAACTAATACAGTGCAACTACAATATCCTTATTACTCCTTAAAAGTAACTTGTAATATGCACTAATGATAACCCTTAAAGAATTCACAAATGCTTAATAATCTATACAATATAATGTAATCTTATTTTTTGTAACTAGATAATAGGAAGATGATATTTTTATTTCTATTGAAATATATCCAAATCCTATTTTAATGTGTAGGTAATAACCTTAAAAGAATATTTATGCACTCTCTTGAAGACTATAATATGAGTCCTTGTCCTTGCAACTTTAATTCTAATAAGGTGCTTAATGAAGCTAAGTAACAATCTTAATATGAGTGTTCAAGTAATGAACCCTTTGTACCTAAATTTCTTACCTTAAATGATCTCTGAAGATTATATACATCTTGATGAATAGATTCACCAATTTGCTAAAAATTGTAGTAAATCACAGTTATGAAACCTTCAATATTTTGCTATAGATTCAACAAATCCCTATCTCTAAAATGTGCCTTCTTAGATATGAAAGATAATTTTCAAATATCTTGAATTTGGTAGACTTATTCTATCTGTGTTCTCCTTCAATATCCTTGTTGCATTCTAACTCCAAATAGGGTCTTCTTCTCAAGAATCTGAAAGTATTGAGGTCTTCACTAGTCTACGCTGAAATTTGACAAACTTACTAAATTATTCTTCTTTGGGCTTATTTTCAGATGGCGATAATTGTTCCAATCCTTCACTATCATGATATTCTCCTCGGTAGTCAATTTCTCCAATGAGTTATTCTAGGAACTCCTTTAATGAGGCTCACCAAGCCTTTTCCTTGTTTCTCCTTGAGACCTCTCCAAGATCTTCAATATTGTAGCTTAACTAATATTCTCAATAAGACCTTTTCTCCAATATTCTACTATGGAAGTGTTGCAATGAGATCTCCCTTTCAGATATATAAAATTTACTACTTCAAGAATATGAATTTTTCTAGTTCTTCTCTATCTCTTCCAAAATTGGAAGTTCTTCAATGGGATCTCTTGTAGGTCTCTTCAACTTCTCAATATTATTTCTTCTACTCCTTCAGGGTGAAGTCTTCAATATTCAATGTAGATAACCAATCTCCTATCATAATTAGTACTCTTCTTTGGAGTCTCTTCAATCTACTACTTGTAGTTTTTCAATAAAAATTTCCAACCTCAAATCTTCTCCTGGACTCTTCTCTAGAGTCTCTTCAATATACTACTTTTAGTTTTTCAATGGATATCATCAACCTCAAATATTCTCCTAGAATTTTCTTTGGATTCTCATCCTCGACTATAGAACAAGGCTCCTATGGCATTTTCTTCTTTTACACTATGCAAGTCTACAACAGGACTTCCCTCAAGTTCCTAGAATCTCCTCTTCTTTCATTTGTTGCTTTTGGTGCTAGATTATTTTTGAAGATGATATTCTTATTACCTATTTATAGGAATCTTCCCAACTTTATTTGAATCTCTTTTTTCCTGTAACAAAGTATTAGGACTATAATGGAAGAAATATTAAGTTATGAATATTCACTAGTTGATTTGTCAATCTAGTGGAATGAATCTTGAGTCGTAGTCTTCATGATTTTTTCTGCAACTCTATGGAAAGACTCTAGCCAAATGCAATCTCAAAAATTCTATAACTGAGATTTTTTTCTATCCTCTAAATCTCTCTTGTGGATCTCCTTATTCCTATCTAATATACCATAACTTTGATACCATTTTTAGATTTTGATAATGTATTATATGGGAGGAAGCAATCACAAGATGTAAAATATGAAAAAAAGTAAGATAATGGAATTTTGCAAGAATGCTGAAATATGCTATTAATAGAAAGTTGTAAAAATAGTACAATGCAATGTAATGGAGGAAATAAACACTCCAGAACTCTAATGGAAACTACATTGTACCTACTCACTACTCCATAGTAATATCTCCTATGATCCTTCTCTATTCACTATGGGGCCTATATATAAGAAGATATGTTACTTGACCATTACTCTTCCTAACTACTTTTCCTATGACTCATGTATAATTGGACTCCTTGTTCATTTACATCATTGCACATTGATGGATGTGCATTTATTGCTTCTTCTCCAAGTAACTACTTAACCTTACTCTAAAGTAAACTCTTACTGTAGTAATGTACCAAAGGTGGTACATTTACATGTACCATAATAATGTAATACACTCTAACAAAATCATGGACCACTAGAAGTAGCAATATATACATATGTGTACCAATTATAGTTAGTCTTGGAGGGCACACATATTTTTAGCTATTTTTTGATGATTATTCTTACAAAATATGGGTATACTTATTGAAATCTAAATTAGAATCCCTTTATATCCTTCAAGCAATTCAAATAAATTGTAGAAATAGAAACTAAATGATCACTTAGAATTATTTGATTAGATAGAGGTGATGAATAATTATCTAAAGAATTTGAATCATTTATATCACAAAATGGTATAAAAGGTAAGTTATTATAGCTTATACAACACAACACAATGGTATAGTTGAAATAAAAATTGTTCTATTATGGAAATGATGTGTAGCATGCTTAAAGAATAAAATATTGAACATCAATATTGGGTATAGGTTGTTAGTACTCCAATATACATCCAAAATAGATCTTTGACAAGAATCCTTAAAAATATTACTCCTAACAAAGCTTGGTTAGGATAAAATCCATCAATAGCACACTTTAGCATTTATGGATGTAAAGCATGCATGCACATTCCAAAACAAGAAAGGAGAAATTTTGATACAAAAACCTTGTGGCTTATTCCTTGGATATGATGATACTTCAAAATATTATAGAATAATTGGTTGAGTCATAAAAATATCTTTGTAAGAAAATATGTAGTATCTGATGAAGGATACAAAACAAATATTCAAAATCTAAAGGACACTATGATCTCTATCTTAGATATTACATTGGATAAAGAAATTCACGAAGAATATTTAGAAGAAGAATTAAAAATAATAAATAAATCCATTGAAGACTAAAAAATTATAACATCACCTGATAAAAAAAGATGCAAAATGGTATACAAACACTCTTAAAAACTCAAAACTAGAAATATTACCTGATCTTACTACTACAAGACTACAAAATTGTAGTATGACAAGAGGAAAAGAAAATATGAGGCTAATAAGCTTACTAATAGAACCAAATACAATACAAGTTTCAATAAGTCAATCAAAATTGAAAGTAGCAATAGAATCCTAATATACAACATTAATGAAGAACAAAATATTGGATTTAGTTGATGTAATAAAATGTAAAACAAAATATAGGATGAAAATGTATTTGTAAGATAAAGTATAAAGTAGATGGCTTCATTGACAAATATAAGGAACAACTAGTTGCTAAAGGTTTTGCTCAAATAGAAGGAATAGATTACAAAGAAACATTTGTACCTAAAGAAAAATGACTACCTTTCATACAATTTGTACACTAGAAACATAGTTTGGATGATAACTATATCAGATGGATGCTAAAAGTACATTTCTTACTAGTGCTATTAAAGAGAAAATATACAATATTCAACCAAAAGTATTTGTTGCTAAGGGAAAGGAACCAAATATTTGTAAATTAAAAAAATCACTATATGGTTTGAAACAAGCCCCTAGATTATGGTATATAAAAATCAATGACCATATTCTATGACATGGTTTTAAAAGAAGTGTCTTTGGTTCAAATATTTATATTAAAAATATTAAATCTAAAATAGTGGTTCTTATAGTATATGTTGATAATCTAGTAACTACAAGAAGTTTAGAAAACAATGTTGGATATTTTGAGTAAATGAGTTGTCATTGATGTCATAAGTCAGTTTCAGTGAGCAGTGCAAGACGAAGCAATTCCACAATCAGTGCAAAAAGGAGAGTCCACTTCTAGTTGGTCAGATCCGGTTCTAGGTAGTCAAATGTATTCCAAAGTGCAAATAAGATGCCCAAGCAAATGAAATAATAATATTTTATTATAATATTAAAAAGGAAAATTTAAATTGATTATAAAATAATTAATATAATTTTATTATATTAATTATTAACTTCCAAAGTTATTTAAGTTAATTATAACTTAGTTTAATTAAATTCCAAATTTATTTAAGTTAATTATAACTTAATTTAATTAAATTCCAAAGTTATTTAAGTTAATTATAACTTAATTTTAATTTAATTATAAATTAATTTATATTAATTTAAATAAACCTAAAGAGGGTTATAAGGTTGAAATTAAAATTGAATTCGAAATTCGATTTAAGCACCGATGTTTTATGGCACAAGGCCTTCGTATATAAAATGTGGCAAAAACCTTTGCCTTAATTCAAGAAAAACCATCGATCGATTTCCTAAGCTCCAAAGTATAGTGTGCAAGGAAGAGAGATATTTTCACATTTTGAAAGGTCTCCGATGGTAAAAATTTTAATAAATAGGAGTGGGGCTCTTTGTACTTCACACAACACTGTGTAGCATAGTTGGAAATGGTGGATGGTGCTAAGTCTTGTGACAGGCAAGGAGTGTAGGATTCGAAACCCGTCGAGTTTTCTTTGCAAGGAAGTGAGGCCATTTCTATTTTGCACAACACCGAATGAAAGGAATAAAGGGAGACTTGTGCCTTCCCTTTATCATGGAAGAACTTAGCCCACGTGGTGGGCTAGCACCTCGATA
The DNA here is from genome assembly GCA_028583015.1 of Wollemia nobilis. NCBI lineage: Eukaryota > Viridiplantae > Streptophyta > Pinopsida > Araucariales > Araucariaceae > Wollemia > Wollemia nobilis. The sequence goes on from JAQPPZ010006127.1 coordinate 703,309, forward strand.
AGGCACTCGGTTGGGAGTGGTCTCGTGTTCAAAATCCACCAAGGCCTTTTGGCTAGTGTTAAAGGTATGCGCTGATGTTATTTGTCTTGGTCGCTTGATTATTTCGAATGTGCTAAGGTTGAAAAATAAAATATTTTTGATGGTTTATAAATTTTATTTTTGCCTAAATTAATTTGGATATTGAGTATTTGAGGGATATAAAAGGGTAGGCAATATTATTTTGAAAGTTTAATTTTTGGAGGTTGATTAATTAAAGTTGGATATTATAAGGAGCAATTGAGTACTTATTTTTATGTATGATTTGATGATTGCTAATTTCAAAGAAGGAGTAATAAGGTGTATTTAAGTTTGATTCTTTTTGTAATTGAGAAATATTTTGAGAGAGTATTAGTGTGATATTTTATCATCTAACCATTGAAATTGGTAAAGAAGGAAATTGTGTTTAAGATAGGTTTTGAGGTCATTTTCTTCATCAAACAAAAAGGTATGGGCACATCTTCCTAGTGAGTGATTTTTGGATGTTGTGAATGCTAAGTTGGAGTGAAAAGGGTTGTTTGATAAGCATTGTTGAGTTTGGTTTTTTTGGAATGAAAGTTGATTCTAGAAACCTTGTTTGATAAGTATTATTAGAAATATTGAGTAAAGCTTTCATATGTTTGAACTAGGGTTTGTGCAAAGAACATGCGTATCATTGTTATGTGAAGTGGTGATCTATCTTGAACTAGGGTTTATGAATGAACATGAGTATCATGGTTATGTGAAGTTGTGAACTATATTGAACTAGGGTTTGTGAAAGATCATGATAATCATTGTTATGTGAGATTATTTGATAAAAATTGTTGGAAATAAGTGATGAGTGTTCATATAATTGGAATAGGGTTTATGAGAAAGGGTTATTTCATTGAGTGATTGATTGAGTAGAGTTTGTTGAGACTAGTCAAGTGGATGTGTTGAAGTGATAGTTCAAGTTCTGTAAAATAAATTGTTTCATATACTAAATTGATTTGAGAAAGAGGTTGAGTTTTTGTGAGTGTGAAACATATTGAGTCTCTAAAAATTCTCTATATGTTTATATGGTAAAAAGAGAGACTGAAAGTGATTGAGCATTGTAATGAATATGAAGCATATTGAGTCTCTAACAATTCTCTATATATTTTTGTGATATTGGACAAGTTCTAGTGAGGACTTGTTGAGCAAATTTAAGGTAAGTTTTAGAGAAGACTTGTGGATAGATTTATGTGAGTTTTTATAGAAGCTTACAATACAAATTTGAGGATAGATATTATTGAGAATATTGGGCAAGTTCTAGAGAGGACTTGTGGATATATTAGTGTGACCTTTTGTGGAAGCGTACAAGGCAAATTTGAGATAAGTATTTGAGAAGACTTGAGAGCATAGTTGATTGATTGATTTTTTCAAACCTTGAGTGAAGGTTTCAAGCAAATATAGCAGAGTTGATTTGTGATTAAGTCAAGATTTGTGTTAAGGATTGATAATAGATCTCGAGGAAATATTTATGCTAGATCAAAGGAATGTTTTTAGTATATATTTGAGGGTAGAGTTTGGTGAATATTTGAGGACAGGTTTGTGTCAGACCAGAGATAGATATTGAACATATTTGTGCTAGACCGAAGGACTATGTTTAGTGTTGATTTGAGGACAGATTTTGGTGCATATTTGAGGACAGGTTTGTGCTAGACTAGAGACAGAGATTGAGCAAATTTATGCTAGATTGAAAGATTGTATTTAGTGCATATTTGAGATAGAGCTAAGAGTAAGCTTTGGAGGTGAGAGAGTATAAAGGACGATAGTCTCCAGTGTAGAGAGGTCCATTAGCCAAGGTAGTGAGGATAGATCTTTTGATTGAGGATATGAGTCTTTAGTGGATAGATATCCATTAGCCACTACAGTGGAGGTAGCAGTTCTTCTAGAAGATCACCAGCCATAACAGAGGAGAAATGAGTTCTCCTATGGATAGAGATCCATGAAATTGATTAGGGGATTGGTGTATCCTTTGTACAAAGGTCCATAAATATTATAATAGGGAAAGTATTCCCAAGAGATTTATTGAGAAAATATTAGTGAAATATTTTCTTCGTGGAGTAGCCCACATTGGGTGAACCACGTTAAATTGGTGTCTCTATTGTGTGTGGTGATTTGTGCATTTCTTTTATTACTGTTGTTGATATTGCTATTGATACATTGCATAATATTGATTGGGAAAGAAAAGTAAAAAGTGGTCTTATAATGTTCACCCCCCCCTCTCAGTATAATATTGCGTTCTTAAAAAATGATATACATTGTGAAAAATGATTTGATAAAGGTATTTGAAATGATATATTTAGGAATTTTAAACTATTGTCTTGGTTTATAAATTTGGCAAAAGAAAAATGATATGAAACTCACTCAATCTAAATATGCAAGAACATTAATTGAAAAATATAGAATGACAAACTACAAACCTAAATAAAATCCCATGGAACAAGGACTACAACTATCAAGATATAATAAATCACCTCACATACCTACTAATTTGTATTATCATTCGATTACAAGTCTTCTATACTTCAAAAATATTAGACCAGATATTACTTTTTATATAAATTATCTCTCCATATTTATACAATATCCTAAAGAAAACCACTATAAAATGATGAAAATGATATTGCATTTGGTCAAATATACTACAAAATATGGTTCAGAGTACAAGAAAAATGATAATTTATTTTTACAAGGGTATTTGGACTCAGACTACACAAGTTCAATGGATAACAAAAAATCAACATTAGGCTTTGTATTTCATATTGGATCAACATCTATTTCATGATATAGTGAAAAATATTTAGTATTACTTTCATCCATAAAATCATAATACCATATCATAAAATATTTATGTGAGGCACCATGGTTATAGTACATTCTATCAGATATGGGGATCAAAAGAATATGACTATATTAAATTGTGATAATCAAGGAGTTTAGAAACTAATTAAAAATCCCTTGTTTTATGAAATAACTAAACATATTGAAGATATTTATTTGGAGTCATGCTCAAGATCAACATATTCAAATAAAATATGTTTTGACTAAATATCAACTTGTAGATATTTTTCAAAGACACTTGGACAAAAAAAATTGAATTATTTCAAAATCATAATATGTACAAAAACAAGATTTGCTTGAATTAGGAAAAAAGGAGCCAAAAAATCATCACCATAGTTAGAGCAATAATACCAAAGCAAATGCAAACAATGGATATTATACCAAATAATGTAATACTATAGGGTGTTGAAAGTATTACATTACTTTGTGTCTTGCAATAATATTTCATGTACCTTGTAAATAGTATATAAATATTAGGTACCATGTAAGTATTTAATGTGTGGATTTAAGTAAATATTTTTCATTTAGTAATCATTAGAGGTTTGTTATTATTAAGAGCCAATAAAATATATTTCTCTTACAAGAAATATGAAGAGTCATATCTCTTATGAGTTTGAAGAGATGAGTTAGTGAAACTAGAAAGGTCAAGAGTCTTGTAATTATGAAAAGTCTTATGTCTGAGTTGTACATATTGAATATAAAGCTTTGTATTGTGAATCGAATAATCCTTGCAATATAATGTATTTGCATCCGCCCATGTAGAGGAGTTGGAGAGCAAGTGGGTAGTTAAACCTCTCTAGTTTTCTGAGAGGCCCAGGTTCAAATCTCCCCCCTCCCATGTTGCCGGATATGTTATGTAATGGTTCCCGTGGTCGTCACCTTCTTTTTGGCCCCCCGCAAAAAAAAATATAATGTATTTGCATTTATCTATAATATTTTAAATAACTTATTGTTCATTATTATTATCATGAATTTAATGTATGTAATTTAATGAGGATTTAAACTTTTTTTTTTTTTTTTGGTGGTGGCCACAAGGGGTAAACAGACTGTGACCATGAGGGAACCATTACATAACATATCCGCAACATGTGAGATACTATGAGAAAAAAAATTATTTGCTAACATTATCCAAATTTTCAACAATTCAAAATCCACTTTACCATGAAAATGATAAATTGTATATTTATTCTTAGCTAATTAGTAGATGTATTTTTATTAAATTTTAAATTTTAAATTCTTAATATCTCTAAAAGTAATTCTATAAATGAAAGATTTTAAATTAATATAATAATATTAGATATTTATTAAATGACATTAGATGAAAAATTTATATTCCTCAAATTTTGAGGAAACCTAGGTTCGAATCTTGCTAGTAATAACTATATAATTACCAATTTTTTATAATACCATTATGTGGTCATGATGTAGTATGTGTGGGGTCCATTTTAATCCCATATAACCAATTTAAAATTGAGTATTATATTTTTACTAGACTTGTACGATAATGGAGTTTGGGCATAATTTAATACATTTTAATGTTTACCTTCCTATTTTGGTAGAGCACATTGAATGAATTTTATCCTTCACTTACTGAAGTTAATTTTAGATTGTACTTCTTCTAGTTATCCATATGAAGGCTTTAGGCCTTGTCTAGTAAGTACATGGTATCAATATTGAAACACAATTATATAAAATGGATGTTAACCAATTTTATTTTTATTTTGAAATTGATACCTCCTATTAATAGATAAAAATTTAATATACCAAAAAAATAATATAATCTCCAAGTTGAAAATATTCATAAAATGACTTATACTATGTAATAAATTTAATAAGTAATCACCAAAATATTTATCAAACATCCTCATGTTTATAACACAAATAAACATTATATAGATAAATAGATTTACATGAGAAAATACTAAGAAATCCTTGGAGATAAGGAAATAATAATTAATTATCTAATGATATGAAGTGCATATATTTTAAACATAAATTAAAGTTTTATGACATAGATAATTTATATTACTAGAGAATGGTATTACCTTAGTGACGACTCTATTTTTAAAATATTAAGTTATTATATATCTACCTCAAACTAAATATATTTTTGTAACATCCTTAAGCCATGCTCTCTTTGATACGTGCATAATAACAAGTATCAATACCTTTTGTAAGTTCACTTAATGAATTTAGATAGGTATAGTTATATGTTATGCTATTTATTCCATAACTTATCTATGATATACCCAAAATTTATTATTTGTTTATCCATTTGGTGATTCACTTCATTTTTTAATTTAAAAGGTAGGTTTTTGAAAAGGTTACCCTTTCCATTTATGTGAACTTAGTCAAATCGATCTATATAGCCTATTTTGTGCCATTAAGATTTGAACCTTGGTGTAGATTACATTATCCATATGTCTCAACCATTGAACCATGGCCTCATTGGTGATTTACTTCAATTTTTCATTTTAAATAGTTTGCATTCATTTAAATGTAAAATGCTTTGTCCTCCTAACTTAAAATACTTTTATCCTCCTAGAACACGATAACTAGTCATTATTTTTACTATATTAGTAGAAGTTTTCTAAAAAAATGATAAAAGCCAGAGAATACAAATTTTTCATTATTGTGCTTTTAAATAGTATAAGTGTAAGAAAGAAGAAATAATTAATCATGACTAGTTAATTTTTTAATTGGTTATATAAGATGTAAATGGCCCCACGCCTATTACATTATAGCTAAATAGAGGTATTACAACAATTTAAAAATTATGCTCGATAAGATTTTAACTTCAACCTCTCCTTTAAACTGAGGTATTTAACTAGTTGATTTCATGCCATTTTATTAAAATGTTAAGGTTCACCCATAAGGTTTAAACCTTAGTTCAAGATGTGAAACTATTCACTCCCACCCAATCCATCTAAACACCATGAGCCATTGAGTGTTGAATTTTAGAATTGACTTGATATTTGATTTCTTTTAATGAATTTATACTGAATTAAAAGCAATCCCACTCCATGAGCCATGCATTGCTAAATTTTTAATTTTTTTTCTATGTTATGTTGGATTAAAACAAGCCTCATCCTTATTGTATCATGATCACATATCATGATCACATAGTGGTATTATAATAGCTTGACCCCATGAACCATGGAGTAATAGATTTTAAAATTAGCTTGATATTTGATATTTTAATGGGTTATATTTGATTGAAAAATGTTTCATTTATATTGCTTCATGATCACACAGTGGTATTAAAATAGCTTTATAATAATACATTTATTGTTTGACAAGATTTGAACCTCAGTCTCTATTTTAAAAGTGGAGGAATTTAATTGGATAAACTAATATTTTTTAATAAAAGAATTATGTTAATTTTCAAATACATAATTACATGCCTTATTGTTCTACTCCTATCAAATAGATGTGTTGTAGATGGAGATGATACAAAATTCTAAGAGCCTATAATAGATAGACCTATATATCTCT